>CAMTDV010000019.1:51823138-53045099 GCA_947069175.1 Scalesia atractyloides
TTAACCGAACAATCAGTTAAAAATTTCGTTACATATTTAATGCCCAAATTAATTTTAAACGATACATAATTAATAATTATATTGGGATATATAATTTGTTTTTGAAAAACTGTTAAAAATAATGAAATAAAAATAAAATAGTGCTGCCGGGTTTAGAACCCGGGTCAGCCAGCAATTTCAAACAGACTTAACACTCAACCCTTCAACCACAGCGCCGCTTAGGTTTCTTGTTCAGTATTGAAGACAATTAATTCATATTATAATTCTCGAATTCAAAAACCGACGCGCCCAATTGCAGTCGTCGGAAATCCCGGCTATCTCGCGAGATTGGACGGTTTCTTTTGTTGTTAACGTAAACTTTAACTATGACATCGGTTATAACCGACGCCTGAACCCGCGACACAAGCTATAACCACCGGAAAACGTAATGACTTTGAATCAAGCCTGAAATCCGACTCTATACATCTCGATTCCTCCCTATAAATTCACCCACAATCCACTGGTAGCCTTTTTGCTCAAAACCGCACCCTTTCTCGACGAAAACTCACTCGCCGGAAAATACCTGCAAATCGCCGGAAAACCGAACCCTTCACCTCTGTGCCTTACTGAACCCCCAGAGCTTATACCGAAGTCACCCACTTTTATCTCAAGCTCTTTGAAGACTCTCTGCCGCAAGACATACGTCGCCGGAAGTTTCTGCTGTCACCGGAGTTTCGCCGGAGAAACAGAGGAGTCCAGTCCGTATACCTTGCGCCTAATTTTTCATTCTTTTTATTTATCTCACCTGTAATTAACTGAAACACCCTAAAGAACATGATTAAAATCGTTGAACCAGTCAGTCACCGTTTCTGGTTAAGACTGACGAAGAAGACGAAGTTTAGTATTATATAAGTATAATTAAAATCAAGATATAACCGGGTTAGACACACAGTCTAGTGGTGGACTGTGTGCAAATAAAACACACTTACGTCTCGAGTTCGAATCTTGTCCCACGCACCTTCGCCTTAATAAAAATGTTCCTTTTTTTAACCGAACCGGAGTCACTGCGTAAGATGTTAAGTTTAATAAAAACCGGAATAATAACCAAGATAGACACACAGTCTAGTGGTGGACTGTGTGCGCGTTTAAAACACAGGTCACGAGTTCGAGTCCGGACTACCGCACCGGTCCGGACAATTATCAAACTTTTTATTTAAGACAGAAATGAAAATATTTAGTTTGTATATAAGTATAATAAAAATCAGTTTATTTAACAAGTTAGACACACAGTCCAGCGGTGGACTGTGTGTTAACCTAAACCACAGGTCCCGGGTTCGAGACCTGTGGAGCGCAATCGTTTTTAAATAAATGATTTTCTGTTTAATCTAATTAGTATATAAATATAATTAAAAACAGAAATATTTCGGGTTAGACACGTAGCTCAGTTGGTAGAGCTGCGTGCACGCGAACGGGAGGTCTCGGGTTCGAGCCTCACCCAGCGCACACATACACGCATACGAACCGGTCAACAGTCAAAGTCAATGGTCAATGGTCAGCGGTCAAAAAGTCAACATATTTTTATTATTTTTATTTATTTATTTTAATTAAAAATCAATTAAAAATACTTAAAAATAACATTTTTAAGGTTAGAAAATAGCCTTAAACTCACAAAAATACACCCAACAATCCTACTAAAATGGATTAATAAAATCCGTTACTTACCGAACCATTATGCCATTATCTAGGTTAATTTCACTCGTGGTTAAAACCACTTCGTGCGCATTCAACATCATCAACCGAACGCACCCAATGTGAGTGAATCTTACAACTCCCCTTTTTAATTACACGTTTTGGGGTGTGTCATGTGTCACAAAAATTAACTCGTTTATTTAAACTTGTGGCATACCATATTGTGATCTAAACTTAGATTGTATAAATTGCTTGTAGTTATGTATTTCATTTGGTCAGTTTATATGCAATTCATTCATTAGGCCCATCAGTTCCTCGTGAGAGACGAGTTGAGTAACGAGCGTCTCAAAACAAATCCATTATTGTTCGTGTGTGTATTATTTAGTTTATGTTGTTTGTAGTTATATATTTCATATTGTCAAGTATATGCAAATCATTCATTAGGCCCATCAGTTCCTCGTGAGAGACGAGTTGAGCAACGCGTGCCTCAAAACGATTCATTATTTTTCATGTGTGCATTATTTAATATTAAATGATTGGTGTATAAGTTTACATCTATTTTTACTCATGTGTGGTTGTGCACTTAATTCTTTATCAATTAAATAAACTTTCTCAAATGTTTTCCATAGGATTCACTCGCCAACTTTTTGTTGATCCAAAAACCATTTTTACACATGATACAGGTGAACAGGATGAAGCAAGGAAAACATAGGAAATGCCTTAGAAGAAAACAATGAAGCCTAGATTGATGTTTAGGACATGATGTAATATTGATTGTAATTTTTCCATTAAAGTGTATTAATGAATATGAAACGTTAAAATAAATGTCATGAGCTTTGATGATAACCCAATCATGCCCCGATCACCTTTTCCGCTGCGGGTCGGGGTGTGACAGATTGGTATGAGAGCCATGACTATAGGGATATAGGATATGTTATTAGACCCTTAGAGCCTATACTATAGTTTGCCTAAATTTTAATTGTTTAGGTGGTTACATACAAACTTGTGATGTTTATTTGTTTCATATTTATTTATACTTACAGTCAAACATACATACTTATATACACATTCATCATACATATTTCAATGTTCAGATATTCAATTCATCTTCATACTTTTGTTATTCAAAGATTTTGTTGCAATTTTCAAATCTCATCAAAGTAAGTTCTGCGACGGGCATGTAGTAACTGGAAGGGTACAAGTACCGGTAGTCGGAACATCCTGTCTAGGTTGGCATTCGTATAAATCCAATGTAACGGACCAGTTTGCCTACCTGGGGACTAGCAATGAGAGTACGAAGGACCTATTAGGCCAAAGCATGCCACACCAAACGTCGTTCGAACTAACCCCACTTTGAGGTGTCACCGTGTCTACACCTGGACACATTCCGAATCTCATACGTTATATACATATTTCTTGATTTTCTCCGGGTTTCAGTGTACGTAACCAGGCTAACACATGCGAACCATATGAAAAACCCGGTGGGCCCACATGATTACGAAGGTGAAGTATGGCGGCATGTAGGGCCTAATGACAAGCAAAGCCCAAGACATCCTATGGATGTAGTAGATTTATTTTTCTATATTTATTTTATGAACGTTCATTCCTAGTGCGACCCATGATCCCAAAAACACCCAACTCATACTCTTGACATGTATTCCTTGTAGATGTCTTCTAGCCTCGCCCGTAGGAAGATGAGAGCAGGAAAAGCCCGCGAACGCATGGCTGCCCTAATCGCTCAACAAATGGCTGCCGTAATACCTAACATTGTAATCCAAGTCCAACAAGCACTTACCGCGAATCCTATCAATCAAGAAGATCAAAACGTTATCAACCCTCCTCCAAATGCCACTAAATGCACCTACAAGCATTTCAAATCATGCGACCCTCCAAAATACAAAGGGACTGAAGGTGTCACTGCTCTCCTCCATTGGTTTGAAGAAATGGAGAACACTTTTCTAAATTGCGATTGTCCCGATGATTGCAAAGTGCGATATGCTACCGGTCGTTTATATGGAATAGCACTTACTTGGTGGAATACAGAGAAGGCCAAACGAGGTGTTGAAGATGCTATGACTTTAACTTGGAATGAATTGAAATCATGACCAGACGATTTTGCCCAAGGAGCGAAATCAAGAAATTAGAAGATGAGTTCTATTCGTTGAAGTAAAAGGAAGGCGACCACACCACGTACAACAAAAGATTCCTCGAGTTAAATTAAATGGTTCCCAACTTGTTCACTCCCCTCTACCGTTTGATCGAGCACTACATTCGTGGTCTTCCGTCAAAGATTCAAGACTCTGTAATAAGTACCACACCTGCAAACTTGGAAGCAGCAATGGAGTTAGCTACAGAGCTCACCGAGAACCGAATCCGGAACAAAGACTTCAAGGAGGAGAAGAAGAAGGATAAAGCATCGACTGAAACCTCCGACTACACCCAAACCGAATCCCCTTCTCCACCCACTTTTAAGAGAAAAAGAGACGGGCAACTTTTCGCTACTATCCAACGAAATCAACCAATTTCACACGCCATACCCATCCAAGCTATCCCAATCACCCAAGTGGTACCCAACTCAACTTACCCAAATAAGAAACCATATCTTGGACCTCACCCTCGATGTAACACCTGTTTTTATCACCATCCCCTTACTTTACCTTGTCGACTATGTGCAACTTGTGGACGCTATGGTCATTTGAGCAAGGTTTGCCGCACCTTTCAAAACCAAATCTCTTCCCCTACCCAAAACATGATCCCAACCTATCAACAACCCCAATACCCCATGTTCCCATATGTTCGAGCTTGTTTCAATTGTGGCGACCCTACCCACTTTAGAAACACGTGCCCTCGATTGGTTAACATCATAAACGCTCAAGCCCAATCAAACCCAGTTAACCAAGTAAATCAAGAAAACCCAATCACTAGGCCACCAGCAAGAGGAAGAGTTTTCAACATCAACGCCAATCCTGACGAAGATAATGACGGCCCAAACGAAACCACCCAACTAGTTCTCTTCACCGAAAATCAAGATTCAACTCCAATCGTTTAGTTTTATGTTTTTCTTTATGTTTTAGAATCACACAGAACCAATCATAACTTAAGGATAAAGCCAATGAGAATTTGACAAGAATATGGTGGATACGCCGCTGGTACTTCCTATATATAAGTATTCTTGCCAAAGGATCAGAAGCATTATCTGGCGGTTATGAGAGGTTCCATGTGTAGTCTGTTTGAATGATTTTTGTTTATTATTTTCAGTATATGCAATACGATCGGCTCCGTTTGATTGAGCCTTGATCGCACATACATTTTACATTTTCAGTACATGCAGTATGATCTTGTGGTTGTTGTGTTTGTTGTAGAGTCACATAGAACTAATCATAACTTGCGGATAAAGTCAATGAAAATTTGACGAGAATATGGTGGATACGCCGCTGGTACTTCCTATATATAAGTATTCTTGTCAAAGGATCGGAGGCATTATCAGGCGGTTATGAGAGGTTCCATGTAGGATTTAGTATGTTTTGGTTGAAGTTTGTTCATTATACATTTCAGCGTATTCAATTTCATCATTTAAAGAAGTTGAGCTATGTCTCACTTCCACAATGACTAACCTCTCCATCACAACAAACGAGAGAGGTGTTGTCACCATTCAAACATGTATGCTATCAGAATGTGGACTCAAATATTGGTTGTTGTGTTTATTTATGTTCTAGAGTTATATCATAGAACCAATCATAACTCACTGATAAAACCAATGAAAATTTGACAAGAATATGGTGGATACGCCGCTGGTACTTCCTATATATAAGTATTCTTGTCAAAGGTTCAGAGGCATTGTCAGGCGGTTATGAGAAGTTCTATGTAGGATTTAGTAATTTCTTGGTAACTAATCATAACTTGTGGATAAAACCAACGAAAATTTGACAAGAATATGGTGGATACGCCGCTGGTACTTCCTATATATAAGTATTCTTGCCAAAGGATCAGAGGTATTATCAGGCGGTTATGAGAAGTTCCATGTAGAATTTAGTATTGTCTTGGTTGAAATTTGTGTTACATTTATATCATCTCGCCATTTAAAGAAATTGGATTATGTTCTATTTCTACATAAACTAACCTCTTCATCATAACAAACGAGAGAGGAACTGTCACAAATCAAAACATGTATGCTATCAGAATTGAGACTCAAGTATTAGTTGTTGTGTTTATTTATGTTCTAGAGTCATATCATAGAACCAATCATAACTTACTGATAAAACCAATGAAAATTTGACAAGAATATGGTGGATACGCCGCTGGTACTTCCTATATATAAGTATTCTTGTCAAAGGATCAGAGGTATTGTTAGACGGTTATGAGAAGTTCCATGTAGGTTGTAGTATTAGAAGTTTTGCTTTAGGATATAACCATATCCTTCCAATCATATCAAAAATCTTACGCATGATATCAAAATTAGCGAATCAACTCTGCTTATCAATATTTTTACCATAGGCAACAAAAAGCGATTCCTGTAACAGGGTACTTAACCCTTACAAGGGACGTTACCACCTCAAACAAAAACTTAAACTCTTACTCTTTTTTCTAAGCATGTAACTATCAAACTAAACACCATCATTTTTAGTCAAATATATCACTACTTAAATTTCGGGATGAAATTTCTAAAAAGCAGGGGATACTGTAACATCCGTCAAAAAACGGATTTTACCAAACCCGCTCCGTTTATTAACCAAACAATCAGTTAAAAATTTCGTTGCATATTTAATGCCCAAATTAATTTTAAACGATACATAATTAATAATTATATTGGGATATATAATTTGTTTTTGAAAAAGTGTTAAAAATAATGAAATAAAATAAAATAGTGCTGCCGGGTTTCGAACCCGGGTCAGCCAGCAATTTCAAACAGACTTAACACTCAACCCTTCAACCACTGCGCCGCTTAGGTTTCTTGTTCAGTATTGAAGACAATTAATTCATATTATAATTCTCGAATTCAAAAACCGACGCGCCCAATTGCAGTCGTCGGAAATCCCGGCTATCTCGCGAGATTGGACGGTTTCTTTTGTTGTTAACGTAAACTTTAACTATGACATCGGTTATAACCGACGCCTGAACCCGCGACACAAGCTATAACCGCCGGAAAACGTAATGACTTTGAATCAAGCCTGAAATCCGACTCTATACATCTTGATTCCTCCCTATAAATTCACCCACAATCCACTGGTAGCCTTTTTGCTCAAAACCGCACCGTTTCTCGACGAAAACTCACTCGCCGGAAAATACCTGCAAATCGCCGGAAAACCGAACCCTTCACCTCTGTGCCTTACTGAACCCCAGAGCTTATACCGAAGTCACCCACTTTTATCTCAAGCTCTTTGAAGACTCTCTGCCGCAAGACATACGTCGCCGGAAGTTTCTGCTGTCACCGGAGTTTCGCCGGAGAAACAGAGGAGTCCAGTCGGTATACCTTGCGCCTAATTTTTCATTCTTTTTATTTATCTCACCTGTAATTAACTGAAACACCCTAAAGAAAATGATTAAAATCGTTGAACCAGTCAGTCACCGTTTCTGGTTAAGACTGACGAAGAAGACGAAGTTCAGTATTATATAAGTATAATTAAAATCAAGATATAACTCGGGTTAGACACACAGTCCAGTGGTGGACTGTGTGCAAATAAAACACGCTTACGTCTCGAGTTCGAATCTTGTCCCACGCACCTTCGCCTTAATAAAAATGTTCATTTTTTTAACCGAACCGGAGTTACTGCGTAAGATGTTAAGTTTAATAAAAACCGGAATAATAACCAAGATAGACACACAATCCAGTGGTGGACTGTGTGCGCGTTTAAAACACAGGTCGCGAGTTCGAGTCCGGACTACCGCACCGGTCCGGACAATTATCAAACTTTTTATTTAAGACAGAAATGAAAATATATAGTTTGTATATAAGTATAATAAAAATCAGTTTATTTAACAAGTTAGACACACAGTCCAGCGGTGGACTGTGTGTTAACCTAAACCACAGGTCCCGGGTTCGAGACCTGTGGAGCGCACCGACTCGTTAGATTAAAATCGTTTTTAAATAAATGATTTTCTGTTTAATCTAATTAGTATATAAATATAATTAAAAAAAGAAATATTTCGGGTTAGACACGTAGCTCAGTTGGTAGAGCTGCGTGCACGCGTACGGGAGGTCTCGGGTCCGAGCCTCACCCAGCGCACACATACACGCATACGAACCGGTCAACAGTCAAAGTCAATGGTCAATGGTCAACGGTCAGCGGTCAAAAAGTCAACATTTTTTATTATTTTTATTTATTTATTTTAATTAAAAATCAGTTAAAAATACTTAAAAATAACATTTTTAAGGTTAGAAAATAGCCTTAAACTCACAAAAATACACCCAACAATCCTACTAAAATGGATTAATAAAATCTGTTACTTACCGAACCATTATGCCATTATCTAGGTTAATTTCACTCGTGGTTAAAACCACTTCGTGCGCATTCAACATCATCAACCGAACGCACCCAATGTGAGTGAATCTTACAACTCCCCTTTTTAATTACACGTTTTGGGGTGTGTCATGTGTCACAAAAAGTAACTCGTTTATTTAAACTTGTGCCATACCATATTGTGATCTAAACTTAGATTGTATAAATTGCTTGTAGTTATGTATTTCATTTGGTCAGTTTATATGCAATTCATTCATTAGGCCCATCAGTTCCTCGTGAGAGACGAGTTGAGTAACGCGCGCCTTAAAACAAATCCATTATTGTTCGTGTGTGTATTATTTAGTTTATGTCGTTTGTAGTTATATATTTCATATTGTCAAGTATATGCAAATCATTCATTAGGCCCATCAGTTCCTCGTGAGAGACGAGTTGAGCAACGCGTGCCTCAAAACGATCCATTATTTTTCATGTGTGCATTATTTAATATTAAATGATTGGTGTATAAGTTTACATCTATTTTTACTCATGTGTGGTTGTGCACTTAATTTTATTATCAATTAAATAAACTTGCTCAAATGTTTTCCATAGGATTCACTCGCCAACTTTTTGTTGATCCAAAAACCATTTTTACACATGATACAGGTGAACAGGATGAAGCAAGGAAAACATAGGAAATGCCTTAGAAGAAAACAATGAAGCCTAGATTGATGTTTAGGACATGCTGTAATATTGAGTGTAATTTTTCCATTAAAGTGTATTAATGAATATGAAACGTTAAAATAAATGTCATGAGCTTTGATGATAACCCAATCATGCCCCGATCACCTTTTCCGCTACGGGTCGGGGTGTGATAGTCACACCCCAACCGATGGCGGAAACATCGGAGTGAGACGAAACGAGATTGCTCATTGCTCATAAATACAAAATGGCGACAATATTTAAATAAAACCCATATTTCATTCATAATAACATTGTCAAGTACAACATTTGAAGTCAAATACAATAATTCAAGTAACAACGAGTACATCATGATTATAACAAAACTAGTCTAGTAAGATCAAAATGTGTATCTAAAGCATTTCCTACTAGCCTTCATCATGCGTATCCTCTTCAACCTGTAACATGTTTAACATACGAGTTCAATGCAAAAGCAAAGGCGAGTACACAAGTTTGCTGATACATAGCATAAGTATAAAAGTATAACTCGAATCTACATGGTAATTGTAAGCAAAGTTCAAACTAATCATGCAATTCTAGATCAAACCCCAGGTTTCCACAAAAGTTTTACGAGATCGAGCTTCCCTTGTCACAAAAGCGACAAGACTAAAATGAGTATGATAATCTTAACATAACCCCGACGGGTGGTGTGCTACTCCTGTAGCGCTATATATGATAAGTTGGGCTAGCTAAGTTAATGATCAAGCATGTATAAATGAGCATGTATCTAGGTATAACAAGTATTCATGTATAAGGATTGAGCATGTAAAGCATGAGTTTGTGATATGTGTATTTTGATAGGTAAACATGTTACAACCCAAAAGTGATTTAAAACGGTAAGTGGGTCGAGTGTACTCACGGTTTTGCTAAGTGTTCCACTTAAGTAATCCCGGGAGATTTGTTGTGTTGATTTAGAGTTTGGCACCTTGTCCTTCTACAAGTAGAACTTAGGTATTAGTTATGAGTGCAACGGTGGATTTGGAGTATTCGAGTGAGATTACGAAAATAAGAATTAAAGTATTATGTATGAAAATATTCACTAAGACATAGCACTTGTTTTGACACTATGATAACCCGAAAGGGGTTAATTTGGTTTCATAGGTTCGAGACCTATCAGAATCGTGACAAGGAACTACATACTTTAGTGATAAACTTAATAACTTGATAGGTGATTATTTAGTCATTTATCAAGGTTTCGGTTTTAGGATTATATTATAGTCTATAATATATACATAGTAGTAATATCATGCAGGAGGTGGGAGGATGAACCATCTTTGGTACCTCTAAGTATTCAAGTAAGTCAAGCATGGAGGTAGGATGATGAACATCCATTTAACCTCATTATATGATTCACCACTACACAAGTTGTCACAGACAACAAGGAGGGTCATGAATGAATAACATAAACAAGAATGTGAATGATAAGAATCGTAAAGTGTGTCACCATGATATCGAGTAGCCAAGTGAATACAACCCGGAGAGCACACAAGGACACACGTCAACGGCTTGTCGGGGTTGTGACACTTTAGAACTAATAAACTACTTGAGATAATGATGAAAAACATCAAGTAATGTGTGGTCTCAAAGTTTAGGATAGCCAAGGCTAACCAAGGTGGACACATGAACAAGTTATGAACTTGCACCATTTGTGAGCTTGAAACTCTATGGAAACAGAATTATTGTGAGGATAAATCCTCTTGTTTGAATGTCTCAACCTTATTTTTAAGCCTAACCAACCACAAGAAGTGTTGTAAGCATTAGGACATAGGTTTGAGATGAGATTAACACAAGTTGGATGAATATAAACAAGTTTTGAAAAGTTTTGATTCAAACAGAAAGTTTATGGACAATTTCAGGGCATTTCCAGGTTTGGATTCTCCATGGAGAACCCTAGGAATTCAACCCAAAGATTATCCAAGTAAGTAGGAAGAAAAATGAGGTGTTTTGGTTAAGGAATGCGCAAGTTATGCCCACTTTTGTAGAAGGTATACAATCTGCCCGAAAATCTGATGTTGCAAGGATTTTGAGATGATTTGAGAGTGGTTTGATGAGATTAGGAGGTTGTGAAAGTGTCAAATGGCTTGGAGGAGTGTTGTATTTATAGGGGAAGGGTTTAGGGTTGTTAGGAGGTGTTAAATGGAGGTTAGAAGGTGATTGGTGAGGTTGTGGATGTGTGGATCCGTGCATTTTCGCGAGCCAAAACCAATCTGCCCCGCCCAGATACCCTTACGGACCGTAAGGGTATCCCCTTCTGGTCCGTAAGGACCAGGCCGGGACACATCCTTTATATTTTGTCTTTTTAATTAATTTGGACGGGTTTGGACCATTTTAAGGTTATTTGTTGGACTTGTTAAGTATTATAAGGTATCATACGCATAGGTAAAGTGTTATAATGTATGAGTATGCATCAAATGATCGAGATCGAGTATAGGCATCATGTATAATGTACGAATGTTGCGTATTATCAAATATTTCACGTATTCGAGTACGTGTATTATGTATAAGTATGGTATGAACAAGTATAACAAGTATAGGGCAAAATGTATATTTCCATTATGATTCAAGCCTTGATTACAACGTTTACAACGAAATAAAGATTACGAATACAAAGATTTCCGAAAATAGAACTACAACACGAGCTTGCTATAAATAGATAGTTTAGAAAACGCGAGGCGTTACTGATACCCTGATCTCAAATCAATCTTTGAAAAGTAACTAGCCCTCTAAAGTTGATCGAACAAAATCATCGATCCTTGGCAAGGGATAATGATTCTTGATCATTATTTTATTTAACTCGCGGTAATCAATGCACATCTGCATTGATCCGTCTTTCTTTTTAACAAACAGGATAGGAGCTCCCCACGACGAGGAACTTGGTTGGATGAATCCTTTTTGTAATAACTCATCAAGTTGAGTCTTCAATTCCTTCATCTATATGGGTGCTAATCGGTATGGAGCTCTAGCTACAGGAGCAGCTCCAGATATAATGTCTATTCTAAACTCAATCTGTTTGTATGGGGTAGACCGGGTAATTCTTCAGGGAACACATTGTAACAACTCGAAATTTCGTTGTTATTAATTTTATTCCGTTTCCGTGTAATTCGTTTATCTCAATCATTTGTACTCCGAGATTTGATTATAAGAAAGTTATGTTAATTAATTTTGTTTGTTTACAAGGATTATCGCATCTAATCGCTTATTAAATGCATCGCTAATTCAAACGCAATCACAAGTAACTATGTTACCTTAATAGCCAAGTGTGTTATGGTTTAATAAACACTTGTGCCATCGCATCGCTTATCTCATCGCATCGCAAAACGCGGTTAATTATGTGGAATTATGTTTATGTTATAATTACAATCACTATCACAACACTCTCACACGCACGAATCGCTAAATCGCACTATGGTATCAATTAAAACCCTTAACTATCTAATACGAACCGAATCGCCAAACGAACTCTTAAGGCGAAATAATCAAGCAAAACTTGGCCAATAGGTCAAGTTCGGCTGAACTTGTACATCACAAGTTCGCCCGAACTTGTCTAAGCCACCTAAACTCTCCAGTAACCACAAGTCCGCATGTACTTGTCCAAAAACAAGGGAAACAAACAAGTTTGCTCGAACTTGTAACAAGTTCGCCCGAACTTGTTGTCCGCCCACTCCTTTCTCACCTCACCTATAAATACTCAGCTCCTCTCCTCATTTGAACTTGCTGCAAGTTCGCCCGGAGCTCCCCAAAACCGAAACCCTTTGTTTTTTAAGTAAGATTCAATCCGTTTTCAACTACAACAACGTTCTACAATGTTTTACAACGATTTTGCACAAGGCTTTGCCTTCGTTTTTCATCAAATCTCTTATGTTTATGAAATCTTCATCTTTTTCCATAAAACTTCTGTTTTTCACTTAGATCTATGCTTAGATCTAAGTAAAACCTTTAAATCATCGATTTTTACACAATATTCAGACTAAATGACGTATGAAGTGGAACGAGGCGTTGTCAAGCAAGATCTCAGATCCGGAAGCTCAAGGATGAAATCGTCACTTTACACAAGCTGGACTAACACGTACGAACCCTCAAGTTTGCCCGGATTAGCCCGAGTTTCTGTAAAACGGCTAAACTCGCTCCAAAAGACCTCTCCAGCTTAAGTTTTACTCAGTGGATTAAGGTTGGAGGGATGGACACTCGATTTCCTCAGCAAACGACGTGAAAACGCACGATTTGGATGCCAAAAAAGTCAAGTTCGCTCGGAAGACATCAAGTTCGCTCGAACTTATCACCAGATTGGTGACAAGTTCACCCGAACTGGATCAACAATAACATTTTTCCAGAATTCCAACCAAGTTCGCTCGTACTTGCATGGTTTCCAAGGAAACCAGACAAGTTCGTTCGAACTTGTATAAACCTCTAGCATATGAGGCAAATTCGCTCGAACTTGTCCGGTTTCTGCGGAAACCAGACAAGTTCGCCCGAACTTGTACTCTCCCAGGGGTAACAATACAAGTTCACTCGAACTTGTACCCCAGGGTACAAGTTCGCCATAACATGTCTACTCTTCTCTCACCCGTTAACCGTTTCAGCAATTCGGAAGACTGATGCACTTCTGTTCGCTTACAGGCTGATCCGACGCTCTCCTCAACTCATCTCAGATCTCGTCTCTCTCCTAAAACGCACCCACAGTGAGTATACTTGAACCCTTTTACGCTTAAACGCACTTTTGGGTGTCACATATGTTCGTATATCAAATCACATCACACAACTCTCAAACGCTTATTCGCAACCCGCTGAATTAGATGACTATATGTGAAATCTGCTGAATTGTATGTATTGCTTGATTGCTTGTACGCCACCCTTAACGTGATAGTATACTAGTGGTTGACCCACCACCCGGAAGCCTGGGGTTATTAAGGCTCTCATTTTTATTTCTCATTTATTTTTTGTTTAGGATGTGGACACTTGTTCGCATGCCTCGATCAATCGCGGTTTGTTGGTTTACTTGAATCTAAGTAGATACATAGTTCACATATCTTACGTAATGTCATGCAGTGTATGCTAAACGCTTTTATATCTATTATGTACGCAAACCTATATGCTCACATTTACTTAATTGTATTGACGTTTTATTTTAACATATGTGGCAGGTTGAGGATTTTTCTACTTTTCAAACGAATTAGGATTTGGTCATCTAGAAATGCATTATAATATAAATCTAGGGGATATCGAACTTGATTTGTATTATGAGAATGCTTAAATTCTATAATTTGTTTAAGGATTTTATGTTAGTAGTATGGGATATTAACGTTTAAATATCATCGCTTAAATAGTGTTATGGAATTTCTCATGAGACAATCTGGTTCGCCTAGTGCCACTACCCCGATGTTTCCGCCATCGGTTGGGGTATGAAAGATTGGTATCAGAGCCATAACTATAGGATAATTAGATAGAATTGCCATGTTCGACCTAGTCATATGTTTAAGTACCCAATTTGACCAATCTTTAACTTAAATGCTTAAACTACTTCCCATAAATGCTTACTTGCCTTTCCTAAGGCAAACACAATGTACACGCTTGGAAACGCTCGTATCACACAAAACGAGTGATCAAGTTGAGATTAGGTGTGAAAACAAGAACTCTTGATAAGATCTCTCACTCCACGCAATCTCTATCGCACGAGATACCTTCGTTGAGTTATGAGTGATATCCAAACCTCGACGAAAATCTCCATTTCTACCTAGTGGAACTCCCGACTCGATCGGTGAGTGTAACCATAACTAGGAATGAAGTTGTTAAGTTAGGGGTGAAACCCGCATCTTAATAACTAGTTCCGCTCCTTGATTTTCAATCTCACCAAAGTCTTGATTATTTCAATGATTCGAAACACGACGTAACTGGAAGGATAAATGCCGTTAACCGTGGTACGGCGAGAACATTTGTCTATTAGGCTAAATCGTGTGTCCAAACTCGGAGAATTTTCGAATCACTTTGGGTAGTCGCTGTCTCAAAACCCAGGACACTCCAAAATTAATTTAAGCCTACATCGTCGATTTTACGCATCATCAAGTTTATTATTATTTATGTGTTTAAATATTGGGAATTTTCGCTTATTCAATTTTTCTCTTATTTGATTTCTCGTATTATCGATTTCTCGCTTTATCGCTCTTCGCTTTATAAAGTATGCACAACTCGCACAGCTCTCGGAAACGCTAAATAATCACCAACCAAACTAAAACGCTCATCTCTCTTACGCGTATGGTCTCGTACGCGGTATTACTCGCTTATCTCGCTTATATATATCGCTTATTACGCTTATATCTCGCATCTCGTACGCGCTACGCATGATTTTAATTAGAGGTGAATACGTGCAAAATATGTGCTTAAGTGCTTATGTGATTATGTGCTTACGTGCTTGTGTGCTTACGTGCTTATGTGCTTACGTGTTACATGCTAACGTGGATACGTGCTTACGTGGTTTTATGCCTTGTATGAATAATAATAATAAATATTTTAAACATAAACCTTTATAATCGAATCTCATCTAATCTAAATCCTTCGTGTAGATGTCTTCCATGGGATCACACACGAGGAGGAACATCCAGCGCAACAACGCTGATAAGCGCATCGCTTCACTGGTAGCCAAGCAAATGGCTAAAGTCATTCCTCAAATCGTCAGCGAGATCCACGCTGCCAGCAGCAACTCCTCTGTGGATTCGAAATCCGACGCGCCTAAGTCCTCCTTCAGCTTTAAGCAATTCAAAGCATGTGGACCTCTTACTTTCTCAGGCACTGAAGGACCAAGTGCCATGTTCCACTGGTTTGATGCTATCGAGGTCACGTTCCGCCAGAGTGGATGCCCAGAACCCCTTCGCACCATCAACGCTACCGACGTGTTCCAGTCTAGGGCTCTTGACTGGTGGACCGTGGAGCGTAACAAACGGGGAAACGACGAAGCCTATGGACTCACCTGGGAGTAACTTAAGGTAATCATGATCAAGGAATTATGTCCTCCTTATGAATTCCAGAAGTTGGAGAACGAGTTTTGGGGAATTAAGCAAGACGGACCCGACAATGCTGGTCTCATAGCCCGATTCAGTCAGTTGAGCATTATTTGTCATAGTCAGGTGGACACTACCGAAAAGGCAATCAAGAAATACCTCAATGCTCTACCTGATTGCATTGCTAACTTTGTGCAAGCAGCACGCCCTGCTACTATCAAAGAGACTTACCAGCTAGCCGCAGAGATCAACGACAAACGGGTTCAGGCTGGTTACTTCAAGAACAGCAAGGTTGCAAACCAGGCCCTCAGCGAATCAGCAGCTCCCTCCGATCAGTCCCGAGAATCAAAGTTTAGTCGCCGAGGTCGCAAGCGAGAGAACCCGAGCAAGAACTGTGCACTTACCGCACCATGAAACCATCAGCCCCTCCAGTCTGCTACACCAAACGCACCTTCAGCAAAGTGTGCGTATACTGGTCCTCATCCACTGTGCTCAAAGTGCACTTATCACCATGCGGTTGGAGGCAATTGTCGTTTCTGCACCAACTGTAACATCTACGGCCACTTTACCGTCAGCTGCCGTTTAGGATCTCGTCAGTCAGCTCCTCAAGCAGCAGCTTTACCAGCTCCTCCTCAGGCTAATCAGCAGCAAGCGCCAGCTCCAAGGGCACGTGCTTGTTACACGTGCGGACACCCGAATCATTTCAGTAATGTCTGCCCAAACAAACCTGTGAAGCAGGAACAGCAGCAGCGGCCACAACCACCACAGCCTCAGCAGCAGCAACCACAAGCTGCGCGTGGAAGAGCCTTCGATCTCAATCATCCCTAGGCTTAGAATGACAACGATGTTGTCAATGGTACGTTCCTTGTTAATGGTATTTATGCTTCATGTTTATTTGATACTAGTGCCGATAATTGTTTTATATCGTTAGAATTCGAAAAGGTTTTAAAATGTAAACGCGGAAAACTCCCAAAGACTTTCGATGTTGAAGTCGCCACCGGAAGAACTGTTACTGTTAACTCCGTCTTACGTGGTTGTTCTCTCGATCTCAACGACCACATCTTCTCGATCAAGCTCATACCTATGCAATTAGGTAGCTTCGATATCATAGTAGGCATGGATTTTCTTTGTGAGAATCATGCTGAAGTTGTTTGCTTCGATAGAATGATTCACATCCCTCTTTCTAATGGTGATCAACTCCATGTTTACGGTGAAACTCCCTCAAAGAAGTTGATGCTTCTGTCATGTACCCAAGCGAATAAGTGCCTGCGCAAGCAGTGCATCACTTACCTCGCCCACATCGTGAATCCGGAGAAAGAAAAGAAAACCTTTAAAGACGTCCCCGTTGTTTGTGAATTTCCTAAGGTTTTTCTTGACGATTTACCTGGTTTACCCCCTACTCGTGATGTTGAGTTCCGTATCGATTTAATTCCCGGCGCTACTCCTGTTGCTAAAGCTCCTTACCGCCTTGCACCATCCGAAATGCGCGAGCTATCTAGCCAACTTCAAGTTTTGTGAAAAAGAAAGATGGGACGTTCCGAATGTGCATCGATTATCGTGAAGTTAACAAACTCACGATAAAGAACAGCTATCCTCTCCCCTGAATCGATGATTTATTTGATCAGCTTCAAGGTGCTACTTGTTTTTCTAAGATCGACTTACGTTCTGGTTATCATCAGTTACGCGTATTGGAAGAAAATATTCCGAAAACCGCCTTTCGTACCCGCTTTGGAAATTTCGAATTCGTGGTCATGCCTTTTGGTCTCACAAATGCACCCGCGGTCTTCATGGATTTGATAAACCGTGTGTGTAAAGCCTTCTTGGATCGTTTCGTCATTGTGTTTATCGATGACATCCTTATATACTCGAAGTCGGGAGACGAATACGCACGCCATCTCTGTTTAGTCCTCGAACTTCTCCAAGGAAATCGCCTTTATGCTAATTCTCAAAATGTGAATTCTGGCTCGAAGAAGTCTAATTTCTCGGCCATATTTTTAATGGTCAAGGAATTCACGTCGACCCTGCAAAGATCGAAGCTGTCAAGAGTTGGATTACGCCGAAGAATGCATCCGAAATCCGTTCCTTTCTTGGATTGGCGGGTTACTACCGTCGATTCATCCCCGAATTTTCTAAAATCGTCGTTCCGCTTACCGCTTTAATTCATAAGGACAAACCTTTCGTTTGGGATTCCAAACAAGAGGAAGCCTTTCAAACTCTCAAGCGTATGCTATGCAACGCTCCTGTTCCCGCTCTACTCGACGGAAACGACGATTTTGTTTTTTATTGCGATGCCTCTAATCTTGGTCTTGGTTGTGTTCTTATGCAACGAGACAAGGTTATCGCGTATGCATCTTGACAACTCGAGATCCACGAGAAGAACTACACAACCCACGATCTCGAACTTGGTTTTAGTTGTTTTTGCATTGAAGATATGGCGACACTACCTTTACGGTACTAAGTGTACGGTCTTCACCGACCATAAGAGTTTACAACATATCTTTAATCAAAATGAACTAAACATACGCCAACACAGATGGGTTGAACTTCTCAACGATTACGATTGTGAGATACGCTACGATCCCGGCAAAGCAAACGTCGTAGCCGATTCTCTCAGTCGACGAAGCTATGTGTATAGCATTCGTCACTCTCAACCTTTGAATGATCTTGAAATTTTGATTCGCTCTGCGCAGTTCGCTTGTTTTAACGAGAATACCCTGCAAGAGGAAATGAAATATGGTGCCGAAACTCAGCTCGTGGTTAAACCTAATGGTATTTATTATTATCTCGATCGTATTTGATTCCTAGCTGTGATAATCTTCGAAAGTTGCTAATGACCAAAGCTCATAAATCACGATACTCCATTCATCTCGGAGCCGGCAAAATGTACTAGGACCTTCGTCCTAAGTACTGGTGGTCGGGCATGAAAAAGGATATCGCCGTATACGTCTCAAAGTGTTTAACCTGCTCGAAGGTTAAAGCCGAGCATCAAAGGCCCTCTGGTTTACTCGAACAACTCGAAATTCTGACGTAGAAGTGGGAGAGTATAGTCATGGACTTCGTTACGAAACTCCATCGCACCTCCTCTGGTCATGATAGCATTTGGGTTATCGTTGATCATCTTACAAAATCTGCGCACTTTATTGCTATACGAGAAGACTTTAAGGTAGAACGATTAGCACGAATCTATACCGACGATGTCAGATTTCGACACGGGACGCCTCGTGGCATCATCTCTGACCGCGATGGTCTCTTTACTTCACGTCTCTGGGAGACTTTCCAATCGCTCTCGGTACTACGCTTAATCTCAGTACTTCTTTTCACCCTCAAACCGACGGTCAGACTGAGCGCACGAGCCGCACTCTCGAAGACATGCTTCGTGCGTTCATCACAGATTTCGGTGGTAATTGGGATACCTTTAATAGAATTCTCGTACAATAATAGTTATCATACTAGTATTCAGATGGCTCCTTTTGAGGAACTGTATGGAAGAAAATGTCGATTGCCTATTGCATGGCACGAGATCGGAGAAGCACAAATCACAGCTGTCCCGAGCTAATTCAAGAATCGACAGACAAAATCCTCTAAATCAGAGAAAATCTCTTGAAAGCTCGGAGTCACCAAAAGAGTTATGTCACTAAACGCCGCAAGCCCCTACAGTTCGAAGTGGGAGATCACGTTCTCTTAAAGGTTGCACCTTGGAAAGGAGTGATCCGCTTCGGAAAGAAAGGAAAGCTAGCGCCATGATACATGGGTCCCTTTAAGATTCTGGAAAGAATTCGCAAAGTGGCCTATCGACTTGAACTACCCGAAGAACTCAACAACGTACATCCGACTTTCCACGTCTCAAACCTCAAGAAATGCCTAGCTGAAGAAAATCTCCATGTACCTCTCGAGGATTTGCAAAGCAAGGAGACTCTCCATTTCGTGGAAAAGTCCATAGAAATCATGGACCGAGAGACCAAGAAACTCCGACGCTCTCGCATCTCTATCGTGAAGGTCCAATGGGAAGGCAAACGCGGCGCCGAGTTCACTTGGGAATTGGAAAGTGATATGAAGGCTAAATACCCGCATCTCTTTGTTACGGCCACTACTTAAATTTCGGGACGAAATTTCCTAAAGTCGGGAGACTGTAACAACTCGAAATTTCGTTGTTATTTATTTTATTCTGTTTCCCGTGTAATTCGTTAACTCAATTATTTGTACTCCGAGATTTGATTATAAGAAAGTTATGTTAATTAATTTTGTTTGTTTACAATGATTATCGCATCTAATCGCTTATTAAACGCATCGCTAATTCAAACGAAATCACAAGTAACTATGTTACCTTAATAGCCAAGTGTGTTATCGTCAGGTTAAATAAACACTTGTGCCATCGCATCGGTTATCTCATCGCATCGCAAAACGCATTTAATTATGTGGAGTTATGTTTATGTGTGTTATATTTGTTTATGTTATAATTACAATCGCTATCACAACGCTCTCACACACACGAATTGCTAAATCGCACTATGGTATCAATTAAAATACTTAATATAACTATCTAATACGAACCGAATCGCCAAACGAACTCTTAACGCGAAATAATCAAGCAAAACTTGGCCAATAGGTCAAGTTCGGACGAACTTGTACATCACAAGTTCGCCCGAACTTGTCTAAGCCACCTAAACTCTCCGGTAACTACAAGTCCGCCCGGACTTGTCCAAAAACAAGGGAAACAAACAAGTTCGCTCGAACTTGTAACAAGTTCGCCCGAACTTGATACAAGTTCGCCCGAACTTGTTGTCTGCCCACTCCTTTCTTACCTCACCTATAAATACTCAGCTCCTCTCCTCATTTGAACTTGCTGCAAGTTCACTCGGAGCTCCCCAAAACCGAAACCCTTTGTTTTCTAGGTAAGATTCAACCCGTTTTCAACTACAACAATGTTGAACAACGTTTTACAATGATTTTGCACAAGGCTTTGCCTTCGTTTTCATCAAATCTCTTTTGTTTATGAAAATCTTCATCTTTTTCAATAAAACTTCTATTTTTCACTTAGATCTATGCTTAGATCTAAGTAAAACCTTTAAATCATCGATTTTTACACAATATTCGGACTAAATGACGTATGTTTCATTCACTTTGAAGTGGAACGAGGCGTTGTCAAGCAAGATCTCAGATCCGGAAGCACAAGGACGAAATCGTCACTTTACACAAGCTGGACTAACCCGTACGAACCCTCACGTTCACCCGAATTAGCCCGAGTTTCTGTAAAATGGTTAAACTCGCTCCAAAAGACCTCCCCAGCCTAAGTTTTACTCAGTGGCTTAAGGTTGGAGGGATGGACACTTGATTTCCTCAGCAAATGACGCGAAAACGCACGATTTGGATGCCAAAACAGTCAAGTTCGCTCGAAAGACATCAAGTTCGCTCGAACTTCTTACCAGATTGGTGACAAGTTCGCTCGAACTTGATCAACAATAACATTTTTCTAAAATTCCAACCAAGTTCGCTCGAACTTGCATGGTTTCCAAGGAAACCAGACAAGTTCGTTCGAACTTGTATAAACCTCTAGCATATGAGGCAAATTCGCTCGAACTTGTCTGGTTTCCCAAGAAACCAGACAAGTTTGCCCGAACTTGTACTCTCCCAAGGGTAACAATACAAGTTCGCCCGAACTTGTCTACTGTTCTCTCATCCGTTAACTGTTTTAGCAATTCGTAAGACTGATGCACTTCTGTTCGCTTACAGGCTGATCCGGCGCTCTCCTCAACTCATCTCAGATCCCGTCTCTCTCCTAAAACGCACCCACAATGAGTATACTTGAATCCTTTTACGCTTAAAACCACTTTTGGGTGTCACATATGTTCGTATATCAAATCACATCACACAACTCTCAAACGCTTATTCGTAACCCGCTGAATTACATGATTATACGTGAAATCTGCTGAATTATATGGTTGCTTGATTGCTTGTACACCGCCCTAAACATGATAGTATACTAGAGGTTGACCCACCACCCGGAGGCCCGGGGTTGTTAAGGCTCGCATTTTTATTTCTCATTTATTTTCTCTTTAGGATGTGGACACTTGTTCGCATGCCTCGACCAATCGCAGTTTGTTGGTTTACTTGAATCTAAGTAGATACATAGTTCACATCTCTTACGTAATGTCATGCGGTGTATCCTAAATGCTTTTATATCTATTATGTACGCAAACCTGTATGCTCACCTTTACTTAATTGTATTGACGTTTTATTTTAACATATGTGGCAGGTTGAGGATTTGTCTACTTTGCAAACAGATTAGGATTTGGTCATCTAGAAACGCATTGTAATAGATATCTAGGGGATATCAAACTTGATTTGTATTATGAGAATGCTTAAATTCTGTAATTTGTTTAAGGATTTTATATTAGTAGTATGGGATATTAACGTTTAAATATTATCGCTTAAATAGTGTTATGGAATTTCTCATGAGACAATCTGTTCGCCTAGTGCCACTACCCCGATGTTTCGCCATCGGTTAGGGTGTGACACACATCCAGGTACTCTGAGATGACTGGATGGTCTTTAATCTTTGGCTTTGATTTATCAATCGTTACTTGTGCCATATAGATGACACAACCTCTTTTCAAACAATTGGATGCCTTAAGTAGTGACACTTTCTCAGGCAATCCATAATTTAAATCTCCATGGATGGTGAGTATTTCACCAGATGGGGTTTTAACTTCGATGAGTTTCTTATCACAGGTAATGCGGGCTTGGTTATGGGATAACCAATCCATTCTTAAGACTGCATCAAACCCCGCCAATTTCATTGGCAGAAGAGATATGGGTATTGAATGATTCTTAATGGATATAGAACATCCATCAAGGATAGAAGATGCGGTTTCTAAAGTACCGTCGACTAATTCTACTTCATAAGCTATATCTAGAGTTCTTATAGGTAGGTTTAATAGTTTACTAAACTCATGGTCTACAAAAGACTTATTAGCACCTGAATAAAAAAGAACTCTAGAAAAGATGTCGTTAATGAGGAACATACCTGTTATGACATTCGTGTCATCAACCGCCTCCTTCGCATTAATCTGGAAGGCTAGGGCATTTCCTTTCTTTGCCTCTTTGGGCTTTGCATTATCCTCTTTGGCAGTTTTGGGGCAATTAGTCTTGATGTGGCCTTTTTTCACCACAACTATAACAAACAACATCCTTAAGATCCTTACAATCTAAGGTCGTGTGCCCCTTCTTCTTGCAAATACCGCAAGATTTAGCCTGCTGATTGGATCGACACAATCTCTAGTGCCTCTTGTTGCAGGTCTAGCAAACTGGTCTGTCATCAGACCTATGCTGGTTCTTATTGAACCCAGACTTCCCTTTCTTTTTGAACCTTTGAGAGTTATCATCCTCCCGTATCCTTTTCCCATCGATCTCAACCTTGACCGATTTATGCCTTACAACATCTAAGGTGAGGGAAAGGGATAGATCCACAGTAGATCTATATGTTGTAGGCTTCGAAGCCTTTACCATACCCTTAATCTTTGGTACTAAACCACCGATGAATCGCGCAACGTATTTGGATTCCGGGGAGATCAAATAGGGTACTGACCTAGACAATGAGTTGTAGTCGGTCACAGACTTCTGACAGTCCAAATTCTTCATGGTGAGAGTCAGAAAATCTGACTCCAACTTTTCCACCTCCTGTGGTAGACGCTAGGTTTCTTTAATGAGATCCACAAACTTGGACCATCCCAAGTTGTACAAGAATACCTTCCCTGTTGATTGTATCATCAGCTTTCACCAAATTAGGGCATCACCCTTAACTGATTGTGAAACAAACTTCACAATATCCTTTTCAGCACAACCGTTGATATCCACAATAGTCTCCATCTCGTCTAACAATTTCAACGCATCTATAGCCCCCATCTTGTAATAACCCGACATTCCGGTTGTCTCTGTTTTACCATTATTTTGTTTTTAACCACTTTGTACTCCGAGATTCTATTATAAAAGGCTTAGCAATATTTTTAACGCATTTTATTTCACTTAATTATCTCATTTAAACGCTTAATACTCGAACGCTCATCACAACGCAAACTTAACGTAGTTATTCATGTTGTTATATGTGTTTACGTGTGATATATGTTTGATACTCGCTTAAACGTTCACTCGCTTAAATCGCACTTGTCACACCCCAACCGATGGCGGAATCATCGGGGCGCGGCACTAAGCAGTTCAGATTGCTTGAGAGAATCCATAACAACTATTATAAGCTTTAAATATTTAAAAACATCAATTTCCCATACAATTAACATACCATCACTCATAATCATTACAATTCCAAATATTCCCAAACAATTCAAAGTTCACCAAAAAAATTTATTACAAGTTTCTAAAGCATAAACCTATCCGATTCGTAGCGATAACGTCCTCAACCTTTTACATACGTTAAAATACAAGTCAATACAATAAAGTAAAGGTGAGTGGTGTGCATTAAGTGTGTTATATTTTTGTTAACATTTTAGGTTCATTTTTCGCATTAATCAAGTTTTAAATTTATAAAACACGATATTATACTAACACTAAACACACACTTGGGCAAGTGCACCCATCGTGAGTGTAGTATAGCGTTGGTAAGATACCGAGATCGTCCAAGGACACAAGAGCTTTTAATACCGGTGTGTCGTCAACGTCTAACCAATCTAATATTTTTTTGATAAAAGTTTTAAAAATAAAAATTAAAAATAAAAATAAGAAGATAAATAAAGTAAAATACAAATAGACAAGATAGAATCACTTGGATCCAACTTCTCTTTTATGTATCCTTTGATAGTTTTCGCACTTTCGGACTTTTTAAGAGATTATCTTAGTTATAGTAGTAGACCCTCTTTTGAAGGTGACGTATCCCTCAACCCAGTGGTTTGAGTCAGCAGGGATACAATCCCAAAGGGTTGGAATATTGGAAGATAATTAAATAAGTTATTAATGCGAAAAGTGGTAGGCCCTTATTTTGAAGGTGACGTTACCCTCGGCTTAGTGGTTTGAGTAAGCAGGGATACAATCCCAAGTAGCCGGTTTAAAATATTAATAGTAGTTTGCATATGAGGGGTTCAAACTATTCGCGCTCCCGCCATCCAATACCCACATAGCATTGAAGGAGGCCCTAATAAGCTTGAACCAAGTCCTCGCAAGATCTATACACTGAACGAGACAAGAACTTTACCAAACCACCCTTCTAACCCCCTTCCAAGTAGTTAACGCGCTTTATATAGACCGTAAAGACACGAATGAGCAAATCAATGGCGTCATGAAGAAATGGTTAGAAAAATCCACTTTCAACATAAGAAACTAGTTATTAAAGTCATTAATACATACCCAATTAAAAAGTGCCGAAAGATTAAAAACTAAAACTAATACATAAAAGATTAGTCTTCACCAAGTGATGTAAGGAATTTAGCCAAGCATGGCCTTTGTTTGACAAGAACCCTTACAATCTATCTTGGATCTCGAGACTACTACACACTCTAAAGATGATAGATGGATGATGGTGGTGGGTGGTGGGTGTTGGTGTTGTAGTGGTGGTGGAGTGGTGGCAAAGTGAGAGAGAAGTGGTTTGCCAATGGATGCCTTTGAGGTGAACCAAGCACATCTATTTATATCCAGAACAGAGCCCTGACCATGGACCCGTGCCCGCTGGACACGGCCCCGTGGTGACCAATTTCTCTTCCTTCATTAACTGCAGATGTCAGGTCTTGTATGAACACGCCCCGTGGTGACCGAGCACGGCCTCGTGGTCAATGTACTTGCTGTACTATCAAGATTTTCAGAATCTTAGAGTTGACCACGACCCGTGGTGAGCTGGACACGGCCCCGTGGTGTCCTGAAATCAATAATTTGTCTTTTTCTGCAGGGCTTGATGCTGGGCACGGGGTGTGGTGAGCTGGGCACGGGCCGTGGTGAGTTGGGCATGGCCCCGTGGTCAGCTTCTGTTTCTCTTGTGTTTGCTCTTGGATGCTACCGAGGGGCCAGGCATGTCACGTTATTTCTTCTTCTTGTATTTTGTGTTGGTTTTAGCCGCTAATTTGCTTCTTTTATTCGTTTGAGCTCTTTTAGTCGTGTAAATTAAAAAGGAACAAAGAAACGTGCTTTTTTCAACATTAGTACTGAAAAAGGGTTGGTCTTGTGTCTCATTTGATGTAATTTATATGTTGCATTTTGTGCACATCAAATACCATCACACTTGAATCTTTGCTTGTTCTCAAGCAAAACTCTTAAATGTGGCTTACAATCCCAAATGGAATAGGTAGAAGAGAAGTTTTGAGCTTATCTTTTGAGTGTCGAGAATCCAAGTTCTAAATTTAATTTTTTATTTTATTTACAATCTTATTCGTCATGATTTATTTAAAACACATTTTAAGAAAAAATATTTAGTTTGGGCATAACATGTTTTTATAAAATTCTATTTAGTTATATACACATTTACACAGCTCACAAGTGTTCACTCAACTCTCGCCTAAAGATATTTAAGTAGAAACACTCGAACCTGATGTGGAGCTTACTCCTACCATAGGCTTGACAAACAATCAAACCTCCTCCTTTTTGACGTTTTAATCATCGTAAATATCAAGAGGGCTTTAAAAGGGATAGGTTTTGGCTTGGGTAGGTGATTTTGGGTAAAAATGGTGAAAAATGTAAAATGTGTAGGTTTTTAGAATTCTTTTGTGGCTTAGAGAAAAAAACTTTAATCAAAGTGTTTTTCTTTTCTTCTCTTTCTCTTTTTTTTTGAATAAAGTTGAAACTAAGCCATACTTTGTAATTTTATAACCGAACTTTTTACGAAAAATAAGGGGTGTGAAAATAAAAGGTTTTGTGGATGTGGGTGATTGTTTTTGCAATGGTTTGTATTTTTGCGGGGTTAGAAACGAAACGGTTAAGGCTCCAAGGGGTTTACTAGGGGGATATTTTTGGTAAGGGATCAAAAAAGAAAATAATGGTCTATAATGAAAAATGGGTTATAGTCCTAATGCCTACATCATTTACTTACTTGGATTTATGTCGGTAAGGATTTGGAGCGTATTGCCTTGCCAAGTTCTAGATTTGTAAGAACCAAACGGGCTATTCACACAAGAAACAAAAATTGAGCAACTAGTATAGATATGTATTTGTATGCCGGGTAAAGGCTCAAAACTCACTTTTTTGTGGAAAAAGGATATAGTATACAATTTTTACAAAGACTGGTTATGCCCTTTTTTTAATTTTCTTAATCGGTTCTTTTCATCACGACGCTATCAGTTGTAAACCACAAAAAACATAACTTTTAGAACTTATTTTTCCCAAAGTAAATCAAAACAAGTAAAAAAACTAAAAATTTTGAAAACATTTGGGGTGATTAGCGTTTCCAAGGAGAGTTTTGTGTAAGGCTTGTTTTTAGGACTCACAAAATTCAAGGTTTTAGCATCCCCCCACACTTAAATTACACATTGTCCTCAATGTGTCCAAAAATATGGGTTAAAAACAAGTTTTTATGTTACTGGGCTGCTGAGCAAGGGGCATGGTGAGCTGAGCACGGCCCTATGGTCAGATTGCTAGTAGCAAAAAGTTACAGAAGGTTGACCACGGGGCGTGCCTAGTGGACACGGCCCATGGTCAGGTACCTGTTGGAAATTTTTTCTGCAGAACCCTGGGCATGGGGGCGTGTTGGGTGGGCACGGCCCCGTGCTGCACATGCTGTAATGATGGAAATTTGTTGGGGGCTCTTGTTTACGTGCATGGAGTCCCTTTTTCAACGTCCCTTAGGTAGTTTCCATCTTTTTGAGCGTATTTTATTCCTGAAATATAAAGCTAAACTAGAAAACATGAAAGTTAAACTAAATTTATACTATGGATAGTTTCGCGGAATGCCTCCGTGGTGTGCCACGTTTATAAGGTTCCTTGGCTAGACCCACCGTATCAGGTGGCTTTGGCTCATCTTCAATTAGGGGGTCGTCATTGCCGATTGGATATTTCATTGATTGGTCAAGATTGATGTACCTTTTCTCGGCCCCCAATTGAATTGGTAGGTTGTTTTGCTTCCGGTTGGTCAATTCTTGATGGGTTTTCACAAAAGGTCGTCCCAACACAAGTGGGGTAGCATTGAGAATGATGAAGTCGGTTTGGACCACCGCTTGGTTTGTTTGTACCAACACATCCTCAACTACTCTGGTCAATTTTATCATCTTTCGATTGGATAGAAAAATAGGGATTTGAAGTGGAGAAAAATCACTATTATTTAATTTTTCGAAAATATAGTTAGGCATTATATTAACACAAAGATCTTTGTCGATGGTGATATTACTAATAAAGCTATTTTGAAAGAAACATGGAACCGGTGTTATGTTAATTTCAAATTGTTCATCTTTTATTAGCGTAGTTTGATCATTTGTTAATTTGATGCTAACTATTTCGTCAATTTTAACGTTAGTGTTTAACTCTTTTAAAACTTAGCATGAGTGGGTACCAAACAATGGTTTTCGAAAGAAGGTGGTAAAATGTTAATTTCTTGAAAATTTGACTCTTTTCGAAATTTTTGTTTGTTGACTTACCTTCTTCTTTGGTTGACTCATGCGTAGGTTTTTCACTTATTTGTTCTTCCATTTTTACTTCTTCAATTATTACTTCCTTGGTACAAACAACCTATTCCCTTGCTCTGGATTCTTTTAGTAACCGCTCAAGAGTTTTAAGATTTTCTATTATTCTTTCGGCTTCGGGAATGATAGTTGGTGGTGTGTCAAAATGAGTGGGATAAGTGTTCCAATCAAAGCTTGATTTTGGAAGTTCAAACTAGGTTCTTCATAATAAGAATATGAGGCGGATGGTTGGAAAAAGGTCACAATATTGTACCGAATGGGGATTGCCGCAAATGGTACAATATTCTTCCTCATAATCATCCTCTATGTAGTAGTGAGTGTAATCTCCTGAGTATTGATCCATAAGGAAATACTCAACAGATTACAAAGTCTTGGGACTAGAAAATAAAATTGAGAGGCAGAAACAGAAGTTCACCACGACCCCGTGTCCAGTGGGCATAGCCCGTGGTCAAATTCTATATCTGGGCGTTTGAAAAAACTGTTTTAGTAATCTGCAGCACGGGGCATATCCAATGGGCACAGCCCGTGTTTAGCCTACTGTAAAACTAAAAATTCCTAAAAATGAGAAAACGAGCGCGCAGGTTTGAAAAATGATTAGGCCGTTGATTTTAAGCTTTCTTAAAATCCTTGTGTCCCCGGCAACGGCGCCAAAAACTTGATGTGCGTTAAGCGTATTATATTTTTATTAACATTTTAGGTTCATTTTACGCATTACTCAAGTTTAAATTTATAAAACACGATATTGTACTAACACTAAACACACACTTGGGCAAGTGCACCCATCGTGAGCGTAGTATAGCATTGGTAAGATACCGAGATCGTCCAAGGACACAAGAGCTTTTAATACCGGTTTATCGTCAACGTCTAATCAATCAAAATTTTTTGAAAAAAGTTTTAAATATAAAAATTAAAAATAAAAATAAGAAGATAAATAAAGTAAAATACAAATAGACAAGATAGAATCACTTGGATCCAACTTCTCTTTTATGTATCCTTTGATAGTTTTCGTACTTTCGGACTTTTTAAGAGATTATCTTAGTTATAGTAGTAGGCCCTTCTTTTGAAGGTGACGTTACCCTCAACCTAGTGGTTTGAGTCAGTAGGGATACAATCCCAAAGGGTCGGAATATTGGAAGATAATTAAATAAGTTAATAATGCGAAAAGTGGTAGGCCCCTCTTTTGAAGGGGCCGTTACCCTCGGCTAAGTGGTTTGAGTCACCAGGGATACAATCCCAAGTAGCCGGTTTAAAATATTAATAGTAGTTTGCATATGAGGGGTTCAAACTATTCGCGCCCCCGCCATCCAATACCCATAGAGCATTGAAGGAGGCACTTGTAAGCTTAAACCAAGTCCTCGCAGGATCTATACACTGAACGAGACAAGAACTTTACCAAACCACCCTTCTAACCCCCATCCAAGCAGTTAACGCGCTTTATATAGACTGTAAAGACACGAATGAGCAAATCAATGACATCATGAAGAAATGGTTAGGAAAATTCACTTTCAACATAAGAAACTAGTTATTAAAGTCATTAATACATACCTAATTAAAAAGTGCCGAAAGATTAAAAACTAAAAGTAATACATAAAATATTAGTCTTCACCAAGTGATGTAAGTAATTTAGCCAAGCATGGCCTTTGTTTGACAAGAACCCTTACAATCTATCTTGTATCCCGAGACTACTACACACTCTAAAGATGATAGATGGATGATGGTGGTGGTGGGTGTTGGTGTTGTATTTGTGGTGGAATGGTGGCAAAGTGAGAGAGAAGTGGTTTGCCAAGGGATGCCTTTGAGGTGAACCAAGCACATCTATTTATATCCAGATTAGAGCCCTGACCACGGCCCCGTGGTGACCAATTTCTCTTCCTACATTAACTGCAGATGTCAGGTCTTGTACGAACATGCCCTGTGGTGACGGAGTACGGCCCCGTGGTCAATGTACTTGCTGTACTATGAAGATTTTGCGAATCTTAGAGTTGACCACGACCCGTAGTGAGTTGGACACGGCCCGTGGTGGCCTGAAATCAATAATTTGTCTTTTTCTGCAGGGCTTGATGCTGGGCACGGGGCGTGGTGAGCTGGGCACGGCCCCGTGGTCAGCTTCTCTCTCTCTCTTGTTTTTGCTCTTGGGATGCTGCCGAGGGGCCAGGCATGTCACGTTATTTCTTCTTCTTGTATTTTGTGTTGGTTTTAGCCGCTAATTTGCTTCTTTTAATCGTTTGAGCTCTTTTAGTCCTGTAAATTAAAAAGGAACAAAGAAATGTGCTTTTTCCAACATTAGTACTGAAAAAGGGTTGGTTTTATGCCTCGTTTGATGTAATTTATATGTTTCATTTTGTGCACATCAATGAGCATACAGGTTTAATAGCATAGTAATAGCAATAAATCGTTTACGCATAACCAACATGTAACACGTAGAGAAAGTGAATCTAAGTAAGATAACAATAATGATACGAGTTAACCAACACGACGACGATGTGAGTATGCGCGATACGTGTTCACAACAGTGAACACGCACGTAAAGTAAGTATGCGAGCCTTAACAACCCCGAACCATTCGGGTGCTGAGTCCAAACTATAGTACTATCATTGCTATGGGTGGTCTACAAGTCCTCATTATTCACACATAGCAAACAAACATTTAACAATTCACGTATAACATGCGAGAACGGTTAGAGTTAAAAGAGTTTAGTGTTGTGTGTATAGCGAGTTAACCAACACGACTGCGATGTGAGTATGCGCGATACGTGTTCACAACAGTGAACACGCACGTAAAGTAAGTATGCGAGCCTTAACAACCCCCAAACCAATCGAGTGCTGAGTCCAAACTATAGTACTATCGTTGCCAAGGGTGGTCTACAAGTCCTCATTATTTACACATAGCAAACAAACATTCAACGATTCACGTATAACATGCGAGAGCGGTTAGTGTTAAAAGAGTTTAGCGTTGTGTGTATAGTGTTTTTGATATAGCGAACGTATGTAACACCCAAAAGTGTGATAAAACGAAAAAGGGTTCAAGTATACTCACAGTCGGTGCGTATGAAGTGAGACGGACTGCTGTGAATTGGTACAAGTTAGGGCGAACTTGACTGATTGTCTTACAAATTGCACAAGTTCGGGCGAACTTGTCTGGTTTCCTTGGAAACGGGACAAGTTCGGGCGAACTTGCCTTGTGTTCTTGAAGTTTGCACAAGTTCATCAGAAGTTGGCTGATTCTCTTGCAAGTTTGACAAGTTCAGGCGAAGTTGGTCACCAATCTGGTGACAACTTCGTGCGACCTTGCTCTTTTTGGGGCGAACTTGACTGTTTTGGTCACCAAATCGTGCGTTTTCACGTCGTTTGCTGAGGAAATCGAGTGTCCATCCCTCCAACCTTGAGCTACTGAGCAAAACATAGGCTGGAGAGGTCTTTTGGAGTGAGTTTTAGCCATTTTACAGAAACTCGGGCTAATCCAGGCGAACTTGTCAGTTCGTACGGGTTAGTCCAGTTTGTGCAAAGTGACGGCATCGTCCTGGTGCTTCCAGATCTGAGATCTTGCTTGACAAACGCCTCGTTCCACTTCATAGTGAACGAAACATAGGTCACTTAGTCCGTATTTGTGTAAAAATCAATGTTCTAAAAGGGTTTTTCTCAGATCTAACACTTGGTGAGTCGAAATCATCAAGATTTCTGTCTTGGGAGCCAAAGCTAAGCCCAAATACACTCGTTTAGTGTAAATCTAAGTGAAAAGAAGAAGTTTTGTAGAAAAAGATGAAGATTTTCATAAACAGAAGAGTTTTTATGAAAACGAAGGTAATCCTTGTGTAAAAATCGTTGTAAAACATTGTTGTTTGCATAAGACGGGTTGAATCTTACTTGGAAAACAAGGGTTTCAGTTTTGGGAGCTCTGTAGCGAAGTTAGCAGCAAGGGGAGCATGAATGGAGGTGCTGGGTATTTATAGGCGAAGGGATTTGAGGGTAGCAGTGACCAAGTTCGGTCGAACTTGGCACAATTTCAAGAGAACTTGGCACAAGTTCCGGAGAACTTGGCCAGTTCAGCTTGAACTAGTGCAAGTTCGAGCGAACTTGCTGATTATTGATGTTTCTGGTAGCCTGGTCAAGTTCGGGCGAAGTTAGGGTGCCCAACTTCGGGCGAACTTAGCCTGTTGGCTAAATTTTGTTCGTTATTTGTTCAGTAGGTGCTCGATTGGCGATTCGGTTCGTGTTAGACGGTTATGTTAAGCGTTTTAGCGAAGCGTTAAGCGTTGCTTTAAATAAAATAATACGTTTAGTGATGCGTGTAAGCGAGAGCATTGCGATAGCGAGTACAACCATAAAACATAAAGCACACATAACACATAAATAACATAATGTAACATAATAATCCGCGATTTGAGTTTGCGTTGGGAGTTGCGAGTATTAAGCGATGTAAGTGCGATAAATAAGCGATGTAACATGCTTTTTAAAATAATTTAATCCATTATAATCAATCACAGATTACAAAACGATAAAGAAACAGAAATAACGGAATTAACAAAGATTCGGATAACAATCCGAAAGATCGGGTTTTTACAGTCTCCCCTACTTTAGGGAATTTCGTCCCGAAATTCATGTGGAGGCAGTAACGAAGAGATGTAAAAACCCGGCGCCGCGTTTCATATCACCTACTTGTCTGTTGTTTTCATATCACTTTCGAGTTCCCAAGTGAACTCGGCGCCGCGTTTGCCTTCCCATCGGACTTTCACAATAGGAACGCGTGAGCGTCGAAGTTTCTTGATCTCTCGATCCATGATTTCTACTGGCTTTTCCATAAAGTGTAGAGTTTCGTTTATTTGCAAATCTTCAAGTAGGACATGAAGATTTCCTTCAGCTAAACACTTCTTGAGGTTTGAGACGTGGAAAGTTGGATGTACGTTGCTGAGTTCTTCCGGTAGTTTGAGTCGGTAGGCCACTTTGCCAATTCTTTCCAGAATCTTAAAGGGACCCATGTATCGTGGCGCTAGCTTTCCTTTCTTTCCGAAACGGATCACTCCTTTCCAAGGTGAAACCTTTAAGAGAACGTGATCTCCCACTTCGAATTGGGGGTTTGTAGCGTTTATCGGCATAACTCTTTTGACGACTCCGAGCTTTCAGGAGATTGTCTCTAATTTGGAGTATCTTGTCTGTTGTTTCTTGTATTAACTCGGGACCAGTGATCTGAGCGTCTCCGATCTCGTGCCATACAATAGGCGATCGACATTTTCTACCGTATAATGCCTCAAAAGGTGCCATTTGAATACTAGTATGATAACTGTTGTTGTACGAAAATTCTATTAGAGGTAAGTGTGTATCCAAATTACCACTGAAATCTATATCACTCGATCGAAGCATGTCTTTGAGGGTACGAATCATGCGCTCGGTCTGACCGTCTGTCACACCCCAACCAATGGCGGAATCATCGGTGCGCGGAACTAAGCGAACCAGATTGTATCACGAGAAATTCCACAACATTATTTCAACGACTATATTTAAACGTCAAAATCCCATACTTTCGACATACAATCCTCAAATAACATTACAGAACATCATAATTCTCATAACACAAATTCCAGTTTAATAATCTCTAGATTTATTACAAAACGTTTCTAAAGCATGAATCTAAACTAAGCCAAACTACATCCAAAGCATCCAAGCTAAAATCCTCAACCTGTTGCATATGTTAATATACAAGTCAATACAATTAAGTAAAGGTGAGCATACAGGTTTAAGTAATACTAGCATAATAGAGAAAACGTTCGCGAAATAGTCTAATTACATATCATGATACACCAAAACACATCACACAATACTAGGCATATTTCTCATGCTAACTTCCTTGAGAAGGCTAGCGCGTCCATCCTAACTAGACCCCGTCGGGTGTTAGCCATACTAGAGTACCATACTAGCTAAGGAGGCAAGTTAACGAAAATAAGTTCCTAGTCACATGTTTCTAGTATCACGTATTGAGCATATATAATCAGATTATTCGCGTGTGATAAGCAGTTTGATTTGTGAGGTGATTTTTATAGAGGAACGTATGTAACACCCAAAAAGTGCATTAAAGCGAAAACGGGTCAAGTATACTCACTGTGGGTGCGTTTTAGGTGAGACGAGGGATCTGAGAAGAGTCGAGGAGAGCGCCGGATCAGCCTGCATATGCGAACGGAAGTGCATCAGTCTCCGAAAAGCTGAAACGGTGAAGTTTGGTTTGAGTAGTAGGCAAGTTCGGACGAACTTGTAAGACTTTGGTGATGCTTGAGTCAAGTTCGGACGAACTTGTAAGTTTCTCAGGGAAACTTGACAAGTTCGAGCGAACTTGTGGTCTATAATAACAGATAAGGCAAGTTCGGCCGAACTTGTGAAGTTTTCTGAGAAACTTGACAAGTTCGAGCGAACTTGGGGGTTTCTGAAGAACAATTGGACATTTTCTCTCAAGTTCGACTGAACGTGACCCTTGAGGGCAAGTTCGAGCGAACTTGACTACCGTGCTGTCGAAAATCAGTCAAATCTCGAGCGAACTTGATGTTTTCGGGTCCAAAATCTTGCGTTTTCGCATCGTTTGCTGAGGAAATCGAGTGCCCATCTCTCCAACCTTAAGCCACTGGTTAAAACTTAGGCTGGAGAGGTCTTTTGGAGCGAACTTAGCCATTTTACAAAAACTCGGTCTAATCCGGGCAAACTTGATGGTTCGTACGGGTTAGTCCAGCTTGTGTAAAGTGTCGATTTTGTCCTTGTGCTTCCGGATCTGAGATCTAGCTTCAACAACGCGTCGTTCCACTCAAAAGTAAACGAAACATTCTTCATTAGTCCGAAAATGGTGTAAAAATCAAGGATTTAAAAGGTTTTGCTTAGATCTAGTATAGATCTGAGTGAAAACATAAGTTTTTATGGAAAAAGATGAATACTTTCGTAAACAGAAGAGATTTGATGAAAACGAAGGCACAGCCTTGTGCAAAATCGTTGTAAGTCATTGTAAAACGTTGTAATACATTGTTGAACATCATTGTAGTTGAAATCGGGTTGATTCTTACTTAGAAAACAAAGGGTTTTGGGTTTGAGAGCTCTGGGCGAACTTACAGCAAGTTCAAATGAGAGAATGGAGCTGAGTATTTATAGGTGGAGGCAAAATGAGGGAGCTGGGGAGTCAAGTTCGGTTGAACTTGCATGATTTCATGCAAGTTTGGGCGAACTTGTGAAATCTTCATGGGCCTCAAGTCAAGTTCGGCCGAGCTTGTACATAATTGTACAAGTTCGAGCGAACTTGTGCTTACTTGGGAAGTTGTTGTTTTGGCCAGCCAAGTTCGGCCGAACTTGGGGTCACCCAAGTTCGAGCGAACTTGCCAAATGTTGGGTTTTCTTCGTTTATTTCGCGTTAAGGGTTTGTTTGGTGATTCGGTTCGTATTAGGTAGTTATATTAAGTGTTATAAGCGATATAATAGTGCGATTTAGCGATTCGAGCGTGCGAGAGCGATGCGATAGCGAGCGTAATCATAACCGTAAACTTACATAACACATAAATAACATAAAACCATAGAATTAACTGCGATTTGCGATGCGATGAGATTAGCGATGCGTTTAATAAGCGATTAGATGCGATATAATTGAAATAAAACATATTTAATTTAACATAACTTTCTTATAAACGAATCTCGAGATTACAAGCGATAGATACAAAGGAACATAAAACAAAAAGATAACAACGAAATTTCGGAGTTGTTACACCACCGGTCTGAGGATGGAACGTAGCACTAAGGTTAAGCTTAGTATCGAGTGCGGATTGGAAAGTCTCCCAGAGACGTGAAGTAAAGCGACCGTCACGATCAGAGATGATGTCACAAGGCGTCAGTGTCGACAAATGACTTCGTTGGTATATATTCGTGCCAATCGTTCTACCTTATAGTCTTCTCGTATGGCAATAAAATGAGCAGATTTCGTAAGATGATCGACGATAACCCAAATGCTATCATGACCAGAAGAGGTGCGAGGGAGTTACCTAACAAAGTCCATAGCTATACTCTCCCATTTCCACATCGGGATATCGGGTTGCCGAATAAGCCAGAGGGTCGTTGGTGTTCGGCCTTAACTTTCGCACAAGTTAAGCATTTCGAAACATACAGAGCGATATCCTTTTTCATGCCTGGCCAGCAATACCTAGAACGTCCTGGTACATCTTGTTGGCACCGGGGTGAATGGAATATCGAGATTTATGGGCTTCGGTCATTAGTAACTCTCGAAGGTTATTGCGGCTAGGGATCCAAATGCAATCGAGAAAGTAATAGATCCCATTAGATTATTCCCCAGCTGGTTTCAGCACCACATTCCATTTCCTCGAACAAAGTGTTTTCAATGAAACATGTATGCTGGGTTTCGCGAATCAAGGTTTCAAGTTTGTTCTCGGCTTGAACGTCATGAATGCTATACACATAGCTTCGTCGACTGAGAGCATCGGCTACGACATTTGCTTTTCCGGGGTGGTAGCGTATCTCACAATCATAGTCGTTGAGAAGTTCAACCCATCTACGTTGGTGCATGTTTAGTTCTTTTTGGTTAAAGATATGTTGTAAGCTTTTATGGTCGGTGAAGACCATACACTTGGTACCATAAAGGTAGTCTCGCCATATCTTTAATGCAAAAACAACTGCACCGAGATTTCGAGATCGTGGTAGTGTAGTTCTTCTCGTGGATTTTGAGTTGTCGATAACCTTGTCTCGTTGCATGAGAACACAACCAATACCTAGGTTAGAGGCATCACAATAAACAACGAAATCGTCGTCTCCGTCGAGAAGTGTGAGAGTGGGAGCGTCGCAAAGCATACGCTTGAGGGTCTGAAAGGTTTCCTCCTGTTCGGAATCCCAAACAAAAGGTTTATCCTTATGAGTCAAAGAGGTAAGAGGAAAGGCGATTTTCGAAAAGTCGGCAATGAATCGGCGGTAGTAACCTGCCAATCCGAGAAAAGAACGGATTTCTAACGGATTCTTTGGAGTATTCCAACTCTTTACAGCTTCAATTTTGGCGGGATCGACGTGGATTCCTTGGTCATTGACGACTTGACCAAGAAATTGAACTTCACTAAGCCAAAATTCACACTTGGAGAACTTGGCGTAAAGACAGTTTCCTTGGAAAAGTTCAAGACCTAAACAAAGGTGTCATGCGTGTTCGGCTCTCGACTTCGAGTAAATAAGGATATCATCGATAAAAACAATAACGAAATGATCCAAAAAGGCTTTGTACACACGGTTCATCAAATCCATGAAGACTGCAGGCGCATTTGTAAGTCCAAAAGGCATGACCACAAATTCGAAATGGCCATAGCGAGTATGAAAGGCGGTTTTCGGAATGTCTTGCTCATGTACACGTAGCTCGTGATATCCGGAACGTAAATCAATCTTCAAAAAACAAGTAGCACCTTGGAGTTGATCAAAGAAATCGTCGATTTGAGGAAGAGGGTAGCGGTTCTTTATCGTGAGTTTGTTAAGTTCACGATAATCGATGCACATTCGGAACGTCCCATCTTTCTTTTTCAAGAAAAGAATGGGTGCGCCCCATGGTGAAGTGCTCGGGCGTATAAAGCCTTTATCAAGAAGCTCTTGAAGTTGGCTCGATAGCTCGCGCGTTTCGGATGGTGCAAGGCGATAGGGAGCTTTAGCGACAGGCGTAGCACCGGGGATTAGATCAATACGAAATTCGACATCACGAGTAGGGGGTAAACCGGGTAAATCGTCGGGGAAAACTTTAGGGAAATCACAAACAACAGGTACGTCTTTCAAGGTTTTCTTTTCCTTCTCCGGGTTCATGATGTGGGCTAGAAAAGCTATGCATTGCTTGCGCAAACACTTGCTCGCTTGGGTACAAGATAGAAGCATCAACTTCTTTGAGGGTGTTTCGCCGTAAACATGCAATTGATCACCGTTTGGAAGAGGAAAACGAATCATTTTATCGAAACAAATGACTTCAGCACGATTCTCACGAAGAAAATCCATGCCTACTATGACATCAAAGCTACCTAATTGCATATGTATGAGGTCGATCGAGAAGCTGTGATTGTTGAGTTCAAGAGTACAATCACGTAGAACGGAGTTAACGGTAGCGATTTCGACGTCGAAGGTACTTGGGAGGTTAGCGCGCTTACATTTTAAATGCTTTTCGAATTCTAATGATACAAAATAGTTATCGGCTTCAGTATAAAATAAACAAGAAGCCTAAATACCATTAATGAGAAACGTACCATTGACAAAATTGTTGTCATTCTGAGCCTGGCAGTGATTGATGTTGAAAGCCCTTCCACGCATAGCCTGTGGTTGTTGCTGTCGCGGCGGCTGTGGTGGCTGCTGCTGAGGTTCTTGCTTGATTGCACGGTCCAGGCAGACATTGCTGAAGTGATTCGGGTCACCACACGTGTAGCAAGCACGTGCCTGAACTACTGGTGCTTGTGGTGCCTGGTTGAGAGGAGCAACGTTGAGAGGAGCTGGCGGAGCTGCGAAGGCGGGAGGAGCTTGCTGACGTGGGCCAGTGCGGCAGTGCACCGTGAAGTGCCCGTAGACGTTGTAGTTGGCACAAAAGCGGCAGTTTCCTTCCAACCGCATGATGATAAGTGCACTTGGAGCACAAGGGGTGAGGTCCAGTGTACGCACGCTTAGCAACTGGTGCGTTGGGAGTAGCAGCCGAGCTAGACTGGGAGTTCGGAGCTGGAACCATTGCACAGTTCTTGTTGTTGTTACCCTTTCGCTTGCGGTTCTGGTTACTTGACTTGGAGGCTTGAGGTGGAACAGTATCGGCGCTTGGCTCGACAGTAGCTTGGCTGAGGTTCTTGGTCGAGGTCTTGAAATAACCAGCTTGGACTCGCTTGTCGTTGATCTCAACGGCTATCTGGTAAGTCTCCTCGATGGTAGTGGGTTGAGCTGCCTGGAAAAAATCGGCTACGCAATCTGGTAAGGCACAAAGATACTTCTTGATTGCCTTTTCGGTAGTATCCACCTGACCTGGGCAGATAAGGCTGAGCTGCTTGAAACGAGCTGTGAGACCAGCATTGTCACCACCATTTTGCTTGATACCCCAAAATTCATTTTCCAACTTCTGAATTTCGTGAGGTGGGCAGAACTCTTTGATCATGAGCTCCTTAAGTTCTTCCCACGCGAGAGAATAAGCGTCATCGTTACCGCGCCTATTGCACTAGGCGGTCCACCAGTCAAGTGCCCTTGACTGAAAGACTCCAATGGCGTTAACAGTGCGGAGATTTTCAGGGAATCCGCTTTGTCTGAAGGTGACTTCATTTGAGTCGAACCAATGAAATAACTGGGTTGGTCCATCTTCGTCGGTGAATGCTGCAGGACCGCAGGCTTTAAACTGCTTGAAGCTGAAGCGAGATTTCGGAGCATCATTCTTGGAATCAACCGATGAGTTGCTGCTGACTGCTTTTCGCTGACGATTTACGGGATCACCTTATCCATTTCCTTGGCTACAAGAGAGGTGATGCGTTTGTCGGCGTTGTTGCGTTGAGCGGTGCAGCGTGTGTGAGATCCCATGGATGCCATCTAAAGACAAATATTGGATGAGATTAATTATAATGGGTTTTGGTTAAAATATTTATTATTATTATCATTTTCGTAAGGCCACAAAACACGTAAACACGTATCCACATGAACACATAATCACGTAAGCACATAAGCACGTAAGCAAATAATCACGTAGGCACATAAGCACGTAAGCACATATTTTGCACGTATTCACCTTCACTAAGACTTTGCGTAGCGCGTATGAGATGCAAGTAGTATAAGCTTAATAAGCGAGATAAGCGAGTAATACCGCGTATGAGGACATTAGCGTAAGAGAGTTGAGCGTTTTAGTTTGGTTGGTGATTATTTAGCGTTTTAGATAACGAGAGTTGTGCGAGTTGTGCGTATTTTCGTAAAGCGAAAAGCGATAAAACGAGAATCGATAAAACGAGAAATTGATAAAGCGTAAAATCCACAAATTTAAACACATAATTAATAATAAAACTCGGTGATGCGTAAAATCGGCGATTGCAGGCTTAAATAAATTTTGGAGCGTCCTGGGTTTTGAGACAGCGACAACCCAAAGTGATTCGAAAATTCTCTGAGTTCGGGCACATGATTTGGCCTAATAGACAAATGCTCTCGCCGTACAACGGTTAACGCCATTTATCCTTCCAGTTACGTCATGCCCCGAGTCATTGAAATAATCGAGACTTTGGTGAGATTGAAAATCGAGGAGTGGAATTAGTAATTAAGATACGGGTTTCACCCCTAACTTAACAACCTCGTTCCATTTTTGTGGTTTTCGTCGAACGCGTCGGGAATTCCACGGAAATAGAGGTGGAGATTTTTCGTCAAGATGTGGAAGTCACTCCTAACTTAACGAAAGAATCTCGTGCAGTAAATAGTACACGGAGTGAGCGATTCTATCGAGAGTTCTTGGTTTTCACACCTAATCCTGACAAAATCACTCGTTTGTGTGATACGAGCGTTTTCAAGCGTGTACGTTATGTTAGCCTTAGGAAAGGCATGTAAGCATTTATGGCAAGTAGTTTAAATATTTAAGTCAAAGATCGGTCAAATTGGGTACTTAAACTATAGACTAGGTCGAACATGGCAATTCTACCTAATTCCCTACAGTTATGGCTCTGATACCAATCAGTCACACCCCAACCGATGGTGGAATCATCGGGGCACGACACTAAGCGGTTCAGATTGCTCGAGAGAATCCATAACGACTATTATAAGCGACAATATTTAAAAACGTCAATTTCTCATACAATTAACATACCATCACTCATAATCATTACAATTCCAAATATTCCCAAACTATTCAAAGTTCACCAACAAATTTATTACAAGTTTCTAAAGCATAAACCTAATCCGATTCGTAGCGATAACATCCTCAACCTGTTACATACGTTAAAACACAAGTCAATACAATAAAGTAAAGGTGAGCATGCAGGTTTAATAGCATAGTAATAGTGATAAAGCGTTTACGCATAACCAGCATGTAACACGTAGAGAAAGTGAATCTAAGTAAGCTAACAATAATGATACGAGTTAACCAACAGTACTGCAATGTGAGTACGCACGATTCGTGTTCACAACAGTGAACACGCACGTAAAGTAAGTATGCGAGCCTTAACAACCCCCGAACCAATCAGGTGCTGAGTCCAAACTATAGTACTATCATTGCTAAGGAGGGTCTACAAGTCCTCATTATTCACACGTAGCAAACAAACATTCAGCTATTCACGTATAACATGCGAGAGCGGTTAGCGTTAAAAGAGTTTAGTATTGTGTGTATAGTGTTTGTGATATAGCGAACGTATGTAACACCCAAAAGTGCGATTTAAAAGAAAAAGGGTTCAAGTATACTCACAGTTGGTGCATATGAAGTGAGAGGGACTGCTGTGGATTTAAGGGAGCGCCGGGTCAGCCTGTAAACGAGAACGGAAGTGCATCAGTCTTCCGAAGGGCTGAAACGGTCAAAAGGTGAAGGAGCAGTGGACAAGTTCGGGCGAAGTTGTACCAATTCCTTGGAATTGGTACAAGTTCGGGCGAACTTGACTGATTGTCTTACAAATTGCACAAGTTCTGGCAAACTTGTCTGGTTTCCTTGGAAACGGGACAAGTTCGGGCGAACTTGCCTTGTGTTCTTGATGTTTGCACAAGTTCGGCCGAAGTTGGCTGATTCTCTAGCAAGTTTGACAAGTTCGGGTGAACTTGGTCACTAATCTGGTGACAACTTCGAGCGAACTTGCTCTTTTTGGGGCGAACTTGACTGTTTTGGTCACCAAATCATGCGTTTTCGTGTCGTTTGCTGAGGAAATCGAGTGTCCATCCTTCCAACCTTGAGCTACTGAGCAAAACATAGGCTGGAGAGGTCTTTTGGAGTGAGATTTAGCCATTTTACAGAAACTCGGGCTAATCCGGGCGAACTTGTCAGTTCGTACGGGTTAGTCCAGTTTGTGCAAAGTGACGGCATCGTCCTTGTGCTTCCGGATCTGAGATCTTGCTTGACAAATGCCTCGTTCCACTTCATAGTGAACGAAACATGCGTCACCTAGTCCGTATTTATGTAAAAATCAATGTTCTAAAAGGGTTTTTCTCAGATCTAACACTTGTGAGTCGAAATCATCAAGATTTCTGTCTTGGGAGCCAAATCTAAGCCCAAATACACTCGTTCAGTGTAGATCTAAGTGAAAAGAAGAAGTTTTGTAGAAAAAGATGAAGATTTTCATAAACAGAAGAGTTTTGATGAAAACGAAGGTAATCCTTGTGCAAAAATCGTAGTAAAACGTTGTTGTTTGCATAAAACGGGTTGAATCTTACTTGGAAAACAAGGGTTTTGGGTTTTGGGAGCTCTGGAGCAAAGTTAGCAGCAAGGGTATCACGAATGGAGGTGCTGGGTATTTATAGGTGAAGGGATTTGAGGGTAGCAGTGACCAAGTTCGGCCGAACTTGGCACAATTTCAAGTGAACTTGGCCAATTCAGCTTGAACTTGTGCAAATTCGAGCGAACTTGCTGATTATTGATGTTTCTGGTAGCCTGGTCAAGTTTGGGCGAAGTTGGGGTGCCCAATTTCGGGCAAACTTGGCCTGTGGCTAAATTTTGTTCGTTAGGTGCTCGTTTGGCGATTCTGTTTGTTTTAGATAGTTATGTTAAGTGTTTTAGTAAAGCGTTAAGCGTTGCGTTAAATAAAATAATGCGTTTAGCGATGTGTGTAAGCGAGAGCGTTGTGATAGCGAGTACAACCATAAAACATAAAGCACACATAACACATAAATAACATAATGTAACATAATTATCCGTGATTTGAGTTTGCGTTGGCAGTTGCGAGTATTAAGCGATGTAAGTGCGATAAATAAGCGATGTAACATGCGTTTTAAAATAATTTAATCCATTATAATCAATCTCAGATTACAAAACGATAAAGAAACAGAAATAACGGAAATAACAAAGATTCGGATAACAATCCGAAAGATTGGGTTGTTACGGCACTAATACCAACACAACGCTTAATGCCTCGCTAAAACGCTTAACGTACTTAAACTAGCTAATACAAACGAAAACACCAAACAAATCAGTTGCTCCGCAAGAGGAGTGCCCCGCACGAGGAGTGTGTCGCATGAGGAGTGCCTCGCACGAGGCATGCTCCGTACGAGGAACTCCCACTCGCACCAGACGCCTCTCACCCTCTTTCCTTCTCTCCTATAAATACCAGTAACTCCCACACACACCCCCTTTGCTGTCACTGGCACAGAACCTCCTCTACCTATTTTTCTATGTTTTCCAAGTAAGTAACAACTCTTTTTTTATACAAACCAAAAAGATTTACACGAGTTGATCTCCGATTTTCATCCAAACTTATTATGTTTATAAAAACCTTCATCTTTTTCATAAAACTTTCTATTCCTACCATGGATTCACACTTAGACGAGTATATTGGGCTTAGCTTTGGCTTCCCAAGTTAGAAATCTTGTTATTTCAAACTCACCAAGTGTTCAATCCTAAGAAAACTGTTCTAAACTTGATTTCTACACTAAACGGACCAAAGCTGTATGTTTCGTTCACCAAATAGTGGGACGAAGTGGTGTCAAAACCGTCATGTGAAGGACTCGAAATTACATCCATTTCACGTGAAAACTCAGTCCCGGACGCACGAAGACGCAAGAACAGTCACTTGTGTACTGGCTCGTACGAAGCACGCTTCGTAAGAACCAGTCCAAGTTCCCATGAGAAGACTAACTCGCTCCAAAGACCTCTCCGGCTCTAGGTTTGATCAGTAGCATAAGGCTGGAGGGATGAACACTCGATTTCTCGAAAAACAACGCGAAAAACACTTGATTTTGGACACGAAACAGATCGATTCGCACAAGTACATTTCACACGAATCACAGCGCGTACGAAGCTTCACTCGTAAGAAGCTTCGCTCGTACAAAACGCAACTCGTACGAACAACTTGTTTCTCCTACCAACCTCTGTTTTGACCGTTTCGGCACTATGGAAGACTGATGCACTTCCGTTCCCGCATGTAGGCTGATCCGACACTCTCCCCACTCCATTCCGCTCGTGTTTAACTGTTTAAAACATGCACTATGAGTATACGTGACCCCTTTTCGCTTTAACGTGCTTTTGGGTGTTACATACGCTCGCTATAAAACGAACACTGCACACGACACTTAAAACGCTTTAAACGCAAACCGCTATTGCATAATTATACGTGAAACACTGAAATGTTGTGTCCTACGCTTACGCTAGATGACTCGCATACCACCCTTAACATGATAGCGCTATAGGTTGACCCACCACCCGTAGGTTCAGGGGTTGCTAAGGTTCTGATGTGTACAAAATGAAACATATAAATTACATCAAACGAGGTATAAAACCAACCCTTTTTCAGTACTAATGTGGGACAAACACGTTTCTTTGTTCCTTTTTAATTTACAGATTCAAATGAGCTTAAAAGAACAAAAGAAGCAAATACGCGGCTAAAACCAACACAAAATACAAGAAGACCACCACGGGGGCCGTGTCCGTCAGACATGGGCCGTGGTCAGCTTACAAGGCCTGCGGAAAAGACAAAAGGCAGATTCATCGCCCACCACGGGACCGTGCTCACCCAGACACGGGGCATGGTCAAATCTTAGATCTGAAGAATCTTGATAGTACAATAAAGAGTTGATCACGGGGTGGTGCCCTAGAGCCACGGGGGCGTGTGGGGACCTCTGCTAACATCTGCAATAAATGAAGGAAGAGAAGAAGGTGGCCACGATTCGTGCCCAGCGGGCACGGGGCCTTGGTCGGGGCTCTGTTCTGACTATAAATAGGGGTGCTTCGTTCACTTCAAAGGCATCCCTTGGCAAACCACTTCTCTCTCACTTTGCCACCACTCTACCACCACCACAACACTGATACCCACCACCATCATCCATTTTCCATCTTTAGAGTGTGTAGTAGTCTCGGGATCCAAGATTGATCGTAAGAGTTCTTGTCAAACAAAGGCCATGCTTGGCTAATCTCTTACATCACTTGGTGAAGACAGATCTTTTATCTATTACTTTTGATTCTTAATCTTTCGGGTACTTATTGGGCATGTATTAGTGACTTTAATAACTAGTTTCTTATGTTGCCAGTGAATTTTCCTAACCATTTCTTAATGATGTCATTGATTTGCTCATTCGTGTCTTTACGGTCTATATAAAGCGTGTTAACTACTTGGAAGGGGGTTAGAAGGGTGGTTTTGTAAAGTGCTTGTCTCGTTCATTGTATAGATCCTGCGGGGACTTGGTTCAAGCTTACTAGGACCTCCTTCAATGCCCTATGGTATTGGATGGTGGGGGTGCGAATAGATTGAACCCTTCTTATGTAAACTACTATTAATATATTAAACCAGCCTCTTGGGATTGTATCCCTGCTGACTCAAACCACTTGGCCGAGGGTAACGTCACCTTCAAAAGAGGGGCCTACCACTTTTCGCATTAATAACTTACTCAGTCGTCTTTCAATATTCCGGCCTCTTGGGGTTGTATCCCTGCTGACTCAGACCACTTGGCAGAGAGTAACGTCACCTTCAAAAGAGGGGCCTGCTCCTATAACTAAGAGAATCTCTTAAAAAGTCCGAAAGTGCGAAAATCATCAAAGAGTACGTAAAAGAGGACTTGGATCCAAGTGATTCTATCTTGTCTATTTGTATTTCATTTTACTTATCTTTTCATTTTTATGTTCATTTTTATCTTTCAAAAATTTTATAAAAAAATTGTGTCGATTAGACGTTGACGATAAACCAGTCTTAAAAGCTCTTGTGTCCTTGGATGACCTCAGTATCTTACCAACACTATACTACACTCACGATGGGTTCAGTTGCCCTAGTGTGTGTTTAGTGTTAGTACAATATCATGTTTTATAAATTTAAAACTTGACTAATGCGTAAAACAGACTTAAAATATTAACAAAATCATATCACGCTTGACACGCACCAAGTTCGCTTTACTTTACTTGTTTACGTACGTGGACACGTCGGTGGACTCGTGCTGTACATCTCACTCGTGATCTAATTGGTTTGCTTGTATCGATGGTGCTAGTTTACATGATTCACATGACTACGTTTATACGTGCTGGTTTTGCGAAACGCTTTTATTACTATTACTTATGCCAAACCTGTGTACTCACCTTTACATGTTTGTATTGACTTTTATTTTAACGTATGTAACATGTTGATGGAACGTATGCTGGAAAATGGATTAGGCTCTAGATACACACCTAATTTAGTTATGTTTTGCTATGATACTTGAGACAATTTGTATTAAGTTTTGGATATTTGTATGAATCTTGTTTAGTATTTATGAAATTTGAACTTAATTAATTATTTTCGCAAAAATAGTCGTTATGGATCCTCTCGAGCAATCTCGTCGCTTAGTGCCACATCCCCATGTTTCCGCCATCGGTTGGGGTGTGACACTTCTAACCATTGAAGTCTCGGGGCTTACAGGAGACGAAATACTTGTAGGTACGACCGTCCTTAGAGGAACGAGACCTACCCTGAAGCATTTGCTTCTTAGATTCACTCCTCATGTTCGAAGAGTGAATTGAACTCCCCTTAAGAGCTGATGAATGTGGAATTGATTGGGACTTGGAACGAGTAGCGCTCGATTCCTTATAATTAGCTTTAAACACATTCATAGCTTTGCCAACCTCTGCGGCAATCATAGCCTGGAGATCAACTCCCTCGCTATTACGGTTAATATTTGCATTATCATTATTGTTGCGACCGCCGTTGGCTCCTCAAAATTAGCCATATTGTATACTCGGTACTAAACACCAAAATACATAATTGCAATAGTTAGTCATCGCATTTTGGCGACTTAACATGTATATGCCATGGTATCATTAAACCACATAGGCTTTAAGGTTTGAACATAGTTCACTACCTTTGGACAAGGGTTTTGAAACCACAATTGTCGTCGTCATAGTTGACGATATAATATGGCCCATAGGCAAAGCAATTATCATCACATAGGATGTAAAAATAGAAAATCAATGCACTGATGATATTGGTCATGATCTCATTGATCATATAGACTATGAGGCTTGGGCATAAACCACCACCTTGGACAGGGAACCATAAGGTTACAACTATCAATATCTTAATTGACAATAAAGTATAGCCCGTAGGCAAATCATCACTAAGGATGTTAAAATATAGCCCGTAGGTAATTCATCACTAAGGATGTTAATTTATGATCATCGCATTGATGATATTAACCATGATCTAACTTGATCATATAGGCTATAGGGTTTCGACGTAGTCCATCACCTAGACGACTAGTGTGGTTCCTCAGGTCACACTTCCTGGAGTATTAACATTATTTGAATGTTAACATAGAATTATTGTCCGAATGGTTGAATAATAAAATCCATGTTTGCATTTTGACCATAATGGCTTTGAGGCTTGAACATAGTTCGCTACCTCAAGATAGGAGGGCTATTCTTCCTTAACTATCATGATAGAATAGCTATTCATCCTTAACTATCTTTTATAATTGCCAAACAATATGGACTTTGCCAATTGCCTGATCACAACCATTAAGGAGATCTTTTGGAATTATTTAGTAGATCGATAAATTTCGAATTAAAATCGAAATGATCGCTTGAAAAGGATGTAAAGGATATATATATTGGAGGATTCCAAAATTTTCATTAATGAAAGAAAATTACAATACTTGCCTTAAACTGGACTTTTAAATAAGTACTTGCCCACACAGGGACTAAAAGAAAATTCTTGTCCATACAGGGACGAAAAGGAAATACTTGTCCACACAGGGACTAAAAGAAAATACTTGTCCATGCAGGGACTAAAAGAAAATACTTATCCACGTAGGGACTTTTGGAAATTAAATAGATTTCAGAAAGATAAATAAAAATATTCATTCATCCTTTTCCCCTACCATATCTCAGTTATTAGTTCTTTTCTCATTCTTTTCAGCTTTTCGCTGAATCTATTATGCTCGCTCCAAGGCCTGATTATGGCCTCAAGTTGTGATGGTGGCTGAGGTTGTGACTGAGGCACAACAGGATATTGGTACCCATAACTAGGATATCCAGTAGTTGGATAAGCAGGAGAGAGTGGAGATGGGTAAAGTGCATTGTGCACGACCGCCTGTACGTAGGGGTCATATGATGGCGCTGAATAATTATAATCCATTGGCGCCGTTGGATTTATAGGATCGTATCCAGTCATATCTGGATACGTGGGTATTGGGTTATCAAAACCCATGGGTGGTTGTTGAGCAGGTGGTTGTAGAGGTGGCTCAACAACAGGTTCAGTGTTGGAGGGTCCACCCATTTGTGGGTCCTCCGGGATAGTAGGATAAGTTGAAGGCAATGGTGGAAGAGAACCCGACCATTGCCCTGCACGTACTGACATACGTACACCACGGGGTTTCCTTGGTGGTGGTTGTGGTTGTTCCACGGGTTCCATTGGCTCGTCCTCATGAGGAGGAGGCGACGTTTGTGGAGGTGGATAAGGAGGTGTGTTTACAAAGGTAAACTAGTTGAAATATTGGTCCCATTCATCAGGACCTTGATATGGAGATCCCGCATAAGATGCAGTTCTGCTTGATATCTCAATCAGATGCATGTTGGATCCAGATGGTGGCATTTCAGGATCAGAGTCATCATCCTGCTTGTCACACCCCGACCCGCAGCGGAATAAGAGTCGGGGCATAATTGGGTTATCACCAAAGCTCATGATGTTTACTAATATGTTTCATATTTATTAATTTCAAAATTACATCCTCAATATTCCAAACAAGTTCATACAATTACAAAGAAAAGTAACTACATAAACAATCCCAAGTCTAAACCGATTTATTCTTCTAAGCCATACTATATGTTTCTTACTGCAACTGGATCACCTGTATCATGTGTAAAAAATGGGGGTTTTTGGGTCAACAAAAGTTGGCGAGTGAACCTTGTTAGAAAACATTTATTATTGATTTCTTGTTATATTTAATATGGAAAAATTGTGCAATAATCATATGTGAGCAAACGTAAATAAACATAAAATAACAATAACAATAACAATAACAGTAACAGTAACAATAACAATAACAAACCACCTTGCAGGAATATATGACATGAATGATACTGTATATGTTGGCAACGTCACGTTCACGCTCATAGGTAATGGGGAACGGACGGCCTATGATGAATGTATGTGCGATCAAGGCTCAATCAAACGGAGCCGATCGTATGTTGGCAACGCCTCGTTCACGCTCATAGGTAATGGGGAACAGCTCACGCTCATAGGTAATGGGAGCGGCGGCCTATGATAATATATGTACTGAAAATGATAAATTTAATCTAAACATTAACCACGCAAACAGTTGATACATAATGAATACACATTTGATCATTGATATGATGGATGCACAGGTGTTTAAATGAAATAAGTAATATGACACATGATACACCCCAAAAACGTGATTAAAACGGGGAATTTGTAGAGATTCACTCACATTGGGTGCGTTCGTTTGTGATGTTGATTGCGCACGAGTTTAGAGGATTGATCGACGAGGAATAACTAACCTAAATAATAACGAAAAGGTACGGTAAATAAGTGGATTTTATTAACAATTTTAATAGGATTTTTGGATATATTTTTGTGAGTTTAAGGCTATTTTCTAATTTTAAAAACATTATTTTTAAGTATTTTTAAATTAAATAAATAAAAATATAAAAAAAATGTTGACTTTTTGGGTTGACCGTTGACTATTGACTTTGACTTGTTGACCGGTTAGGTCGTGTATATTGTTTGCACTGAGTGAGGTTCGAACTTGTGACCTCCCGTACACGTGCACGCAGCTCTACCAACTGAGCTACGTGTCTAACCCGAAATATTTCTGTTTTTAATTATATTTATATACTATTTAATTTATTCAAAATTCATTTATTTTAAAAAGGATTTTAATTCTATCGAACCGGTGCGCATAACAGGTCTCGAACCCGGGACCTGTTGTTTAACGCTGCACACAGTCCACCGCTGGACTGTGTGTCTAACCTGGTTAAAACACTTGTTTTTATTTCTCTTATATACTAACTGGAAGTTTCCATATTTGGGTTTTATAAAAAGTCTGAATATTGTGACGAATCGGAACAAGGACAGACTCAAACCCGGGACTCTATGATTCAAATGCACACAGTCCACCGCTGGACTGTGTGTCTAACCCGAGATATAATCCGATTTATATTAAATTTATACACAATCCTAACTTCATCTTCTTCGCTAAAACATTACAGACAACGATTACTCTACTGTTCTTGTCTAATTCGATTGAGGGACATATAAATGATTAAGATGAAATGGATAGGGAAGGTTTTGGGAATGAACATACCGGAATGATGACTTTTCTCAGAACTCCGGCGAAGTCGTCGGCTCTGTTTTATGAACTCCGTCTGAACGGGCCAATTAATAGTTTTGATTAACAAATTGTGAAATTGAAGGACTAAACAAGAGTTATCAGAAGGTTTAAATGATTATACCATTTTTCAGCGCGATTTAGGAATTTTCAGAAAACTTCCGGCAAGTGCTTATTATCCGATATCGTCGCCTGGGACTGATTCTGATTGAAGGGTTTGAGTTAGTAAGAGTCTAACAATAGATAGAAGATGAAAGTATTGAGAAATTTACCATTTTGATGAGAGACACGGTTTTTCGGCGAAAGTCCGGTGATAACAGATAGCGATTCCGACAATCAGAAAATAGTGCAAAAGTGAAATTGAGAGTTCTGTGGGTTTTTTGAGTCGCGAGATGATGATATTGCCGGTGTAATTCAGGAAGTAAATGTTTTCGGTTATTAAACCCGAAAATCATATGAATTCAAGTTCAATAAAGGCTGAATTGATTGAGATCGTGCGTCGTAATGTTTTCATCGGTTATAACCAGTAATATCAACACTCAATCGTCTGGAATGTTGAAAGCCGATATCGGTTTCAGTTTTTGGCGCAAACAGGTGATTCACGGGTGAACTTATGTTTTTTGTTTCCTAGATTTCACAAAGACATCAAGTGGCGGAGTGGTTATGTGTTTGGTGATTAAGTTCTCCGGCAGACCCGGGTTCGAAACCCGGCAGCCCCTATTTATTTTTAATTGCCTTATTTTTATTTTCTAACAATTTTAATTTCCATATTCTAAAATGTTTATTAGTTATGTATTGTTTAAAATTAAAATAAGCATTAAATGAGCAACAAAAATTTGAAACTGATTATTCGATTAATAAACGAAGCGGGTTTGGAAAACCCGTTTTTCGACGGATGTTAGAATATCCCCTACTTTTAGAAATTTCGTCCCGAAATTTAAGTAGTAGTGGTAACAGGAAAAAGATGCGGGTATTTTTCGCGCATTGAGTCTTCACGTTCCTAAGTAAACTCAGGTCCCCGTTTCGACTCCCAACGTACCCTTACAATTGGAATACGACTCCGTCTTAAACGTTTTTCTCCGAAGTCCATGATCTCTACTGGTCTTTCAATGAAATGCATAGATTCATCGATCTGAATATCTTCCAGGGGAATATGGAGGTTTTCATCGGCGAGACACTTCTTTAAGTTTGATACGTGGAATGTGGGATGAATTCTGTTGAGTTCTTCTGGTAGGTCAAGCTTGTATGCTACAGGTCCTACTCTTTCGAGTATCTTGAAAGGTTCTACGTAGCGTGGTGCTAGCTTGCCCTTCTGGCCAAAACGAACTACTCCCTTCCACGGTGATACTTTTAAAAGTACATGATCACCAATGTTAAACTCCAAAGGCTTTCGTCGTTTATCTGCATAACTCTTTTGACGACTTTGTGCCGCTAGAAGATTGTTTCGAATTTGATGGATCTTGTCTGTGGTTTCTTGAATTAGTTCTGGACCGGTGATTTGAGCTTCCCCAATTTCGTGCCAACATACTGGAGATCGGCACTTACGACCATATAAAGCTTCGAAAGGTGCCATGCCGATACTTGAATGATAGCTGTTGTTGTACGAAAATTCAACTAATGGTAAATGAGCGTCCCAATTTCCCTTGAAGTCTATGACACATGCTCGAAGCATATCTTCAAGAGTTTGAATGGTGCGTTCGGATTGTCCATCAGTTTGAGGATGATAAGCGGTACTGAGGTCTAATCGTGTACCCAAAGCGGCTTGTACGGCTTGCCATGTTCGTGAAGTGAAACGACCATCACGATCTGAAATAATGCTTAACGGTACACCATGACGGCTTACGATCTCGCTGATGTAGATACGAGCTAACTTCTCATTCTTGAAGTCCTCGCGAATCGGAATGAAGTGAGCTGATTTTGTAAGACGATCAATGATTATCCATATAGTGTCATACCCACCAGAAGTGCGAGGTAACCCGGTAATGAAGTCCATGGTTACGTTTTCCCACTTCCATACAGGTATTTCAGGTTGGACCAGAAGTCCTGAGGGTCTTTGATGTTCAGCTTTTACTTTGGAACACGTAAGGCACTTGGAAACAAAAACAGCAATATCCTTTTTCATTCCAGGCCACCAGTAGGTGTATCGAAGGTCTTGATACATCTTGTCGGCTCCTGGGTGTATAGAGTATCGTGTTTTGTGCGCCTCATTCATAAGGAAATCACGAAGGTTATTGTGATCGGGAATCCATATGCGATCTAGATAGTACAGAATCTGTTGGATTTAGTTTCAATTTTAAGTTCAGCTCCACAAGACAGCTCCTTTCGTACGTCGTTTTCCGTTACTGAAACATGTTGGGCTTCTCGGATTTGATCTTTGATGTCTGTTATGATTTGCGAACATAGAAGACGAATGGAGTTCGCATAACCCTTTCGACTGAGTGCATCGGCCACCACATTTGCCTTGCCAGGATGATACCGAATTTCACAGTCGTAGTCATTAAGAAGTTCGACCCATCTTCGTTGCCTCATGTTTAACTCCTTTTGGTTGAAGATATGTTGGAGGCTCTTATGGTCAGTGTATATTTCACACTTAGTACCGTAGAGGTAATGTCTCCATATCTTAAGAGCGAACACAACGGCTCCAAGTTCTAGGTCGTGGATGGTGTAGTTCTTCTCATGAGTTTTGAGTTGTCTAGAAGCATAAGCTATCACCTTTCCTCTTTGCATTAGAACACAGCCTAGTCCTTGCCCTGACGCGTCGCAATAAACCACGAAGTCATCACAACCTTCAGGAAGAGTGAGAATAGGTGCGTCACAGAGTTTTTGTTTAAGGGTTTGGAAGGTTTCTTCTTGTTTGGGTCCCCATATGAAGGGTTTTCCTTTATGTGTTAAATCCGTGAGTGGTACAGCGATGCGGGAGAAATTTGCAATGAAACGGCGATAATAACCAGCCAAACCAAGGAATGATCTTACTTCGATTGGTGTACGTGGCGCTTGCCATTCTTGTACTGCTTTAATCTTTGAGGGGTCGACATGTATTCCCTTGTCATTGACGACATGTACAAGGAATTGTACCTCTTTTAACCAGAATTCGCATTTGGAGAATTTGGCATAGAGCTTTTCATTCCCTAAGAGTGTAAGGATGAGTCGAAGGTGTCATTCATGATCAGACTTAGACTTTGAGTAAATGAGGATGTCGTCGATGAAGACTATAACAAAACGATCGAGATAGGGTTTGCAGACTCTGTTCATTAGATCCATGAAGACAGCTGGAACATTGGTTAGACCAAATGGCATGACCATGAATTCATAATGACCATAACGAGTTCGGAAGGCGGTCTTTGAGACGTCTTCTTTATGTACTCTGAGTTGATGATAACCAGAACGAAGGTCGATTTTTGAAAAACAGCTGGCGCCTTGAAGTTGGTCAAGAAGATCATCGATGCGAGGTAATGGGTAGCGGTTCTTGACTGTTAACTTGTTGAGTTCTCTGTAGTCGATACACATGCGAAACGTTCCATCTTTCTTCTTCACAAAAAGGACAGGTGCACCCCAAGGCGATGAGCTAGGACGTATGAATCCTTTGTCTGTCAGCTCTTGCAATTGACTGGCCAGCTCTTGCATCTCGGATGGGGCTAACCTATAAGGAGATTTTGCAACTGGTGTAGCTCCAGGTATAAGATCAATGCGGAATTCGACTTCTCTCACGGGAGGAAGTCCTGAAATGTCATCAGGAAAAACTTGCGGAAAATCTTTTACTACTGGGATGTCTTCAAGTTTCTTCTCCTTGGTTCCCTTTTTGACGACATGAGTTAGAAATGCGACATAATTCTTGCGGAGATATTTTCGGGCTTGAAGGCAAGACATTAATTTGAGCCCTTTCGAAGGGGTTTCTCCAAAGATTCGTAGAGTCTGACCGTTTGTAAGAGGAATGCGTATAAACTTTTCGCGGCATACAACTTCAGCTTGATGTTGGCTGAGCCAGTCCATACCAATTGTAATGTTGAAACTTCCCAACTTCATAGGAATGAGGTCAACTGGAAAATCGTGATCGTTTAGGGTGAGAGTACTATTGCATATAATAGAGTTAGTGAGACCGGTTTTCCGTCAGCAACTTCTACCGTTATGGATTCCATGAGTTTATCACGAGTTTGGCTGAGAATGGGTTCAAATTCTAAGGACACTAAACTCTTATCGCGTCAGTATCAAATAACATGGATGCATAACTACCATTGATGAGAAACGTACCGTTAACCACATTGTTGTCAGCCCTAGCTTGATTGGCGTTGATGTTAAAAGCTCTTCCTCTTGCAGGTGGAGGAGCTTGATTAGCCTGGTTTACTGGATTAGCTTGAGCTTAGACATGGATAATATTCACTAGGCATGGACAGGTGTTTCTGAAATGGTTCGGGTCTACACAGTTGTAACAAGCCCGCATAGGTTGCACCATGGGATAGTTGGGTTGGTAGTAGGATTGGGCTACATGTTGGGTAGGTGGTAGTAGTAAAGGTTGTTGGGCTTGACCCACTATCTGATGTTGGGTTTGGGGTGAGGGCTGATGGCGGTTCGTTCGCTGAAGTACGCGACAGGTTTGAATGGTATGACCTGCGCGACCACAGCCGGTGCAATGTTGGTAGGGATGATCAGGAAAGTGATGGTATTGGCAACGGTTGCACTTTGGTATGGGCCGGAGTATGGCCTTTTATATGGTGCAGGTGAGGGGGCAACTTGGGTAATGGGTGCAGCAGGGATAGGGAAATTTGTTTGTGTGACAACAAAGTTTCTGGTGTTTCGTTTCCTCTTATTAGCAAACTTTGAGGAGGAGGTGGAATGGTTTGAAGTTTGGCCCTCAACTGGGGCTTTCTTTTTCTCGTCCTTAAATTTGCCTTTGCGAATACGATTTTCGGTAAGCTCGGTAGCTAGTTCCATAGTAGCTTCGAGTGTTGCAGGCGAAGTGCTGAGAACTGAGTCTTGAATTTTCGAGGGGAGGCCTCGAATATAGTGTTCGACTAAGCGGTAAACTGGGGTGAACAAGTTAGGGACCATTTGGTTCAACTCTAAAAACCGTTTGTTGAAGGAAGTATGATCTCCCTCCTTTTGCTTCAACGAATGAAATTCATCCTCTAGCTTTTTGATCTCGCTTCTTGGACAGAAGCGTCTCGTCATGATTTCCCTTAACTCCTCCCACATTAAGGCCATTGCATCTTCGATTCCTCTCTTACCCTTTTCAGTATTCCACCAGGTAAGAGCTACTCCAAATAGTCTCCCGGTTGCGTAACGTACCTTGCGATCCTCGGGACAATTGCAGTTGAGGAAGGTGTTTTCCATTTCCTCAAACCAGTGGAGGAGGGCAGTGACACCTTCGGTCCCTTCAAATTTCGGGGGATCACAAGACTTGAAATGTTTGTATGAGCACTTTTTGGAGGGAAGGTTGTCGACGTTCTGGTCTTCTTGCTGGGGAGGATTGATGGGATTTGCGGCGAGAACTTGTTGGACTTGAACTACAATGTCAGGACGCACCGCGGCCATTTGTTTTGCGATTTGGGTGGCCAAGCGTTCGTTTGACCTTCCTGACCTTCTACCCCCACGTTGTTGCCTAGCCGACATCTACAGGAATATACATAAGAAGATTGTGAGTTTAAGGAGTCTTTTTAGGTGTCATGTGTCTTAAAAAAATAAAATGACATAAACATCAATAATGCAACTACATCCATAGGATGTCTTGGGTTTGCTCATGTTTGGGCCTCAAATGTCCCCCATACCTTCACCTGTGTCATGTGGGCCCCCATGACTATTGGCTTAGTAGGATTCACATTGGTATTGGCGGTTTAACACTCGCATCACTCGAATGAAAACCATGAAATATGTTTGCGAGATGTATGGTCGGAGGGTGTCCAGGTGTAGACACAATGACAACTCAAAGTGAGGTTAGCTCACACGACGTTTGGTATAGCATGCTTTGGCCTAATAGGTCCTTCGTACTCTCATCGTTAGTCCCCAGGTAGGCAAACTGGTCCTTTATTTTGGATTTATACGAATGCCAAGCCTAGACAGGACGTTCCGACTACTGGTACTTGTACCCTTCCAGTTACTACATGCCCGTCATGAGAACTCACTTTGATGTGATTTGAAAATACGAAAATCGTTGCAAAAGTCATGGAAATTGTGTGGTGTGTGCTCTCATGGATATGATATGTTATGAGAATATGATTCATGATAGGCATTGTATAATAATATGTACTTATGAACATGCTTGCATAACATTGAATGTAACAATAAACATAAAGCATATAAACATCATGAATATTGCATGTAACACACAAATAATTTAAAAATTCTAATCAACTATAGTATAGGCTCTAAGGGTCTAATAAACTATCCTATATCCCTATAGTCATGGCTCTGTTACCAATCTGTCACACCCTGACCCGCAACGGAATAAGAGTCGGGGCATAATTGGGTTATCACCAAAGCTCATGATGTTTACTAATATGTTTCATATTTATTAAATTCAAAATTACATCCTCAATATTCCAAACAAGTTCATACAATTACAAAGAAAAGTAACTACATAAACAATCCCAAGTCTAAACAGATTTCTTCTTCTAAGCCATCCTATATGTTTCTTGCTGCAACTGGATCACCTGTATCATGTGTAAAAAATGGGGGTTTTTGGGTCAACAAAAGTTGGCGAGTGAACCTTGTTAGAAAACATTTATTATTGATTTCTTTTTATATTTAATATGGAAAAATTGTGCAATAATCATATGTGAGCAAACGTAAATAAACATACAATAACAATAACAATAACAATAACAGTAACAGTAACAGTAACAATAACAATAACAAACCACCTTGCAGGAATATATGACATGAATGATACTGTATATGTTGGTAACGTCACGTTCACGCTCTTAGGTAATGGGGAAAGGACGGCCTATGATGAATGTATGTGCGATCAAGGCTCAATCAAACGGAGCCGATCGTATGTTGGCAACGCCTCGTTCACGCTCATAGGTAATGGGGAACAGCTCACGCTCATAGGTAATGGGGAGCGGCAGCCTATGATAATATATGTACTGAAAATGATAAATTTAATCTAAACATTAACCACGCAAACAATTGATACATAATGAATACACATTTGATCATTGATATGATGGATGCACAGGTGTTTAAATGAAATAAGTAATATGACACATGATACACCCCAAAAACGTGATTAAAACGGGGAATTTGTAGAGATTCACTCACATTGGGTGCGTTCGTTTGATGATGTTGATTGCGCACGAGTTTAGAGGATTGATCGACGAGGAATAACTAACCTAAATAATAACGAAAAGGTATGGTAAATAAGTGGATTTTATTAACAATTTTAATAGGATTTTTGGATATATTTTTGTGAGTTTAAGGCTATTTTCTATTTTAAAAACATTATTTTTAAGTATTTTTAATGGATTTTTAAATTAAATAAATAAATAAAAATATAAAAAAAATGTTGACTTTTTGGGTTGACCGTTGACTATTGACTTTGACTTGTTGACCGGTTCGGTCGTGTATATTGTTTGCACTGAGTGAGGTTCGAACTTGTGACCTCCCGTACGCGTGCACGCAGCTCTACCAACTGAGCTACGTGTCTAACCCGAAATATTTCTGTTTTTAATTATATTTATATACTATTTAATTTATTCAAAATTCATTTATTATAAAAAGGATTTTAATTCTATCGAACCGGTGCGCATAACAGGTCTCGAACCCGGGACCTGTTGTTTAACGCTGCACACAGTCCACCGCTGGACTGTGTGTCTAACCTGGTTAAAACACTTGTTTTTATTTCTCTTATATACTAACTGGAAGTTTCCATATTTGGGTTTTATAAAAAGTCTGAATATTGTGACGAATCGGAACAAGGACAGACTCGAACCCGGGACTCTATGATTCAAATGCACACAGTCCACCGCTGGACTGTGTGTCTAACCCGAGATATAATCCGATTTATATTAAATTTATACACAATCCTAACTTCATCTTCTTCGCTAAAACATTACAGACAACGATTACTCTACTGTTCTTGTCTAATTCGATTGAGGGACATATAAATGATTAAGATGAAATGGATAGGGAAGGTTTTGGGAATGAACATACCGGAATGATGACTTTTCTCAGAACTCCGGCGAAGTCGTCGGCTCTGTTTTATGAACTCCGTCTGAACGGGCCAATTAATAGTTTTGATTAACAAATTGTGAAATTGAAGGACTAAACAAGAGTTATCAGAAGGTTTAAATGATTATACCGTTTTACAGCGCGATTTAGGAATTTTCAGAAAACTTCCGGCGAGTGCTGATTATCCGATATCGTCGCCTGGGACTGATTCTGATTGAAGGGTTTGAGTTAGTAAGAGTCTAACAATAGATAGAAGATGAAAGTATTGAGAAATTTACCGTTTTGATGAGAGACACGGTTTTCCGGCGAAAGTCCGGTGATAACAGATAGCGATTCCGACAATCAGAAAATAGAGCAAAAGTGAAATTGAGAGTTCTGTGGGTGTTTTTGAGTCGCGAGATGATGATATTGCCGGTGTAATTCAGGAAGTAAATGTTTTCGGTTATTAAACCCGAAAATCATATGAATTCAAGTTCAATAAAGGCTGAATTGATTGAGATCGTGCGTCGTAATGTTTTCATCGGTTATAACCAGTAATATCAACACTCAATCGTCTGGAATGTTGAAAGCCGATATCGGTTTCAGTTTTTGGCGCAAACAGGTGATTCACGGGTGAACTTATGTTTTATTTGTTTCCTAGATTTCACAAAGACATCAAGTGGCGGAGTGGTTATGTGTTTGGTGATTAAGTTCTCCGGCTGACCCGGGTTTGAAACCCGGCAGCCCCTATTTATTTTTAATTGCCTTATTTTTATTTTCTAACAATTTTAATTTCCATATTCTAAAATGTTTATTAGTTATGTATTGTTTAAAATTAAAATAAGCATTAAATGAGCAACAAAAATTTGAAACTGATTATTCGATTAATAAACGAAGCGGGTTTGGAAAACCCGTTTTTCGACGGATGTTACACTGCTGGTTTTGGCTAACGGGAGTTGTGTTTATGTATTGGTTAGGGTTAAAAGAGTCGTGATATGAATGTGAATGGTGATGATGTGAATGGTGTGAGTGATGAGACTTGGAGGAATGGTGTCAATAATGAGAAGAATGATGCGAAATAGAATGTCTCGCAGGTTGCGACGAGTGAGACTCGTTCGAATATTGTGGGTAATCCGAGCTATGGGAAGACGAGCGTATCTGTCTAGATGGTCCTCCCCTCATTGGGCGTTTTCCTCGTCCTCGAATTCTTGGAGGCAAATTACCTGTTAAATATCACAACAAAAACAATAATAATAACTTAATATAGATGAGAGTAATCCTAGGTCAATGCCTAGACTCGGAAGTCTAAGGAATATGCTATTGTGTTGTCTGAGATTAAACAAAAAAGGCCAGTGTTTAATTCTCTCAAACGTTGGCTCTATACCAACCTGTCTCACCCCGTATTTTACATCACATCGCCTGGTGGGCCCGGGTGGGGAATATCGTGACGTAAGATTGATATCGTCATAGTCAAACAATCACAGATAGCACAATGGAAGTCTTAGATTATAAAATACTATTACAAACTTTAAATGTTCGAAAGTTCAAAATAATAATACAGACAAGCTTGTAATAAAGATCCACAGGGGGATCGAAAATGTACAAAATGAGATCAACAGACTACAGGCTAAATGCAAAGGAGTTGCAAATTCCTCTTAAAGCATTACTAGGCAGCTTCCAGCCTATTTACGTATCCTTGCAACCTGTAACTTAGTCTTTTGAAAATACGTCAGTTTATACTGGTAAATACAAATAAGCGACACATTTTATAAATATTTCAAAATTGTTTTAGGTGCATAAGGCACAAGATTTTTATAAATAACTTGGGACAATTCAAAATGATCGTGTATACAGTTTTACAAGTCTGTCAATACATATGGGAACGGTGCAGAAACCGAATAACATGATTAACCGACACACCACTTTAACCCACAAGGGGTATCCCCAATATGGGTATGAAATACATTTTATAATAGCATTAGCATCTGTCAGGTGTATGCCTACACCTCGTGCTTAGTCATGGCCATTAGCAATTTAAATGAGCCGAGGATATCCAGGACACGGTCGTGTTAACCCCCAATGTTTAAGTTATCAGACAAAACAAATTAAAATGGGTTATGCGGATTTTCTAGTCACAATCCAACATATGATCCCATACCCGACCAAGCGGTAATAATTTACCGTATCCTAAGCCCGTATATGGAAAATAGGTTGAGATTATTTACCTGGCTAACTCGTCTTAGTATGCAAGAATTATAAATAACTTAGCCATAATCAATTAACTAAGGTTGGTTGCAATTTACCGGAAGGCCCTAGTCTGGAATGAATGGTATTAACCAATTAGAATGTTAATGAGTCTTATTCAAGTCATAGACTTGGACCGGTTAACTTAGGTACGATATGCTTGATTAAGCGACGACCGGAATAAAATGTAGTTTAAACCCAACAAGTACTAAAACTTGTATAATGTGGGAATATAGATAACATTCTAGAATTTGAAGTAAAAATGATAAGGTTTGACCTGTTTCGGTAAACTTACGTAAACTAGTTACATAAGCTTAACCGTACGCGCATAAGCGATATCGGGTAACCAGATGAGTCATAAACAAGTTCTATATGCCTATATACTTTAAATAAGTTGTAATATCAGTAGGATATCAACTTATATGACCGTTAAGATTTTAAAATCAAATTATGCCTCATAAGGGCGTTTTAATCATTAAGTGACGACATTTGCGATTTTTAGTCAAAACTCAGGTTACGAACTGATTTGATATCCTAAAATATTTTATTATGATATTATATCAGTAGGTAATGAGTTTGATATGATAAATTATATTTAAAACCATTCTAGGTGCCGAAAGGGCACTTTTGTCATTTTAAAACACAATTTACGATCTTATATGAAAACTCAGTTTATGATCAGTTTAATAATATCAAAATATGTTATACATTAACATCTCAGTACATAAGTTATTTGCAAGTTTGTTATTGATTAAAACCTTATTTCTTACAAAAGGGCATTTCGGTCAAAGTATGGCATAATATCAAAACTTGTTCAAAAACTCAGAATATGATTATCATCATGTATTATAACCTCAGAGGGTTATGCTACATTAAATTATGATCATAATGCAACCATAAATTAGTAGCAAATTAATCTAAATTGGGTCAGAATCGAAAGTAAATGTAGAAGTCAAACTTCGCGACTTTTGGTTGCGAACCGACCTTAAAACTGGAATTGACGAGCCGAACATGTTCACACATGTGCTAATAATTATTACCAACTTGTTTAAGTGTCAAAACATATTTTAGAACATATATAAACTCAGATTATAATATTTATAAAATTTAACCCGTTTTTAAAAACAATAACTTTGACCCGTCAATTGACCTAGTATACATAATTTTTAGGAGGTGCCCTTTTTAGGGATTAACACCTACCTAATTACGATCACGTAGCCATGTTCGATTCGAAAAATGGCTGGACCATAAAGGTCTAAACCAAAAGTCAAAGCAATTATCAAAATTGCTTGACTTTGGCTTTAAAAGCCTAATAAACGAAAATGTAGTTGAAAGGAACACTTACAAGTGATCCTCATATGTAAATAAACTTGAATGGGAAGCTCCTAAGGACCAGCAACCTTCAGAAGTGAGAGGGAATGATTTAACAAGAAGGTGCAAGTTCAACAAGTGAAACATCGCACCTATTTATACTTGTGGAGGGTTAAGGAGAAGCCTCTAGGTGTTAAGGGGAGTTAGGAGGTGCCTACAAGTGTCCATGTACGTGTCTAGTGCAGACAATAAGCCCATAGTTTTGAGTTTGAGGTGTTTTACAGCTTGGAGTAGTCCCCAAGCAAAAATTCTGCCGCAGACAAGGTCTGGTGGCCCGTGAGAGGCTTAGCCCGACTCTGTCGCGGCCCGCGAGACCCTCAAAATCTTTGAAAACTTGTCACCTTTAGCCCCTTAACTTCTATACTCTCATGTATTATCATAATAGCATAAATAACCCCTCATGACCAATATTTGGTACTCCCGAGAGTATGATCGAACATTATCAAGCTCCCGGATCGTTAAAGGGTCACTCAGAGGTATAAATTAACATGTTGACACCTTTAGCCCCTCAAATGTCTAACTTTCATATAAATTCACAAATGGTCCCTCTCGTCCAACAAGTGGCTCATTTGAGAGTACGGACACCGTAAAGGGTCACTCAGAGTCATAGTATCAGCATGTTGACACCTTTAGTCCCTCCACGTTCATATTTTGTACAATTTGGCAAAATTGTCCATCCCAGCCAACAATAGGCATAACTAGGAATAGGGACACGTGTTGGCACATTATTGGACATGATTTTACGAGGTGTTACAATAACTCTTCAAATGTTATTTTTATATAGTTATCAGTGGTATAACACGACCCACATGAACAAAATATACCACCTTTCACATTGATACTTATGTATTTTTTAGCAAAGAAGTGCATACTCTATGTTGGAACCTGCAACCGATATTGATCGAGAGGTGTAAGGGGAACTGATTTAGGGGTTTTAATTTTGGATAGATCTAACAACGTCAATGGTGGTCAACGAAGTCAGATCGATGACTGTTGTGGTATGCTTCGAGCTTAAACGATGCGGCCTTACCCGGTGATGACACCATTGGCCAGTGTTTATTGCGATGGTGGTTGGGTTTGTGCGGATTTGATCGGTTTTGGACATGAAATTTGCTTATGTAGGTGGTGAAGCTAGGTGTTGGACGATGTGGAGTAGATCTATAAACCAAATTTGATTATGTAAATTGGTTGGTGTTTGAAAAGAGATACATTGCGGCAGAAGGTTGATTGCTGGAGTTGACACCCCTTTGATGTCTACTAAAATTTAGATTTTCCATTGAGTTGGAGATCTGGTGTCGCTGCCGTCGCTTGATGTGACAAGGGGGAAGATCGAACGACGGGCGATGAAGGTCTTTGAGAAATTATATAACTTTATGCAATTTTTTTGTGTAGTTGATAGGAGTAAATTGGTAGTGACGATAGATATATTGGTTTAAAAAGTTTCAAGATTGGGCGAAATAAGATCCGGAGTAAGAAGACTTAAACATCTAATTATCTATTCTTTGCGGCACTTTGTTTCAGTACATTTGATTATATAATTCTGATAGCTTAACATGACATCAACATTTTCTCAAAACCCATATACTCTGTATGTATAATTATCTATTGCAATTTATATATAGTTTATAATAAATAGATTAGGTTAGTATTGTACTAAGTTGGGAATGATTGTGTACATTCTTTTTGTAGAGGTCTACAAAAACTTGTAGAATATGGATTTAATTTAACATGCGTTTATTTACTCATTTTAATGCACGTTATATTGTGTTACTAATTTTTATTTTCAGGTAGGTAGTAGTACTTTACTTCGATGATGAATTTGCATGGGTGAAAGTAGCGTCATCTTGTCATGATTATTTTTGGTAAGTAGATTACTTCCCCTTTTCACATTTAGAAGAGTTAATGATATCGATTTACATTATACAATGGTTTACAAAGGATAAGGCAAGTTCTACTTTTATTTTTTTACGGAGTCTAGGGATGCTACAAAACAAGCTAAGTGGGATTCATGTTATGATATTTTTGGACAATTTATTTAAGATCTGACATTAGCCGATGAAGTAGGTTGACGATATCAAGACCCATGAAGACGTCCATTAAAGGTTGTTTTAGGTTTTTTGTTTGTGTCCTGATATTTTAAACAATTTTCTTTTTCATCCTTTGTAATTTATATAAATGTATGTTAGCCGTTTAAACTATTTCTAACATAGCTCTGGTTGGTTGCTGATGACACTAGGTAATTTTTTTTGGCAATTTGATATAAATTAGTAATGCCATATTGCCATAATGTTTGTAATTAAGCTTCCTAACAACTTAATTGATTGATTCATTTGTGGTTGTAGGGAACATGTTACTATGTAGTAACTAAGAACATTTACTTACACTAGCCCGGGATTACACTAGCCCGGGAAGCAATCCCGTATGATAACCTAGTTCTTATATATGATTGTAAAACTATGTATTTTTTCGGCCAATAACCTATCAGGTTTTTGTTAGATAATTACCCACTCTTTATCGAATAAACCCATTAGTTTAAAACAAAATACCCCTAGGGATTTTTGAGGATGTTTTTTTTTTTTCCTTTCCGTTAAATTTTTTATATACTTTTATGTTTCTAACGAATAGAATACGTTAAAATATGATAAGCTACATGCATATCATCATGATCATGATCATCATCATCATCCCTATTTATGTATTATATTATCTTTATTTATAGTTTATAGATTTTTATATTTTTTATAATAAAGGGGTATTTTGATCATTTCATATCAAAAAATGCTTATCTCACCAATGGTCGAGGACTTAATGGATAAATTATTTTCAAAACTCACTGGTATAACCTCTAAAGGTGCAGTTTTTTTCAAATAATGTCTTATTTTCGTAATATAAGTTGTTTTCTCCAGAGTGATTAGTTATCAAAAGTTAGATCCTTAAATCAGTTTTTGTTAATGTAGTATCCATGTATTCTTATAATAGAATTTAAATTAATCAATAGGTTAAAAAGGTTTGGATAATTGTAAATACTTTGGTACATTTTAAGCGATTATAATAAAAAAATCCAACTCAAGTTGCCGTAGAATTGTTTGTGATGAATGTCTCGACACAATTAGTTAATAATGAGAAGATGCTCACTTGTTCAACCAATTTGTGATGAATGTCTCGACACGATTAGTTAATAATGAGAAGATGCTCACTTTAATTGTGGATAATCTTGATCATAAACATTGATGATTAAGTTAGCAATGATCTAGTTGTTGGGCAATAAATGTAACCTAGTAAAACATGATGTGTGTGAGGTTCGGCTTTACATTGTTGCAAGTTGTCTATCTAACCCTGAACCCGTCCTTGATCACATGCAGAATTCACTTGTCCATCCAACCTGTCCATGATCACATGCATAATTCAAGGTCAATTAGTCTCCATAGATTCATCTTAGCTTGGATGTATTGGCAACTCTTAGACCCCATTTGTTACTTTTTTTTCTTGTCTATATCTGGCTAATCATTTTCCTTTTAATCTGCCTTTTTATTTAATTAAATTAAAAATTGAAAATATATACATCTTGGTTTCACCTAATAACATACTTTGATGGGTGTAAAAAATCGAGTTGTTAATAAGCTACTCAAGATCATCCAGCTTAATGACGGAGTTTGAACGAAAAATCGGCGGGGGCCGGCCTCATAATCCAAACTGGTGGGGGTCGGGATATTAAAAATCCACTATTTGACCCTAGAAAAATATTTTTTTGTAAATTTTCAGTAAAATTTAACACTACGAGCAAAAAACTGGCAGTGCCCAGCAAAGAAGCTATGCCAATGATCTAGCTTAAAGTCTAAAACCTCTGATCGAGATAAGCTTAGAGAAGCTTGAGTCCGAACTCAATCATAAAAATGAAGTTAATATAACAAAATGAGTCCATTTATTTATTTATTTATTTCTTATACATTTACAAGTTTGAGGGAATAGTGCTTCCCTATTGAACCAATCAGTTTATTAATTTTATATCTAATTTAAAATTACGGTTTTTTCCTCAATTTTAAATTACGTTTTTTCCTCTAGCTCAAAATAAAATTATGTTTTTGCCCCCAGCTAAAAAATACGATTTTGCCATCGGCTCAAAGTTATGATTTTATCCCCAGTTTAAAATTACAATTTTGCCCCAAATTTAAAATAGAATTATACTCTTGCCCTCGGCTAAAAATTATTATTTTGCCATCAGTTCACAACTATAATTTTGCTCCGGTTCAAGATAAAATTTTGGTTTTGCCCCATACAATTTCGCCCTTAGTTAAAAAATATGATTTTGCCTCCGTTTCAAAAATTATGATTTCGCCCTGAGTTTAAAATTACGTTTTTGCCCCAGCTCAATATAAAGTTATGCTTTTTCCCCCAACTAAAATTTATGATTTTGCTCTTAGTTCAAAATTTTGATTTTACCCCAATTCAAAATAAAATTATGGTTGTCTCAAACCTAAAATTACGATTTTGCATTAAGTTCAAAAATATGATATTGCCCCTATTTAAAAAATTATGATTTTGCCCTCAGTTCAAAATTACGTTTTTGCCTAAGATCAAAATAACATTAGGCTTTTGGCCCCAACCCAAAATTACAATTTTGCCCTTAGTTCAAAATTTTGATTTTCTCTCAGTTCAAAATTAAATTTTGGTTTTACCCCCAGCTTAAATTTATGATTTTGCCTTTAGTTCAAATTTATAATACGATTTTACCCCAAGTTTAAAATTACGAGTTTGCCCCTTCGCAGATTAAGGATTTTGCCCCTGGTTCAAATTTACAGTATTGCCATCACTTTAGGTTTTGACAAACTACGATTTTATCCCAGTCGTAAAATTAAACTTTGCCCTTAATTCTAAATTACAGTATTGCCATCGTCTTAGTTTTTTTTTAACAAAAAATATAAAAGTGTTTTGTTTTAATTATAGTTGACATGATTTTTTTCCGTGTCAAGGAGGTGCCTAACACTCTCTAATTAGTCCTGACAAATTATAGTTTTGCCCTGAGCTCAAAATTATGGTCTTGTCATCGTTTTATAGTAGTGTTTTTTTAATTAGTTAAAAATTATTCGGCCCTCGCCCCGCAACACGGGCGGGCATCAACTAGTTGTTAATATATATAGTTTTTATTTAATAAAGTTAATATAATTACAAATACCGACCATTGGGCAAGTAGGTTGTTTACGCGAAGCACAGATGCTTTAATTTTAGATATATTTTATCAAAAAATATTATATTTTCTTTTCATTTGTTTTTTCTTTTTTGTATATTCCCTTATTAAATAAATGAGTTAAAATTACTAAATTACCTTATTGACTTAAATTACTTTAAATTTAAATGATAAAAACTGTAATTCACTCTAAATATTATTATATCCGGTTGTGACGAAGATAATCGACATACATCTCTTTTTTATACTAATAAGCGAAAATCCTTTTTTGACATGTGTCAATCTCTGGTGCCTCCTTATTTTATTTTTTAATTTCTTTTTTCCTATTAAATAATAATAATAATAATATATAATTTAGATAAGGATAATAATTTTCCTTATCTTATTTTTCAGTTACTTTTTTCTATTAAATACTAATATATAAATTAGATAAGAATAATAGTTTTTTAATAAACTTTGAATTAATATATATAATTTGTATTTCTCTTTCTCTCGGAGATAGGTTAAGTTCCTATTAACAATAATTTAACTAGATAAGGATAATAATTTTTTTATCAAAACTTTGAATTAATAATAATATATAATTTGTATTTTCTCTTTCTCCATATGAGATAGAAGAAGTTATTTTTTTCTGTGTAGAACCAGACAAATATATAAATTTTTAATCTCATTTAAATTAAATTTAGTTAAATTATCCTTTTAATATTTAATATGATAGAGAAATAAGAAAAAAATATTAAATCACGAACTTCACGGATCTCTCTTACTTATTTATAATTCTTTTTTTTTATTTTTTTCACCTATTTATAATCATCTAAATTTCATTGGTTTTATCACGTGTAACATACATCTTTCTAACCTAATAATAAATAAAAAACTAATTAATTTTAATAAGTAAATAGCACATCAAATTCATCATTTAAATATATATTTTGATGACTTTATTGTTGATCGATTACATTATATTTATTTAATTGTCAAATACACTAAGTATTTTAAAGATATAACTATATTACTTATTGTAAAACATTTAATTATGCAACCCGTGTAAAACACGGGGTTATAAGCTAGTTATGTTAATATATAAAAACCGGTAGTGATAAAGATAATCAACATACATTATGTTAATATATAAAAATATAGTTAAATGTGTGTAAGTAAAATAATCACATAAACATAAAAAATGAACCAGTCACATCTCAGCTTCAAAAATACTCACGAATCATACTTAATAAGTTTTTATAAAAATATAGTTATATGAGTGTAAGTAAAATAATCACACAAACATAAAAAAAAAGAACCAGTCACGTCTCAGGTTAAAAATTACTCACGAATCATACTCAATAAGTTTTTATTCTATAACCCAACACAAACCAACCAAAATCTTTAAAACTAAACAAGCGAGTTCTCTTAAAAATTAAGCAACTTGACCTTAAGATTTGTAAGTACGAAACTCTATTCATAAGTAAATAGTCCATATTTCTAGCTGTGTACTTTATCTTTATAATTGACTAGGATTGAGAATCCTATAAAAAGGGTTTGAGTGTGAAAAGTGTGAGAAATATTGTGGGGCTGACATATATCCTTAAGTTATATTAATTCAAAAGGGTTAAAAAGAAATGTACTCAATAATTCAACTAAATGATAAATATTCCCATAATTGCTTTAGGATTCTGATTTGTTTTTTTAAGATCCTTTAGGAATCTGTGATTTATTTATCATCTCGTACAAATCTTCAAGATCGCAAGAAGTTCTTGTTAGGGCTGGTTTTCTTATATTTATGGATCAAGGATCCTCATGAGTATCATGATGATTCTTTCTGAGACACATGGAGGATACTAGAAGGATTAAGGATCCTTAGTATGTTTAACAGTTACTAACAATTGTCTTCGATATGTTGTTCAAATTTAATGCAGGTATTCGTTGAAGACTAGGTCAAGCTGGAATATTGGAATATACTGAGAATTACGCACGTGCATCGAGCTATATGGACGTTGTGGGTGACGTGGGTGATCCCCGATATCTTGGATAGTTAGTTGCTAGCTAGGAACTCTATTATTTGAGGAGTTATTGAGCTATAATTAGGAACACACACATTTTTATTGTAACTCTCCGAGAACTCACTACAACACTCTAGATTTCGCTTGTAAACGGCTCAATATCTTCCGAAGTTGTAATTTTTGCTTGTCGAATATAGTTGATAGTGATAGTTTTCACTATCAGAGGTTTTTATGCTGGTGATCTACTAGTGATCAAGGGTTTTTCCTCGTACAAATCCTGGTGTTTGTCGTTGCCATTACATTCTATACTTGAACATTTACTCATTTGATCTACAAGCACTCAAACTCACATTCAAAGTTTGGTTACATTATCCTTGATCAGAGTTTTGACTAAAACAGTTTGGCGCCCACCGTGGGGCAATCGGTGCTTCAATTCTAAAAATCCCATTCATTTCATTCATTTCTGTTCATCTCCAACGACTACATGGCTTCTCAGGGAAAATCAGCTTCAAATGCCATGTCGGCAGTTACCTCATCCTAGACCAGTGTATTGTTGCCTCCTCTTCCCCCTGAACCCATGAGGAGTGCTGAGAATACTCAGAAGAAAACTACTCCTGTTTATACAAGATCGAAAACCTCTACTGTTTCTTCGTCTACAACTACTAACAATGATGTTTCTACCTTGATTTTGCAGATGAAGAACTACATGGAGCAGCAGGATAAAACCAACCAAAGAATCCTCAGGGAGATTGATGAAATCAAGAAGCAGAATAGATCAGTGGAGGATCACTCTCCACTGATGCCCAGGTCATTGGATTTCACTTCTCCAGCATCAACGATCCAACATCCCAGAGGACCCGGTGTTCAAATTCAAGGATCCTCCAATTACCAGGAAGGATCACTGGCGATGACACAGGCTCAAGGATCCTCATCTGAAGTTCAGGGATCCTACTTCCATCCTAAAGGATCATCTATCCTTCAGCGAGGGTCACTAGGGATCACATAGCCTCAAAGGATCACGGAGCCTCAAGGATTCTTCTACGAACCTCGAGGATCGCAAGAGATGTACCAGTCCAGAGGATTCTATGCACCATATCAAGGATCCTCATCTCAAGTTCAAGGATCCAACTTGTTCCAGGATCAAGGATCCTTAGGGAGCCAACCATCCAGGAACTATGAAGTTCATACAGGAGACTTCATTCCTATGCAGACTATTGTTTCATCTGGTCCATCCTTTATATCGGATGCCCATTGTCTTGGATATACCTCTGGGATACCGGCTCCAAACCAGTCAGGAGGTAACAGTTTCAATAGGTCTTTTGGTACTAATTATGGTTCCATGCAAGATGCAGGTATCAATCAAGCAATGGAACGAGAACTACAGAAGCTTAAGGATATGATATCCAGCGTTCCAGGAGTGGTGAAGCCCATTCTCGAGATACCAGATGGAAGTCACAAGGTGTCTCATTTTGCGCCTCCTATATGCAACGTTGAGATACCAAAGCGCTTTCAAACCCCCAACATGAAGCTGTACGATGGTACAACTGATCCAGAGGAGCATGTAGCACATTACCGGGAAAGAATGGAGATCAATCCCATTCCAAAAAGGTTAAAGGAAGCCTGTCTTTGCAAGGGCTTCGGATCCACACTCACTGGATCAACACTCAAGTGGCTGCTAAGTCTTCCTCCTTACTCAATTACTTCATTTTCTCATTTGGTTAATTTGTTCAATAATCATCTCCTGTAGTAGAACCTTTGAACGATTAACTAGTGATTTGTATAGGATAAACAAGGCCATGATGAATCCTTAAGAGATTACATTACTAACTTTATTAGAGAATCCTTAGAAATCCCTAACCTAGATATTGCCACTGTTGTAGAGGCATTTAAAATGGGATTGCTAAAGGATTCCTCATTCTATGATGACCTTGTTATGACACCTTGCAGGAATTTAGATGAAGTGAGGAACAGGGCATTGAGGTTCATTCGTTTAGAGGATGATAAAAGGATTCAGGAGAGGCTATCAGGATCCTCGAAACAAGAAAAGCAAGGATCATTCATTATGAATAATCGATCCAAGTCATACTCTAAGAATGACAGCCACAATGTGCATGCAGCTGAACAAGATGAAGACGACGAGGATTATCCTCCTATATTTGAATATTGTTTTTCTGTTGATAATCATGAACTAATCCTTGCTATGCAGAATCTAGGTGACAAAGCCAGGTGGCCTCGAAAAAATGAGAAGGCCACAGCCAACTAAGACAAGTCCAAATGGTGTTGTAACAACTCCAATTTTCATTGTTAACTATTTTCTTTTGACCCGTTGTATCTATCAAAATTGTACTCCGAGATTCGGTTATGAAAAAGTTTGTGTTAATTAAATTATGTTCGTTACAGCTATATCGCATCTAATCGCTTATTAAAACGCATCGCTAATCTAATCGCAATCACAAATAGTTATGCTACTATACGAGCCGAGTAGGTTATTGTTTAATAAACACTTGTGCCATTGCATCGCTTATCTCATCGCATCGCAAATCGCAGTTAATTATGTGGAATTATGTTTATGTGTGTTCTATTTGTTATATTATGGTTATAATCGCTATCGCAACGCTCTCGCAAGCTCGAATCGCTAAATCACACTATTATATCAATTATAACGCTTAATATATCTATCTGATATGAACCGAATCGCTGAACAAACTCTTAACGCGAAATAATCAAACGAAACTTGGCCTTTAGGTCAAGTTCGGCCGAACTTGCATATAACAAGTTCGCCCGAACTTGTCTAAAGCCACCTAAACCCATCAAACCAACAAGTCCGCCCGGTCTTGTCCTAAAACTCAGCAAAACATACAAGTTCGCCCGAACTTGCTACAAGTTCGCCCGAACTTGATGTCTGCCCCTCTCATTTCACCTCCACTTATAAATACTCACCTCCATTCTGTCATTTGAACTTGCTGCAAGTTTTCCCGGAGCTCTCAAAACCCGAAACCCTTTGTTTTCTAATTAAGATTCAACCCGTTTTCAACTACAACAACGTTTTACAACGATTTTGCACAAGGCTCTGCCTTCGTTTTCATCAAATCTCTTCTGTTTACGAAAATCTTCATCTTTTTTTACAAAAACTTCTGTTTTTCACTCAGATCTATATTAGATCTGAGTAAAACCTTTCAAAAACATTGATTTCTACACAATATTCGGACTAATGACGTATGTTTCGGTCACTTTTGAGTGGAACGAGGCGTTTTCAAGGAAGATCTCAGATCCGGAAGCATAAGGACGAAATCATCACTTTACACAAGCTGGACTAACCCGTACGAACCATCAAGTTCGCCCGGATTAGCCCGAGTTTCTGTAAAATGGCTAAAATCGCTCCAAAAGACATCTCCAGCCTAAGTTTTACTTGGTGGCTTAAGGTTGGAGGGATGAACACTCGATTTCCTCAGCAAACGACGCAAAAACGCACGATTTGGATGCCAAAACCATCAAGTTTGCTTGGAATACACCAAGTTCGCTCGAACTTGTCACCAGGTTGGTGACTAAGTTCGCCTGAACTTGGTCTCCCACGTCAAATCTGCAAAAATGGCACAAGTTCGCCCGAACTCTGTCCAATTCTCAAGAGAATTAGACAAGTTCGCCCGAACTTGTCTTCCCCAGTTAGCAAACCTTATAAGTTCGCCCGAACTTGTATAATTTCTTTGGAAATTAGACAAGTTCGCCCGAACTTGCCTCATAACTCAACAGGTTTTCACAAGTTCGCTCGAACTTGTATGGAAACATACACGTTGGCCCGTACTTGTCCTCTGCCCAATCCAAACTTAACCGTTTCAGCATTACAGAAGACTGATGCACTTTTGTTCGCTTACAGGCTGATCCGACACTCTCCGCAACTCCTCACAGATCCCGAATCACTCTCAAAATGCACACACAGTGAGTATACTTGAACCCTTTTACGCTTAAATGCACTTTTGGGTGTCACATATGTTCGTATATCAAAATCACATCACACAACTCTCAAACACTTATTTGTAACCCGCTGTTACATGATTATACGTGAAATCTGCTGAATTGTATGTAGTGCTTGATTGCTTGTATGCCACCCTTAACATGATAATATACTAGAGGTTGACCCGCCACCCGGAGGCCTGGGTTTGTTAAGGCTCGCATTTTTATTTCGCATTTATTTTTCTCTTTTAGGATGTGAACGCTTGTTCGCATGCCTCGATCAATCGCGGTTTGTTGGTTTGCATGAATCTAAGTAGTTACATAGTTCACATCTCTTACGTATGTCATGCGGTGTATGCTAAACACTTTTATATCTATTATGTACGCAAACCTGTATGCTTACCTTTGCTTAATTGTATTGACGTTTTATTTTAACATATGTGGCAGGTTGAGGACTTTAGCTTTGGATGCTTAGTTTAGGTTTTTATCTTAGAAAATCATGTAATAAATCTAGGGAAGATCGGATTGGATTTTATGTTTAAGAGATTATTTTGAAATAAAATGATTATTTGAAGATTGTATAAGTTTGATAGTATGGGATATTAAATGTTGATTATTGTCTTTAAAATGATCGTTATGGAATCTCTTGATCAATTTGATTCGCCTAGTGCCACTACCCCGATGTTTCCGCCATCAATTGGGGTGTGACAGATTGGTATCAGAGCCATAACTATAGGGAAAGTAGGTAGATTGCCATGATTTGCCTTAGACTATAGTTAGGATACCAAATCAGACCGACACGCATCGATTAAGCCGAAAACTCATACGAACAGACAAGTCCGCCCGAACTTGGGGTGACAAGTTCGCTCGAAATTGATCAAGTTCGCCCGAACTTGATCAAGTTCGCCCGGACTTGACCAAGTTCGCTCGAACTTGCCTGTCCCCTCAACATTAAACAAGTTCGCTTGGGATTGATCAAGTCCGCTCGAACTTGACATCAGACAGATGCCAAGTTCGCCCGAACTTGACCAGAAACCCCCGACACGAACTTCTAAACATTGCTTTTCCTAAAGCAACCACAACACACGTGAATAATGCTCGTATCACACAAAACGCGTGATCAAGTCGAGAATAGGTGTGAAAACCAAGAACTATTGATAAGATCATTCACTCCATGCATTCTCTCGCACGAGATACCTTCGTTGAGTTAGGAGTGATATACAAACCTCGACGAAGATCTCCATTTCTATCTAGTGGAACTCCCGATTTGATCGGTGAGCATAACTGTAATACCTCAAATTTTATCATAATACACTAATCTTATAGATCATAACTGATGCATTTTAATGCGATGAATGAATGAGTTGAGTCAATAAAATATTTAAATTTGATATATAAGTATTATCTACTTTGAATTAATATACATATGACTGGTAATAATTATTGTATATATGTATATATATACACGTGTGTTATCAAAGGAAGTTATGATTTACGTTGGGGGATATATATATATATATATACACACGAGCAAAGAAAAAGAAAGATTCTTATTTAAAGCTTAATATTATATTAATTATTAGTTTTGAATAATAAAACTTGACAAATGTAGTAACATTGACCTGGATCATTTTATACATTTAAAAATTGAGATGTATTTTCGTAGTTAAATTTTATGGTAAAAAAATTAGAATACAAGGTCTAGTTGTTGCATGATTGAGTAAATTATATCAATTTGGTACATTCTTTCAAATCAATAACTAATTTAGACAATGTGGATCCATATTAATAGAGAATTATGTACGGTAAAAGTGTATTGTTTATGGTAATAGTGTATTGTTTAGAAAGTGCATATATGTAATTTTTAATTCTCTCATTGCTTTTGATATTAATACATTTAATTAATCATGAATATATTAAATGGGGTTTATTAGATATTGGTTGACTTTTGTGTTTTATAAACTAAATGAAATAGAGATATACAATAATAATATTATGAATCTAGATGTAATTGAGCACGGTAAACCACATAACCCAAAACCAATTCATTTGCTTTTTCAATGGAACAAACTGGCGAAGTTTGTGGAATGGATCGACGCATGGTATCTTTTTAAACCTTTGACCCCTTTTCGCATTCGATCTTTTTCTGATTAAGATACACCGCCACCCCACGGTGATCATCTTGGCTCGACTACTCGTCGCCGCTGTTCAGGCCACACAACCACCCATCGTCACTACCACACACCAGCCATATACCACCGTAACCACTTCCATACGTTGATTTGTATTAGCCGCAGTCGTAAAGCGTCATTGCCTCTGGGAATCTCCCCACCGTACAACCCCAGTTTAAGTCGCGACTCGCCGCCAAGAACCAGAGACTTTTGTCACTACAGTCTCCGAGCCACCATAACACCGGTTGACGTTCACTAGCATAGTCTGACCCATTGCCTCACGATCTTGTAGCACGTATTCAGGTAATTAGCTGGCCTCTACATCGAATAATGAAGCCTTGTTTTACACTGAGCCATCTGTGTGCATTTTATGTATTTAATATATCAGCTAAGTGTCTCATAAATAAATATATTTCTTTATTGTAACATCAGATCGGAAGACGAAGACGGTTCATGAGTACCTTGAAGTAAATTGAAAACTTAGGAAGTTTTTTTGGTTATATATATATATATATATATATATATATATATTCGTGTTTAATTAGTATCAGCCCATTAAAATGATTCCAACCAAATTAATGTTACTTAAAAGGAACCATTTTGTATATATCTACAATGACCAGTTGAAGCGAAAATCTTAGTAATAAACTAACTAAATATCAAGTCCTTTGTAAAGGAATTTAAAATCATGAATACAAAAATTGTAGGATTTCACGGCGCATTATTCAAGCTTTGGATTTATCGTGGTTTCTCGTTATTCGCTTAACCATTCCTGTGTTTAGGTCCCTACTAAGCATAATTCGTAAACTATGAATGGCTATTTGAAGACTTTTTAAAAAGTTTCTAGCAAAGCAAAAAAAAGATAAACGCTCTTACGAGGTAATTATGAGTTAAACTACTCGTGTTAGCATGGAAGTCAGCCCGCTCCATTCTGCTACTAGGGTTCCAAACCTTCCCCTTAGTTCTATAAAGACCTTTCCAACTCAAGATATGCTAAAGCTATTGTGAATTGGTCTTTCTAAGTCGGAAAGAGGGCTTTGGGCAAAGAGCAACTCGAAAGTACTTGACTTCAGTCCCAGTACTGAAAGACGTGACTTCAGGAGTGGATTTCGGAAGGAAAGACTTCGTTTACTTCCTGCAAATTCTTATGCGTTTCCTTTTCAAGATAGATAAATTTGTATCCGTTACTTTGTAGTACGGATTTTGTTACCGTTAGTCAATCTTCGTTGTGTATTTTGATTCGTTTTAGGTCTTTTGGAAATTGTCCGTTAGCTCTCTTTATGTTGGCATTGTCTGTTTTGATTAATAGTATGTTATAGCATGCCATACCTCAGACTTGTACTCATGGTCGCATGCTCCTGTTGATAATGAATTTTAGTTGTCTGTAAACTGTTTACCTGACCTAAGCTTTTGTACTCTGTCACCCGAGCGTTTCTGACTTGTCGTTTGGGCGTCAACGGCATGAGCACTTTCCGTGACAGTGCGTAATCAAAATCACGGCGTCTCTGACTTGTGCTTGTGTAGCACCTTGGCCCCTTAGAGGCGTATAGATCGATCCTAGTTTTGTTTCTGACTTCTGTTTCTGACTTCGGGGGATGGAATAATTGGGTGCACGCCACACTCACCATCTCATTGGTTCATAGAGTAGCTACCTGTGTACCCCTCTGTTTTTGGCTTTGGGTGCTTCTGTGTTACACGACTTATTTTGTTGTTATATCTGTCATGTAAGTTAGTTTATGTTTCAGTAAGTGAATATGTTATGCTTCGGATTATGTTATGATAAGCTATGTGTGCATCTGATTATACGTACTCTGATTATGGTTCCGATTGTGTACCGGATTATGGTTCTGATATGTTTAGTATTTATTCTGTTATGTAATAGTTATATGTGTTTTGACTCAGTATCTGTATCGGTTTGTATAACCTCCGTCTCAGTATCGGTTTGATTTGGATTAAAATTTCGTGTTATAAGTTTAGTTGTATCCGTCAGAATCTTTGTTTAGATTTGGTCCAAGGTATGTTCTACATTTGTAATCGAATCATGTCTTTGTTTCATGTCGCTTGTCCGGGTTCAAGAAACTTCGTAAGGACTAATTATTACATTTTTAAACTCAGGTTCTCTAATTTATTTGGGTTTACTAAATAAAATCTCCAAAGTTATAAAAACAACTATCTTGATTAAACAATAACTTTTGAAATATGACAAATTAGTAGATAGTAATATAAATCCAAACATTTATTTAGAAATAATATTTTGACAGTTCGTTTCTTTTTAACGTTATAGGATTTTTAAACCGTATTTAAGATGTTCCGGTCAATGTATTTGTTTTGTTTCTGTATCTGTTCCCAAGTCGGTTTACAAAATTATCATAAGTATTACGTCTTGAAAACCAAGTTATTTGATTTATTCTATTTCTTAAATATAACTTTTCGGTGTTAGAAAATTAGTTATTTGATCTAATTCTGATTTACTATAAAGTAAAATAAATTATTATATTTTGATAAGATTCGAACCTTCGATAAAAGAAGTTAGTTTTTACTCTCGTATGAAAAAAACAAATTAGCATTATTAAATGATGTTCTAAAATGAGTCAAACATATATAAAAAAAGGTTTTTAATCAACATGGTCAACCATGTATCGGTTCTCTACGTCGGTTTTGTGTCGGCTTCTAGATCGGTTATGCATCTGAATGACTTTTGTTTCCATATCAGTTTCCATTACACTTCAGATCGGTTTGTGTATCAGTTTTTGTATCAGTCTTGTGTATCCATCTATTTTCAGTACTCGTGTCAGTAATCATTTCAGTTCAGTTTCAGTTATGTTATGTTGTGTTTTGCTTCTGCTGATATGACTTTACCTGTACTGTTGATTTCTACGTTATTGAGCAATTTTTGGCTCAGCCGTATTTTTCTTTTTGTGTTTTTCCTATTTCTGTTACAGGTATTATGGGATGATCTGGGATTTCAGTGAGGAGCGTTAGGAAGTTGCTGGTCAAGATTCTTTATTTCAGAAATGTAATAAATGTAATTAGGATCTTTTATTTAATTGTATGGATTGGTTTTTAGTTTTGATATCTGTAAGAGTGACACGTCAGCCCTAGCGGGATTGGGGTGTTACAGTTATGGTATCAGAGCAAAGGCTCTTTCCTGTAGAAAACTTAAACCTTAAAAAGTTAACCTGTGAGTTAATGGGTAGACGCTGGGTTTGGAGTTTTCCTTCTGATCAATCTTCCAACTCTTCATTTTGTCGTCTTGGGTTTATCTACTAGAGGTGTTTCATTTTCCAATCGCTACCAGTCCTATCTCTGATCATGTTGAATATCTGATTCTATTTCTATATTTGTTGTATCTATCAGATGCAATGTTCGCATCAGTTTTGTATTGTTATCAATCTCATTGTCAGATTTAGTTTTCAATTTTGATTCAAAGTCTGTGTTTAGGTATATTTCGCAAATGTTTTCAATGTCTATCTCAGTATTTGTTTGTGCGTTGGTTTTTGCCTCCGCTTCTGGTCCCATATCAGTTCACAAAATTTTCATGAGTTCTCAAGTACCTTGTTTTGATATCTAGGTTATCTAAGTTATCTTGTTTTTTTAATATAAATTTTCCAGTTATAGAAAAAATTGATACATGATTAGTTGTTAAATTCGATAAAATATTGGTTCTTGATTAAATATGCTATTTAAAGTAAATAGTTTTGCTTCTTATCTTATAAAAAAATCTTAGAGTCATTAAATGTATCTAGACTTTATTGAATGGTCATTCCATCATCATTGTGATTTCATTATGAAATTCATCAAATGACTCAAAACATTGTGGATAACGCGATTGAAGTGACTATGAAATCAGACGAATTCGACTATGTTGGACCTTGCCACCATACATGCTTCAAGAGGTGTTTCACATCATTTATATATCCTAGCGGAACCGACGCGTCCACTTTAGTTATCATCTAGTTGTTCATTGGAATTATAACATTTGACTATGATTCCTTTATCGTTCCATTGCCTTCCTTACAATAGGACCGTTAGGGCACTAACGTAAGGTGATTGACAATTACGGTCATGAACGTAATTGTGAATTACAGGTACATACGTGCGCTTTTGGATTCCTGTTATGTTGATTAATGCCCATCTGAATGTTTTTAGATCCCAATATTTCATCATCCTTATTTAAGTATTTATTTATTTTTCTTAAAAAAAAATCCTTGTTCATTGTTCGATATTAGATGCCTTCAAGCTTATGATGTATATCCGATTATAGCATCTCGACGAGCATTAGAGTTTAGCGTTGGTGACTGGGCATTCTTGTGAGTTTCGCCTTGAAGTGGCATACGTCGTTTTGAAACCAAAGTGGAAGATTAACCCTAGAGTCATCAAACCGTTCATGTGACACCTCCACAATCTTAAATGCATAATGCCTTTCAATAATGTCCAGGGGTTACAACTATCAGCCATCACAAGTTGTGAACTATCCGTTCCAAATCATTCGGGAAGACATGTCTTTCGAATGAGAACCTGAAGCTATTTTGATTGGTAAGAATAGGTAATGTTTAGGAAGGCAATCCCTTTTGTATAGTCCTTTGGAAAGACCAATCTGAACATGAAGCTACTTGTGAATTGGAATACACTATCCGAACTTGTTTGAGCCTTAATTTACGAACACTGAGTTGTTTGATTTCTCTTTGATTACGTATAAATCTTATTTCAGTTTATGTGTACCTATCCTCGTCGTAATGTCGTATTATCATTCAGTGTGTAATGTTTGTTAAAGCAACTATGAAATCTGAAGTATGTTTGTATAGGTTATCTCTACATTTTTTCTTATGTTATACTTATCAATTTCGAGGACGAATTTTTTTTAGAGGGAAGAATTGTAATACCTCAAATTTTATCATAATAACACAAATCTTATAGATCATAACTGATACATTTTAAAGCGATGAATGAATGAGTTGAGTCAATAAAATATTTAAATTTGATATATAAGTTTTATCTACTTTGAATTAATATACATATGACTGGTAATAATTATTGCATATATGTATATATACACACGTGTGTCATCAAAGGAAGTTATCATTTATATATATATATATATACGAGCTAAGAAAAAGAAAGATTATTATTTAAAGCTTAATATTATATTAGTTATTAGTTTTGAATAATAAAACTTGACAAATGTAGTAACATTGACCTGGATCATTTTATACGTTTAAAAATTGAGATGTATTTTCGTAGTTAAATTTTATGGTAAAAAAATAAGAATACAAGGTCTAGTTGTTGCATGATTGAGTAAATTCTATCAATTTGGTACGTTCTTACAAATCAATAACTAATTTAGGCAATGTGGATCCATATTAATAGAGAATTATGTATGGTAAATGTGTATTGTTTATGGTAATAGTGTATTGTTTAGCAAGTGCATATTTGTAGTTTTTAATTCCCTCATTGCTTTTGATATTAATACATTTAATTAATCATGAATATATTAAATGGGGTTTTATTAGATATTGGTTGAATTTTGTGTTTTATAAACTAAACGAAATAGAGATGTACAATAATAATATTATGAATCTAGATGTAATTGAGCACGGTAAACCACATAACCCAAAATCAATTCATTTGCTTTTTCAATGGAACAAACTGGCGAAGTTTGTGGAATGGATCGACGCATGGTATCTTTTTAAAACCCTTTGACCCCTTTTCGCATTCGATCTTTTTCTGATTAAGATACACCGCCACCCCGCGGTGATCATCTTGGCTTGACTACTCGTCGCCGGTGTTCAGGCCACACAACCACCCATCGTCACTACCACACACCAGCCATATACCACCATAACTACTTCCATACTTCGATTTGTATTAGCCGCAGTCGTAAAGCGCCATTGCCTCTGGAATCTCCCCACCGTACAACCCCAGTTTAAGTCGCGACTCGCCGCCAAGAACCAGAGACTTTTGTCACTACAGTTTGCATAGCGCGGACAACCCAACAACTCCGAGCCACCATAGCACCAGTTGACTTTCACTAGCATAGTCTGACCCATTGCCTCACGATCTTGTAGCACGTATTCAGGTAATTAGCTGGCCTCTACTTGCCGTTATATATGTGTAGTCACTAAGTTGTGTTATATATATACTAGACTAGTTAATCAAAAGCTATTTTCCGATCGCCGGAATTAACAACGGAAAGTGCGCACATGACGTAATGCTTTCTTTTTTCTCAAATTATTTATCTATTTCTTTTTTTTCAAATGTTGCAAATCGATACAATGAGATTTACATCAAATAATGAAGCCTTGTTTTACACTGAGCCATCTGTATGCATTTTATGTATTTAATATATCAGCTAAGTGTCTCATAAATAAATATATTTCTTTATTGTAACATCAGATCAGAAGACGGTTCATGAGTACCTTGAAGTAAATTGAAAACTTAGGAAGTTTTTAATTAGTATCAGCCCATTAAAATGATTCCAACCAAATTAATGTTACTTAAAAGGAACCATTTTGTATAAATCTACAATGACCAGTTGAAGCGAAAATCTTAATAATAAACTAACTAAATATCAAGTCCTTTGTAAAGGAATTTAAAATCATGAATACAAAAATTGTAGGATTTTACGGCGCATGATTCAAGCTTTGGATTTATCGTGGTTTCTCGTTATTCGCTTAAGGTACGGATTCTATTTCCTTTTCAAGATGGATAAATTTGTATCCGTTACTTTGTAGTACGGATTTTGTTACCATTGGTCAATCTTCGTTGTGTATTTTGATTCGTTTTAGGTCTTTTGGAAATTGTCCATTAGCTCTCTTTATGTTGGCATTGTCTGTTTTGATTATTAGTATGTTAGCCATACCTCAGACTTGTACTCATGGTCGCATGCTCCTGTTGATAATGAATTTTAGTTGTCTGTAAACTGTTTACATGACCTAAGCTTTTGTACTCTGTCACCCGAGCGTTTCTGACTTGTCGTTTGGGCGTCAACGGCATGAGCACTTTCCGTGACAGTGCGTAATCAAAATCACGGCGTCTCTGACTTGTGCTTGTGTAGCACCTTGGCCCCTTAGAGGCGTATAGATCGATCCTAGTTTTGTTTCTTACTTCTGTTTCTAACTTCTGGGGGATGGAATAATGGGTGCACGCCACACTCACCATCTCATTGGTGCATAGAGTAGCTACCTGTGTACCCCTCTGTTTCTGGCTTTGGGTGCTTCTGTGTTACACGACTTATTTTGTTGTTATATCTGTCATGTAAGTTAGTGTATGTTTCAGTAAGTGAATATGTTATGCTTTGGATTATGTTATGATAAGCTATGTGTGCATCTGATTATACGTACTCTAATTATGGTTCCGATTGTGTACCGGATTATGGTTCTGATATGTTTAGTATTTGATTCTGTTATGTAGTAGTTATATGTGTTTTGATTCAGTATCTGTATCGGTTTGTATAACCTCCGTCTCAGTATCGGTTTGATTTGGATTAAAATTTCCTGTTATTCGTTTAGTTGTATCCGTCAGAATCTTTGTTTAGTATTTGGTCCAAGGTATGTTCTACATTTGTAATCGAATCATGTCTTTGTTTCAAGTCGCTTGTCCGGGTTCAAAAAACTCCATAAGGACTAACTATTACATTTTTAAACTCACGTTCTCTAATTTATTTGGGTTTACTAAATATAAATCTCCAAAGTTATAAAAACAACTATCTTGATTAAACAATAACTTTTGAAATATGACAAATTACTAGATAGTAATATAAATCCAAACATTTATTTAGAAATAATATTTTGACAGTTCGTTTCTTTTAAACGTTATAGGATTTTTAAACCGTATTTAAAATGTTCCGGTCAATGTATTTGTTTTGTTTCTGTATCGGTTCCCAAGTCAGTTTACAAAATTATCATAAGTATTACGTCTTGAAAACCAAGTTATTTGATTTATTCTATTTCTTAAATATAACTTTTCGGTGTTAGAAAATTAGTTATTTGATCTAATTATGATTTACTATAAAGTAAAATAAATTATTATATTTTGATAAGATTCGAACCTTCGATAAAAGAAGTTAGTTTTTACTCTCGTATGAAAAAAAAAAACAAATTAGCATTATTAAATGATGTTCTAAAATGAGTCAAACATATATAAAAAAAGGTTTTTAATCATCATGGTCAACCATGTATCGGTTCTCTACATCGGTTTTGTGTCGGCTTCTATATCGGTTATGCATCTGAATGACTTTTGTTTCCATATCAGTTTCCATTACACTTCAGATCGGTTTGTGTATCAGTTTTTGTATCAGTCTTGTGTATCCATCTATTTTCAGTACTTGTGTCAGTAATCGTTTCAGTTCACTTTCAGTTATGTTATGTTGTGTTTTGCTTCGCTGATATGACTTTACCTGTACTGTTGATTTCTTCGTTACTGAGCAATTTTTGGCTCAGCCGTATTTTTCTTTTTGTGTTTTTCCTATTTCTGTTACAGGTAATATGGGATGATCTGGGATTTCAGTGAGGAGCGTTAGGAAGTTGCTGGTCAACATTCTTTATTTCAGAAATGTAATAAATGTAGTTAGGATCTTTTATTTAATTTTATGGATTGGTTTTTAGTTTTGAAATCTGTAAGAATGACACGTCAGCCCTAGCGGGGTTGGGGTGTTACAATAACCACAACTAGGAATGAAGTTGTTAAGTTAGGGGTGAAACCCACATCTTAATAACTAGTTCCGCTCTTCGATTTTCAATCTCACCAAAGTCTCGATTATTTTGATGACTCGGAACACGATGTAACTAGAAGGATAAATGTCGCTAACCGTTGTACGGCGAGAAAATTTGTCTATTAGGCCAAATCGTTTGTCCAAACTCAGAAAATTTTCGAAACACTTTAGGTAGTCAACGTCTCAAAACCCAGGACGCTCCCATATGATTTAAGCCTAATCGTCGATTTTACGCATCATCGAGTTTATTATTATTTGTGTGTTTAAATTTTGAGAATTTTCGCTTTATTCGATTTCTCGCTTTATCAATTTCTCGATTTATCACTTTTACGCTCCATCGATATATGCACCAATCGCACAGCTCTCGCAATCTAAAACACTAATTAATACACCAACCAAACTAATCGCTCAACACGCTTACGTCTATGAGGACATGTATGCCTCATGCGCAACATTACTCGCTTATATATCGCTTATACCTTGCTCATATGTCGCATCTTGAACGCGTTACGCTTTACTTATAAGAAGGTGAATACGTGCAAAGTATATGCTTACGTGAATTATGTGACTACGTGCTTACGTGCTATGTGCTTATGTGCCTACGTGTTTGCATGTCTACGTGTTTACTTGCCTACGTGTTTGCATGTCTACGTGTTTACTTGCCTACGTATTTATGTGTCTTGTATGAATAATAATAATAATAAATATTTTAAACATAAACTTATTATAATCGAATCTCATCCAATCGAATCCTTCAATGTAGATGTCTTCAATGGGATAGCACACCAGAAGGAACCATCAGCGCAGCCAAGCTAACAAGCGCATTGCATCACTAGTGGCCAAGGAAATGGCCAAGGTGATCCCTCAAATTGTCAGCGAGATTCAAGCTGCAAGTGGCAACACTTCTGTGGACTCCAAAGGCGACCCACCCAAGACATCCTTCAGTTTTAAGCAGTTCAAAGCTTGTGGACCCCTCACTTTCTCAGGCTCCGAAGGACCCGGTGCCATGTTTCACTGGTTCGATGCTATCGAGGTCACATTTCGTCAGAGTGGGTGTACCGAACCCCTTCGCACTATTAACGCCACCGGCGTCTTCCAGTCCAAGGCTCTCGACTGGTGGACTGCGGAGCGTAACAGGAAGGGAAACGATGAAGCCTACGGACTCGCATGGGAAGAACTTAAGGAGATAATGATCAAAGAGTTCTACCCACCTCATGAGATCCAGAAGTTGGAAAACGAATTTCGGGGAACTAAGCAAGACGGACCCGACAATGCTGGCTTAACGGCTCGATTCAAACAGTTGAGCATTATCTGTCCCGGTCAAGTGGACACGACCGAGAAAGCAATCAAGAAGTACATCAACCCTCTGCCCGATTGCGTTGCTGACTTTGTTCAAGCAGCACGCACTGCTACTATTGAGGAGACCTACCAGCTAGCCGCAGAGATCAATGACAAGCGGGTTCAGTCTGGTTATTTCAAGAACAGCAAGGTCGCAAATCAGGCCATTACCGAATCAGCAGCTACTACCGATCAGCGTCAAGAGTCGAAGAACAGTCGCCGTGGTTGCAAAAGGGAAAACCCGAGCAAGAACTTTGCTCTTACTGCTCAGCAAAACCCTCAGCCACTCCAGTCTACAGCACCAAAGGCACCGCCGGCAAAGCGTGTGTCTACTGGCCCGCATCCTTTATGCTCGAAATGCACCTATCATCATGCGGTTGGAGGCAATTGCCGCTTCTGCACCAACTGCAATATCTACGGCCACTTTATTGTCAGTTGCCGTTCAGGCCCTCGTCAGTCAGCTCCTCCAGCACCAGCAGCACCAGCTTTACCAGCTCCTCCTCAGGCCAATCAGCAGCCAGCTCCAAGAGCACGTGCCTATTACACTGCGGTGACCCAAACCATTTCAGTAACGTCTGCCCAAACAAACCTGTGAAGTAGGAACAGCAGCAGCCACAACCACCACAGCCTCAGCAGCAGCAACAACAGGCTTCACATGGACTTGCCTTTAACCTCAACCATCGCAAGGCACAGAATGACAACAATGTTGTCAATGGTACGTTCCTTGTCAATGGTATTTATGCTTCATGTTTATTTGATATTGGTGCCGATAATTGTTTTGTATCATTAGAATTCGAAAATGTTTTAAATTGTAAACGCACTAAGCTCCCAAAGACTTTCGATGTGGAAGTCGCCACCGGAAGAACCATTACCGTTAACTCCGTCCTACGTGGTTGTTCTCTTGATCTCAACAACCACATCTTCTTGATCAATCTCTTACCTATGCAGTTAGGTAGCTTCGACATCATAGTAGGCATGGATTTTCTTCATGAGAATCATGCCGAAGTTGTTTGTTTCGATAAAATGATTCGCTTCCCTCTCTCAAATGGTGATCAACTCCATGTTTATGGTGAAACTCCCTCAAAGAAGTTGATGCTTTTGTCGTGTACTCAAGCACACAAATGTTTGCGAAAGCAATGTGTTGCTTTTCTAGCCCATATCGTGAACCCGGAGAAAGAAAAGAAAACCTTTGAAGGCGTCCCCGTTGTTTGTGAATTTCCTAAGGTCTTTCCCAACGATTTACCCGGTTTACCCCCTACTCGAGATGTCGAATTCCGTATCGATTTGATTCCCGGTGCTACTCCTGTTGCTAAAGCTCCCTATCGTCTCGCACCATCCGAAATGCGCGAGCTATCGAGCCAACTTCAAGGGCTTCTTGATAAAGGTTTCATTCGCCTGAGCACTTCACCGTGGGGCGCACCCGTTCTTTTTGTGAAAAAGAAAGATGGGACGTTCCGAATGTGCATCGATTATCGTGAACTTAACAAGCTTACGATAAAGAACTGCTATCCTCTTCCTCGAATCGACGACTTATTTGATCAGCTTCAAGGTGCTACTTGCTTTTCTAAGATCGATTTACGTTCCGGTTATCATCAGTTACGCGTATTGGAAGAAGACATTCCGAAAACCGCCTTTCGTACCCGCTATGGCCATTTCTAATTCGTGGTCATGCCTTTTGGTCTTACAAATGCACCCGCGGTCTTTATGGACTTGATGAACCGTGTGTGTAAAGCTTTCTTAGATCGTTTCGTCATTGTGTTTTTTGATGATATCCTTATCTATTCGAAGTCGAGAGACAAACATGCGCGCCATCTCCATTTAGTCCTCGAACTTCTCCAAGGAAATCGCCTCTATGCTAAGTTCTCTAAATGTGATTCTGGCTCAAAGAAGTCCAATTTCTCGGCCACATCGTTAATAGTCAAGGAATTCACGTCAACCCTGCAAAGATCAAAGCTGTCAAGAGTTGGGTTACGCCGAAGAATGCATCTGAAATCCGTTCTTTTCTCGGATTGGCGGGTTACCACCGTCGATTCATTGCCGACTTTTCAAAAATCGTCGTTCGGCTTACCGCTTTAACTCATAAGGACAAACCATTCGTTTGGGATTCCAAACAAGAGGAAGCCTTTCAAACTCTCAAGCGTATGTTATGCAACGCTCCCGTACTCGCTCTTCCCGACGGAAACGACGATTTCGTTGTTTATTGCGATGCCTCTAATCTTGGCCTTGGTTGTGTTCTAATGCAACGAGACAAGGTTATCACGTATGCATCTCGACAACTCAAGATCCACGAGAAAAACTACACAACCCACGATTTCGAACTCGGTGCAGTTGTTTTTGCATTGAAGATATGGCGACACTACCTTTACGGTACTAAGTGTACGGTCTTCACCGACCATAAGAGCTTACAATATATCTTTAATAAAAAGGAACTGAATATGCGCCAATGCAGATGGGTTGAACTTCTCAACGATTACGATTGTGAGATACGCTACCATCCCGGCAAAGCAAACGTCGTAGCCGATGCTCTAAGTCGACGAAGCTATGTGTATAGTGTTCGTGACTCTCAAGCTTTGAATGATCTTGAAATTTGATTTGCTCCGCCCAGTTTGCTTGTTTTAACGACAATACTCTGCAAGACGAAATGAAATGTGGTGCCGAAACTCAGCTCGTTGTTAAACCTAATGGTATTTATTACTATCTCGATCGCATTTGGATATCTAGTCGCGAAAACCTTCGTGAATTGCTAATGACCGAAGCTCATAAATCTCGATATTCCATTCACCCCGGAGCCGACAAGATGTACCAGGACCTTCGTCCTAAGTACTGGTGGCCGGGCATGAAAAAGGATATCGCCATGTACGTCTCAAAATGCTTAAGTTGTTCGAAAGTTAAAGCCGAACATCAAATGCCCTCTGGCTTGCTCGAACAACCCGAAATCCCAATGTGGAAGTGGGAGAATATAGCTATGGATTTCATTACGGAACTCCCTCGCACTTCCTCTGGTCATGATAGCATTTGGGTTATCGTTGATCGTCTTACCAAATCCGCGCACTTTATTGCCATACGAGAAGACTTTAAGGTAGAACGATTAGCACGAATCTATACCGACGAAGTCATTTGTCGACACGGGACGCCTCCTGACATCATTTCTTACCGCGACGGTCGCTTTACGTCACGTCTCTGGGAGACTTTTCAATCCGCTCTCGGTACTATGCTTAATCTCAGTACCGCTTTTCACCCTCAAACCGTCGGTCAGACTGAGCGCACGATCCGCACCCTTGAAGACATGCTTCGTGCGTGCATCATAGATTTTGGTGGTAATTGGGATACGCATTTACCTTTAATTGAATTCTCGTACAATAATAGTTATCATACCAGCATTCAAATGGCTCCTATCGAAGAAGCACAAATCACTGGTCTCGAGTTAATTCAAAACGACGGCAAAGATCCTCGAAATAAGAGACAATCTCTTGAAAGCTCGGAGTCGTCAAAAGATTTACGCTGATAAACGCCGCAAGCCCCTACAGTTCGAAGTGGGAGATCACGTACTCCTAAATGTTGCACCTTGGAAGGGAGTGGTCCGCTTCGGAAAGAAAGGAAAGCTAGCGCCACGATACGTTAGTCCCTTTAAGATTCTGGAAAGAATTGGCAAAGTGGCCTACCGACTCGAATTACCGGAGTAACTCAACAATGTCCATCCGACTTTCCACGTGTCTAACCTCAAGAAATGCCTAGCTGAAGAAAATATCCATGTACCCCTCGAAGATCTATGAATCAACGAGACTCTTCATTTTGTAGAAAAGCCTGTCGAGATCATGGACCGAGAAACCAAGAAACTGCGGCGCTCTTGCATCCCTATCGTGAAGGTCCGCTGGGAAGACAAATGCGGTGCCGAGTTCACTTGGGAACTGGAAAGTGACATGAAGGCTAAGTACCCGCATCTCTTTGTTATGGCCACTACTTAAATTTCGAGACGAAATTTCCTAAAGTAAGGGAGACTGTAACAACTCCAATTTTCGTTGTTAATTATTTCTTTGACCCGTTGTATCTATCAAAATTGTACTCCGAGATTCGGTTATGAAAAAGTTTGTGTTAATTAAATTATGTTCGTTACAGCTATATCGCATCTAATCGCTTATTAAACGCATCGCTAATCTAATCGCAATCACAAATAGTTATGCTACTATACGAGCCGAGTGGGTTATTGTTTAATAAACACTTGTGCCATCGCATCGCAAATCGCAGTTAATTATGTGAAATTATGTTTATGTGTGTTTTATTTGTTATATTATGGTTATAATCGCTATCGCAACGCTCTCGCAAGCTCGAATCGCTAAATCTCACTATTATATCAATTATAACGCTTAATATATCTATCTGATACGAACTGAATCGCCAAACGAACTCCTAACGCGAAATAATCAAACGAAACTTGGCCTTTAGGTCAAGTTCGGCCAAACTTGCATATAACAAGTTCGCCCGAACTTGTCTAAAGCCACCTAAACCCATCAAACCAACAAGTCCGCCCGGACTTGTCCTAAAACTCAGCGAAACATATAAGTTCGCCCGAACTTGCTACAAGTTCGCCCGAACTTGCTACAAGTTCGCCCGAACTTGATGTCTGCCCTTCCCATTTCACCTCCACCTATAAATACTCAGCTCCGTTCTCTCATTTGAACTTGCTGCAAGTTCGCCCGGAGCTATCAAAAAACCGAAACCTTTTGTTTTCTAAGTAAGATTCAACCCGTTTTCAACTACAACAACGTTCAACAACGTTTTACAACGATTTTGCACAAGGCTCTGCCTCTGTTTTCATCAAATCTTTTCTGTTTACGAAAATCTTCATCTTTTTCTACAAAAACTTCTGTTTTTCACTCAAATTTATACTAGATCTGAGTAAAACCTTTCAAAAACATTGATTTCTACACAATATTCGGACTAATGACGTATGTTTCGTTCACTTTTGAGTGGAACGAGGCGTTTTAAAGCAAGATCTCAGATCCGAAAGCACAAGGACGAAATCGTCACTTTACACAAGCTGGACTAACTTGTATGAACCATCAAGTTTACCCGGATTAGCACGAGTTTCTGTAAAATGGCTAAAATCGCTCCAAAAGACCTCTATAGCCTAAGTCTCAGTGGCTTATGGTTGGAGGGATGAACACTCGATTTCCTCAGCAAACGACGCAAAAACGCACGATTTGGATGCCAAAATCATCAAGTTCGTTCGGAATACACCAAGTTCACTCGAACTTGTCACCAGCTTGGTGACTAAGTTCGCCCGAACTTGGTCTCTCACGTCAAATCTGCAAAAATGGCACAAGTTCGCCCGAACTCTGTCCAATTCTCAAGAGAATTAGACAAGTTCACCCGAACTTGTCTTCCCCAGTTAGCAAACCTTAAAAGTTCGCCCGAACTTGTATAATTTCTTTGGAAATTAAACAAGTTCGCCCGAACTTGCCTCATAACTCAACAGGTTTTCACAAGATCGCCCGAACTTGTATGGAAACATACAAGTTCGCCTGTACTTGTCCTCTGCCCAATCGAAACTTAACCGTTTCAGCATTTCGAAAGACTGATGCACTTCTGTTCGCTTACAGGCTGATCCAGCACTCTCCGCAACTCCTCGCAGATCCCGAATCACTCTCAAAACGCACCCACAGTGAATATACTTGATCCCTTTTACGCTTAAGTGCACTTTTGGGGTGTCACATATGTTCGTATATCAAAATCACATCACACAACTCTCAAATGCTTATTCGCAACCCGCTATTACATGATTATACGTGAAATCTGCTGAATTGTATGTAGTGCTTGATTGCTTGTACGCCACCCTTAACATGATAGTATAATAGAGGTTGACCCACCACCCGGAGGCCCGGGTTTGTTAAGGCTTGCATTTTTATTTCGCATTTATTTTTCTCTTTTAGGATGTGAACGCTTGTTCGCATGCCTCGATCAATCGCGATTTGTTGGTTTGCATGAATCTAAGTAGTTACATAGTTCACATCTCTTACGTATGTCATGCGGTGTATGCTAAACGCTTTATATCTATTATGTACGCAAACCTGTATGCTTACCTTTACATAATTGTATTGACGTTTTATTTTAACATATGTGGCAGGTTGAGGACTTTAGCTTTGGATGCTTAGTTTAAGTTTTTGTCTTAGAAAATCATGTAATAAATCTAGGGAAGATCGGATCGGATTTTATGTTTAAGAGATTATTTTGAAATGAAATGATTATTTGAAGATTGTATGAGTTTGATATTATGGGTTATTAAATGTTGATTATTGTCTTTAAAATGATCGTTATGGAATCTCTTGGTCAATCTGATTCGCCTAGTGCCACTACCCCGATGTTTCCGCCATCGATTGGGGTGTGACAAGTGTGCTTATCATTATGATATCTGTGGTAATCCGAGCATGTAATAATGACAAACAAGTTATCAATGAATGGGATTTATGTTTTATATGGGAATTTTGTTTATTTATTATGACAATTGCACACATTTAATTCTTGCACAATTTCGAAACTCTTGAATCGCTTCTGTAAGTGAAACCGGTAAACCAGTACGCAAACGAAACCAATTTAACGCAACGTATGTTCCGGAATAGTGACACAAGATAAACATACCTTAAATAACATTTTCATAACTTAGAAATAAGTTTTGAAGGATTTGGTATGTCAAAAACAAGATTATTCGATCACAGGGTCTATTTACGACAAACTGTGAAAGTCTGCCGATTCGTAGTGACGTACACTACAGATCATTTACACAAGCTTAACATACCTAAAATACCCTTTACATAGCCTAGAAATAAGTTTTGAGGGCTTCTGTATGGCAAAATCGCACTTTTGTAACTTCAGGGACTATTTTGCAAATTTTGCGAAACTATGCATTTTCGCATATTTCATCGTCCGGAACATGTACAGACCTCCAAAAATTTTTGTAATCATTAAATATCATATTTTAGTCATTATAATGCAAAATTATCATTCGTTACGCTTTTACGGTCGCGCACGCGTTAGATTTTCGTCGTAATTAACCGAAAAACGCAATCGTACGACCAAACAAACCGACATCTGAAGAATTTTTTAGCACATTTCAAGTTCCCTATACTTTATTGTCCTTATAAAGTTTAAAAATGGGGTTAACTGGTGTTAAAAGTGCAAAAACGCGTCAAAAACAAGTTCAGGGGCCATTTCTGCCAATTTTGAAACTTCAGCCCATGCAAGGGCCTTACGGACTGTAAGGCAAACCAGAATTGTTATCAAGGTGGCAGCTTCTTGTTAAATGCCTTGTTGACTCACCAAACGAATTTGCCACCTTCCCTTCTGCATTTGACACCTAAGAGACACTAATCAAGTTCAAGGATGACTCATGGATACTTGTCATGATCACATGAACCCAATTCAATTATAAAAACCATGGTGTTCTTCACTCTTGAACTTTTGCAACCATCTCTTTTGTCCCATTCTGTTTCAATCTGAATTTGGCAACAATCTTGGAGCTTTCTCTAGTGTTCTTGATCAATCTTTGGTGTTTGTAAGTGTTATCTTTAATGCTTGTTTCAATTCTTGTAGTTTAATTGGATTAAAAGTCATAAAATTTGACTTTTGTTTGACTTCCAGAATTGATCATGAATTGATCAACTTAAAATCCAATTGAACCTTGCAATATGATGGTAATCAAGATGGTTAGGATCCCTATTGATCATACCTACTGATTTCTATCATTTCTAGTCATTTTGAGAAGTCAAAGTTTCGGTTAAAATGCGATAAATGCGCATTTCACGACCGAACTAATTTTGGGTGTCAAAACAGTTTGTTTTGAGGCCAAAACTCTTTTATAAACTTATTTAAACATGTCAAAACATGTCTAAATCGTCACCTCCATTTTGGTGCTTGTTTGGAGTCGTAAGTTAAATGGTTTGACCACCGCTTTGACTTTCGAATCTGACCCGTTTGTGGATCTTTGGGTCCGACCAAATACATATTTGTGACCGTAATTATAAAGGGAGTAATCCTCCGAGGTTATACCTTATGGTCATGTCATTCGGTTAATGTTATGATAATTAGTTATTATGTTCTTCAAAAAAAGACTAAAATGCCCTTTTCGCAAATAAATCAACTTTAAGTATATGGAACATAAAGACTTATCATAACACATATCTAACCATCCGAATTTGTAGTTACGCAAATGACATGTTAAAGTGGCTTAAACTACCTTAACGGGTCATAACGGGTCAAAAGCACTTAAAAATCTTTCCAACTTAGAATGATAACTTTATTAAACCATGTCATATGAGTCCTAATACTCATTTGGTTTATAAGGTACCATTCTATCCAAATCCTCCGATTTCAAGTTTTGATATTTACATTGTTATCCACTTATAGGACACGCTTGAATTCTCGGATCTTTAAGCTTTGGATTTTCTTTTAATCCAAGATTACCTTGCTATCATAAGTGAGTACATAGTTCCCCTATTTTATGTTTTACAATTGTTTTGGGGTGATTCATATGTGCTAAATGTTTTCAAGTTTTCAAATGCAAATACTATGGTTTATATTAAACACAACGATTTCAATAATGTGAACGAACTTGTTGGTGCGATGTATTTATAACAAGAATGACATTCATTAACAATGGCCAAGCCGACCAGTAGTAAGTTAAGGCGCCTAGGACTGACAATCCCGTTACCAAAATTCCCGGGGTTTGTGGGGAAATTCGGGAAGCGACTGAAACTGTATTTGTAACATACCCTTTGGTGGTATGTTATACGATTAAGGGACACCGTGGGTGGTCTCGAACAAGTCAACAAAGGTTTGAATGTATTCACGAAACGACCAAAAGTTTTCACAACTAAAACAAGGAACGATGAACGACTCGTTTGTAACAAGGAACAATGAACGATTGATTTGTAACAAGGAACAATGAACGATTGGTTTTTAACAATAAAAATGGGCGATTGGTTTATGGTAAGTGATTTAGATAACGGTACATATGTAATGTGATGAAAGCATGGTGGATACGCCGCTGGTACTTCCTATATATAAGTGCTTTTATCGTATTACATTCGTGACGATATTTACATCACTTGGACAAATGTTTTCAAACGATGACATGCAACGATTTAAATTAAAGATATAAACCATACAAGTTATTTCAAGACGATTTACTACTCAAATTTACAAAACAAATGTTTTGATCAAGATTTATGGCTACAAGTCTTTTATAAACTATAACTAACTTGTTTTAGATTGGTTAGTTATCATTGCAATATCAAATACTTTTCAATAACAAGATTTTCAATTAACGACTCTGGTAGTCTAACAAGGTATTGCAATACATATTCAAAACCATAAACTTGACACACACACAAAACCTATGTACTCGCCGACATATTTTTGCTGATTCGTTTTCACATATGTTTCAGGGATCGATGCTAGATGATACTGATGCGTGCTCACGTAGAAATGGACTTGGACCTAGTGCCTTTCAGGATCTGAATGTAATTGAACATATTATGTTAGGATCTGAGTTTGAATTACTTGTAGTTTTTGTTTCAAAAAATGGAAAATGATTGAGTTTTAAAAGAGATTTGCAGCGGAAATAATTGGAAAACTTTTACTACAAGCAATGGTCATTTGTTTCCATCATCATCATGCTTTCAAGTTGGTAAACTCGCATGTGATTCACAAACTCCCCCTCAGCCTTTGCAATTGAAGTTTGGTAGTAAGAAAATGCAGAGAAGATGATATGCGAAAGCTGATCTTTTTTAGACAAGTTAAACTATTACACAAGTTACCTATTTTACTAAACTATCTAACCACTGAGCATCTTTGATGATGTCAGGGTTGATAGTGACAGGAAACTATATGTAACTAACTACAAACACTGCTAAAACTAACTATCAGTGCTTAGCGCTGTTACATTGATTATCTATCTAATGACTAAGCTCTGATCTCTATCCTCTGATCCTTGTAACTCTGGCAGACCTTTGCAACTTAGTGAAGTTAGATGATAGGAGAGCAGTCTTTAGGGAAAGCAGTGTATGTACAACAGAGGTTGTAACCTCTGATAGTTTAACCAATGCTCGAATAGTGTTATTTGGCTTTGTATCATTTGTTCCTTTCATAGGGTTCAATCCCAACAATCTCCCCCTGGAACAGATGATGCCAAAAACACTTTATTCTTGGTCTTTATTCCTCAGGAAGAATTCTCTTATTTGACATTTGAATTGAAGTTCAAAGTTAAGAGATTCTATGTCATCAGCATCCTTCTCCAGCTCTAAACATAATAATTTTTGGAAGTCTTCTACTGTAAGCCCATAAGCAGCTTCCATAGATAGTTTAGTGGCATTACCATCAGACTTGAGCAGTGTCAATTCATGGGTGTCTTTGTCGACCTTCCATTTTAGAATTTTTGGGTCTGAAGGTTTTCTTGAAGGAGCTTTTATTGTTGAGGATTGAAAGGAGCTATTTGTGATAAATCTTTAGCCAGCTTGGCACTTAAATCATCTATTGGATAATCAATCATGTTTTGTATACCTTCTTTGATAAATATATCCTCAAACTCTTTGTCAGTCTTTTCATACATCTCTCCTTGCCTTTTTCTGTGTAACAGGGCAAGTGTGGTATGGGTAAATGTTGTGCTGGACCTTTTGGAGAGTTGGGCTTTGAGAATAGCATCTTCTTTTGAATAATCAGGTTTAGGAGGCATGGATGGATCCTTTTTCCTCCTTTCTTCCAACTTTGTGTAGTGCCTATCACCCTGACCTCACCCCATATCATCACTTGGTTTTTTGAACCATAATGATTCTGAATTAGTTCATTCTTCATTCTCTTCAAATTTAAGTCTCTTTCAGGCATATCTTTCTTGTGTAAATCCCAGTTGGGAGGAGTTGGCTTTTTAAGAGGATCTTTCAACATTTCTTGCATTCTGTTGATTTCTTCTCTCAGCTCATCTAAGCTCCAATCCCGGAACTGTGCCCTTGTTGCCTTATACTTCTTGTTCTCCATGACATACTCAATGAGTTCACTTTTGACCAGCTTATCTTCCCTTTCTGAAATCTGGTTGCTCAGGTTCTTGACAAAGTTTTGTAAAATGTTGGCTTTACTTAGTTGAAAGGACATGGCAATCTGTATTTCTCTATCATCTTTACCAGTTGATTCTCTTTTGGCAATATCATCTGCTTGCTTCTGTTTCAATTCCAGGTAATCATCAACATTTGCAGGTCTTGGATAGCCATCAAGGGATAGGATTGTTCTTTTGTCAGGGTCATCCTCTGAAAAGGAACTTAGGATCTCTTCCCTGACTGCTGGTAAATCAAGAGGATACAGCTTTGATGTAGGAGTAATTTAAAGAGTTGAAGATGTTGTAAGCAATGTTGTGGAGGTCATTGGTTGTGATGATAGTGGAAGAGGTGCATGAATCTCATCATCATTTATCACTTTTGTGATTTTTCTCCTTTTGAACCTTAAAGTGGGTGATGGTGGTAGTGGGATCTTAGGTGGTGTGGATAATGGATGAGTTGATATGGGAAATGTGATCATGACAGTGGATAGAGTTGCATATGTTGCAACCTCTGCTGTATCACAGATGTTGACACAACAGGTGCTGTAACATCTGCTTGTGTGGATGTGGGTTGTGCTTTTGAAGGTGTTATAGGGTTCACAAGGACTTGCGCACTTTTTGCAAGGTTTTTCAACCTCCACAACTTTCACAATTTCCTTTTTAGACATGCTCACCTCTGGTTTTACCTTTTCGGCTTCTGCTTTCAAATCTTCTTGTTTTTGCATCTCAAAGTAAGCTATTCCTTCTTCCTCTATTTGTTGTATGTATCTTTCCAGAACTACATCCTCCAGGACAGCTTCTTCCTCAGCCCTCGGCATTAATGCTTCTTGAATAGCATTTTCGATAGCAGCATCCACAAATGATGTCTCGGATTCATTCACAACCTCTGCCATCATAGCAACACCAGTCTTCTTTCCGATGTATTTGTTTCAATCGAAACCATCGTCTTCATGATTGGAAACAAGAGCTTGTTCGGCTTTCTTTGCAGGTTTATCTTCAACTTCAACTTGTGTTCTATTCGGATATGATTTGTATTGTAGCGCTTTCTTGTAATATTCGTTACCAGTTCCAAAAGGGTTTTGGTTTCCACTAGATTCTTGGTTATGGCATTCACGTTTGAAGTGCCCTTTTTGTCAACATCTGAAACAAGTGAATTTCGTTTTGTCGAAACCAAGTTTATTGCTTGAGTTACCAATATCCCTTCCAGTGAGTGCTACAAACTTTGAAACTCTCCGGATAATCGATGCTAAAGACCATTTGATGTCCATCAGTTCCAACTCTTCCTCATTTACCTGATCGTAATCCTCAGCTATCATTTCAGGATTTCCAGTCTTTCCAGCAACAAGACTTTCAAACGATTCCAGAACTGTAGAAAGAAGTGCTATGTGTTGTTTTGCAACTTTTTTAGGAAACACATTCTTTAAGTCAACTGCTATGTTGCATTGGAAAACATTTGAATTAGAAATAGATTGGCTTGTCTGAGGAGATTGACTTTGAGAAGAAGAACTTGACCCAACATATGAATAACCAGTGTTTAGAGAATACTGATTTTGTGACGACTGATCTGATGTATTCATGTTTGCACTAAATGTCGTTTGGATTTTTGGACTTTGAATCGGAGTATCTGGAACACCACCTTTGTAATAAACTCTGACATCCTGAACAACATTAGTGTTTTTGGATTTTGCAATCTTCATCAATTCCATTTCATGACCTTCAAGTTTGTCGATGAAAGATGACAACTTAAAATGTCTCCAAGATGGACTATTCTTTAGAATCATCAGAAACGTTGTCCATTCTCCTTCTGGAAGTGCATCGGCCAGCTTCTCAATCTGCTCTTCGTTAGTTCTCTTGATATCATGTCTTCGCATCTGGACCATGAGGTGACAATATCTATCAATCATTTGCTTCATTGTCTCTCCTTTGATCATCGTGAAGATCTCAAATTCTTTCTTTATCAAAGCCTTTTTGCTTTTGATCATTTCATCCCTTCCTTTGAATTTTTCGCAAAGAGAATTCCATAATTCTTGAGAAGTATCATATTCTGGTAATAATATCAAGATATCTTCTTTGACAGATTGTTGTATCAAGCTGATCATCTTCTTTGCAGCAACATATTTCTCTTTGTCAATCGCTGAAAACTTGTTCAGTGGAAGATCTTGATCACGTTCGTCTTTGGGCCATGTATAACCATCTTCAATCGCAACCCAGCTGTTGAATTGATTCGCTTGAATCCAATTAACAAACTTTTCCTTCCATCCCTCGAACTCGTCCATACTCATCAACTTCGGCTGTTTCTGTGTAGTACCCATTTCGTTATCGAGGTTCATCTGGTTAACCGCAATCGAATTTGACATTGAGGCTTGTGCTACTCCAGCTGCAAACGCATTATGGAAATCTTCCATTTTGAAAATCGAGACACGTACGCTGAAAAACACTTGAAACTTTGAAAACACTTAGTTTTACTACAAGTTCGGTCGAACTTGTAGTTAAAATGAAGAATTCTCAGATATAATCACAAGTTCGGTCGAACTTGTGATTTCAGATTTGAAAACTATCTCTTGAACTTCGGTCGAACTTGACAGTTCTGTTTAAAAAAGTTAATTGAACTTCGGTCGAACTTGACAGTTCTGTTTAAAAAAGTTAATTGAACTTCAGTCGAACTTGTAAGATGAGTTTTTATAAAACCACAAGTACGAGCGAACTTAACTCAAAATTTCTTGATTTTTATCAAGTTCGGTCGAACTTGATAAGAAATCAATAAACTTTTGATAAGTTCGAGCGAACTTAGCTATATTCTTTAAAAATCACCACAAGTTCGAGCGAACTTGTTAAAAATTCACTCAAAAAGTGTCTTTTTAGTTCCAGTTCGGTTGAACTTGACTAACAAGTTCAATGATAATGAGTATGAAAAACATGGTTTTTGCAACATTTCGACACCTATTCGTTTGATTTTAGTCTCCAAACTCTCAGGTGTTTATCTATGATGTATTTAACATGTCATATTCAGAATTTGTCCGTGAATTCTTCGTTTTAGTTCAAAAGTTAAGAAAAATAGAAGAATGGAGATGAAATAGAGAGACTCGTGTCTTGATTTCAACAAATTCAGGTATCCAGGTTCTGATACCACTTGTAGGAACGTCCACGATTAGCACGGGAACCTAAATTTGTTATCTATTGTCCGATTAGGCGGAAACTAATGACAAGTTAATCAAATAACAAGAATTACTCTTTTAATTGTTGTTTTTATTGATCTAAAGTTCCATACATTTGAGATCCGGATCCAACAGAGCTTCGCAGTCTCTGTGCCAAAATATCTCCATGTTACAAATGAGATCAACATGCTAGCTATATATAGGCAGTGAAGTTCGCTAGAGTATGAAGTGAGTTCGGGCGAACTTGCCTTAGCAAGTTCAGCCGAACTTGACAATCCAAGAGACTCTCAAGCTAACTTGACCCTATTTCACATAAATACTCCTTATTGCTAGCCTAATCAATTCTATTCTATACAGACTCGATACAAGACTAATATACAAACGTTATGCACCAGTAGACTCCTTCTAAGATATCTACTTTGTCTTGTTCGGTCTTCAGAAACTCTCATTAATTCCAGACTCGTTCTCGTGTAATGACGAAGGCAACAGACATATGCACCAATAGTTGTGAGTAGATGAGCTTTAATGGCTTTAATGTCTGCTGCAGTGTCTTGATACCTTGATTCGACCATGTTTCTAACATCATTCATCTGGTGCTTGTGTTGTAGATCCAAATAATGTTGTGGATGTTGAAACAAAGGGTTAAGAGCGTCTTTGAGATCATCAGTGGATAGAACAGAGGGTTGACTTTTTGTAGCTATCATCTGCTTTAGTAAACTTTTGATGTTATCAACAGAATTTTCTATCCTTGTCACTTTTTCCGTCAAATCCTGGTGTTTTAGCTCATCACCTAATTTAATAGGATCATCTGAACTCCTACCTGAAGTGGTAGTTGTATCTATGGTATCATTAGCAGTGGTTTTAGTACCAGCTTCAACCATAGATGCCCCTTTGTCTTGGAACTGGGGACTTCCCACAACAGAGGTAACAGTTGTTGCCTTAACAGTGGTTGCCTTCAACCAAGTCTTAGTAATGAAACCACTTTCCAACCGAGAACTTGGGAGTTCAGCAATTGTAGTGGCTGCTTGGGTTGAACTATCACCAAGGGTTACATGTAACCCAAGGGATGTAGCCTCTTCATGTGCTGATGGGCTAGCAACGAATAAAGAGTCAGACCCAGCCTCTTGATGAAGTATGTTCTCAGTAATAGGTTGTTGAGAAGTGCTGGTTTGTGCCTGGTCTAATTCAATTGCATTCAGCAATGGTAAAATAGTAGGTGGAAGTGTAGTCGTTGGTGAAAGTGGCTGTGTAGAAAGCGACAGTGCCCTAGGAGAGGGGCTGTGGAAGATAGAACCAAGTGGATCTAGAGCTTCATAATTTGGTGTCCCTATGTCTACAACCTTTTCCTTTTGTGAGGAAGAAGGAGGAGTTTCAAAGCCGGTTGGAGATCTTTGAACCATCTGCTGTGAAGAAGTAGCAGCAGTGGTTTGTGACTTTGGTGCTGTCAAGAAGTTAACCTCTGGGATCTCATCTTCCAGAGGACCCTTTTTGGGTTTGGTGGGCTTTTTGGTAAGTGTTTTGGTTTTCTTTTTGAGGATTTTTGGTGTGGGCTTCAGAGCAGCGGTTGTGGTGCCCTGATCACCAAGAGAAGTGGGCTTAGTAGCAAGAGGTTGAGTTTGAACATTTTGTTGAGGTAAATCTTGCTCAGCCTCCTCTACTTATGTTTTCGCAACTTTATCTTGGTTTGTTATTCTGGTGAAGGTTTCTTGAGTGAGGCAGCCTGGTTTAGTCACAGCGCCTATTTTACTTTCAGGACCTTTGATTTGATCTTTTAAGTAAACACTCAGAAAACGTTGATGAATCAAAAAAGCTTTTCTTTTTGCAATATTTTGAAAATTATTCACAAGATCATTGAACAGTATCTGGGAGTAGTTAAAATCTGTGTCAGTTAAAATTGCATACTCCAGATATTGCATGTTCAATGGAATTTCATTGAAAGCAATGGTTTTTTATGAGAGACAAGTTAGAATTGTGTGAAAGAAAAATCTCATCTCAGTAGGAAAGTTAGGTTTAAAGATGGTCATACCTTTCATCTGGCCTACATAACCTCTTTGCAGAAACTCTGCTTGGATCTCATTTTGGGGAAATGACACAGGGTGTTCTATGTCATATAACTTGAAAACTTGAGAGATCGATTGGAGGCTAATTTGCATCAACACTCCCCCTACTCTTGAGATTATTGTATAAGGAACACCAGCAGCAGTTGAGTGAACCTTAGCATTATTCCAGAAGTCACGAAGAGAATCAATGTAAATTGGGGCTTTGACTTCTAACATGTGCTTGAATTTCGACTTTTGCAAAATTCGATCATTGGATGATAGCGAGTATTTGCGTTGTTTGCTTCAAGTATGGCGGTGTAATTATGTGGGGTTTTGATTATGAGAGTGTAGGGTGGAAGTGCTTGTGTGGATTTCTACGAAGATTTTGATTTGGGAGCCATTGTGTTAGAGAGAAAAACTGTTTTGAGATTTTTGAAATCGACACAGTTTAGGGTAAACACTAGTGAGGGATAAAACATAGTTTTTATAGGGTTTTGAGAAAGTGAACATGATGTGGCATCTGATGCAAGATCTGATGGCTAACATCTGGCCACGTGTAACCTCTTATGAGAAAAGTACTGATTTTTAACACTATCAGTGGATAGCTATCAGTGTTTTGAAAAAGTGGTAAAAATGGAAGTCAGAGGATACACTTTAACAGTGGATAAGATTTTGAAGCCTATCAGAGGTTTTGAGCAAACAGATGTTATGAGCAGACTTTTAAAGATTTATTGAAAAATTTCAACTTTAACTATTTTTAAGGATGAGTTTTTTATTTTCTGAACACATTTTGATGCTATGTACGCATGGATTTACAAGAAAACTTGTTTTTAATCCATGTTTAGCATTCCAATTCTTGAGATCAAATTTCAAAGGTAGATGTATCCAATGCCTTGGTTAAAACATCTGCCAACTGATCTGAAGTATGGACATGATACAAAGAAATCAAACATTTTTCATAGCAATCTCTCACAAAGTGATGTCTGATGTCAATGTGCTTTGTAGTTGAATGAGAAACTGGATTTTAATGATGTTTTCAGCAGCTTGACTGTCCAATCTGAGTGGAGTCTTTAGTGCAGTTACACCAAAATCCAGCAACTGGTTTTGAAGCCACAAGAGTTGAGCAGTGCAGCTAGCAGCAGCAATATACTCTGCCTTAGGAGTGGATGTTGAAACTGCAACCTGCTTTTTGCTTTGCCAAGACACTAAACAATCACCTAGGAATTAACATCCTCCTGATGTGGACTTCCTTGTAGTTTTGCACCTAGCAAAGTCACTATCTGAAAAACCTGAAAGCTCAATATTCCCATTAGCTGGATACTAGATACCAAGTGTGGGAGCACCTTTTATGTATCTGAATATCCTTTTTTACAGCAATAAGATCAGACTTTCTAGGTAATGCCTGTGATATGGCACAAACACATGTTGCAAACATGATGTCTAGCCTTGATGCAGTTAGGTACAATAAAGACCCAATCATGCTTCTATAAAGAGTTTGATCAACAAGGTCATCTTTACCATCAATGGTGACTAGCTTGGTGGTTACCATGGGTGTGCTACATGGTTTACAATCATCCATATCAAACTTTTTAAGCAGTTCTTTCACCTACTTGTTTTGATCGATAAATGTACCATTTTGCAATTGTTTAACTTGGAGACCAAGAAAACATTGGAGCTCACCCATTGCACTCATCTCAAACTCTGCTGCCATGAGTTTCCGAAACTCTTCACACATCTGTCATCCACATAAATTTGGATAAGCATCAAATCTTTTCCTTTCCATTTTAAAAATATGGTTTTATCTATTTTACCTCTAGTAAACCCTATGGATAAGAGAAAAGTGGAAAAGTTTCATACCAGGCTCTTGGTGCTTGCTTCAAGCCATACAATGCTTTGTTGAGCTTGTAGACATGATCAGGATAGAATGCATCTTCAAAACCTGGAGGTTGACAGACATACACCTCTTCTTTGATTTTTCCATACAAAACTGCACTCTTTATATCCATTTGATACACCTTTATGTTATGGTTTACAGCAAAAGCTAAGAACAGGCGAATAGCTTCCAACCTTGCTACAAGAGCAAAAGTCTCATCATAGTCTATACCTTCTTCCTGTCTGTAGCCTTAAACCACGAGTCTTGCTTTGTTTTTGACAACAATACCCCTTTCATCAGTTTTGTTCTTGAAGACCTACTTTGTGCCAATTGGACTTACATCATTTGGCAGTGGCACAAGCTTCCAAACTTGTTGTCTCTTGAACTAAAGGAGTTCTTCTTGCATGGCTTCTACCCAGATGTTGTCTTTCAGTGCCTCTTGGTACTTGACTGGCTGTGTGAGTGATAGAAAACCAGCAAAAAGACAAATATTTTGGGATTGGCTCTGTGTGAGCACCCCAGATTCGATGTTGCCAATAACTTGATCTGCTGGATGGCTTTTGAGATAAATCAAATCACCTTGGTATGGAACAATAGCATTTTGAGGTGATGGCTGCAAATGTGTATCATCTGAGCTAACCTCTGCTGGTGAATTTGAAGTATCAGCCGCTAATGGAAATGGAGGTGGTGGTATTGGGGGTACAGAGGTAACATTTTGATGATTTTTGTCCCCAAATGTAGGACTTTTACCAACAGATGTTTGATTTTGTGAACTGGCAGAGGTTTGAGAATCAAACATTGTTGACCCAGAAGTGGCAGAGTTTACACAAGAGCTTGTGATCCTCTGTTGGAAGAATTGACTTTTGTTTGTGGAAGCACACAGTCATATTCTTGATCTTGATCTTCTCTAGATGATTGTGGTGTACCTGCATTGTCTACCTTGATAGAAAAATCAGCAAATGTGAATTTATCTAAATCAAAAAGCTCTGCAGGATTTGCTGGGATTTTCAGTGATGAAAGTTCATTGAACTTCACATTCAAAGTTTCTTCAACACACTTGGTCCTAGAGTTAAAAACTCTGTAGGCTTTAGCAGTGGTTGAGTATCCTAGAAAATAACCACAGTCAATTTTGGCTGCAAACTTAGATATAGAATCTTTTTAAGTTCAAAATGAAGCTTGGACAGCCAAAAACTTTAAAATAGGAAATCAGAGGTTTGGTTTTATACAAAATCTCATAGGCAGTCTTTTGATGCCTGGGGTTAATAAAACTCTGTTTTGGACATAGCAAGCAGTTTTTACAGCCTCTGCCCAGAAAGACAAGGGTAAACCAGAGTCTGCAAGCATAGTTCTTGCTGATTCAATTAAAGTTCTATTTTTCCTTTCAACCACCCTATTTTGCTCTGGAGTTCTTGGAATGCTATATTGTCTAACAATTCCTTTTGACTCACAAAAAGCATCCAACTCCCTATTTTTAAACTCTGTTCCATTGTCACTCCTAAAGATTTTTACTGGAAGATCCAATTGCTTTTCTACTTGTTTAAAAACGTTTTGCAAAATGACTGCAGTTTCATCCTTAGAGTGGAGAAAGAAGGTCTATGTAAACCTAGAGAAATCATCAACTATCACTAGGCAATACCTTTTGTGTTTTAAGCTCATGATTTGCACTGGGCCAAACAAGTCCATGTGAAGCAATTGTAAACACTGGCTTGTTTTGGACTCTTCAATTGATTTGAAAGAACTTTTATGTTGTTTTCCTTTTAAGCAGGAAACACAATGTTCTTCATAAGAAAATTGCTTGTGAGGCAAACCTCTTACAAGACTTTGTTTTGAGAGTGTGGTGATAGTTTTAAGATTTGTGTGTCCAAGTCTTCGATGCCTTAACTCAGTCTCTTTGCTAGAAGCAACTGAGAATAAGCATGTTCCAGACATAGGATTATCTTTTAGCATATCTACCACATACACAGTCCCACTTCTGTGTGCAGTGAGTTGTGCTTTGATCTCAGCAATGATTTGATCAATCTTTTTAATAACCTCTGGTCCCACAATTTGACAAGTTTTCTTAGTGAAGAAGGATTCATACCCTCTATCACTCATTTGTGAGACACTCAACAGGTTAAATTTCAGATTGTCAATTAAATTCACATTTTCAAACTTGAGTTTACCAGCCAGAACTAACCCAGACCCTAAAACCTTTCCCTTTGAGTTATTACCAAAAGATATATCACCCCCCAATGAGCCATGAAGTCCTTGAGAAGGGCTTTACATCCTGTGATGTGCCTGGAACCTCCACTATCTACATACCATAAGCTATCAAGGAAAGTAGAGGGTCCCTGCACATCAAGTAAATAGATCAGTTAAGATAGGTCTCCAAAGCCAAAATGGCTTTGGATGGGGTCACAGATGGTCCAGCCTCAAGTCTAGGAAAATGTTCAGTGGTTTGGATATTTTCTTGTAACATCTGCTCCTGACCATTTACTATCAGATGATTGTATCCATAGGGATGCTTATTCACTCTTTGCTTTGAGGGCTTTTTGTATCCTTCATAAGTAAGAGGAACCCTTTTATAGGCTGGTTGGCCATACCCTCTTGGAAATGAGTTTGATGGTGGGGCATCTGTCACTTGCACCTCACTAGGAACAGAGGTTTTGTTTAAAGCTTTTGTAACAGATGTTTTAGTTGGTTCAAAGCTCTGCTTAGATTTATTTCCAGCATAACTTGAACCTTCTCTTTCTAGTGCTTTTGTCTTGATCTCTTTTACCTTTTTCTCATAGTTTTTGAGATAGGCACACTCTTGAGTTAAGTGATTGTTTTGTTGCAGATGGTGCATCTTGAAGAATTTTTTATAACACAAGTTTTGTTAATGTCATAGGCTTTTAAAAGACAACAATCTGCATCCACATGATTTCTTTTTTCACAAAATTCACAAAACAAGTTTTTAATCTTTACTCTTCTTTTCCTATCAGACTTTTTATCAGCAGTGGTTGTAACCTCTAATGGTACATCATTGATAGGGATCACCAGTGCTTTTGGGGCTTTAATACCATCAGATGTTGTAAAGTCCATTTGCTTAAACTTTTCTAAAATATCACATTCATCTGACTAGGTTGGTCTAAACTGATATTTTTCAATTTCTTTATCTTTTGTTGAACCTCTGATTTTTCCAAAACAATTTTGTTTCCAGTTTTATCTGTGGTTTTTATTTCTTCACCAGCCAAATTTGTTGGGACTATTTCAACCAACTCAGAATCAATTTCAGCAACATTTTTCTCATTTTGGTCATATGTTCTAAAACCTACACCAAACTTAATGTTGCTCTTGATCTGAGCATCAAGCATAATCTCATAACCTTTACAGGACTCAACCCATTTTTCACAAGTGATTTGGGTTTCTTCTAACTCCTTTTCACACTTGGTATTTTTCTACCATAGTTTGGAGTTGGTCCTTGGTTATGCTTGATTCATGTCTCAGGCTACTTATTTCAGAATCTTTTTCACTTAACTTTGATTTTAACTCTTTAATCAGTTTTTCAAAATTAAGTTCATCTTCTAAAATTTTGTTCCTCAGGTTTTCATTCACCTGCTTAATGTTTGCAAAAGCAATGATGCATTTGTCAGAACATTTAAGGATCTGAGGTGATACCTTTGTAGCAGCCATGAGAGCACAATCACACTCATCTTCACACACATCAACATTCCATGGGTTAGCATGAGAAATCTTTTCCTTATCAGCAACATTTTCCTTTTCTTCACCTGAAACCACTGTTTCATCATAAACTTGAACTTCATCAGTTTTTGACACTATCTCCACAGATTCAACACCTCAGCAATTGTCTCTAAGGTCATTAAACAAAATTCTTGTTCAACATCATTTTTTGCCATTAAAGCAAAGTTCTCATCAGTCAAATCCTCAGGCAAGCTACTCTAGTCAACATAACTTTGTGTGAAAAAGCTCTGTTAACCAACCTCTGCTGGACTAGCAGTGGTTTGAGCAGGTTGTGTGACAATGGGTACTTGTTGTACATGCACTTGAGGATGTGATGGTGCCTGAACATATTGAATTTGTGGAGCAGTGGATTGAACATAATGCACTGGAATAGTAGTAGCAGGATGTGCAAAGTGGGAAGTGGTTTGAACATGTTGAGCAGGGGTATATTGGGAATAATGAGCAGTATTTTGTGTGTGCTGAGGTCTAGGGCCAGGATGAGTCACTATTGGTCCAGAATTTTGAGACATGCATTCTCTGGCAAAGTTTCCTAACCTATTACACTTATAACACTTGACTTTTGATTTATCCAGCCCAACCTTCAATCCCCATGCAATCCTGGGAATTTTCTACCAGTTCTCTTATAGAATTTACTAGCCCTAACACTCAATAGGGCCAGTTGGTGCAAAATATCCATTTCTTCAAGATCAGAAGGTTCAAAGTGTTGCAAGTCATTCAACTCAAAGGATAGGTTATCAGAGGTTTGGCTTTCCCCACTAGCAGTGAAAGCATAGTTGGATGCATATGTTTCAGATCCAAAGTTCCCACCAGAAGTAATATCTATATAGTGATCATAACTTTGGTCCTTACTGTTGCCAGATCCCTCTTCTTGGCCAAAAAGAGTTGTATTACCCAATGAGTAATCATCAGTCATTTTGCCAGAATCTTGCAACTTCTTTTTCTGGTTTAACTCTCTCTCATAAGTGAGGAGTATCCCATGAAGTTGTGTTAACGACATTTCTTTAAACCCAACAGACTTTCGTGTTACATAAGCTACAGTCTCCCACTTATCTGGTAACGATCTAAGGAAACGACTATTGACAGTCGAATTAGGAAAAACCACGTTAAACAGTCTAAGTTCACTGATGAGACAGTTGTAGCGTTCGAACTGTCGTGTTAGAGACTCTCCTTTCAAGTGACAAAACATGTCATACTGCTGATTTAGAACTTCTCTGTTACTTTCAATCACTTCCTCAGTCCCACCGAATTGCTCTTTCATTGCATCCCATAAATCCTTTGCACTATTGCAATGGAGTAGACTAGCATAAATCTCATTGGGTTAGGCCGAAGCAACTATGCTAAATGCCTTAGCATCCAATTCAATTTTCTGTAAATCCTGCTCCAAAAGTTTTCAGGATTTTTTGGCACTTGTTTAGTTGGATCCTCTGTGCTTGGAACCATCGGAACGTGAGGTCCATAAGCAACAGATCTCCAGCAACCGGTGTTTTGCTGAGCAAGGATATGACCCATTCGTCATTGCCAAATGAAATATTCATTTCTTTTGAGCATCGGCGGTTTGAATAAGGATCTAGAGTTTGCATCCTGTGTGTTTTGAGACATTTTCAGTTGATTTTTCACAGATTTTTGTTTTAAAAACTTTGAACGTAATAAAACTCTATTTATCAAGCAAAAACAACCAAACTAAATAGAAGAGAGCTGATCCGTTCAAATCAAATCGATTGTTAGATCGAATTTGATGAATCAAGCTCTGATACCAATTGTTAGGATCTGAGTTTGAATTACTTGTAGTTTTTGTTTCAAAAAATGGAAAATGATTGAGTTTTAAAAGAGATTTGCAGCGGAAATAAATGGAAAACTTTTACTACAAGCAATAGTCGTTTGTTTTCATCATCATCATGCTTTCAAGTTGGTAAACTCGCATGTGATTCACAAACTCCCCCTCAGCCTTTGCAATTGAAGTTTAGTAGTAAGAAAATGCAGAGAAGATGATATGCGAAAGTTGATCTTTTTTAGATAAGTTAAAATATTACACAAGTTACCTATTTATACTAAACTATCTAACCACTGAGCATCTTTGATGACGTCAGGGTTGATAGTGACAGGAAACTATATGTAACTAACTACAAACACTGCTAATACTAACTATCAGTGCTTAGCACTGTTACATTGATTATCTATTTAATGACTAAGCTTTCTATCCTCTGATCCTTGTAACTCTGGCATACCTTTGCAACTTAGTGAAGTCAGATGATAGGAGAGTAGTCTTTAGGAAAGCAGTGTATGTACAACAGAGGTTGTAACTTCTGATAGTTTAACCAAAGCTCGGATAGTGTTATTTGGCTTTGTATCATCTGTTCTTTTCATAGGGTTCAATCCCAACATATTGATCAAATAATTATGCATGCTTGTTGTTTCGTTGTTTAAAAACTTCTAAGACAATTATGACAATATAACCTATGTTTAATATCTAATTAAAACGAAATATGAAATACCATGTGTTGTTGAAACAATCTGTTAACGTGACTCCCCAAGTGTTTCCGTCGCGTTTTGTTTTACGCGATTTGGGGTGTTACAACCATGAGGACTTTGGTCATCTTACTGATGAGTGTATAGCATTGAGGAAGGAGATTGGCTATCTTCTTAGCAAAGGGTACTTGAAAGAGTTGCTCGGGAGAAAGCGATCAAGGACCCAGGATCCTGAAAAGATTCCTTAAAGAGCTCCACCTCCACCCGCTGATGCTCAGATCATTAATTTCATCTATGGGGGCTCAGATATATGTGGAACCTCATTTTCGGCAGCGAAAAGACATGCCAAAGAAACAAAGATGGAAAATGGAGAAAGACCCGTTCGAACTTCAACACTGACTCAGTAGAATCCTTTGATGAGGATGATCATGTAGATATACAGGATCCTCATCATGATGGTTTAGTTATTACCTTATTTATTTCTAACCACTTTGTTCGCAAGATCCTTATTGATGGAGGGAGTTCAGTGAACATAATTCAGTTGGATGTCCTCAAAAGATGAACATCCCTGAATCCGAGATCATCCCAAGATCATCGGTGCTCGTGGGATACAGTGGAGAAACCAAGAATACATTGGGGGACATCAAACTCCCGATTTATATAGAAGGAGTGAATTCTATCCAAAAATTTTGTGTAATAGATTGCTTATCTTGTTGTAATGTAATCCTTGGCAGGCCATGGATACATGACATGAAGGCAGTCCCCTCAACATATCACAAATGTGTCAAGCTCCCAAGTCCATGGGGAGTAGTCAATTGAGAGAGATCAGCGGGAGGCAAAGAACTGCTACACTTCTTCGATGAAACCAGCTTCCAAATCCAGGGAAGCATAGCAATTAAAGCATCCTCGAAGAGACGTCATGGAGGCTAGAGAACAAGACATCAAGGATATTTTGTTAGACCCTGAGGATACTGAATCCAAGGTGTATATAGGATCCGGGATCCAAGATAGCATAGAGCAGGATCTAGTATCCTTCCTGAAACGAAGAAAGTCTACCTTTGCCTGGAAGCACGAAGATATGATAGGTATTTCAAAAGATGTCATTACTCACAAGCTTGGTATTGACAGGTCTTTCAAGCCAACTCATCAAAAGAGGAGAAAATTCGCACCTGAAAGAAACGCAATCATCCAAGAAGAGGTAGACAAGTTACTAATGGTAGGTATGATTAGAGAGGTCAAGTATCCAAGGTGGTTAGCGAATGTGGTTGTTGTTCAAAAGAAAAATGGAAAGTGGAGGGTATGTGTCGATTTTACTTATTTAAACAAGGCAAGTCCCAAGGATCCTTTCTGTCACACCCCGACCCACAGCGGAATAAGAGTCGGGGCATAATTGGGTTTTCACCAAAGCTCATGATGTTTACTAATATGTTTCATATTTATTAAATCCAAATTACATTTCAATGTTCCAAGTCAAATTCATACAATACAAGGAAAGGAAAAATTAACTAAAACAAATCCATAATCTAAACTGGTTTATTCTTCTAAGCCGCCCTATATGTTTCTTGCTTCAACTTGATCACCTGTATCATGTGTAAAAATGGGAAATTTTGGGTCAACAAAAGTTGGCGAGTGAACCTTGTTAAAAACATTTGTTATTGATTCATTATTGTAATTAATTTAGGAAAACTGTGCAATAATCATATACGAACAAATGTATGTAAACATAACAATCACAAACCACCTTGCTTAAGCATAAAATAAGAATGACAATGTATATGTTGGCAACGTCCCATTCACGCTCATAGGTAATGGGGAACGGACGGCCTATGCTAATGTATGTGAGATCAAGGCTCAATCAAACGGAGCCGATCTTATGTTGGCAACGCCTGGTTCACGCTCATAGGTAATGGGGAACAGCTCACGCTCATAGGTAATGGGGAGCGACGGCCTATGAAATGTATGTACTGAAATGATAAATTAAATCTAAACTTCAACCACACAAACAACGGTTACATATTAAATACACATGATCATGAATATGATGGATGCACAAGTGTTTAATTAAAATAACTAAATAGCGACACATGATACACCCTAAAATGTGATTAAAACGGGGAATTGGTAGAGATTCACTCACATTGGGTGCGTTTGTTTGAAGGTGTTGAATGCGCACGAGTTTAGAGGATTGATCGACGAGAGATAACTAACCAAATAAATAACGAAAAGGTACGGTAAGTATGTGGATGTTATTAACTATTTTAATAGGATTTTTGGTTATATTTTTGTGAGTTTAAGGCTACTTTCTAACTTTAAAAACGTTATTTTGAAGTATATTTAATTGATTTTAAATTAAATAAAAAAATAAAATAAATAAAAAATGTTGACTTTTTGATTTTGACCGTTGACCGTTGACCGGTTCGGTCGGTTATATTGTTGCACTGAGCGAGGTTCGAACCGGTGACCTCCCGTACGCGTGCACGCAGCTCTACCAACTGAGCTACGTGTCTAACCCGAAATAATTCTGTTTTTAATTATACTTATATACTATTTAGTTTAATCCGAAAATCATTTATTTTTAAAAAGGATTTTAAATGTATCGAACCGGTGCTGACCACAGGTCTCGAACCCGGGACCTGTGAGTTAGCGTGCACACAGTCCACCGCTGGACTGTGTGTCTAACCTGGTTATTAACTCGGTTTTTATTATACTTAACATGGCTTGTGAGTTAACCCGGTTCAGTTAAAAAGGTATTTTTTTATTTTAAGAGAGTAAGTATGGGACAGGATTCAAACTTGCTTGCATGTGTGTTTGTTGCACACAGTCCACCGCTGGACTGTGTGTCTAACCCGTTTATAAAACTGATTTTAATTAATCTTATGTTATAACCCGACTTCGTCTTCTTCGTTAGATTTTACCAAGAAACAAAGTCCGACTGCTTGGACTGATTTATGACTAATCTGGTTTTTAAACTTTATAAGTAATTTAAAGGTAACGAATGGAGAGAGTTTGGGGGAAAAGGATGTACCGATCAGTGATTCTCACAGGATTCCGGCAGAGGTCCGTCGGCTCTGATAGTGAACTCCGGCTGTCGAAATCAATTATCAATTCTGTTCGATTATTTATGAAGTTGAGGTACTTAATCAAAGTTTAACAGGAGTTTGAAAGGTCATACCAGTTCTCGGTGTGTTTCCGGAAGTTTCAAAAATTTTCCGGCGAAGGTAGGAATTTCGACAAACGTTGACTGGGATTGATTCTGATGGTGGAGTTGTGTTAGTGACCAATTAATCAAATGATCGAAACAGAAAGAGTCGAAAGAATTACCGTGTGGATGTGAGTCTCGGTTTTCCGGCGACTTGCAGGTATTTTCCGGCGAGTGAATTTTCGTCGAGAAAGGGTGCGATTTTGAGCGAAAAGGCTACCAGTGGATTGTGGGTGAATTTATAGGGAGGAATTGAGATGTATCGGGTCTGAATTAGTCTCAATTCAAGGTCAGCCGTTCTCCGGCAGTTAGGACTGATGTCGTGGGTTCAGACGTCGGTTATAACCGTTGTCAAAGTAAATTCTTCGGTTAAATTGGACGAAAACGTTAATTATCGGCGAAGTCGTCGGGATTTCCGACGACTGCTAATTGGGCGCGATTTTGACTGGACTTGACTTCCGTGTTTTATTATTTGAATTAATTGATTTGATATGATATCAAATAACTAAAGTGGCGGAGTGGTTGATTGTGGGAAAGTTAAGTTTGTGGGGATTTCCGGCTGACCCGGGTTCGACTCCCGGCAGCCGGTTTTCCTTTTTAATTAATCTATTTTTATTTTTTTACAATTATAATTTATATCTTCTAATTTGCTTATTAATTATGTATCGTTTAAAAATTAAATAAGTCATAGATAAACAACAAAAATTTAAAACTGATTATTCGGTTATTAAACGAAACAAAAATTTAAAACTGATTATTCGGTTATTAAACGAAGAGGGTTTCGAAAACCCGTTTTTCGACGGATGTTACAGTATCCCCTACTTTTAGAAATTTCGTCCCGAAATTTAAGTAGTAGTAGATACAGGAAAAAGATGTGGGTATTTCTCGCGCATTGAGTCTTCACGTTCCCAAGTAAACTCAGGTCCTCGTTTTGACTCCCAGCGTACCCTAACAATTGGGATGCGGCTTCTTCTTAAACGTTTTTCCCGAAGTCCATAATTTCTACTGGTCTTTCAATGAAATGCATAGATTCGTCGACTTGAATGTCTTCTAGAGGAATATGGAGATTTTCATCGGCGAGGCACTTCTTCAAGTTCGATACGTGGAATGTGAGATGAATTCTGTTGAGTTCCTCTGGTAAGTCAAGCTTGTAGGCTACAGGTCCTACCCTTTCGAGTATCTTGAAAGGACCTACGTAACGTGGTGCTAGCTTGCCTTTTTGCCAAAACGAACTACTCCCTTCAACGGCGATACTTTTTAAAGTACTTGGTCGCCAACGTTAAACTCTAAGGGCTTTCGTCGCTTGTCAGCATAGCTCTTTTGACGACTTTGTGCCGCTAGAAGGTTGTTTCGGATTTGATGAATCTTGTCCATTGTTTCTTGTATTAATTCTGGACCGGTGATTTGAGCTTCTCCAATTTCGTGCCAACATATAGGTGATCGGCACTTACGACCATATAGCGCTTCGAAAGGTGCCATGCCGATACTTGAATGAAAGCTGTTGTTGTATGAGAATTCAACTAATGGTAGGTGAGCGTCCCAATTCCCTTTGAAGTCTATGACACATGCCCGAAGCATGTCTTCAAGAGTTTGAATGGTGCGTTCAGATTGACCATCAGTTTGGGGATGATAAGCGGTACTGAGATCTAATCGTGTACCCAAAGCGGCTTGTACAGCTTGCTATGTTCGTGAAGTAAAACGACCATCACGATCTGATATAATGCTTAACGGTACACCATGACGGCTTACGATTTCACTGATATAGATACGAGCTAGTTTCTCATTCTTGAAGTCTTCGCGAATCGGAATGAAGTGAGCTGATTTTGTAAGACGATCAATGATTACCCATATAGTGTCGTACCAACCAGAAGTGCGAGGTAACCCGGTAATGAAGTCCATGGTTATGTTTTCCCACTTCCATACAGGTATTTCAGGTTGGACCAGAAGTCCTGAGGGTCTTTGGTGTTCAGCTTTCACTTTAGAACAGGTAAGGCACTTGGAAACAAAAACAGCAATATCCTTCTTCATGCCAGGCCACCAGTAGGTGTATCGAAGGTCCTGATACATCTTGTCGGCTCTTGGGTGTACAGAGTATCGTGTTTTGTGCGCCTCTTTCATAAGGGTATCGCGAAGGTTGTTGTGATCGGGAATCCATATGCGATCTAGATAATACAGAACGCCGTCAGATTTTGTTTCGAGTTTATGTTCTGCTCCGCAAGATAACTCATTGCGTATGTCGTATTCTGTTATGGAAACATGTTGAGCTTCTCGGATTTGGTCTTTGATGTTGGTCATGATTTGCGAACATAGAAGACGAATGGAGTTCGCATAACCCTTTCGATTGAGTGCATCGGCCACCACATTTGCTTTGCCAGGATGATACCGAATTTCATAGTCGTAGTCATTAAGAAGTTCGGCCCATCTTCATTGCCTCATATTCAGCTCCTTTTGGTTAAAGATATGCTGGAGGCTCTTGTGGTCAGTGTAAATTTCACACTTGGTACCATAGAGGTAATGTCTCCATATCTTAAGAGCGAACACAACGGCTCCAAGTTCTAGGTCGTGAGTAGTGTAGTTCTTCTCATGAGTTTTAAGCTGCCTAGAAGTATAGGCTATCACCTTTCCCCTTTGCATTAAAACACAGCCTAATCCCTGTCCTGATGCGTCGCAATAAACTATAAAGTCATCGCAACCTTCGGGGAGTGTGAGGATAGGTGCGTCACAAAGCTTTTGCTTAAGGGTTTGGAAGGCTTCTTCTTGTTTAGGTCCCCATGCGAAAAGGGTTTACCTTTATGTGTCAAAGCCGTGAGTGGTACAGCGATACGAGAGAAATTTGATATGAAACGACGATAGTAACCAGCCAAACCAGGGAAAGATCTTACTTCGGTTGGGGTACGTGGCGCTTGCCATTCTTGTACTGCTTTGATCTTTGCGGGGTCGACATGGATTCCCTTATCATTGACGACATGACCAAGGAACTGTACTTCTTTTAACCAGAATTCGCATTTGGAGAATTTAGCGTAAAGCTTTTCGGTTCTCAAGAGTGTGAGGATGAGTCGAAGGTGTCGTTCATGATCAGTCTTAGACTTTGAGTAAATGAGAATATCGTCGATGAAGACTATAACAAAGCGATCGAGATAGGGTTTGCAAACTCTGTTCATTAGGTCCATGAAGACTGCTGGAGCGTTGGTTAGACCAAATGGCATAACCATGAATTCATAGTGACCATAACGAGTTCGGAAGGCGGTCTTTGGGACGTCTTCTTCATGTACCCTGAGTTGGTGATAGCCGGAACGAAGGTCGATCTTTGAAAAACAAGTGGCACCCTGGAGTTGGTCTAGGAGATCATCGATGCGAGGTAAAGGATAGCGATTTTTAACCGTTAATTTGTTGAGTTCCCTGTAATCGATATACATGCGAAACGTCCCATCTTTCTTCTTTACAAACAGAACAGGTGCACCCCAAGGCGATGAGCTAGGACGTATGAATCCTTTGTCGGTCAGTTCTTGCAACTGACTGGCCAGCTCTTGCATCTCGGATGGGGCTAACCTACAAGGAGATTTCGCGACGGGTGTAGCGCCAGGTATAAGATCGATGCGGAATTCGACTTCTCTCTTGGGAGGAAGTCCTGCGATGTCGTCGGTAAAAACTTGTGGGAAATCTTTCACTACGGGTATATCTTCGAGTTTCTTCTCTTTGTCTCCCTTCTTGACCACGTGAGTTAGAAATGCTACATAATTCTTGCGGAGATATTTTCGGGCTTGAAGACAGGACATCAGCTTGAGTCCTTTCGAAGGGGTTTCTCCAAAGATTCGTAGAGTTTGACCGTCTGCAAGAGGAATGCGAATGAACTTCTCACGGCATACTACTTCAGCCTGATGTTGGCTGAGCCAGTCCATGCCGATTATAATGTCAAAACTTCCCAACTTCATAGGAATGAGGTCAACAGGAAAATCGTGATCGTTTAGAGTAAGGGTACAGTTTCGGATAATGGAGTTTAATGTGACCGGTTTTCCGTCAGCAACTTCTACCGTTATGGATTCCATAAGTTTATCACGAGTTTGGTTGAGGATGGGTTCAAATTCTAAGGACACAAAACTCTTATCCGCGCCAGTATCAAATAACACGGATGCATAACTACCATTGACGAGAAACGTACCGTTAACCACGTTGTTGTCGGCCCTAGCTTGGTTGGCGTTGATGTTAAATGCTCTTCCCCTAGCAGGTGGAGGAGCTTGGTTAGCTTGATTCACCGATTTGCTTGAGCTTGAGCGTGTATGATGTTCACCAAGCGTGGACACGTGTTTCTAAAGTGGTTTGGATCTCCACAATTGTAGCAAGCCCGCATGGGTTGCATCATGGGGTAGTTGGGTTGGTAGTAGGTTTGGGTTGTATGTTGTGTAGGTGGTGGTAGTAGGGGTTGTTGGGTTTGACCCATTATTTGATGGTGGGTTTGGGTTATGGGTTGGTTGCGGTTCGTTCGTTGTAGTGAGCGACAGGCTTGGATGGTGTGACCTGCACGGCCACAGCCGGTGCAATATTGACAGGGGTATTCGGGGGAGTGATGGTATTGACAACGGGTACACTTTGGGTAAGGGCCAGAGTATTGCCTTTTGTATGGTGCGGGTGAAGGAGCAACTTGTGTGATGGGTGCAGCAGAGATTGGGAAATTTGTTTGGGTGACGGAAAAATTTCTGGTATTTCGCTTTCTCTTGCTTGAAAATTTTGAGGAGGAGGTGGGGTGGTTGGAAGTTTGGCCCTCAACGGGGGCTTTCTTTTTCTCCTCCTTGAATTTACCGTTCCTGATGCGGTTCTCGGTAAGTTCGGTGGCTAATTCCATGGCGGCTTCGAGGGTTGCAGGCGAAGTGCTCAGGACTGAGTCTTGAATCTTCGAGGGAAGGCCTCGAATATAGTGTTCAACCAAACGGTACACGGGGGTGAACAAGTTAGGAACCATCTGGTTCAGCTCAAGAAATCTTTTGTTGTAGGAAGTATGATCCCCTTCCTTTTGCTTCAGCGAGTGGGACTCGTCTTCCAACTTCTTGAGTTCGCTTCTTGGGCAGAAGCGTTTTGTCATTATTTCCCTTAACTCTTCCCAGGTTGAGGCCATCGCGTCTTCTACTCCTCTCTTACCCTTCTCGGTGTTCCACCAGGTCAGGGCTACCCCAAATAATCTCCCGGTTGCGTAACGTACCTTGCGATCCTTGGGACAATCTCAATTTAGGAAGGTGTTTTCCATTTCCTCAAACCAGTGGAGGAGGGCGGTGACACCTTCGGTCCCTTCGAACTTTGGGGGATCGCAAGACTTGAAGTGCTTGTAGGAGCACTTCTTGGAGGAAGGGTTGTCGATGTTTTGATCCTCTTGATTGGGTGGGTTGACAGGATTGCGGTGAGAGCTTGCTGGACTTGAATTACAATATCAGGAAGTACCGCGGCCATTTGTTTCGCAATCTAAGTGGCCAAGCGTTCGTTTGACCTTCCTGACTTTCGTCCTCCACGTAGCTGCCTACCCGACATCTACAGGAATATACATAGGAAGATGGTGAGTTTATGGAGTGTTTAGGGGTCATGTGTCTTAAAAAATGAAATTAACATAAATATCAATAATGCAACTACATCCATAGGATGTCTTGGGTTTGCTCATGTTGGGCCTCAAATGTCCCCCATACTATCACCGGTATAGTCATGTGGGCCCCCATGACTATTAGCTTAGTAGGATTCACATTGGTATTGGCGATTTAACACTCGCATCACCCGAATGAAAACCACAAAATATGTTTGCGAGATGTATGGTCGGAGGGTGTCCAGGTATAGACACAATGACAACTCAAAGTGGTGTTAGCTCACACGACGTTTGGTATAGCATGCTTTGGCCTAATAGGTCCTTCGTACTCTCATCTTTAGTCCCCAGGTAGGCAAACTGGTCCTTTATTTTGGATTTATACGAATGCCAAGCCTAGACAGGACGTTCCGACTACCGGTACTCGTACCCTTCCAGTTACTACATGCCCGTCATGAGAACTCACTTTGATGTGATTTGAAAACACAAAAATCGTTGTAACAATCTTATAAATTGTGAGGTGTGTGCTTCCATGGATATGATATGTTATGAGAATATGATTTATGATAGGCATTGTATAATAATTATGTATTTATAAACATGCTTGCGTAACATTGAATGTAACAATAAACATAAAGCATATAAACATCATGAATTTTGCATGTAACACACAAAAATTTAAAAATTCTAAGCAACTATAGTATAGGCTCTAAGGGTCTAATAACCTATCCTATATCCCTATAGTCATGGCTCTGATACCAATCTGTCACACCCCGACCCGCAGCGGAATAAGAGTCGGGGCATAATTGGGTTATCACCAAAGCTCATGATGTTTACTAATATGTTTCATATTTATTAAATCCAAATTACATTTCAATGTTCCAAGTCAAATTCATACAATACAAGGAAAGGAAAAATTAACTAAAACAAATCCATAATCTAAACTGGTTTATTTTTCTAAGCCGCCCTATATGTTTCTTGCTTCAACTTGATCACCTGTATCATGTGTAAAAATGGGAAATTTTGGGTCAACAAAAGTTGGCGAGTGAACCTTGTTAAAAACATTTGTTATTGATTCATTATTGTAATTAATTTAGGAAAACTGTGCAATAATCATATACGAACAAATGTATGTAAACATAACAATCACAAACCACCTTGCTTAAGCATAAAATAAGAATGACAATGTATATGTTGGCAACGTCCCATTCACGCTCATAGGTAATGGGGAACGGACGGCCTATGCTAATGTATGTGAGATCAAGGCTCAATCAAACGGAGCCGATCTTATGTTGGCAACGCCTGGTTCACGCTTATAGGTAATGGGGAATAGCTCACGCTCATAGGTAATGGGGAGCGACGGCCTATGAAATGTATGTACTGAAATGATAAATTAAATCTAAACTTCAACCACACAAACAACGGTTACATATTGAATACACATGATCATGAATATGATGGATGCACAAGTGTTTAATTAAAATAACTAAATAGCGACACATGATACACCCCAAAATGTGATTAAAACGGGGAATTGGTAGAGATTCACTCACATTGGGTGCGTTTGTTTGAAGGTGTTGAATGCGCACGAGTTTAGAGGATTGATCGACGAGAGATAACTAACCAAATAAATAACGAAAAGGTACGGTAAGTATGTGGATGTTATTAACTATTTTAATAGGATTTTTGGTTATATTTTTGTGAGTTTAAGGCTACTTTCTAACTTTAAAAACGTTATTTTGAAGTATATTTAATTGATTTTTAAATTAAATAAAAAAATAAAATAAATAAAAAATGTTGACTTTTTGATTTTGACCGTTGACCGTTGACCGGTTCGGTCGGTTATATTGTTGCACTGAGCGAGGTTCGAACCGGTGACCTCCCGTACGTGTGCACGCAGCTCTACCAACTGAGCTACGTGTCTAACCCGAAATAATTCTGTTTTTAATTATACTTATATACTATTTAGTTTAATCCGAAAATCATTTATTTTTAAAAAGGATTTTAAATGTATCGAACCGGTGCTGACCACAGGTCTCGAACCCGGGACCTGTGAGTTAGCGTGCACACAGTCCACCACTGGACTGTGTGTCTAAGCTGGTTATTAACTCGGTTTTTATTATACTTAACATGGCTTGTGAGTTAACCCGGTTCAGTTAAAAAGGCATTTTTTTATTTTGAGAGAGTAAGTTTGGGACAGGATTCGAACTTGCGTCGCATGTGTGTTTGTTGCACACAGTCCACCGCTGGACTGTGTGTCTAACCCGTTTATAAAACTGATTTTAATTAATCTTATGTTATAACCCGACTTCGTCTTCTTCGTTAGATTTTACCAAGAAACAAAGTCCGACTGCTTGGACTGATTTATGCCTAATCTGGTTTTTAAACTTTATAAGTAATTTAAAGGTAACGAATGGAGAGAGTTTGGGGGAAAAGGATGTACCGATCAGTGATTCTCACAGGATTCCGGCAGAGGTCCGTCGGCTCTGATAGTGAACTCCGGCTGTCGAAATCAATTATCAATTCTGTTCGATTATTTATGAAGTTGAGGTACTTAATCAAAGTTTAACAGGAGTTTGAAAGGTCATACCAGTTCTCGGTGTGTTTCCGGAAGTTTCAAAAATTTTCCGGCGAAGGTAGGAATTTCGACAAACGTTGACTGGGATTGATTCTGATGGTGGAGTTGTGTTAGTGACCGATTAATCAAATGATCGAAACAGAAAGAGTCGAAAGAATTACCGTGTGGATGTGAGTCTCGGTTTTCCGGCGATTTGCAGGTATCTTCCGGCGAGTGAATTTTCGTCGAGAAAGGGTGCGATTTTGAGCGAAAAGGCTACCAGTGGATTATGGGTGAATTAATAGGGAGGAATTGAGATGTATGGGGTCTGAATTTAGTCTCAATTCAAGGTCATCCGTTCTCCGGCGGTTACGACTGATGTCGCGGGTTCAGACGTCGGTTATAACCGTCGTCAAAGTAAATTCTTCGGTTAAATTGGACGAAAACGTTAATTATCGGCGAAGTCGTCGGGATTTCCGACGACTGCTAATTGGGCGCGATTTTGACTGGATTTTACTTCCGTGTTTTATTATTTGAATTAATTGATTTGATATGATATCAACTAACTAAAGTGGCGGAGTGGTTGATTGTGGGAAAGTTAAGTTTGTGGGGATTTCCGGCTGACCCGGGTTCGACTCCTGGCAGCCGGTTTTCCTTTTTAATTAATCTATTTTTATTTTTTTACAATTATAATTTATATCTTCTAATTTGCTTATTAATTATGTATCGTTTAAAAATTAAATAAGTCATAAATAAACAACAAAAATTTAAAACTGATTGTTCGGTTATTAAACGAAGCGGGTTTTGAAAACCCGTTTTTCGACGGATGTTACACTTTCCCTTTACCCCACATTGACTCCATGGTGGATGCTACGGCGGGTCATGAGTTGTTGACCTTTATGGATGCTTCGTCTAGATTTCAGCAAATTCAGATGGGACCATCTGATCAAGAGGATACAACATTCATGACACCCACCGGCATATATTGTTATATTGCTATCCCCTTTGGTTTAAGAAATGCAGGTGCTACATACCAAAGGCTGGTGAATATGATGTTCAAGGAGCAACTTGGACACACAATGGAAGTATACATAGATGATATGGTGGTCAAGTTTAAAAGAGCTGAGGATCACTTGAAGGATCTCGAAGACGCATTCAACATCCTTGACCAGTACAACATGAAATTGAACCCTTCCAAATGCCATTTCGGGGTTAAAGCCGGAAATTTTTTAGGATATATGGTGACCAAGATAGGAATCGAAGCAAGTCCGGAGCAGATCAAAGCCATAGTCAACATCAAATCTCCTGCCAATGCTAAGGATGTGCAAAGAATAACAGGAAGAATTGTAGCTTTGAACATATTCATCTCAAAATCCTCAGAAAAATGCAAGGATTTCTATGATATCCCGAGGAAGAATAAGAGGTTTGAATGGACTGATAAGCATGAAGCTGCTCTACAAGTCCTCAAGGATTACTTATCCTCCACACCAGCTTTGATCAAACCAGAAAAAGGGGAACCGTTATCCTTATACCTAGCCATCTCAGGTAAAGCGGTAAGCACGGTCCTAGTTAAGGATCATGAAGGTCAACAACATCCGGTATATTATGTAAGTAAAAGTCTACTTGATGCCGAGGCCATGTATTCTCACTTAGAGAAACTTATTCTTTCTTTGATCATGGCTTCTACTAAACTTAGACATTATTTTTGAAACTCATACTATAATCGTAAAGACTAACTTTCCTATTAAGAACGTCCTCAGGAAGCCTGAGATGTCTGGCAGGTTGGCAAAATGGGCGGTTAACTTAGAGCATATGACATCAAGTGTGAACTAAGGACTTCCATCAAGTCCCAGGCTCTAGCCTACTTTGTGGCTAATTTCAGTAGTGATCTACAAAGGGAAGCTGAGTTAGAAGTGCAACAACTTGAAGAGACTAAGGATCCTTGGACACTCTTCACAGACGGAGCTTCAAATGTCAAGGGAACTGGAATAGGCTTACTATTAAAATCGCCACAGGGGGACATTATACCCCCAATCTATAGCATGTGAATTTCAAACCACTAATAATGAGGCAGGGTATGAGGCCTTGATAGCAGGTTTGCAATTAGCTAAACATATGAGGATCAGGTTCTTCAAGTATTTGTGGATTCTCTGTTAATTACTAATCATTATAAGGGTTCCTATGCTATTAAAGGTGAGAAACTAATTAAATATTTGGAGATAGTCAAGAAATTGGCGGATTCTTTTGTTTTTTTCAGCCTAACACAAGTACCCAGGAAGAAAATACGGAAACGGATGTCTTAGCCAATCTAGGATCCTCACTGAAGATGCCAGAGGATGTGAAGATACCCATCATCCATATTCTGACTCCTGCAATTGAGGAAAATGAAGCAATGGAGATAGTGGAAGATGCTGCAATTGTACCTAGTGATGATGCACAATTAACTCCAGGATCATGGATCCTTCCAATCCTGAATTATATTCAGAAAGGGGAAGTTCCCATTGGGGAAAATCCTAGAGCCTTCAAAATAAAGGTATCCCAATTCACTATAATCAATAACATGCTATATAAGAGATCTCTTGAAAGACCCTGTCTACGATGCATTGAGAATCCTGAGATCCAAGAAGTCTTGAAGGACTTTTATGAAGGAGATTGTGGAAATCACACTAGGGGCAGAGCACTATCTTCAAGGATCCTCAGAACAGGATATTATTGGCCTACAATGAAGAAGGATGTTGTGGAGTATGCAAGGAAATGTGATGCTTGTCAGAGACATAGTAATATTCTTCTTCAACCAGCGGAACCCCTGCATCCCATATCCTCCTCTTAGCCATTCATGAGATGGGGAATGGATATAGTAGGCAAGATTCCCAAAGCACCAGGAGGAAAAGTGTTTATTCTAGCTATGACAGACTATTTCTCTAAGTGGATAGAAGCAGAAGCCTTTGTTCAAGTCAGAGAAAAGGAAGTCATATCTTTTATTAAAAGAAATATCATAACTAGATTTGGAATTCCTTCTGAAATTGTTTGTGATAATGGATCCCGGTTTATTAGGAGTCGTACTACTAACTTTTGTGACAGTTGGGGGATTAGGACGATAACATCAACACCAGTCCACCCACAAGCTAATGGCCAGGCAGAATCATCCAATAAGATCATCATCAACAACTTGAAAAAGAAGCTTGGATCCAAGAAGGGAAAATGGGCTGAAGAGTTTCCATACGTCCTATGGGCAGATAGAACAACCCCTAAGAATGCTACGTGACAAACTCCCTTTTCCTTTGTCTTTGGAGCTGAAGCAGTGATACCTACAGAGATGATAGTCCCTGCAGCCAGAACAAGCATCCGTGATCCTGAAGCAAATGCTGAGACTCTGACTCAAGACTTGGATACCGTGGAAGAACATAGAGACTTGGCAAGGATAAGGCTGGCTAGCTATCAACAAAGAATGGCTGGAGCTTATAACAAGAATGTCAGAGTGTGAAGATTTCAAGTTGGTGATATGGTAAATTAGCACCGAAATGGGAAGGCCCCTACCTTATCGAAGCTGAAGCTGGAAAGGGGGCATATCGTTTGCTAACTATGGATGGTGATCTTCTGCCAAGAGCTTGGAATGTTATCCATCTAAAGAAGTATTTTATGTAAGGATCAAGGATCCTTAAGCACTCTAATTTTCAGTACAGATTGAAGGATCCTCGAAGGATATATGATCCTTTCTTTGGTAACTTTTTACTAATTATTTCGCATTATATTTATTGTTTATTATAAGGAAAGGGTGTTAAATTTTTAACATCCAATTTTATCTAGTTTTAAGCTTTTGCAGAATTTACTTAAAGGATCTAGAGGTTGGCCACCTCTCCGAGACTTTGGGCATGTCCCCAGCTTAAGGTATCCAATACCTTCTAAGGTTTAAAGGTTTTCACCTTTCACACTGTTTTGGTCAAAAATCACACTAAGGATAATGTGACCAAACTTTATATGTGAGGTTGAGTGCTTGTGTGATGAACAATTGTGTTTGCGAATATGAAATGAAATGATGATGAACACGATGATTTATACGAGGAAAAGCCCTTGATCACTAGTAGATCGCCGACATAAAAACCTTGGATAGTGAAAACTATCACTATCGACTATATTGAATAATAAAGATTACAACTTTCGAAGATGATGAAGCTCAATACAAGTTTTTGCTAGTGTGTTACAGAGGGAATTCGAGAGAAAAAGTGTATCAGTTGTGTGTTCTAAATGAGCTTCTCATCCCTTATAAAATTAGAAAATATCTAGGTAACAAACTCTCCGAAAAATGTGCTAGTCCCCACATGTTCTCCATAACGGCTATTCCTCATCAAGCACGTGCTATATGAAGCATATTCGACGAGATTCTAGCAAAGACTAAGTCCACGTCGTCCATTACCTGCATATAAGCATTAAAAACGTGGATAATTGTTAGAAACGTAAGTAATGTTAAGGATCCTTGATCCTCCGAGTCCCTGCCCCATCCGCTAAGGATAAGTGATCCAGGCAACGCTTCAGGATACAGGATCCATAGTTATAAAAATCTATGCCCTAACAATTGCCCCCAAATATGGCAGATAAGATGTGAATCAAGTCTGTCATAGTTCCGTTGGATGCGGACTAGCCATTGCTGCATGTAACTAGCCGTTACACTGTCTGACGTCACTGATAAGACCTGCTGTAAGCATCATTGCGGAATATAGGCTTAGAGATAACCCCTTTTCTTTAAGGATCAGAAAAACCTTCTGTTTTTAGAGGATGAAGCCTTTTAGACCCTTCGTTCTTAACCTTCATGCACTTAAAACAATTAGTAACACCTTGTATCAACCCGAGTGGAGGGGCCACGGATCGCTGGCAAAGCTCGGGTTGAGCATTTTGGTAACCTTACGGGGTTTTAATTATAATCTTTTGGCTATATTTGGTGTTGTTCATTTGTTTGGTAAAGTTTACTTGATATGCTTGTGTTTCCACATTCAAATAGATTGTATATGAAAAATCATAAGTTTGACCTTATAAGAATTTAGAAAAATTCATGTTTTTAAACATTTGCCAATTCTTGTATATCATAATCATAGATAAAATCTGATCAGATACAAGTAAATAAGTCAAATACCCTTAATTGCACGGTTCAGGGTGAAGTCAATAAGATAAACAAGAATGAGAATAAAGCATAACAGAAAATCCAAGTTAGGATTTTGTGTCCTTAGGAACTACCTTTGTATAAACAAACAAGTCACTGTTAGATAAAAAGGATCCAGGATCCTTTTTGAATCAACTTGTGAATCTTCGAGGCTCCAAAACCTGTTGAAATCAACTTGGGACTAAGCCAAACAAACTGGGGACTAGCCCAAACAACTGGGGACAAGCCCAACAAACTGGGGACAAACCCAAATAAACTGGGAACAAGCCCAACAAACTGGGAACAAGCCAATGATAACTGGGGACAAGCCCAATAAACTGGGGACAAGCCCAACAAACTGGGGACAAGCCCAAAGCTTAAGCTAATGTGAAAACGTTAGAAACCTTAGGATACTGGCGTATGGCCCAAACTGGCGACTAGCCCATCATAAGTGACATGAAAATTCCAAAACCTTAGCTAACGTGAAAATGTTAGAAAACTTAGGAACGGATGTATGGTACGTCTACCATTATACTTGAGATCCTACATATAGCCAACAACAATGAAATTGTCAGCCCCAAAAGCGGGTACTGGTCCCATTGCCTCGAACTATACTTGGATAGCGTGCGCTACTGGCGGGGTGTCAAAACCCAATTCGTGTGAAAGGTGAAAACCTTTAAACCTTAGAAGGTATTGGATACCTTAAGCTGGGGACAAGCCCAAAGTCTTGGAGAGGTGGCCAACCTCTTGAACCTTTGTAGAAATTTCTGCAAAACTTAAGACTTGATAAAATTGGATGTTAAAAATCTAACACCCTTTTCTCATGATGGATAATAAGAATGATATGAAAAAATTAGTAAAATGTTACCGAAGGAATGATAATATATCCTTTGAGGATTCTTCGATCTGGACTAGATATCAAAATCTCTAAGGATCCTTGATCCTTGCTATATAAAGTACTTCTTTTAATGAACAGCATTCCACGCTCATGGCAGGAGATCACCATCCAGGGTCAGCAAACGATATGCCCCCTTTCCAACTTCAGCTTCAATGAGATAGGGACCTTCCCACTTTGATGCCAACTTGCCATCAGTAGGATTCGTGGTATTCTGTAATGCTTTCCTTAGCACGAAATCACCAACTTGAAATCTTCTGATCCTGACATTCTTCTAATATGCTACAACCATTCTTTGTTGATAACTTGCCATCTATGACAAAAGTTAGTAGTTCTATTCCTAATAATTTGGGATCCATTATCACAAATAATTTCAGAAGGAATTCTAAAGCTAGTAATAATGTTTCGCTTAATGAAGGATATAACTTCCTTTTCTCGGACTTGAGCAAAAGCTTCTGCTTCTATCCATTTAGAGAAATAGTTTCTCATGGCTAGCATGAGCACCTTTCCTCCTTGTGCCTTGGGAAGCTTGCCTACTATATCCATTCGCTATCTTATGAATGTCCAAGAGGAGGATATAGGATGCAGAAGTTCCGCTGGTTGATGAAAAATGTTACTATGTCTTTGGCAAGCATCACATTTCCTTGCGTATTCCACATTATTCTTCTTCTTTGTAGGCCAGTAATATCCTGTTCTGAGGATCCTTGAAAATAGTGCTCTGCCCCCGGTGTGATTTACACAGTCCCCTACATGAAAATCCTTCAAGACTTCTTGGATCTTAGGATCCTCAATGCATCGTAGATAGGAACTTGCAAGAGATATCTTATATAACATGTTATTTAATATGGTGAATTGGGATACCTTAATCTTGAAGGCTTTAGGTTTTTCCCCTATGGGGATTTCCCCTTTCAGGATATAGAATCGGAAGGATCTAGGATCCTGAATTTGATTGCACATCATTGGTACAATTGCAGCGTCCTCCACTATCTCCATTGCTTAATTTTCTTCAATTGCAGGAAACAAAACATGGATGATAGATATCTTGACATCCTCTGGCATCTTTAGGGATGATCAAAGGTTAGCTTAAGCGTCTGCTTCTGCATTCTCTACTTTAGGTACCTGTGTCAAACTGAAAAAAGCAATAGACTGGGGACAAGCCCAATACACTGGGGACACGCCCAAATAGACTGGGGACAAGCCTAAATAAACTGGGGACAAGCCCAAATAGACTGGGGACAAGCCCAAAAGAATCTGCCAGTTTCCTGACTATCTCTAAATATTAGCTTTTCTCCTTTGAAAGTATCTGAACCATTATAATAATTAGTAATTAATAATGAATCTACATACACTTGAAGATGCCTGATCCTTTGCTTATCTAAATACACTTGAAGATACCTAATCCATTATTGGCAGTTTGGAATTCCGATGCAATGGATTGGGGTATAATTTTCCCCTGTGGCAATTTTAGTAGTAAGCCTAGTCCAGTTCCTTTGACATTCGAAGCTCCATCTGTGATGAGTGTCCAAGGATCCTTGGTCTCCTCAAGTTTTTGAACTTCTAATTCATCTCCCCTCTGTAGTTCACAACTGAAATAAGCCACAAAATCTACCAAAGTCTGAGATTTTATGGCAGTCCTGGGTTCATACTTAATGGCATATGCACTAAGCTTAACTGCCCACTTTGCCATCCTACCTGACATTTTAGGTTTCCTGAGAACATTCTTAATTGGGAAGTTAGTTTTAAAAACAATAGTGTGAGTTTTAAATTAATGCATGAGTTTAGTAGAGGCCATACTTAAAGCAAGAATTAATTTCTCTAAATGAGAATACCTGGCCTCAGCATCAAGTAGACATTTACTTACATAGTATACTGGATGTTAAAGCCTTCATGATCCTTAACCAGGACCGCGCTTACCGCTTTACCTGAAACAGCTAAATATATGGATAATGGTTCTCCATCTTCTGATTTCATCAGGGCTGGTGCAGAGGATAAGTAATCCTTTAGGGTTTTGAGTGCAGCTTCATGCTTCCAAGCGAAGGTAGACCTTCTTCCCTTTAAGAAGGATACCAGACCCTACTCTATGCTATCCAGGATCCCTGATCCTATAAAAAACTTTGGATTCAGGATCCATGACATCCCTTGGAGGATACTTTAATTGCTATGCTTCCCTCGGTTTCTAAGTTGGCTTCATAGAAGACGTGTAACAGTTCTTTGCCTCATGTTGATCACTTTCTATTTTCACCACTCATTGCAACAGGATAAGCAAACAATAACACAGAATTTCTGAATAGAGTTTACTCCCTCTATGTAGATCGGGAGTTTGATGTCCCCCAATGTATTTTTTTTGTTTCTCCACTAAATCCTACGAGCACCGACGATCTTCAGACAATTTTGGATTCAAGCATATTCATTCTTTTGAGGACATCCAACTGGATTATGTTCACCGAGCTTCCTTCATCAATAAGGATCTTGCGAACAAAAAGGATAGAAATAAACAACGTAATGACTAAACTGTCGTGATGAGGATCCTGTATGTCAACGCGGTCATCCTAGTCAAAGGATATCACTTTCTGTTGGGTTATAGTGGTCGTTCGAAGAGGTCTCTCTCCATTCTCCATCTTTGTTTCCTTGGCGTGCCTTTTAGCTGTAGAAAATGAGGTTCCACAAATATCAGAGCTCCAGAGATGAAGTTAATGATCTGAGCATCTGATGGTGGTGGAGGAGCTCTTTCAGGATCCCAGATCCTTGACTTCTTCCTTCCGAGCAGCTTCTTCAGGTAACCTTTGCTCAAAAGATAGCCTATTTCTTTCCTTAGTGCTATACATTCATCAGTGAGGTGACCGAAATCCTTATGATAAGCACACCATTTTGACTTATTTTTCCCCACCATCTAGCCTTGTCACCTAAATTCTGCAAAGCAAGGATTAGTTCAGTGTTATCAGCAGAAAAACAATATTCAGAAATATGAGGATAATCCTCATCGTCTTCCTCTTGTCGATCTGCATGAACATTCTGATTTTCATGCTTGGAGTATTGCTTGGATCAATTATTCTAGTGAAAGGATCCTTGATTCTCCTGTTTTGAGGATCCTGACAACCTATCCTGGGTCCTCTTATCATCCTCTAAATAGATGAATCTCAAGGCCCTATTTCTTACTTCATCTAGATTCCTGCAAGGTGTCATAACAAGATCATCATAGAATGGAGAATCCTTTAGTAATCCCATTTTAAAGGCTTCCACAGTAGTGGAAATATCTAAACTAGGGATTTCCAAGGATTCTCTACTAAATCTAGTGATAAAATCTCTTAGTGACTCATCACGTCCCTGGGAAATCCTATATAAGTCACTAGTTAACCTTTCAAAAGATCTACTACAAGAAAATTGATTATTAAATAAGTTAACTAAGTGAGAAAATGAAGTTATAGAATAAGGAGGAAGACTTAGCAGCCATTTGAGTGCTGATCCAATGAGTGTGGATCCGAAGCCCTTACACAGACAGGCTTCCCTTAACCTTTGATGGATAGGGTTGGTATCCATCCTTCCTCTGTACTGAGCCACATGCTCCTCTGGATCAGTTGTACCATCGTATAGCTTCATGTTGGGGGTTTGAAAGCGTTTTGGTATATCAGCATTGCTTATGTGAGGTGTAAAGCGAGATACTCTGTGGCTTCCATCCGGGATCTCAGGAATGGGTTTAACCACTTCGGGTACACTGGATATCATATCCTTGAGTTTTTGTAACTCCTTGGCCTTAGCTTGGTTGATACATGCGTCTTGCATGTAAGTAAAGTTAGTATCGAAAGATGTATTGAAATTGTTACCTCCCGATTGATTTGGAATGGTATCCCAGAAGTATATCTAGGGTAAGACATGTCTGGTGCAATGGTAGGACCAGATGAAGCAATGGTCTGCATAGGAATGAAATCCCCTTCATGTGCTTCGGAACTTCTGAATGGCTGACTCCTTGAGGATCCTTGATCCTGAAAGATGTTGGATCCTGGATACATTGGTGCTGAAGGCCTTGGAGGGTAATCCATGAATCCTTGAACCTGAGACGAGGATCCTTGATTCTGAAAGTAGGATCCTTGAGCTGGAAACGTCTCCATATATCCTCCCGAACAGAGGAAGGATCCTTGATTCTGAGTTGTCTTCAATGATCCTTGCTGAAGGATAGAGGATCCTTGAGGCTGCATCATTGCTAGTGATCCTTGCTGATGGATAGAGGATCCTTGGGGTTGAGTCATGGATCCTTTGTATTGCTGGACTGTTGATGTTGGAGTAGCAAAATCCAATGCCCTATGCATGAGTGGAGACTGATTTTCCACTGGTCTCTTTTGCTTCTTTATTTCATCAATCTCACGAAGGATCCTCTAGTTGGTTTTCCCTTGTTGTTCCATGTAGCCTTTCATCTGCAAAATCATAGTAGAAACATCACTGTTAGTAGTTGTAGATGAAGAAACAACAGAGGTTTTTGATCCTGTGAAGACATATGATGTCTTCTTCTGAGAATTTTCAGCATTCTTCTGGAATGCAGGGGGAATAGGGGGCAACGGTGCACTGGCTTGAGATGAGATAACCGCCGGCATGGCACTTGAACTGGATTTTCCCTGAGAAGCCATGTGGTTGAAGAAAATAAACAGAAATGAACGAGATTTTTAGAATTGAAGCACCGATTGCCCCACGGTGGGCGCCAAACTATTTTGGTCAAAAATCACACTCAGGATAATGTGACCAAACGTTGTATGTGAGGTTGAGTGCTTGTGTGATAACAATTGTGTTTGCGAATATGAAATGAAAATGATGATGAACACGATGATTTATACGAGGAAAAGCCCTTGATCACTAGTAGATCGCCGGCATAAAAACCTCGGATAGTGAAAACTATCACTATCGACTATATTGAATAATAAAGATTACAACTTTCGAAGATGATGAAGCTCAATACAAGTTTTTGCTAGTGTGTTACAGAGGGAATTCGAGAGAAAAAGTGTATCAGTTGTGTGTTCTACTTCTCATCCCTTATAAAATTAGAAAATACCTAGGTAACAAACTCTCCGAAAAATGTGCTAGTCCATCCATGTTCTCCATAACGGCTATTCCTCATCAAGCACGTGCTATATCAAGCATATTCGACGAGATTCTAGCAAATACTAAGTCCACATCGTCCATTACCTGCATATAAGCATTAAAACGTGGATAATTGTTAGAAACGTAAGTAATGTTAAGGATCCTTGATCCTCCGAGTCCCTGCCCCATCCGCTAAGGATAAGTGATCCAGGCAATACAGGATCCGTAGTTATAAAAATCTATGCCCTAACACACACGAATTGGGTTTCGACACCCCGCCAGTAGCGCACGTTATCCAAGTATAGTTCGAGACAATGGGACCAGTACCCGCTTTAGGGGCTGACAATTTCATTGTTGTTGACTATAAGTAGGATCCTAAGTATAATGGTAGACGTACCATACATCCGTTCCTTTCTAACGTTTTCACATTAGCTAAGGTTTTGGCATTTTCATGTCACTTACGATTGGTTAGTCGCCAGTGTGGGCTATACACCAGTATCCTAAGGTTTCTAACGTTTTTACATTAGCTCAAGTTTATTGGGCTTGTCCCCAGTTACCATTGGCTTGTCTCCAGTTTATTTGGGCTTGTCCCCAATTGTTTGGGCTTGTCCCTAATTTATTTGGCTTGTCCCCATTTTGTTTTGTTTGGCTTAGTCCCAAGTTGATTTCAACAGGTTTTGAAGCTTTGAAGACTCACAAGTTGATTTAAAAAGGATCCTGGATCCTTAAAGTTTATCTAACGTTGACTTGTTTGTTAGTACAAAACTAGTTTCTAAGGGTATAAAATTGGTATGCTTTATTCTCATACTATTTATGTAACATTTGTAAAAAAATCGGGTCTCCAAAACCCGCTCCGTTTTGTAATCAAGTACCAAGTTATCAAAGTACATTAATTATTTATGATTAATTTGAGTTAAAACGTTACATAATTAATAAATAAAGTAAACTATAAAAATTATATTTGATAAAAAGTTAAAATAAAATAAATAAAAAACAATTGAAGCTGCCAGGACTCGAACCCGGGTCAGCTGAGGCATTTCAATGACTTATCATCCTGTCACCAAACCACTCCGCCACCAAGTGTTTTCTGTTAACTTTAGGAGAGCAAAAGGATCTTATACACAAACTCGATTTTAACCGTTAATGCCATCTGAATAACGGAAATCGGCAAACCGATCGCCAAATCATTTCGATTTCGTCTGGCCAGCTTATAACCGATGTATTTCGGTTTCTAATTAAGGCAGAAATGAATGAACTTAAAGTTTTCATCTTTTCGGCTTTTGAAACCGAATATTTCTGCAAGTTCTGATTTAATTCAAGTTCTGATCAATTGCACGATTCATAACTGTCACAACAACACTCCATTTCCTTTTCGTCGCGTTTTCAAATCATTTGAGCACCTAAAACCGTCTGCCGGAATTCTCTGCAGAAATCACCGGAAAACCGTGTTCAACACAAACCGGTAAGATATTCCTTCTTTGCGATTTCAAACTATTGTTAGAACTTTACTAACATTATTCCATCACTCAAAATCAGCCACAGACGACTTTGCTGGATTTTCTATGTTCGCCGGAGAAATTCTGGAATTGCCGGAAACTCGCTAGTTATCGGTATGCACATTCAAACGTACTAAAAATCAATGCACCCTAGTTCAATTTCATATCTAATTCCTTAATTCTGTTGATAGACCCTCTCGGCCGAAGGTTCAAAAACAGAGCTGTCAAATTCTCGCCGGACTCTCTGAGGAAGACAACCTGTCCGGTATCTTCTTTCCCCAAACTATTCGGTTTAGTACATTCAAGCTAGTCGTCATGTTTTTTTATTAATCAGATTAATCACGAACCAGATATCTGAGTAAGGTCTGTAATCGTAATGAAGAAGACGATCTTAATAATGAAATAAGAGTAATTAAAATCCGGATTATAAATGGGTTAGACACACAGTCCAGCGATGGACTGTGTGCAAATTTCATATTCACGTCCCGGGTTCGATCCTCGCTACGCGCACGCTTGTGTAATAACATTCTTTTTAAATCATGAACTAACCCGGGTTGAATCGGGTAGTTGTTAAGTATAATATAAATCAAGAATATAACCGGGTTAGACACACAGTCCAGCGGTGGACTGTGTGCAAGATAAACTTCACGTCGCGCGTTCGAATCCTGTCCCAAGCACCGGTCAATTGAATTAAAACGTTTTTGTAAATAAAGGTATTTTCGGTTAATTCAAATAAGTATATAAATATAATTAAAACTGAGTTTCTAACGGGTTAGTCACGTAGCTCAGTTGGTAGAGCTACGTGCACGTGAACAGAAGGTCGCCGGTTCGAATCCCGCTTGGCGCAGCATTTACCGTTGACCGAGCCGGTCAACGGTCAACAGTAAAAATAATATTTTTTTTATATTTTTATTTGTTTATTTTAATTTAAAAATCAATTTAAAATACTTAAAAATAACATTTTTAAAGATAGAAAATAGCCATAAACTCACAAAAATATATCTAAAAATCCCATTAAAATCCTTAATAAAATCCATCCATTTAATATATTTTCCATTATTATTTAGGTTAGTATTCCTCGTCGACTCGCTCGTCTAAATCGTGCGCATCTCACCATCTCCAATCCAACGCACCCAATGTGAGTGAACCTTTCAAATTCCCCGTTTTAATCACGTTTTTTTGGTGTATCATGTGTCTTTGCTTATTTACATATTATAACGAAACTATTGTGCATACATCATATCATGACATGTGTATTAGTTTGTTGCTGTTAAGTAGTTATTATTGGATGCAAATTATCATTTCAGTACATGCAATTGCCGAGGCCGCAGTTCCCCATCCATCGAGGTTGAGCTTGATCCCCATTTTATTATGCGGTTGATCTTGGCGTGCCCGCACGATCGGCTCCGTTTGATTGAGCCTTGATCGGTCATTTCATTTTACATTTCAATACATGCAATACGCTCGGCTCCGTTTGATTGAGCCTTGAGTGCACAGTTCAATTTACATTTCCAGTTCATGCAATACGTTCGGCTCCGTTTGATTGAGCCTTGAGCGCACAGTTCAATTAACATTTCCAGTTCATGCAATACGATCGGCTCCGTTTGATTGAGCCTTGATCGCACAGTTCATTTATGTTAGTTATCGTATGATATTGGTATATTCATGTATGCTATCAAGTGTTAATGTATGTTATAATTGTAAATGCTATTTGCCAATGTTTGACTACTTACATGTGCTCTTTTATGATTATGCACAATATTTTATTGATAAACTAACCATAATATCATTATCAAATGTTTATCTATAAGGTTCACTCGCCAACTTATGTTGACCCAAAACCTCCCATTTTACACATGATACAGGTGAACCAGCAGCAGCTAGGAACACATAGGACCTGGATTAGAAGAAATAAAACGATTTAGTATTTGGATTGTTATGTTTGGTTATTTTCCCTTGTATTGAATGAACATGTTTGGATGTTTGAGAATGTAACTTTGACTTCATTAATTATGAAACATAATAGTAAATGTCATGTGCTTTGGTGATAACCCAATTATGCCCCGACTCTTATTTCCGCTGCGGGTCGGGGTTGTGACAATTTATTTTATTGACTTTACCCTGAACCTTGCAATTAAGGGTATATGATTTCCTTTATTTGTATCTAATCCGATTTTGTATATGATTATTATTTACAGGAATTGACAGATTTTTAACAACATGATTTTTTCTAAATTCTTATAAGGTCAAACTTATGACTTTTCACAAACAATCTATGTAAATGTGGAAACACAAGCATATCAAGTAAACTTTACCAAACAAATGAACAACACCGGAGATAGTCAAAAGTCTAATATTATTAGGCCCGTTAATATTTACCAAAAGTATCCGGCTAGGACTTCACCAGCAAAACGTGGACCATCCATCTAGGCCGGATCGGGTTTGTCTAACAATTAATGTTCATGTAGAAAAGTAAAATACAGGAAATAAAGAGCTGGATAACAAAGGCTTCATCCCCCAAACAGAGTATCCTTCCACCTTTGTCATCCTAACTATTGTCTGAAGGATTAGTGATCCTTAAACCTACAGAAACTATTATTCAGAATTACAAACCCAAATTGTTCAAAACAACCAGCAAAAACCACAAATCCTAAAAAGTGGGCTCCGGCCTCATCTAAATTATCCATCATCGCTAACGTATGCAGCTTACACCGTAGCTGCCTCGCCACCTTCACCTTTAGTACCTTCAACCACCATCTCTTCAACCTCCTTCTACACCCCGCTAGATCCTGCTTCACCTACCGCCACCATCGCTAGCTCCGGTTCGTCGCCACCTAGGTTACACAAGGCCACCTCCCAAGAAGCTACGTCCCATGAAGACCTATCAAAACCAGGATCACCAGCCCCATTGGCCATCTTGATCATGGATTGAAGAACGGTCTTAGCTGCATGGAGCTTGGCTTGTTCCGTTGCCTCCCTTAGCAGCTCATCAGTAGTGGCCTCAGCTTCCTTTAGCGTCTTCTCCAGAGCCTTCTTCTCCTTTTTGAGCTTTGACATGTCTCTGTCCTTGGCAACAGCAATGGAGCCCATCCCAGCTAGAGTGTCTTCATATTCAACCACCCTCTTTTCATAATAGATCTTCGCACGGCTGAACCCCTGTAAATAATCAGCAAAATTCAGGACCCAGTATCCTTATTAGCAGGTAAAGTATAAAGTTAGGATCAGGGATCCTTACCACAGTCAAGGTAATGTGTGTCACACCCCACCCGATGGCGGAAACATCGGGGTTAGTGGCACTAGGCGACCAGATTGTCTCACGAGAAATTCCGTAACAATTATCCAACAACATTACTTAACGTTTAACATCCCATACTATCAAATATAATATTTCAAACAACCATTACAGAAATTCTGATTTTCTCATAAAAACAACATGGTTCGATATCCCCTAGACTTTTATTACAACCGTTCTAAACAAGATAAGCATAATACTAAATAAAACTACTCCAAAGCAATCCAAGCTAAATCCTCAACCTGTTACATACGTTAAATTACAAGTCAATGCAATTAAGTAAAGGTGAGCATACGAGTTTGAATAATACTAGCATAGTCGAGAAAGCGTTTGCGAAACAATCTAATTACATATCATGATACACCAAAACACTTAACATAACATAGACTCATTTCTCATGCTAACTACCGTGAAAAGGCTTGTGCGACCATCCTAACTAGACCCCGTCGGGTGTTAGCCAAACTATAGTACCATACTAGCTAAGGAGGCAAGTTAACAAAAATAAGTCCTAGTCGTATGTTTCTAGTATCACGTAGCGAGCATATACAATCAGATTATTTGTGTGTGATAAATAGTTTTTGATTTGTGATGTGATTTTGATATAGGAACGTATGTAACACCCAAAAAGTGCATTAAGCAAAAATGGGTCAAGTATACTCACTGTGGGTGCGTTTTGGTAAGACTTAAGATTCTAAGGAGAGTTGCGGAGTGCGCCGGATTAGCCTGTAAACGAACAGAAGTGCATCAGTCTTCCGAAAAGCCGAAACGCTGAAGTCTGAGTTGAGCAGTAGGCAAGTTCGGGCGAACTTGTGTGTAAACACACAAGTTTGAGCGAACTTGTATGATTTTGGATGGTTTAGTGTCAAGTTTGGTCGAACTTGATGGGTTTCTTTGAGAAACTTGTCAAGTTCGGGCGAACTTGTGAGAAAACCTTACTGAGAAGGCAAGTTCGGGCGAGCCCCGTATAGTTTCCTAAGAAACTAGGCAAGTTCAGGCGAACTTGTAGGATTTTTGGTGCTGAATACCCAAGTTCGGTCGAACTTGACCTGGTGAGCTGGTGATTCTTGAGCGAACTTGATGTTTTCGGGTCCAAAATCTTGCATTTTCACGTCGTTTGCTGAGTAAATCGAGTGCCCATCCCTCCAACCTTAAGCCACTGAGTAAAACTTAGGCTAGAGAGGTCTTTTTGGAGCGAACTTAGCCATTTTACAGAAACTCGGGCTAATTCGGGCGAACTTGAAGGTTCGTACGGGTTAGTCCAGTTTGTGTAAAGCGATGACTTCGTCCTTGTGCTTCCGGATCTAAGACTTAGCTTCGACAACGCCTCGTTCCACTCAAAAGTGAACGAAACATATGTCATTAGTCCGAATATTGTGTAAAAATCAATACATTGAAGGTTTTGCTCAGATCTAAGTATAGATCCTGAGTGAAAAAAAAAGTTTTTATGTAAAAAGATGAATATTTTCGTAAACAGAGAAGATTTGATGAAAATGAAGGCAATGCCTTGTGCTAAAATCATTGTAAACCTTTGTAAAACATTGTTGAACATCATTGTAGTTGAAACCGGTTTGATTCTTACATAGAACACAAAAGTTTCGGGTTTGAGAGCTCTGAGCGAAGTTGCAGCAAGTTCAAATGAGAGAATGGAGCTGAGTATTTATTGGTGAAGGCAAGTTGAGAGCTGATGGGAGTCAAGTTCGGCCGAACTTGCATGTTTTCATGCCAGTTCGCGCGAACTTGTGAGATTCTGGGAGAAAGAGAGCCAAGTACGACCGAACTTGACCTCCCTGAGGTTAAGTTCGAGCGAACTTGAGGTTTCTGAGGAGTTTAATTGGCCAGTCAAGTTCGGCCGAACTTGGTATCACCAAGTTCGAGCGAACTTGACCCAATTATTCGGTTTTCTTCTTTTATTTCGCGTTAAAAGTTTGTTTGGCGGTTCGGTTCATATTAGTTAGTTATATTAAACGTTATAATTGATTTAATAGTGCGATTTAGTGATTCGAGTGAGCGAGAGCGATGCGATAGCGAGCGTAATAGTAACCACAAACACACATAACACCTAAATAATATAAAACCACATAAATAATTACGATTTGCGATGCGATGAGATTAGCGATGCGATTTAATAAGCGATTATATGCGATATGACATACAATACCATAATTAATTAACATAAACTTTATTATCAACCGAACCTCAGGATTACAAAAGATAGGTACATCAGAAAGACAAATGAAAAAGGTAACAACGAATTTTCGAGTTGTTACAGTCTCCCCAACTTTAGGGAATTTCGTCCCGAATTTCAAGTAGTAGCTGTAACAAATAGATGCGGGTACTCGGTCTACATATCACTTTCCAATTCCCAAGTAAACTTGGCGCCGCGTTTGCCCTCCCATCGGACTTTCACGATAGGAATGCGAGAGCGTCGTAGTTTCTTAGTCTCTCGGTCCATTTCCACAGGATTTTCCACGAAATGTAGAGTCTCATTGATTTGCAGATCTTCGAGGGGTACATGGAGATTTTCTTCGGCTAGGCACTTCTTGAGGTTAGACACGTGGAAAGTCGGATGTACATTGTTAAGTTCCGCCGGTAGTTCGAGACGATAGGCTACTTTACCGATCCTTTCCAGAATCTTAAAGGGTCCAACGTATCGAGGCGCTAGCTTTCCTTTCTTGCCGAAGCGGACCACTCCCTTCCAAGGTGCAACCTTTAGGAGAACATGATCTCCCACTTCAAACTGTAGGGGTTTGCGGCGTTTATCGGCGTAACTCTTTTGATGACTCCGAGCTTTCAAGAGATTGTCTCTGATCTAGAGGATCTTGTCCGTCGTTTCTTGAATTAGCTCGGGACCGGTGATTTGTGCTTCTCTGATCTCGTGCCATGCAATAGGCGATCGACATTTTCTTCCATACAGTGCCTCAAAAGGAGCCATTTGAATGCTGGTATGATAACTATTATTGTACGAGAATTCGATTAAACGTAAATGTGTATCCCAGTTACCATCGAAATCTATGATGCACGCACGAAGCATGTCTTCGAGGGTGCGGATCGTGCGCGTAGTCTGACCATCAGTTTGAGGGTGAAAAGCGGTACTGAGATTGAGAGTAGTACCGAGAGCAGATTGAAATGTCTCCCAGAGACGCGAGGTAAAGCGACCGTCTCGGTCAGAGATGATGTCACGAGGCGTCCCGTGTCGACATATAACTTCGTCTGTATAAATTCGGGCTAACCGTTCGACCTTAAAGTCTTCTCGTATAGCAATAAAGTGCGCAGATTTAGTAAGACGATCAACGATAACCCAATGCTATCATGACCAGAGGAAGTGCAGGGAAGTTTGGTAACGAAGTCCATAGCTATACTCTCCCACTTCCACATCGGGATTTCGGGTTGTTCGAGTAAACCAGAGGGCCTTTGATGTTCGTCTTTAACTTTCGAGCAAGTTAAGCATTTTGAGACGTACAAGGCGATATCCTTTTTCATGCTCGGCCACCAATACATAGGACGAAGGTCCTGGTACATTTTGTCGGCACCGGGATGAATGGAATATCGACATTTATGAGCTTCGGTCATTAGCAATTCACGAAAATTATCATGGCTGGGAATCCAAATACGATCGAGATAATAATAGATATTGTTAGGTTTAGATACGAGCTGAGTTTCGGCACCACATTTCATTTATTCTTCCAAAGTATTCTCGTTAAAACAAGCAAATTGAGCGGAGCGAATCATGATTTCGAGATTATTCAAAGCTTGAGAGTCACGAATACTATACACATAGCTTCGTCGACTTAGAGCATCGGTGACGACGTTTCATTTGCCGGGATGGTAGCGTATCTCACAATCGTAATTGTTGAGAAGTTCAACCCATCTGCGTTGGTGCATATTCAGTTCCTTTTGATTGAAGATATGTTGTAAGCTCTTATGGTCGGTGAAGACCGTACACTTAGTACCGTAAAGGTAGTATCGCCATATCTTTAATGCAAAAACAACTGCACCGAGTTCGAGATCGTGAGTTGTGTAGTTCTTCTCATGGATCTTGAGTTGTCGAGATGCATACGCGATAACCTTGTCTCATTGCATGAGAACACAACCAAGACCAAGGTTTGAGGCATCACAATAAACAACGAAATCGTCGTTTCTGTCGGGTAAAGCGAGTACGGGAGCGTTGCATAGCATACACTTGAGAGTTTGAAAAGCTTCCTCTTGCTTGGAATCCCAAACGAAAGGTTTGTCTTTATGAGTTAAGGCGGTAAGCGGAACAACGATTTTCGAGAAGTCGGCGATGAATCGACGGTAGTAACCCGCCAATCCAAGAAATGAACGGATTTCGGATGCATTCTTCGGCGTAATCCAGCTCTTGACAGCTTCAATCTTTGCAGGGTCGATGTGAATTCCTTGACTATTAACGATGTGGCCAAGAAATTGGACTTCTTCGAGCCAGAATTCACACTTTGAGAACTTAGCATAAAGGCATTTCCTTGGAAGTTCGAGAAATAGACGAAGATGACGCGCGTGTTCGTCTCTCGACTTCGAATAGATAAGGATGTCATCGATAAACACACTGATGAAATGATCTAGAAAAGCTTTACATACACGGTTCATCAAATCCATGAAGACCATGGGTGCATTGGTAAGACCAAAAGGCATGACCACGAATTCGAAATGGCCATAGCGAGTACGAAAGGTAGTTTTCGGAATATCTTCCTCCAATACGCATAACTGATGATAGCAGGAACGTAACTGATCAAATAAGTCGTAAATTCGAGGAAGAGGGTAGCGGTTCTTTATTGTGAGTTTGTTAAGTTCACGATAATCGATGCACATTCGAAACGATCCATCCTTCTTTTTCACGAAAAGGACGGGTGCGCCCCATGGCGAAGTGCTCGGGCGTATGAAGCCTTTATCAAGAAGCTCTTGAAGTTGGCTCGATAGCTCGCGCATTTCGGATAGTGCGAGACGATAAGGAGCTTTAGCAACGGGAGTAGCACCGGGAACTAAATCGATACGAAATTCAACATCTCGAGTAGGGGGTAAACAAGGTAAGTCTTCAGGAAAGACTTTAGGAAATTCACAAACAACAGGAACATCTTTATAGGTCTTCTTTTCTTTCTCCAGGTTCACGATATGGGCGAGGAAGGCAACACATGCTTTTGCAAGCATTTGTGTGCTCGAGTACATGACAAAAGCATCAACTTCTTTGAGGGAGTTTCAGCGTAAACATGGAGTTGATCATCGTTAGGGAGAGGGAAACGAATCATTTTATCAAAGCATACAACTTCAGCATGGTTTTCATGAAGAAAGTCCATACCTACTATGATATCGAAGCTACCTAATTGCATAGGTATGAGATTGATCCGAGAAGGCATGGTTGTTGAGATCGAGATTACAACCACGTAAGACGGAACCAACGGTAACGGTTCTTCAGGTGGCGACTTCCACATCGAAAGTCTTTGGGAGTTTAGCGCGCTTACATCTTAAAACCTTTTCGAATTCTAACGATACAAAACAATTATCGGCACCAGTATCAAATAAACATGAAGCATAAATACCATTAACGAGAAACGTACCATTGACAACATTGTTGTCATTCTGAGCCTGGCAGTGGTTGAGATTGAAGGCTCTGCCACGCGCAGCTTGTGGTTGTTGTTGCTGCTGCTGCGACGGCTGAGGCTGCTGCTGAGGCTGCGGTGCTGGCTGCTCTTGTTTGACAGGACGATTCGGACAGACATTGGCGAATGATTCGGATCACCACACACATAACACACCCACGTGCTTTTGGAGCTTGATGCTGATTGGCCTGGGGAGGAGCGGGTAAATCTGGAGCTGCTGGAGCCTGAGGAGCTGGTGGCGAGGACCTGATCGGCAACTCACAGTAAAATGGCCGTCGATATTGCAGTTTGTGCAAAAACGGCAGTTGCCACCAATGGCATGATGATAAGTGCACTTAGGGCACAGAGGGTGAGGTCCGGAATATGCACGCTTAGTTGGGGGTGCGTTCGAAGCGGCTGACTGAAGCGGCTGAGGGTTTGCTGGAGCGGCGAGAGCATAGTTCTTACTCGGGTTTCCTCTTTTGCGTCCCTGACGCTTCCCTTTTGGTTCGCTTGATGATTCGGTAGCAGCGGTTGGTTCGACGACGGCTTGATTGGCGACTTTAGCAGAGTTCTTGAAATAACCATCCTGAACTTGCTGATCGTTGATCTCAGCAGCGAGCGTGTAGGTTTCCTCGATGGTTGTAGTACGAGCAACTTTCATGAAACTTGCAACACACTCGGGTAAACCACGGATGTACTTGTTGATAGCTTTCTTCGTCGTATCAACCTGGCTGGGACAGATGATGCTCAAAATCTTAAACCGAGCAGTATAACAAGCATTGTCGGGACCATCTTGTTTGATACCCCAAAACTCATTCTTTAGCTTTTGCATTTCATGCGGAGGACAGAACTCCTTCATCATTACTTCCTTGAGTTCCTCCCAAGATAGATTGTAGGCTTTATCATTTCCACGCTTGTTTCTTTCAGCTGTCCACCAGTCGAGAGCACGGGACTGGAAGACTCCGGTAGCGTTCACGATACGGAGGTCATCGGGGCATCCACTTTGCCTAAAAGTGACCTCAATAGCATCGAACCAGTGAAACATAGAAGTCGGTCCGTCATTGCCCGTGAAGGCGAGAGGTGCACAATCCTTGAAGTTCTTGAAGCTGAATCGCGGCTTGGGATTCTCAGTTTTCGAGTCGACTGATGAGTTACTGCTCACGGCATGAATTTCCGAGAGGATTTGCGGAATGACTTTAGCTATCTCCTTGGCTACCATTGTAGCGATACGCTTGTCGGCGTTGCTGCGCTGGAGATTCCTTCGGGTGTGCGATCCCATTGAAGACATCTACACGAAGGATTAAGATTAGATGAGATTCGATTATAATAGAGTTATGTTTAAATATTCATTATTATTATTATTAATATTATTATTATTATTATTATTATTATTATTATTATTATTATTATTATTATTCATACAGGGCACAAAATCACATAAACACGTAGGCACGTAAACACGTAGGCACATAAGCACGTAAGCACATAAGCACGTAAGTCTGTAAGCACATAATCCACGTAAGCACACATTTTGCACGTATTCACCTTCTAATTAACCATCATGCGTAGCGCGTTATGAGATGCGAGATAAGCAAGATATATGCGATGCATAATAGCGAGATAAGCGAGATAATACCGCGTATGAGGCACACATGCCCTCATAGGCGTAAGCGAGTTAAGCGATTAATTTGGTTTGTGTATTAATTAGCGTTTTAGATTTCGAGAGCTGTGCGAGTGGTGCATGCGTTTCGGGAGCGTAAAGCAATAAAGCGAGAAATCGATAATGCGAAAAATAAATAAAGCGAGAAATCGAGATACGCGAAAATTTTCAAAATGTTAAACACATAAATAATAATAAATTCGATGATGCGTAAATCGACGATATAAGCTTAAATCAATTGGGAGTGTCCGGGGTTTTGAGATGTTGACTATCCAAAGTGATTCGACTACCCTTTGCATTTGGACTCATGCTTTGGCCTAATAGATAAACGTTCTCACCACAAGCTGCTAACGACGTTTACCCTTCCAGTTAATATGTGTTCCAAACCATCGGCATAACCGAGACTTTGGTGAGATTGCAAATCGAAGAACGTAATTAGTTATTAAGATGCGGGTTTCACCCCTAACTTAACAACATCATTCCTAGTTGTGGCCATTCTCACCGAGGTTTGGATGCCCCGATGGCCATTCCTAGTCGGGCGTTCCACTAGATAGAAAGGGAGATGTTCATCGAGGTTTGGATGTCACTCCTAACTCAACGAAGATATCTTGTGATGAGTAATACGCAGAATGGGCGATCTTATTGAGAGTCCTTGGTTATCACACCTAATCTCAACTTGATCCTCGTTTGTGGGATATGAGCGTTTCATAATCGTGTATATTGTATTAACCTTAGGAAAGGCATATTTAAGCATTTATGGCAAGTAGATTAACATTTAATTCAAAGATAGGTCAATCGGGTACTTAAACATGCTACTAGGTCAAACATGGCAATTCTACCTATTATCCTAAGGAATTAGCACTGATACCAATCTGTCACACCCCAACCAATGGCGGAAACATCGGGTTAGTGGCACTAGGCGACCAGATTGGTTCACGAGAAATTCCGTAACAATTATCCAACAAAATTACTTAACGTTTAACATCCCATACTATCAAACATAATATTTCAAACAACCATTACAGAAATTATGATTTTCTCATAAAAATAACATGGTTCGATATCCCCTAGATTTTTATTACAACCGTTCTAAACAAGATAAGTAAAATACTAAATAAAACTATTCCAAAGCAATCCAAGCTAAATCCTCAACCTGTTACATACGTTAAAATACAAGTCAATGCAATTAAGTAAAGGTGAGCATACGAGCTTGAATAATACTAGCATAGTCGAGAAAGCGTCTGCGAAACAATCTAATTACATATCATGATACACCAAAACACTTAACAGAACATATGCTCACTTCTCATGCTAACTAACGTGAAAAGGCTTGCGCGACCATCCTAACTAGACCCTGTCGGGTGTTAGCCAAACTATAGTACCATACTAGCTAAGGAGGCAAGTTAACGAAAATAAGTCCTAGTCGCATGTTTCTGTATCACATATCGAGCATATACAATAAGATTATTCGCGTGTGATAAATAGTTTTTGATTTGTGATGTGATTCTGATATAGGAACGTATGTAACACCCAAAAAGTGCATTAAAGCGAAAATGGGTCAAGTATACTCACTGTAGGTGCGTTTTGGTAAGACTTAAGATTCTGAGGAGAGTTGCGGAGTGCGCCGGATCAGCCTGTAAACGAACAGAAGTGCATCAGTCTTCTGAAAAGCCGAAATGGTGAAGTTTGAGTTGAGCAGTTTTTAGGAGAATTTGTGTGTAAACACACAAGTTCGAGCGAACTTGTATGATTTTGGATGGTTTAGTGTCAAGTTCGGTCGAACTTGATGGGTTTCTTTGAGAAACTTGTCAACTTTGGGCGAACTTGTGAGAAAACCTTACTGAGAAGGCAAGTTCGGGCGAACTTGTATAGTTTCCTAAGAAACTAGGCAAGTTCGGCGAACTTGTAGGATTTTTGGTGTTGAATACCCAAGTTCGGTCGAACTTGACCCATAATGGGTACAAGTTCGGTCGAACTTGACCTAGTGAGCTGGTGATTCTTGAGCGAACTTGATGTTTTCAGGTCCAAAATCTTACGTTTTTGCGTCGTTTGTTGAGTAAATCGAGTGCCCATCCCTCCAACCTTAAGCCACTGAGTAAAACTTAGGCTGGAGAGGTCTTTTTGGAGCGAACTTAGCCATTTTACAGAAACTCGGGCTAATCCGGGCGAACTTGAAGGTTCATACGGGTTAGTCCAGTTTGTGTAAATCGACGACTTCGTCCATGTGCTTCCGGATCTGAGACTTAGCTTCGACAACGCCTCGTTCCACTCAAAAGTGAACAAAACATACGTCATTAGTCCGAATATTGGGTAAAAATCAATACTTTAAAGGTTTTGCTCAGATCTAAGTATAGATCTGAGCGAAAACAGAAGTTTTTATGTAAAAAGATGAAGATTTTCGTAAACAGAGAAGATTTGATGAAAACGAAGGCAATACCTTATGCCAAAATCGTTGTAATCCTTTGTAAAACGTTGTTGAACCTCATTGGAGTTGAAACCGGGTTGATTCTTACTTATAACACAAAAGTTTCGGGTTTGAGAGCTCTGAGCGAAGTTGTAACAAGTTCAAATGATAGAGTGGAGCTTATTTATAGGTAAAGGCAAGTTGAGAGCTGATGGGAGTCAAGTTCGGCGGAACTTGCATGTTTTCATGCAAGTTCGCGCGAAGTTGTTGGATTCTGAGAGAAATAGAGCCAAGTTCGACTAAACTTGACCTCCCTTAGGTTAAGTTCGAGCGAACTTGATGTTTTTGAGGAGTTTAATTGGCCAGTCAAGTTCGGCCGAACTTGGTATCACCAAGTTCGAGCGAACTTGACCCAATTATTGGGTTTTCTTCGTTTGTTTCACGTTAAAAGTTCGTTTGGGATTCGGTTCGTATTAGTTAGTTATATTAAACGTTGTAATTGATGTAATAGTGCGATTTAGCGATTCGAGTGTGCGAGAGCGATGCGATAGCGAGCGTAATAGTAACCACAAACACACATAACACATAAATAATATAAAACCACATAAATAATTGCGATTTGCGATGCGATGAGATTAGCGATGCGATTTAATAAGCGATTAGATGCGATATGACATACAATACCATAATAAATTAACATTAACTTTATTATCAACCGAACCTTAGGATTACAAAAGATAGGTACATCGTAAAGACAAAAGAAAATGTAACAACGAATTTTCGAGTTGTTACATTGTGGAGGCGTTTCTCGATGTCGAAGAGGTCACCCTCTGGTTCAGAAGACGTCTTCCTCTTTGAACCAGACTTAGCTCTGGTGGTGACTTAGCGAGGTTCAACAGCAGGGACGTTCTTCATCGACTCCTTCTTCATAGCCTTGGAGGTGATGATGTTGTTGATATCATCAAGGGCAAAGGATGCAGACTTGGAAGTGGATTTCTGGATACCTGTTCGTCATACATCAAAAAGATAAGTTTTTAAATCAAACTTTATTATTTCTTTGCATTACATATTCTACGATTGCTTACTTGATATGCTGTAGGATGAGGAGGTTTGCACTTCTTCAACAGCATCCTGGATCTTTGCTTTGAATGATCTCTCTGCAGGGTCAAGGTTCAGGAAAACTTGTACTCGTTCATCAACACCCGGAAGGTCAGCAAGAATTGCAAATTCTTCACTGCAAAAAGACAGAAAGATCAAAAGTGGTTAAAATATGAGTGAAATACATATGACAAATCCCTAAATCCTACCCTTTGCTATCCATCTACGAGGCAACAAATCCCCCTCCGGTAGAGAGTCTCTTTTGACAAAGAAAAACTTATTCTTCTAAGAAGAATCGTTTTGGGTCGTTTTGAGGACATGAACTGGTTGGTGGGCTTTCACCTTGAACATGAATCTGTTGGAACCATGGGTAGTCAGAGAATACATGAAGGCCAAGTCAGAGAGGGTTACTTGTAATCCCTTCTGGTGAACAGAGTTCTCCACAACATCGGCATCACTTAACTGAAGCTAATACCGGTGACCTTGAAGAAACTTTGTGTTAAAGGTGGAAAAGGATATGAGAACCCAAGAAGGAAGGGTAGGGCATGAAAGCAAATCCAAGCGTCTGACATCGCGTCGCTCCAAGCAGAAGGATCAAAGGGTCTGAAGATGGCTTCTGGAGGAAAACAAGACTTTAGGGTTTTAATCTCTGGATCTGTGAACTTACATATCTCAGAGAAAGGGTCCTTTAGCAGGTTTTGTGATGGGAGAGACTCGTCGGATTCTTTGGAGCTGGAGTTCGGAGAGGATCTAGTATGCATGTTGCCGGAACAAGGAAAGAGAAAGAAGTAAGGGGGAGGAAATTACCTGATTTGCAAAGGAAGAGCTGGATTTATGAGAATAAATCTGGGAATTTAAAAGAAAAGGGAGTAATCTCTTCCCTATTAATAGTGATTATTGTTTTGTGTAGCATGTGCAAGTCCCATCATCCCTTACAACGGCTATTTTTGAATTTAAGCTAATATGACAGCTGTGATCCATTATCACAACCGCCATATTGGGGGCAAGTGTTAGGGCTGGTTTTCTTATATTTATGAATCAAGGATCCTCCTAAGTATCATGAATGATTCTTTCTGAGACACATGGAGGATACTGGAAGGATTAAGGAGCCTTAGGATGTTTAACAGTTACTAACAATTGTCTTCGATATGTTGTTCAAATTTAATGCAGGTATTCGTTAAAGACTAGGTCAGGCTGGAATATTGGAATATACTGAGAATTACGCACGTGCATCGAGCTATATGGACGTTGTGGGTGATCCTCGATATCTCGGATAGTTAGTTGCTAGCTAGGAACTCCATTATTTTAAGGGATATTGAGCTATAATTAGAAACACACACATTTTTATCGTAACTCTCTGAGAACTCACTACAACACTCTAGATTTCGCTTGTAAACAGCTCAATATCTTCCGAAGTTGTAATTTTTGCTTGTCGAATATAGTTGATAGTGATAGTTTTCACTATCTGAGGTTTTTATGCCGGCGATCTACTAGTGATCAAGGGCTTTTCCTCGTACAAATCCTGGTGTTTGTCGTTGTCCTTACATTCTATACTTGAACATTTACTCATTTGATCTACAAGCACTCAACCTCACATTCAAAGTTTGGTTACATTATCCTTAATCAGATTTTTGACAAAAATAGTTATCATCATCATTGTAATACGGTTTCTTTCTGTTTTGTGCAAAAATCTATTGTGTGGTGTTTTAAACCTGCAGTCTAATATGTGTTCTTCGTATGTTCTTCGTATGGTGTTTTAAACCTGCATTCAAGGTGTTTTAAACCTTCAACCCAGTATGTGTTCTTCACTGGTGTTTTAAACCTGCAGTCCGGTATGTGTTCTTCACATGGAGTTTTAAACCTGCATTCATGGTGTTTTAAACCTGTAATCCAGTATGTGTTCTTCGTATGGTGTGTTTTAAACCTACATTCATGGTGTTTTAAACCTGCAGTCCAGTATGTGTTCTTCGTATGGTGTTTTAAACCTGCAATCCAGTGTGTGTTTCTTCGCATGGTGTTTTAAACCTGTTATTTACACCTGTATTCATAGTGTTCTACACCTTCATTCCAGTATATGTTCTTCGTATGGGGTTTTAAACCTGCATTCAGTAGGCTTCATATCATGCTATACTATTTTTTATCTATATAAATATAACAATATTGTACTCATATTAAAGAATAAAAAAAAACTTGTTATGATACTCATATTAAAAAGATATAAATAAAGAAGCTTGTTATAAGTTATTGACGTAAAAAAAGATGGGTGAAACTTGCATGTGCATTAAAGTTGATGGCAGTTTTTTTATTTAAAAATACCATATAAAAAGACACTATTACCCCTAATCTAGCCAAATTAGTCAAAAAATAAAACATAATTTACATTTACGCTCTTCTTGATCTCAACCATTAACTACAAGATCTAAGGGCTTAAAACACTTCTTACTCTTCTCACAAAACCACCTCTTTTTACACTAACCCCACCCAATTTACTAGTTTTGTACTTATTGTTTCAAAATCATGCATGGTATGTCTTTTGACCCCAACACAGTTAATTTTTATCGTTAAATCAGATCATGTGAGGGTATAATTGTCGTTTTATCACCACCACAACCTCCTTCCACTACCGCCTTTCACCACCACCACCACCACCACATTCTCTCTATCTGTCTCTCTCTATCTCTCTACCGGTTCACCATTATTCATAAATGTCATCAACACCTTCAATAAAACCATACTAAAAAAATCCAAACTGAAATAAAATAAGCTAATTTCAAGAATCCTAATCTCAGTAAAATCAACCAAAATTAACCAACTTTTCACCAATTTTCAAGAACCCAAACATATCCGGTCACAAACAGATTGGGTGGTTGCTCGTCGTTGTTTGTAAATTTTCTAGTTTGGAACAATGGTAGTTGATGAAGATGGGTCGTGGCAATGGAGGTAGCTGGTGGTTGCTCGTCGTTGTTCAGAAGTTTAGAGGGTCTGCGGTGCAGTTTCTTGCATGTTTCAGGTGGTTAATGGTTGCGATGAAATGCAAACATGGGCTAGGGTTACAAGTGGGTTGATGGAGGTGGCAGAGAGTGGTGGAACGACGATGATGGGTAGGTGTTGGTTGAGGGTTACAACCGATGGTGTGTTAACTTTATCCCCTAACTCTCTCCAACCAAACCCTAACCTCCGGCGAACTAGCATCTCCGACAAACTGCCATATCCGGAAAACTTGATGAAGACCGTTAAGACCCTAGCCAGAAAAACAAAGGGTCCCGGGTAGATCTGCAAAATCGGTGGGTTGAAGGCAACAACAGGTGGCCAGCGATTATGTCGATTAACGTCTGGCCAGTGAGGCTATCTCCATTGGTGAACAAAACCTTGGTTGGTTGGCCAAAAAGTGAAAAAAAAAATCATTAAAAAATCACGACCGAGTTGTAGGTTCAACTTTGGTTGTTGAATTTTTTATTATTTTCAATATGCCACATGTTGGCTAGTGAATGGGTTCACATTTAATTGTGTTTTCTATTTTTTGTTTCATAACAATTAATTTTATCTTAAACATAATTTTCTTTAATAACTTTTTAATATTTAATTATTAAAAAACTCTGAACACAGTATTGTTTAACTTTTTTTTTAACATATTGATATAAATTTTATCAAAAACCGAGTTCCTTCAAAAAATATATTTTTAATTATTTTTGGAGTTGACGAATAATGCTCTAAAACGATCTGATGGAGCATATATGGGACAAATTTGGAGTTGACGAATAATTATGTAGTTTGTATTTTATGTACCTGTAATTTTATATTTCATGTGATCGTTGTAACTTGTTTGTCATTTTTATTAACTATGTTTGATGAATGTATGTGTTTTTTTATTAAAAGATTTCTTATATTGTTGTTATTTATTTTGCTTTTAAAACAAATCGGTTTAAATGAAAATATTAATTGTAATTATTTCTAACATATTTATGGATAAATATTAAGCATAAAAATATATATTTAATAAAAAATGTTTTAAAGGTTGGGTTGTAGATGTGAGTAGAAGGTTGAGGTAGATTGGTTTGTGTAGGTGGAAGAGAGAGAAATTAGTTTTTTTATGAAAAAGTTGGGTTGGAGGAAGTTTTGGATGGATATAGCGAGAGATTTGTGGGGTGGGTGACAGGTGAGATTAGAGATTGAGAGAGAAGGAGAGTTGAGAGATATAGAGGGTTATTTAAAATGTGAAATGATAAAATTATTCTTATATACAAAGCACATGATCAGATTTAACAGAAAACATTAACTAAATTAGACCTAAAAAAATAAATATATATATATATATATATAGTATTTAGAAAATTAAATACAAAACTCAATAACTTATTTAAAAAAAATTAAGTACAAAACTCAGTAACTTATCGATTTCAAACGTAATACTATAAAGATAACTAACAAAACTTCTTATTCATCGTAGATAGTGAGGTATATGCTCTTTATGATACCAAGATAAATTGTTAAAATCTTTTAAAGGAGATTGGAGTTGGCGTTGACCAGATTAAAATTAAAAATAGTATTGTTTTTTGATGAAAGTGAAATGCAGGGGCTGTAATTGTACTTTCGGCAACCTTGTTTTCCTCTTCACGCTAAATAATTTCTACCAAGTTGCTTGTATATGTGTATATATATACACACACATTAATCATGTATCTTCGTCAAACCCATCTTTTAAAACATGTCTATGTTACAGATTGTTTTGTGTTTAGCACTATAGGCCAAATTCATTATTTTCTGTTCTTATTCATGGTAGATTCTTATTGATTTTTCGATGATAATTGACATAAATCTTCCATGTTTTTGACCAGTTGGAACTATATAGAATTAAATGAATCAATTTTTTTTATTTGAGTGGTTCTCAACCTTGGCATAATTGCTTAAATTGGTTCTTATAGTGTCATTTTTTGGATAATCTGATGATGGGTATAGCTCCATTTTTGTAAAATATTCTCTTTAGATTATCAGATTTTGATTCTCTTTTCATGATTTGACCAACCTGTTCTTAAATTCGATTAGTCAATTTTTTTGCACATTACCTGTTCGACGAAATGTCACAGTCACTAGCCCGTTTTCCTTGTGCTATTGGAGCAACAAGAATAATAAAGAGCCCGTAATTTCTTCTGGGTCCGCTTAGGATTCGATGAAACTGTGTTCTTCAAATAAGAAACATGCTAATTTATCATCGAAAAAGGTGAAGAAGAAATGGTCGAGTAGGGAAGAAAGAAAGGGGGTAGTGGATAAAGAGTATGACGTGGTGTTGGTGCCATCGGATGGCGTGTGTTTATCTGCATCTGAAGAATCTTCCTATGATTCAGACTGGTCTATTGGGTGGATGGAGCCTCATGCCCCTGATTTTTTGGATAGTGATGATGAGGATGTTGATGCAGATAATAGCTTTGCAGTTTTGGTTCCTTGTTATAGAAATGAGTGCAAGGGTTTTGGCATGGAGGAGAAGGTCAGGGATCAGTTGTTGAATGTTGTTACCAGTTTTCCAAATGGTTTCCCTGCTGGTATGTATCATGACTTGTTCTTTGTGTATATTTTGTTCTACTTTCCATGATTGTGCAAATAACATGTTGATAGTTATCTTGCCACTTTCCATGATTGTGGCCATTGGTTATTTTTTTATATGTTTTTAGTGGTGTAGGAACCTGAATACCAATAATAGATGGTAATCATTGTGTTGCTTGATTAACATTGATTGAATTTGTTGCAAAAGTGTAGCTATAGTAAGGTATGTAAAATGGTGTTTCTATGAAGTTGGGTAAGTCCTATAGTGGATCTTTGGAATATAATTGGAGCGAAGGATCAAAGGGTGTGAGTTAGGCGTTTTTAAAAAGGTAAAAAAATCTAGTGTTTTTGAACATTGATTTATAGCAACTGTAATCTAAAGACTTGTATAGTAAATTAATGTGGTTTTAACTTATCGTATATTTTATTAATTTTTAACTGATATATTATTCTTCTTTTTTATTTTTTATTTAATTAAGAGTAAAATGTCAAAATAGTCTCTTAGTCTAGGTCACTTTTGCCACTTTAGTCTAAAAATGTAACTTTTTATATCTGGATCTTTAAGGTTTCATTTTTGTTGAGTCTAGGTCACTTTTACCACTTCAGTCCAAAATTAAATCTTTTGTATCTGGGTCCTCGAGGTTTCAATTTTGTTGCTATTTTCATCCGATTGGCAAACTGGGTTAGAATATTCTGTTAACATCTCCCCTTTTTTTGTCGTTTTCCTCATTTAATTAAAAAATAGTATGAAATAAAATGACGATTATACCCTTCATTTAAATGAGGAAAATGACAAAAAGGGGAGAAATTAATAGAAAATTCTAACCAAGTTTGCCAAACGGATGAAAATGGCAACAAAAATGAAACCTTAGGACCTAGATACAAAAGGTTTATTTTTGGACTGAAGTGGTAAAAGTGACCTAAACTTAGAGAAAATTTTGGCATTTTACTCTTTAATTAGCTTGTTACACTATTTTCTTTATCCAGTCAGTGATATATCCAGTTTAAATTAAATATAAAGAACAAAGAAAAGTATAACAAAATTAAGAGTAAGTACATCTTCCGGTCACACCTATTTGAGTATAAACTCAATCTTGAGATGAATACATAAACGAAATTGAAGAATCTTTGAACACAAACTTGAAATCTGTCTAATCGGTCGCGTTTTGATTTATTTGCAGAGGGCAACAAGTACATGGAGCAGTGGCTTGCGTCTCTTCAGAACAACTTCTGATATGCAAGTCACGTTGTAGAACTATTCGATGATGCTGAAATCGGCGTTTTCTTGCTTAGTTTTTTCCTTCGTGTGATGTTTCGTCTACTTCACTTGTAAGATACCCGAAAAAGAAGATAAAAAAGAAACAAAGAAGACAACAACTCTTCATGTGTCATTTGAAGTTGGTGATGGTGGTGAATCAAAGACTTGATACATGATGTTGATTCTTTATTTCTAGTATTGATGATGTAAATACCCATCCTTTGTAAATAATCATACAAGGTGCTATGGAATCGTAATTTGGTTTCGGTTTATGTTTAAGAACTGAAATGGTCCGGTGGTTATAACATGTTTTGTGTTTTGGTCATGTAGTGAGGATTGTGAATCTTGTGATGTTGTGTGGTCGACAATTCGTTGAGGGTTCCAAGTTACTACTACACTAGTTTTGGCGCCATTTTGGGACTCGATGCAACTTAAAACAACCAAAGTGATATCAAATCGAGTTGTGAATAACAAACTCTTTTTAAAAGTAAATTGATTAAACAATCGGTGCGCATATAATGTATATATGTGTGGGCCATCGGGGGCAAAAGTGAAAGTGCACTAATTTTAACGTTATTTTATTAATTTCGTGAAAATAACATTAAAAGTTAATCATGCATCATGTGGTGGCTTTGATAACCGAAAGACAGGGAGGGTTACATGCACTAATCGGCTTTTGACCCAATTGATGAGTGTTACGTGCCTTATGTCCAATGCTTGATGCAAAACTACTATCGAGTCGGGGGTCTCGCTAGAAGCAGCCTCTCTATTCCTACGGGGTAGAGGTAAGGTTGCTACACATGTTTTAATTTCGGTGCTGAGCGAAAACAACCAGCTCGATCCAAATTAAATCCGAGCACGAGCATCACTTTTGTGCTCGGTTTTGCAAATTCGATCCGATCGGATCGGATCGGTTGTAATTCAATCCGAGCACGAGCAGACCCTCGCTCGGATTGGATCGGCTCATGAATACCCTAATCTTACCCTCCTCAGACCATACCTTAGCTTTACTATTGGTGAGATTGACTGAGTACGATGATGATAATGTTAGACAATAGGTGACCCCGCTAGGTTGATCCGTACCTAGGAGCGGCTCAAACCTTTTGATGGTTTTTATTTAGGCTAAAAGAAAAATAACGTGACCCCTTTTCACAAATTATTATAAACCCTACTATATTTACGAGTTTAAGAATCTTTAATAAAAACCTTTTGTGATTAAATTATGACTTCTAGTTTATGTTTTCTTTTTCCTTATAAACACCTTATCGTTGACTTGAAATATAACCACTAAACAAGGCTTACCCAAATTATCAACTAATGGCTAAACAATTATGACCCGAATAAGTACCTAAGGACTAAACAAGTTCCATCCAAATTAGCACCTGATAACAAAACAATGTTACTCATATTAGCATCTAATTACTTGACAAGTTCATCAAACTATCAAAGGATCACCGACTGGATTAATGAGAGTAGTAACTGAACAGACTGTTGATTTGAGGTTGATATTGAACATTTCGCTTCATACCTTAATGTTTAAATTGACGATATTCATATAAAACCGTATCAACTTTTCTTCCATTAACCCAACAAAGATGTTTAAGACTTTTCGTTGGTGAGGATGTAAGCTAAATGTATCGATCATTTCATTCGGTCAACATTTCGTTTCCATCCTACTTGTCATTACATTAACATTTTGTTGGCCGTAACATTTTGAATAAGCACGGTACTAATCTGCAAAACTAAAAGCATCGTTAGCTCGTTAAGAGGAAAAGGTGGTTCTTCTCTTAACCAGGCTTCACATGAGCAAACGTAACCGTTTTAAGGGAATAAAATAGTTTGTGTTTAGAGTGAGAGAATAAGAAATCAGATCCTTAAACATTTCGTAGAGGTTGGTATTTCTAGTTGAAAGGTTAGAGAATGAGATGAGTTGATGGGTTCCTGGGTTTGACGTTGCCAACAAGGAAATATCTCCTTGGTCCCCTCTAACACAATCGGTAGTGTTTACAGAGGTGGATGGTTGTTGGCGCGTCGTGATTGGTTATACGTTGCCTTGCAAAGGAACTTGTTGTCGCGTTTGTCATCAAATATTAGTGGAGATCATGGAGCAGTGACTGCGCAAGCTGATTGGTTACACGTCACTATCTTTTTGTACTTTTTGTCTCCTGTTGGATTGATCATCGTGGGGATTGGCTGGGGTAGAGCCTGGCGCATGCTGATTGGCTGCATGCTATTGCCACTTTCACTGGTTGTGCTTCTTGCGTGCTGTCATGGTTGCGCTTCCACGGGTGGGCTCCGTGTCACACCCTGACCCGCAGCGGATTATCGATCGAGGCGTGATGATTGTCCACAACTCATGACAACTACTGAAAAGTTAAATGTTATTATGTCAAAATTAAACAATGTCACATAATCAAATAACTAATCAAATTATCCAAACAAAATCAAAATCATAAACATAAAGATAGAATCTGGTTTATTGTCTAAGGCATATCCCTATGTGTCCTCATCCTCATCACTTCAAACCTGATCACCTGTATTATGTATAAAAGTAGTTTGGGTCAACATAAGTTGGTGAGTAAATCTTACATTAAATAAAACAAATTTTGTTTAATTATTTTAATATGTTTAATATGCAATTCAATGGTAACTAGAATTAGTACCCGCTGCAAGCACTAATTCCTAAAGCTAGATACATAAGTTGTACAAAAGTTGTTAAATCAAATGCTGTGTTTACAAGTTATGTTGCTACAATTTGACTAAAAAGCAACAAACAAAACTCAACATGCTGAAGCAATAGTTCATGCTGCAATATTCCGTATTACTGATAAACTTATCATGAAATGGCTAGATATTTTGAAGTCGCATACTTAATTCTTTTAAGCATCCTAACTTGTGTTAACAAATGTCGCTCTAAAAGCTTGTTTCTTTGCTTGTCCAGCTACAGAAGAAGTATCCTGGAAAAAATAATTATTTGAATATTTAGTAGCAATGGAAAAAATAGTCATATCATATGATTATAGCTTTTACTGAATTTATATATAAGCCAAATTAAGACATCCGTTTAGTTACCCCATGCATTCTTTCTAACATGACAATGAATTTTTCATGTGTCTTAAGTCTAGGCTAATAATTGTCACCACAAAGTTAATTTTTCCTATAACTTCTCTTTCCTACATCATAAGATATATAAATACAATTATAGGTGTAATATGTTCATTAGAGGTCAAATCACTCATGGTTAGAAGGATTGTTTTGAAACATACCAATTTCCTCATATTGTTTGTATATGATGAAGTAAAAGTAAATTAGAGGCACACTTACAAAAGCTGAAGCATCATCAACATATAGAAGTTGGTAATTTTGACCCATCAACTCATATTCAGGTCAATTCACATTATACTTTATCTCATAACGCCCTATTATGCTTGGGTCGAAACGGACAGGTTGGTTTGACATTCAACACTAATACTGTTTGTCTAACTTTTTAAAATATTTAGTAAATAAGTAAGGCACGCAATACATAAACAATATTATTATAGCAACCCAATGTTTTTAGGAGATTGTATGAGTTTACAAACACTTAAGATCATTCTGACATTTGTGGTGATTTGATCCTCCGAACGAATTAATAATCAATGAAATTTTTTTGTTTTATTTACGAGATTTGTATTGTTATCATGACAATTGCATGTATTCATTTCTTGCACGATTCCAAACTCTTAAACAATTTCTGGAAGTGAAATCGCAAACTATTACGCAAACGTAATCAGTTTAACGCGACTACGCTCCGGAACAATGGAATAAGCTAAACATACCCTAAATATCCTTTACATAATTTAGAAATAAGTTTTGAGGGCTTCGGTATGGCAAAAACACGCTTAAGCAAGCTCAGGGGCTATTTTGCAAATTTTGCGAAACTATGCCGTTACGCGTATTTCTTAATCTGGAACATGTACGCAAATCCAAAAATTTTTGTAATCATTAAAATCTAGTATTTTAATGATTGGAATGCAAAAATATAATTCGTCATAATTAACCGAAAACCGCAACTGTACGACCGAACGAATCGACACCCGGGACATTTTTGGACATATTTCAAGTTCCCTATGCTTGAACTTCCTTATAGAGCTTAAAATGTGGTTAACGGGTGTTAGAAGTGACAAAACGCAACGAAACGAGTTCAGGGGCCTGTTCTGCCAATTTTCAAAAGTTGCTGCCAGCTAAAGGGCATACGGACCGTAAGCCCATAGCCCTTACGGTCCGTAAGGACCCCCCAACTCAGCAGAAACTTGGCAGCTTCTTGTTTACTTCCTTGGACACTAATCTTTCGAAATTGCCACACTTCTTCTGGTTGCAACACATCATTATACACTTGTAATGATCCTACAACCTCCCCTAACACATGGAATGATCTTGTGCAAGCTCCACAAGTATAAATAGGTGTGGTATGCAACCACATTCTTTGCTCATTCCTTCTCTTCTCTCTATAACTCTAAGTGGAGACTACCACATTGTTGGAGGTCTCCCATCTGAGTTTTCTAAGCCTTTTTTTTCATCCTTGGTTGCCTTGAGCACAAGTAAGTGTTCTAACTTAGCCTTGTTCATTTAATTTAGCTATTTCAAGCTAAAAGTCAAAACAATGTTTGACTTTCAGCTTTGACCATTAATTGGTCAAAGCAAAGTTCAAATGAACTTTGCAATGTGATCGTAATCACGATGGTTATGATCCTTAGAGATCATGCCTACTGATTTACCATGTTTACTAGTCAAGTGACGAGTCAAAGTTTCGGTCAAAAGTGCGCATTATGTGCATTTTATGACGGAAACATTTTTAGGTATCAAAACACTTTGTTTTGATATCAAATCAGTTTTCTAACTTAGTTAAACATGTTTAAAATGTTTAACACGTCACTTTTAGTTTAGTGCTTGTTTAGGGTCGTAAGTCGAGCGGTCTTGACCACCGCTTTGACTTTCGAATCCGACCCGTTTGATCAATCTTCGGATCCGACCAAACACATATTTGTGACCATAGTTGTAAAGGGAATAACCCTCTGAGGTTATACCTTATGGTCACGTCGTTTGGTTAGAATTATGTTAAGTCGCCAGTTATGCCTTTATAAATGACCAATATGCCCTTTTTGCGCATAATTCAACTTTAAGCATATGTGACCAATGTTTTGACATATAAACTGATGTTACAACTATATTAAACTTATTTTCGCATATTAGACTTATCATAACACATATCTAACCATTCGAACACGTATTTTCGCAAATGATTCGTTAAAGTAGCGTAAAGTACCTTAACGAGTCATAACGGGTCGAAAGCACTTAGGAACCTTTTCAAATCAGAATGTAGACTTTGTTAAACCATTTCATATGAGTACCAACACTCATTTGGTTTACAAGACCTCCTTCTATCCCATCCGCCGATTAATGTCCCAACATTTATATAGTTATCTGATTTTAGGACACATTTGATTTCTCGGACTTTTGAGCATTGTTTGATCTTTTATTCAAGGTTACTTTGCAATCCCAAGTGAGTACATAGCTCCCCTCTTTTATGTTTTGCAAATATTTTTTGGTGACTCATATGTGCTAAATGGTTTTCAAGTTTTCAAATTACAAATGCTATGGTTTATATAAACACGACGATTTCAATAATGTGAAACAAACTTTTTGGTGTGTTGTATTCATGACACGAATGGCATTCATTAGCTTTGGCCAAGCCGACCAGTAGTAAGTTATGGTACCATAGGACTGACAATCCCGTTACCAAGGTTCCCGGTGTTTGTGGGGAAGTTTGGGGAACGACCGAAACTGATTACTTTAACAAACCCTTTGGTGGTTTGTTATTGCAATTTAAAGATACCCTTTGGTAGTATAGACGAGTCAACACATGTTTGAATATATTCACCAAAACGACCAAATTTTTTTCACAATTAAAACAAGGACGATGAACAATTGGTTTATGACACAAACAATGGACGATTGGTTTATAACAAGGACGATGAACAATTGGTTTATGACACAAACAATGAAGGATGGGTTTTTGGTAAGTGATTTAGATAACGGGACGTGTGTAATGTGATAAAAGCATGATGGATATGCTGCTAGTACTTCCTATATATAAGTGTTATTATCATATTACATATGTGGCATTATTCAAATAACTTGAAACAAAGGTTATCAAACAATGACACGCAACGATTTTCAATTTAAGATATAAACCATGCAAGGTTTCTTTCAAGACGATTTATTACTTGGATTTAGAAAATAAATGTTTTGGTCAAGATTCATGGCTACAAGTCTTTTATAAACTATAACTAACTTGTTTTCAGTTGGTTAGTTATCATTGCAATACCAAATACTTTTGATAATAAGGTTTTCAATTGACGACTCTAGTAGTCTGACGAGGTATTGCAATACATATTCAAGGCCATGAATTTGACACACTCATAAAACCTATGTACTCGCCGGCATATTTTTGCCGACTCGTTTTCACATATGTTTCAGGAAACCAAGTTTGATGTCAATGCATACTTACGTAGGATCGGACGCGGACTTTAGTGTCTTAAAATATGAAAAAAAAAACAATAGTTCGTTTAGTTTGTTCTAAATTCTAAGAAAATGTAACCATGTAATTTCAATATTCAATAAAACATAACTTTAAGTACCACTTGTTGTTGAAACAATCTGTTAACGTGACTCCCCGACGTTTCCGCCACGATTTGTTATTTTTACGCGGTCAGAGTGTTACAATCATCTTCCACTCGTAAGCCCAACTCACCCGCAGTTAACATATTTCCTTTTTAGAAAATTATTTCATTTGACCCATTTTAGATTACAAAAAAAAGCGAATAGACTCGTTCACAAGTAAATGGGTAAATTTTCACCTTCAGTGCATGTGCATAAGCTCAAAGGCCAAAAGCAGAAACTTAAAAGAGGAAACCCCTAGTGCACACACATATGCTTAAAGGCCAAGAATGGACAAAAAGAATATGCTTACCCCTGTTCTTTGTCGGTTCAACCCACCACTTATGGCAATTAGTAGATAACCATTTGAAAGTTGTTGATGTGTAGCAGCTGCATACAATAAATTTAGAGTTCTAGGAAATGTTGAATACCAAAGATACAATAACTTGAAAATGTTCACTTTAAAAAGGTTGAAGTGGAATTCCCACATTCGCATGCTAGCGTTAACACTAAAAGACGTGAGGCTGTGGGTGAGAGGTAAGAACTTCATGTAATGTGCATGAGGCGTTGCTCTATGTGCAACCATAAGCTGCATCTCTATCCTCTCTTTTACATATCACCCTTTTATAATACTTTTAAAATAATCATTTAGCAAGAAAGCAAGTAGTTACAAAGAAGTCAGTGTGGTTACCTTGAATGGTTTGTTTTGTCTGGTTAATATTTGGGTTAGGCGTTGTGGGAGGGATACCGAATGAAATTATGCGATGACATTATAAGCTGAAATAAATGTTTTGCTTTAGTTAGAATTCGACTAAACAAATAATCTAATAATTAAATTATTCAACCAATTACTAAATAACTAACAGTCAAAAATCTCAAATATAATTTTATAAAACTATGTTCCAGTTTACCAATTCCAACACTCAAATGTTTTGCTCTAGAATGCATCCTCATTCTAATAATTACGCATATCATATTAACAATCATTTTAATCAAACCATCAAGAAACATTCATGTACCGTTCAATTGACCAAAAACGTAACTGAGGAAACAATCCAATTGAAAACAATGAACCATGGCAGAATCGTTACTCGTTAATGATAGTATGAACACATACCAGAACCATAACAGATAAGAAAAATTCACGAAAGACAATCTGATCGATCGAAAGGCTAACGAATCAGAGATAAGAGAAACTTTTATCAGCTGCATTAATTTCGTGCGAAGACCTAATTGGAATAAGAAGAAACTTTGTAAAATAACCATAAGTTATCAAAGACATGAAATTGAAAGTCGGGTTTGGAAGTGATACCGATCAGAGCAAGAAAAATAAGAAGATGAACCACATGCAGAGCAAAAAAGAAAGACAAATCCATAGACTGAAATCGTGACCTACGAAGCTATGGTGGTCCTCTTCGTGCTTCTTGTGGTCTGGTACACAGTGGCTATCGTGCGTCTGGTGGTCGCCGCTGTGCTTTTTGTCGTCGTAGGATCGAGGAAACCGGGCGGTAAAACGACGCCATTTCCAGATGGATTTGATGGAATTAGGGTTTGGTTGGATGAAAGAGGCGAAGGACTGTTCTTGGTTTGGTGATCTGCTGCTGGATCTCACGATCAGGGGAATGAAATTAGAACTTTGGAAGTTTGTGGTATCGGTGGGAGGAGAAGTGGAGAACACGCAAGAAGCAGAAATGTGGACACGTCTTAGGAGCAGAAATATGACAAGGCAGAAACAAAATACAAACAACATACCAATAGGTACATATCACATATGCACATAACACACTTTAAACATACAGTACAACCAGTTAATGCCCATTTATGTTGCAAAATGATAATATAGTATATATATAACATATAATAGCGTGATCACAATAAATAAACATCAACAATAATTAACTACAAACCAACAAATGTAATGTGTGATGATGCGATTATGTGATAATGCGACAAATTCTATACATATAATACTGTAAAATTCTCACACCTTAACCAATAGCGGAATTATGGGAGGACGTAAATAGATTGCTCAAGAAATCATAACACTATTTGTGACGATATTTAATTCAAGACCAATTTCATTTCATTGATAATAATTGTTAATACATTACAAGGAAACAAAATACAACATGAAAAATTCAAAGTACAACAAGTTTAACATAATGAAATAACATAATGTAGTATTTCTAAGTGCGTTTCTAGTGTCGTCCCAACTAGATTTCGTCATAGTCACATCATCAACTTGCAACATGTTTAAAAGTATAGTTCAACACAAAAGAATTGGCAAGCACACAAGTTTTGATTAGCATATGTACGTAAAAAGTTTAAACGAATCCACATGACAAAAATAGCTAACTAGATTGATGTATCAAGGCATGCAATGTAACAACCCGCTTTTTCGCAGCTCGTTACTCTCGTTACGCCTAGCACCAGAGATTCGATCATAATGTAAACTATATCGCTTACTACGCTACATCGCTTACTACGCTACATCGCTTATTTCGCACACTGCATCGCACATCACAACGCTTAAACGCCCTCGCTAAATAAATTTTGCGTAATGTTTCCAAGACTATCTGCTCGCTTAATCAGTAATGCGACTCTCGCAAGACTTGGGAACTAAGACGCATATTATCTCGCTTATTTATCTGATTTAATCTAATTCAAACGCTTAATACGCTTAACGCTTCGCTAAAACGCTTAACATAACTATCTAATACGAACCGAATCGTCAAACGAACACCTAAGTTGCGAATAACAAACAAAACTTCGCCACCAGGCCAAGTTCGGCTGAAGTTGGTCACCCCAACTTCGCCCGAACTTGTTCAGGCCACCAAAACACTAAATAAACAACAAGTTCGCTCGAACTTGTACCATTCAAGCAGAACTGGCCAAGTTCGCCCGAACTTGTGCTAAGTTCGCTTGAAATGGTGGCAAGTTCGCTCAGAACTTGATGTCAGCCAGCCTGTTTTCTCTCACCTATAAATACCCAGCTCCTCATTCTCTCATCCCTTGCTGCTAACTTCACTCCAAAGCTCCCAAAACCGAAAACCTTTGATTTCCAAGTAAGAATCAACCCGTTTTATGCAAAACTACAACGTTTTCGCTATGATTTTACACAAGGATTACCTTCGTTTTACCAGATCTCTTTTGTTTATAAAAATCTTCATCATTTTCTACAAAACTTCTACTTTTCACTTAGATTACACATAAATGGGTTATTTGGACTTAGCTTTAGCTCCAAGCTAGAAATCGTGATGATTTCGACTCACCAAGTACTAGATCTAAGAAAAACCTTTTAAGGTATTGATTTTTACAAATAATATGGACTAATGACGTATGTTTCGTTCACTATGAAGTGGAACGAGGTGTTGTCAGGCAAGATCTCAGATCCGGAAGCACAAGGACGATATCGTCACCTTGCATGAACTGGACTAACCCGTACGAACCATCAAGTTCGCCCGGATAAGCCGAGTTCCTGTAAAGTGGCTAAAAATCGCTCCAAAAGACCTCTCCAGCCTATGTTTTGCTCAGTAGCTTAAGGTTGGAGGGATGGACACTCGATTTCCTCACAAACGACGCGAAAACGCATGATTTGGTGACCAAAACAGTCAAGTTCGCTCCAAAAAGAGCAAGTTCGCTCGAAGTTGTCATCAGATTGATGACCAACTTCGCCCGAACGTGTCCAAATCTCAAGAAAATCAGTCAAGTTCGCCTGAAGTTGTATAGTTTCTAAGGAAACCAACAAGTTCGCCCGAACTTGTACCAACTGTAAGATCAGCATGTTAAGTTCGCCCGAACTTGTACCCATTTCTAAGAAAGGGTACCAAGTTCGCCCGAACTTGTAAATTCCAGCAGATTTCAGGCAAGTTCGCCCGAACTTGTACCAATCCAAGAGAATTGGTACAACTTCGCCCGAACTTGTCCAATGCTCCTTCCCATTTTGACCGTTTCAGCACTTCGGAAGATTGATGCACTTTTCTTCACTTACAAGCTAATCCCCGGTGCTCCCCTCAATCCATATCAGATTCTATCTTACCTCTTACGCACCGACTCTGAGTATACTTGATCCCTTTTTGCTTAAACGCACTTTTTGGGTGTAACATACGTTACTATCAAAGTACAGAACGCACGCTAAACTGATTTATCACATGCGAATATCTGTTATACATATTTATATGTGATGATAGAAACATGTAAACTAGGACACTTTTTCGTTAACTCCACCTTAGCTAGTATGGTACTATAGTTTGGCTAACACCCGATGGGGTCTAGTTAGGAAGGACACATAGCACTTACCAGCCTTTTCGAGAGCTTAACATGTGAAATTTCTCTTGTGTAGTTTATGTTACGTGAATCATGATTTATGTATGTGGAAATTCGCGACGCTTTTCTCTATTATGCTATTACATCAAAACCTGTATGCTCGCCAATACATTTTTGTATTGACATTATTTTTACGTATGTTAAAGGTTAAACGCAGGATTATCATGAATCAAGATTAGGCTTCTTTAGATACACGCCTAGACTGTTTTTAAATCTAGTTTTTGAGATTATTGTTCAAGAATCATGTAATCTGTTTGGATTATTGTATGAATATTTCTTTAGTTTTATGGGAAATTGAACCTTGTTAAATATTGTCATATAGTAATTGTTATGGATTCTCTTGAGCAATCTGATTCGCTTAGTGTCGCGCCCCGATAAATTCCGCCATCGGTTGGGGTGTGACATGCAATTCTACAAGTCAACCCAAAGATTACCGCAATAATTAAAGACTTAACATGACCTCAAGAATACGTACGGTGCGCTACTCATATAGCGCTATACATGCTGGGGTGGGAATGCTCGTACGAAGTTAATGGCATGCGAATCATATAAGAATGTTCCAAGAATACAAATCATGTTTCACGTATTTTAGCATGTATATATGATTGTTTGTGTTTGCATAAAGTATAAGTGTGTATGTGTAATTTTGATAGATTAAACATATTGCACCCAAAAGTGTAAAGCGAAAAAGGGTGTTTGAGTGTACTCACGGTTTTGCAAAGCTTCCTTTGTAAGTTCCGTGAAAAGTTGAACGGTTAAAGGATGGAACAACGAGTTATCCCACACGAGGAAACGTAGGTGTGTGAGTAATTGGATGTTTTGAACGGAGGATTCGGATTTGGAATGTAAAGTACAAAAGTATGTGTACACAAAAATAATCATTTAGTTTTAATACACCCGTTTTGACACTATGACAACCCGTATGGGTGAATGTGATTTCATGGGTTAAATTACCCATTAGAATCGTAACAGTGAGTTTAAGGCTTAGATGATATAACTTATTGTCATGACAAGTAACCATAACGATTATTATCAAGGGTTCGGTTATGTATAAGTTTATATATATATATATATATATATATATACACACACATATATATATATTATATATATAATATATAGTACATAATAAGTCCAACATATATATCATAGATTTCATAGATGTCATGCATGGAGGTAGGAGGATAACCGTCCTTTAACCTCTTTCATAAGATTCACCAATACAAAAATTGTCACAAGGACAATTAGGATGGTCATGAATGAATTAGATAGGAAATGTACATTCTTCTCACTATACCAAGTAGCCAAGCAATCGTTAACCGTGAGCCATTCCTGACATAGAAAGAGTGACTAAGTGTCGGAGGCTAGACGAGGTTAAGTCACTCTGGGGTCTAGCAAACTACTTGGGATAGCAAAGGAAACCATCAAGTGAGGTGGTGGATTGAAGGTAGGATAGCCAAGGCTTCCAAGTAATCACACTCATACCAAAGCACAAGTCTTGTCACAAGAACAAGCTTGGATGGTTTCAACACTCACCCTAATAAAATAGAAAGTTTGGAGGTAGTTGACACCTTCGATTTTGTATGAAACAACCTTGGCCAAGCTCTCTAACCATGGTCTTGATTAGGTGCATAAGAGGCACAAGATTGTAGGAGAAAAGTATAGTTTAAAAAAGTTTATAAAGATTTCTTCCAAAACAGAAAGTTTGGACCTCAAAATGGTGATGTTCCACCTTGGTTTTCCATGGAAAACCCGTGGAAACACTTCTAGAGGCATTCCAAGCATTGTAGAGAAAGATTTGGTATAGAAAAGATGAAGAAACTGAAGTAAAGTGCTCACTTTGGTACTTAGAACAATCTGACTTTTCTGATGTTTGCAACTGATTTGAGAGAGTTTTGAAAGTGTAGATGAGTTGAGAAAGTGAAAATGGGTGTTAGGAAGCTTGTTTATATAGTGGGTTAGTAGGGTTTGGAGTTAAATGACGTTTAAAGGTGATTGGGTGTGAAAAAGGTGGGAAGCATGGACCAACCCGTAAGCTTTAAACAACTTGCTGCGGATTCAGGTCTCTCGCACCCCGTGAGAGGCAGAGGCAATTCTCTCGCACCTTGCCAGAGCCTAATTAGGCAGATTTGCAATTTGGTCCCTGAACTTGGTTTTTTCCTCATTTTAAGCTAAAACTTGGTATTTTTGCATGTTTTTAAGTGTTTAACATGTATGCAAGTATAATTTAAGTATCGAGAGTGTATGTTTGAGTATTTTCACGAATAACAAATATTGGTTTGTGTGTAAACATGTATTTATCGACCGAATGCATGTAAGACAAGTATAATTTAATTATCGAGTGTGTATGTAAGACAAGTACATATAAAGTATGAATTCCATTACGATCAAAGTCTCAGATTACAAAGTTGAAATTGAAATATGAATACGATAGGATTACAATTTTCCATAAATAGAAATACGAACACACTTCTAAATAAGGAAAGTACAAAAAGCGAAGCGTTACAAAAACTGCGATAAATGGGATACTGTGAGACTCAATCCCTGAAGAGCGAATCTAAATGTTGTGGCGATACCAAGCTATAACCCATGGTAATGGGAACCGGTTGGCTTGTGGATCCATGCACGCGATGATCTGCGACACAAAGCGGTAAACAATTAATCAACAAGTATAAATAACAATAATTACACATTGAGCTTGCATGTATTTGATATGTGAAATAAAATAAAATAAGCGACACATGACACATCTTAAATAGTAATTGTAGAAAGGGAATTAGGAAGATTTACTCACGGGTTTGCGTATTTTGATTGCTTGAATAAACGCACGAAAACAAGAACTCCAATGACAAGATTACCCTAAAGATATAAAAATACAAATACTAAACAACCAAAAAAACATAACAAAATCAAATCCTACGACTTGGGAACTTTTGTATAAGCTAAATATATTTTAACTTCAACGCGAATAATTAATTAATTGTTTTGTGATCCGATTAGCTGTATTTTTCCCCAAGGTGCTTGTCTTGTTTCACCATGGTTCCTAGATCTGGAAAGATCGGAATGAGACCAATGATCATCACTTCTTGGAAAGTTAGGAGCTTTCTCGACCATATGCCATTACAAATAAATTAATTTGTAAAAAGGCATATTTTATTTCATGATTATATTAATCCTTTTATTGTAAGAATAACTATAAAAGGACATGAAATCTATTATTAAAATTCACTATCTTATATTCTTGTAAAATGTTAGAATAATTTGTTTAAAATTTTCACTTTGATAGTTCTTGTACTTTTTGTATAATTTCTATTATATATCTAATGAATAAGAATACAAAATTTAAATGTAATCCAAAAATTCATAAATTTTTCCAACTTAAATGAACATTAATCCATATTCAGTTTATTGAAAAAATATTAAAAATCAAAAACCCCAAATCCAATATCAAAGAACCCTAAAATTTTGAAGGAATTTAATTCGGATTTTGAATGCCATCTATCACAGAATTGATAGAGTGGTTTGTAGATTTCGAAAACTAAACAAGATGGACATAAATACTACCTCAATTGGTTGAGTAACGAGAGAGAAATCATGTGGGAAAGTTCCAAGCCCTAGCTTTGCTTTGCCTTGAATTTGTGAATTGAGAGAGGTGTTTCAAGGAATTGAGAGTGGGGTATTGTTTTCAATGGATGGAGATATTGTATAGAACAGGTTTTGGGAGTTTTGATAATCGAATTTGGTGATAAAGGAATTTGGTATTTTCTTGATTATAATAGAGATTTGATTTGGTTATAAATTAGGTGATTTAGGAGTGTATTTGGCGGGCTAAGGGAGGGTATTAGTATCTAACTTAGTTGGGGTAAAATAGGATGCCAAATATTGCGAAATACAGTTGGAATAATCGATTGGAAATTGCCAAAATCGCAAAACTTGGAGGAGAAGGTAGCAGGTGGGTGTCGCTTGCATCAGGTGTCAAACGACACCCTAGTGTCTTGAAATGACCGTAAGCGATACTGGTTATCACTTGCAAATTACTGTGTCGTTTGCATTTTAAAGGAGGTGTCACTTGGCTTAAAGAGCCTTGACTTTTGGAAAAGGTATCAACCGATATCTAATATCACTTTGGGTGAGGGAGTTATCATTTGGTAATATGTAGTGTGGGGATGAGTAGGTTTCATTTGGAACAATAGAGGCGTGGTTTCTTTGGGGGTTAGGGTGTCGCTTAAGGGGGCGTGGAGCCGTGGATGATATTATCTAGGATGAAGTGTTGATGTCATATAGATGGGGAAAAAGGTTAGGTAGTGTTTTTTTAAAAATTATAATATCGTTTAGTATATGATAGTGTTGTTTGTAACAAACATCAATATTCCAAAGATTATATATATGTGATAATGAAAACATAATAACAAATAATAAAAAAGAGTAAACTGCCATTTTGGTCCTGAGGTTTGGGCAGTTTTGCCACTTTAGTCCAAATCTCAAACTTTTTGCATCTGGGTCCCTGTGGTTTTAGTTTTATTGCCATTTTGGTCCAAAAGTGATTTTTGTCTTCTAAAATCCTGCTATTTTGTCCTTTTCCTCAGGGCAAAATGGTCATTTTAAGCAGACTTTGAGGTTTATTTATATATATAATATACATTAATGCTTAAAATGACCATTTTGCTCCTGAGAGAAAAGGACAAAATAGTAGGATTTTAGAAGACAAATATCACTTTTGGACCAAAATGGCAATAAAAGTGAAACCACATGGACCCAGATGCAAAAAGTTTGAGACTTGGACTAAAGTGGCAAAACTGCCCAAACCTAAGGGACCAAAATGGCAGTTTACTCTAATAAAAATTTTAAACTTTTGTTTATTTCAATTTGGATTGGTTTACAAAGGTTTGGATTCGATTTTCAAAATGGGTCGGATTTTTTCAGGAAACCATATTTGGCAGATGTTATAGTCTCCCAAACTTTTTCGAATTTCGTTATGAAATTAGGAGGAACCCGCTCATGTAGGGTGGTGTGTAGGGTTTTCCGTAGGTGTAAACGATATCGATTAGATTTAGTAATAGCGCTAGAACTCAAATCTTGACATTTGTGTCACATTTCAACCGATGGCGGAAACATCAAGGTGAGACGGAGGAGATTTCTCAAAACATCATAACGAACTAAAGATGACAATAATTAATATAACAATTTTCATCCATTGCTAAAGGTTACATCGTCTTGAAAATGAAAGTACAACACATTGCAAATTGAAAAATAACAAGTACAAAAATCTTTACTAAAGTTTCGTGTGAGTTTCTAGTCCACTCTAAATAAATTTCTTGTCGTATCGTAATCAATTTCCTACAACATGTATTAAAGTATATGTCAACACAAAATGTCGATGAGCATACAAGTTTGTTTACATAGCTTAAGTATAGAAAATGTCCTAAATCACATGACAATTGTATACTAAGTTATATGAATCATACCAGCTTGCATGAACTATAAATCAAACCAAAGTGTCCACTAGCGTAATTTTATCATCACAACGGTAAGTCTGTAAAGATTGAATACTTAACAATGACCCAACAAACGGGGCGGTGTGCTATCCATGTATGGCTATACATGTTAATAGGCTTGCAAATAATGATAGATAACATGCACTTAGTGTGTCCTAAGATGTATAACAAATAACATAACAAGTAGCATGTTGGTGGATAAGTGTGTCTATAAGCATGATTGTATGTGTGATTCATGAATTTGATAATGATACATGTTGCAACCCAAAGTGTATTAAAACATAAAATGGGTCAAGTATACTCACGGTTTGTGAAGAGAAATCCACAAAGAGCGAGTGTGTTGATTTCGGAAGGATGGAATTCAACAAGTTATCCTAAAAAGGATAAACAAAGGTGTGTGAGTACACGAAATTTGGAGTTGAAGAAATTCTAGAATCTAATATTATGAAAATTACATAAAAGCCTATCTTGTTTGAATACTTATTTGGACACCATTTTAGTTAGTGTTTTTCATGAGTATGTTACTCCTTGGAAGTCCAAAATAAGGAATCCAAAACTTAGATAGATTCCACCTTAACACATGATATTCAACCATGAATTGGTTGTTATCATGGTTCGGTGTTAGATTAGGTGTGTACTTATATGTATATAGTAATATTTTAGGTTTAAGTCATAGCTTGTCAAGTGTGATCATACATGGGTTGGATGAATCCATTAACCCTATAATTCACCAATGCATAAATCATCACTTGGGTGACTTAGATGGTCATGAGTACAATGTAAGGAATAAACTAAATCATCTAATTTACCTAAGCAACGAAGTGAGTTAAACTAGACGTTCATTTCAAACATGGATAGTGTTTGAAGACTTGGTGTAGTTAGTTCACTTTGTTTACTTAAAATTTGTTTGGTGACTTATATGGTATAAAAGTAAGCTAATTAACTAAGTGGTCTAGTGGGGTAGGTGGAATCCAAGTTGTAGAACCAAGGTTCCATTGTTCACACCATTACCATAACTCAAATCTTTCAACATTGCAAGCTGAAGACTTGGTTCGGTTCTTCTCACTTTGTTGTAATGTGGAGATTACTTAGGGACTTTGAAACATTAAGAAAAAGGCATATGAACCTCATGCCTTCTGGAACATACCTTAACTCAAGTCACTTGACATGAAGATTAATTGAGAACTCGGTTTGGTTCATAATATCCCAACAAAACAAAGTAGAAAAGAACAAGTATGAAAGTTTTAACAACACTTAGAAAAATAATCCTAACTTTGGATCTCAAAATGGTGATGTACCTACTTTGTTTACCTTGGTAAACATGTGGTAACACTCGTAGAGGTTTTCCAAGTAGGAGAAAAGCAAGAAACAAGAAGAAAAAAAATACTAGATGAATTGCAAAAATTGTCCTTTATGTATATACCATGTTTCAGGCGGTGTCCTTTGTCTTTAAAATTGACGAGTTTTGTACTTATTGTTTCAAAATCTTGCATGGTACGTCCTTTGAGCCTAACCCAGTTAGTTTTAAATGTTAAGTGAAGGGGTAATCTAGTCTTTTTACCTGTTTATTTAAAACACCATTTATTAACAACTAATTATATTTTTCACCACACACACACACAACACAATTATATATATATTATATATATATATATCTAAACACATTTACCCTATTAAGCACATACACATTCTCTCTCTGCACTCTATACTCTAGGGCACACCCCCACCACCACTTCCGCCACCCACTCCCACCCACACACCCCCTCTTCTTCATGAGCTCTGGTCTCCCAAAAGACAAAACAAAAACCTCACTCAACAAACCATCAAGTTCGATCAAGTATTATAAATTCATTCGTGTCCCTTTTCGATTTGTATCACAAGCAACAAAATCTCTCAATCAATTTGTCATTCAAATCTCAGTTTCACACTTTCCCCAATTTGAAAACTTCAATCGGAATTTTTTTTGATAAATTGTGGCTAGACTTTTTTCTTATTGATTTATTTGTAACTTTCCCTACAAACATTAAATCAAAAAAACTCAAAAGTTGCAACCCATCATTACAGACAAAGTTGCAACCACACGTCCACTTTAAATCCTTCACTGAAGGTTGCAACTTTTGATAAAAGTGTTTGTAAGTTTGTGGTTTGTTAAACCAATGGACGGTGGATCAGACCACGTCGGCTTAAGCTCTGATTTATCAACCACGTCGGCCTCAAGCTCCGATTTACCACCCATAGTTTCACATCTCGCCACCTTTGTTTCCATCGGAAAACATATGGTTGTTGCTAACTTGCACCACCAGTGAGAGAGAGTGTGTGTGTGTTTTAGAGGGTAAGTGTGTTTAGATATATATTTATAATATATAATTATTTTGGTTTAATTATTTAAATGGTGTTTTAAATAAATAGATAAAAGGACCAAATTACCCTTTACTTAACATTAAAAATTAACTGGGTTAGGTTTAAAGGGCATACGTGCAAGATTTTAAACAATAAGTACAAAACTCGTCAATTTTAAAGACAAAGACACCGCCTGAAATATGGTATATAGATAAAGGACAAATCTTGCAATTCACTCAAAAATAAATAACAAGCTCAAACTCACTTTTTGGACTTAGAATTTTCAACCCATGAGTGGAAGATTTCTTAATGATTTGAGAGAGTTTGGGAGGGATTAAAGAGTGTAAAAAGTGTTTAGGAGGTGGTGGAGACTTGTATTTATAAGTAGGATTAGGGTTTGTGAGTTAATGAAGGTGGTTGGGAGTTAGGACATTAAAGAAAGTGGCTGGGAGGTGGAAATTTCATTTTTAGTCTATGCACTTGTATTATTGGTTATTTTATGCTTATAAAGGTGTATGCAAGTATGTTATAAGACGAAAAATGTATAATGTGATTCCGAGAAATATAATCTTGACGTATGTCTCACTTTTTTAATTAAAACGTGTATTTTGCGATTGATTACGCATTATGCATGTATGATTAAACAAGGTTGATATAAAATACAATGTCCATTATGATCAAAGTCTCGAAATTACAAGGATTGAAATAAAATACGAATATAAGTTTTCTAAAAATAGAAGTATGAAAATACAGAATGTTTACAGTGTCCTCTACTTTAGAAAATTTCGTACGAAATTTATTCAAGAGGAGACTCATAGGAAAGAGTGGCATTTCCAATGGTTGAACAGGTAATAAGATATTTGACTAAGAAGGTGATGGTCTTTTAGTCACTAATAAGTATCACGTGTAAGCGTACAAAATGAAATTAGGTTCAATTGCGACATGCAAGATCGGCTAACAAACGTTTCGGCTAAGTCGTTGCTACATTGAGAAGTGTAAGGATTTAATGATTTGATTGCTAAGTAAACGAGTTTAAATAGACAACTTGGAGGGATAATGGATGAGTTTGTAAAAATAACTCGTTTGTCTAAAAGGGATTGAGATATTACTCATAAGTAAGTGTAAAAGGTTGTAAAATGGATCAGTGTGTGTATAAGTGATGGTATTATGGCCTAGTTTAGGCAATAAGATAAATAAACGACCAAAAGTAGTGCTTAGGTTAACGACTTAAATTTTATTTTTTTTGGGTAAATAAGAGCGTAATCCTATAAAATGAGACGACAAAGCCATAGTTGTAAGTAAGGGTTTTATCGAGTTAAAATGATTTCTAAAGATTTATGCTTGTAAGGAAAGCATTTACAGACTTGAAATGAGATTGTGAAAATTATGATTGTAAGAAAAAGCTTTTATCGGTTAAAAAATATGATGGTAAAAGTTTATAAGTTGTACAGAGAGATTTTATCGGGAATTTAGGTTGAAAAGTTGAAGTCTAAGTATGAAAGGGTAGGAAAAGAAAATTTTAAAATCTCCTTGGCCAAATTGAGTTTGCGAGATTGGGTACTTAAATAGAATAGATTATTAGACTAAAAGGCTCGTTAGATAATGTTTAAATTGAAATTTTTATCAAGTAGTGGGAAAACAATTTGGCATGAAGATAAGTGACTACACGTTTTGAAATTTTAATCGGGTAGCTATGTGTATAACTAAATAAATGGTTGAAGATAGTTAATCGATTCTTCCATAAAGGGGTGTGGTTTAATGGGTGCGTAGCTTCGGTTTGTCAGAAGATTCCTAGTAAACAAGGATTGGCCAAACGCATGAGGTGAAAATAATGAGGGCGTCAGACAATAAGGGGGGAATAAGTCTTTGAAGAATGTCGAAGGTGATTGTAGCCATGAATGGCTAACGAATTAGAGGGTGATTTTGTTATTGTCAAAATCAAACATTAAAATGTTTAAAGTAAAATTGTAATATGTATGAAAAGTACTACTGATGTAAGGCATCGTTTTCTTTTTACAACTCCTATACTTGGTCATAAGAATCATAATGTTTGTTGCGTGTGATGAAGCAAAAGCTGCATTGCCGAGAGTGCTTGATGGTAAGGAAAAAGGTTTGTGATATACCAAAGTTTGTTTGATAACTAATATTGTTTAGTAAAACAAGGTCTAAATAACACCAAATTTCACATGGCATGTTTCACATAACTTTTGTTAACATGGTAGGAACACTTATATATAGGAAGTAACAGCGGCGTATCCACCATGCCCTATCCATGTCACATCCGTATCATTACTTGATGTCTTGTTACGTTTTGCGTCACGACACACAATAGAACTTGCTAAGATTTTTCATACGCCTACCATTATAATTACGTGTGCACCCCTAGTTATTTCGGTCATTTCATGATTAACATAGGTTGTACTAGTGGTGTATGGGTTTAAGGGTAAGAATAAGGACAAACATGACAGTGAGATGACAAGCTCTAAAATAGGCGAGCAAAATGCATAGTGTTAAAAAAGTTCTGACTACGAACTTATTTAGACGTAAAGTATGAGATTATAGTAAAGATGGATATGGGAGTGTTTTGGGTAAGATCCATAGTGTGATTTGTCATGGATTGGTGTATGAATTCGTGGGAGATGTAATGCATAGAAGTACCAGGCGTGTGTATATGAAATTGTAGTCAAGTATGCATAAGCAAAACTAATCGTGTTATGTCAAGTGTATGGGTCCAAGTATGAGTAAGGACAAACTTATGTAAGACTACAAATGTAATGCCAAAGGTATGAGTTATGAGTAATGATAAGCATATATAAGACTAACAAGTATTGTCGAGTGTATAAGTTCAAGTATGAGTAATGATAAACATATGTAAGTCTAATATGTAATGTCAAATGTATAGAATGTCATGATCATAAAAAGTTTGGGAAAAGAGTAGGATTAACCCATAGGAGATTAGCTCTAGGGTTGAGTAGGAGTCGATTTCAACGATAACAGAAAAAATTATGTCTGTTGAAGTTGGAGAATCGTGCTTGTTATCATTTGAAGGAGTAAATTTATAAAGGTAGTTTCAATTTCGCTGAAAATTTGATTCGTAGGCGTCCCCGATTTTCATGAATTTCTGCCCACACGTTTAGACCCAAAACGAAGCGTTAGCATCGTTGGGTATTTGAGAAAAAAATTTAGAGGATGAGCATATTTTTTGGGGTTATTTTACACAAGGTTGGAAAATTTGTACTCGTAGCTTTATAGAATTTTGGATTTTGGACAACATTTGATGAAAAACGAACTTATAGATAATAAAACTTCGTTGGTGTTGGCATGAATGGTTTGAGTCACTAAGCCTAGGGCATGAATAGGCATTGGATTGACCGGTGGGATGTAGTAGTAGGTTGCTTGAGTGGTGGTATGGGAGATGTATTTGTAATTTCTCGACGATGTGTTTTACCAGTTACAGGTTAATTCACGATGTGTTATACTAGTTATGATTCACGAATGACATGTCTTTTGTGGTTTCTTGACATTGTCTTTTTTTATAATTTAGGGTTTCTTTACGATGTGTTATCTAGTATAACACACCATACAAGAGAGAAACTCGCGAGAAATGTGGAGTGGTTTAGACTGTGGGTTGGGGCGGCGGTTACCATGCAACGCCACGTGTCGAGCAATGCCTCCAACCCAAGCCCCTCATAGTCTTGTGATATGCCAGTTATTTCTTTATTTAAAACAAGCTAAATGATATATTTACCCCTAATTAATTAAATCATCATATTTTTTAGATACATATATTACCAAAATGTAAATATCATAAATTTTTCATTGGAAATATTATAGTTAAGAAATCATATCTTGTAAAGTATTAACCAATGAGTTTTTTGGACCCGCGCGTTGCGACGATATGTTAAAAAAAGATGTCAAAAGGTTTAACCATGCACAGCAATACGAACCGTTACGCAAACAAAACGATAACATTGGTTGTTAACCAACCTTTGGTCCGACCTAATACACTTGAGCCTATTTTTAGTACTAACTTTAATTCTGTTGAAACTTTAGTGTTGTTTTGTAGGTTGTTTTGTAGGTTGTTTAAAGATACAGTAATTGATAATCCTACAACTTTTTTTCTTGGGTGTCAATAATATTTGGTGTTGGCATGTGTATCACTCAATTATGAATTTTTCTAATTGGATAAATAAAGAAATTGGTAACAAAGAATTTTTCTATCTGGTTAAAAAAAGAAATTGGTAACAAAATATGTTGTAAAAATTAAATTCATAGTTGCAATTACAATTTTGCAGAATACATTCCATTAATTACAGCAATGACACACACTCAATGTAACATCTCTACTTCTCTTTCTCTATCTGCCATGACCGGCCAACAACACAACATAACCACCATCAAATTGCCACCGCCACCACCATGGCAGCCACCACCGCAGCACCCCCAACTCGGCATCACCACCATGGAAACACCACAACCACACTACCACCACCACCAACACCGTCATCACCATCACTATCACCATCTTCATAATCTCTCTCCATAGATGAAACCGAGTTTCAACACTTCCAACCACCATAACCCATCTAGCGCCACTACAACACCGCCACCGCCCCATTTCTCTATCTACAAACATTCTCCCTAACACAAAACCTGCCGGAATGTTACCATCTAGGTATCGTTCAATCTGTTTGGTGAAATACGCCGACGGGTGGTGAACCTTTCGTCACCGTCGATCCAAATGAAGTCCATCACCACCGCTAGGCTGCCACCAAGCAACCCAGGTAGCAAGTGTTTTGGCTTCCGGAGAGGTTGTGTAGTGTGCTTTGTGAGATATTTTTTGTGTTTGAAAGTTGAATACGTAGAGAAAGAGAGAAACCTAAGATGAGTGAAAAAGTGAAAGATGGATAATGATCGTAATGCATCAACAACTTGTAAGCTAAACCTAATGTGCATTATCTACTTGTAAAAAAAGGACCAGTAGTTTTGCCTCACAAAGTAAAAGTGATAAATAATATAGGGGAAATATAAACTTAAAATATTACGTATACCTAGAAGAATACCTGGGTGCACCACGTTCCCTAATTACTATATTGCAAGTTGCCGGATAACATTATTTGTTTAATATAGTAAGTACTACATCACCAACACCAAGAACAAGCAAGCAGCCATGGCCGAAAATGGCGATGTCAAGCTCCACATTGCAATGCTCCCATGGCTAGCATTCGGCCACCTTATTCCGTATCTCGAACTCGCAAAGCTTATGGCCTCCCTAAAATCCCTCAGACATGTACTCCTTTCATCACTTTCATCAAAATCAATCTGCCGAAAGTTGAAAATCTACCCAAAAACGCCGAGTCCACTCGCGATTTACCTGCGAATAAGGTTCTGTACCTCAAAATGGCCTGCGACGGCCTCCGAAAACCAATGGTGGATTTTCTTAACAATACATCTCCAGATTGGATCTTTTGTGACTTCGCTACTTATTAGTTGGGGCCGATAGCGGCTGAGCATGGCGTCCGGACCGCGTATTTTAGCATTTACCCGGCTCTATTTCTCGGTTTCTTCGGCTCCCCGGAGACGGCTATGCACGGGGATGCAGACCGGGCGACACTTGAAGAATTTATGAAGCTACCAAAGTGGGTTTCATTTGAATCCGAAGTTCGACCGAGTCTCTTTCAGCTCACCAGAGGTCGGAATAAGTTAACTGTAGGTGTCCAAAATGTTAAAGATTCGTATCGACTTGGAGCCACCATCCGTGGCTGTGACGCGGTGATTGTGAGAAGTGTTTTGGATTTTGAACCGGACTGGTTGAACCTCTTGAAAGAACTATATCGAAAACCGGTCATTCCGGTTGGGGTTTTACCAGCGACAGTTAATCACGACAACTACGACAATGCAAGTTGGTTAGAAACAAAACAGTGGTTGGACAAGCATGAAAAAGACTCGGTTGTTTACATAGCCTTTGGAACCGAAACAAAACCGAGTCAATACGAGTTGACTCAGTTGGCTCTAGGGCTAGAATTGAGTGGGTTGCCGTTTTATTGGGTGTTAATTGATCAACGTGGGGCATCAGATGATGAGTTCTCGAGTTGCCAATCAGCTTTGAGGAGCGGACACGTGGACGTGGTGTGGTGTGCAGGAGTTGGGCACCACAGTTTAAGATAGTGAGTCATGACTCGGTTGGTGGGTTGCTGAGTCACTCGGGTTTGAGTTCAGTGGTGGAAGGGCTTCAACTCGGTAAACCACTAGTGTTATTGCCGTTGTTGATGGATCAAGGTTTGATCGCGAGTTATTTGATGGAGAAGAAGATGGCGTGTATGGTGCATCGAGAGGATGTTGATATAAATAATGTACAAGACTTGTACATGTAAAATCATAAGACTATGTCTTATCGTAACGCCTTTTGGCGCAGTTCAGATCCACGTCGGAAGGCGCGGCTGTGTTCACCGCCACACCGTGGCGCAGGTGAGGGCGTGGGTGGTTGAACAGAAGGCGAGCCGGGCGTTGAAAGGAAGGGTAGATGGAAAGTATTGAATGTTGGCTGCAAACTTTGACTGTGTAGACCAATAGATTTGAGCTTTATATATTAAATAATATACAGTTTTAATCGATTTGATGAAAAAAATCGATTAAAACTGTGTTCACCCGCCACCACAACCATAGCCACACACCTCCACTGTTACCCACCCCAATTTGATGAAAAAAAATCAAGAAGCTAACCAAATTACCGAAAGCCACCTCACCAAAACCAAAAGAGTAAATTGCACAAAACATCCTTTATGTTTCCTCAAACTTGCAGGTTCCAGACTTAATGTTTAAAAGTTGCTAAAAACAGCCTTTAAGTTTATTTTTGTTGCGGGTTCAATCCTTTACAGCTAACCACGTTATTTTCTTCAGTTAAGTTCCCTCACATGCATAACATGTGAGGGTATATTCGTCATTTTGGTTGATCATGTGAGGGAACTTAACTGAAGAAAATAACGTGGTTAGCTGTAAAGGATTGAACCCGCAACAAAATAAACTTAAAGATTGTTTTTAGCAACTTTTAAACATTAAGCCTGGAACCTGCAAGTTTGAGGAAACATAAAGAATGTTTTGTGCAATTTACTCAAACAATATACATTAGTTTTATAAATGAACACCTAAACCCACATAATAAACACCTAAATCTACATTATAAAATAATAAACCAATTTTGAGTCTGAGCCTAACATCTTTTCTTGCTTACATTATAAAATATTATACGTGGTACGAACTCAGGCATAACCCTTTTTCTTGCAAGTTTTAAAAAACAATATAATGACAGTGTATCATTAATGCTAAAAACCTTCATTTGCTATAATAGAAAAGTTAAACAATATTACAAACTACGTTAAGATATTGAATGTACCTAAGAATCCTGTCATATAGAAAAGCGAATCGTAAATGGTGTTGCAAAAGTAATGGATTATATGTTTAACAACAATTGAAAGGTTAAACCTTTTTTATAGAACCCATAAGCTGTATATGTGATATACTATTAGAGAATTGTTTTCTTTATACTTCCACTACAAATAACCCACTGCTAATCGATTTATATAATCATACTACAAAAACCCTCAGTCTATTTTTTTTTTGGAAAATAACTATATTATGAGAAAAGATTAATACATACCAAGAACGCTTAACTAATTAGAACTATGATGAAAATCAAAGTTGCACTAAATTGATTATGACAAGTAGATAAACACCTATAAAAACAAGGATGTTTCCTAATCTATTTTTAAAAATATTGAAAATATAAGGGTTGATTGTATTTATTTACAAACTTCAAGGGGGAATGCAATCAGTAAAATTAGAAAAATTGAGAGTGTATTTAGCAACACCCTTAATTTAAAAACGACAGGAAGTAATACGAAAAAGATAAAGGAAGAAAATGATTCTTTTTTATATTTATATCTAGGTTTACGTTAGGGTTTTTGGGCCCATTTGAATAAGCCCAACATAAATCTATTTTATTATTTTAGAAATTATTAGCCTTCTATTATTTTAGAAATTACTACCCTCTTTGACTTTTTTTTTGTTCACCAACTTATTTATTTTAGCATAATTTTAATATTTTTCTATACTGGGTATGTTTGGCAAAAGTAGTTGGTGGCTTGTGGTTGGAAGCTGTAAGTTGTTAGCTCAAAGCTGGTAACTGGAGGCTTTTTAAATATATTTAGGTGTTTGGCAGGGTAGCTGAAGCTTTAAATAAAATATATAAAATGACCAAAATAGACATTAAAAAGTTGGTGCATTAAAAAGTTCATTATCTTTAAAAGTTAAAATAGTCATTTTTTCTAAAAGTTTGTAACTCCTTCTAAACGCTACTAGTAGGAGCGTTTAACCAAAAGATTTAAGCTCCTAACCTAAAAGCTTGAAACTCCTTCAACCAAACAAGACTTTTTATTGAGCATGCGTTTTTTCTTAAAAGTTTAAATATAAAAGCTCCTAAAAATTTCTAAAAGCTGTTTGCCAAATATACCCATTATGTGTATTTGATGATTTGATTTCTTTATGTTTTAGGTTTTTCTTTTATTTTTCGTGTATTTGATTTCTTTATGGTTTTATTTATTTAATAATTTATTTATTTATTTAATAAGTTTCTATATTAATAAACAACGTATTTATTCACATAAAGATATATTTTTCTTACACATATTTTAAATAAAGGAATAAAATATAAATACAAATACAAAATAATAATAACTAAATAATTATTACCTAATTACTAACTAAGCTCTTCCATTACACCTCTTTTGTGAATTTCTGGTGAAAGAAAAGTGCGCTTACGTGTCAGTCACGTGTCCATATTTTTTTTAACCAAGTCCCATAACAGATAGCCTAAGTAAAGACTTTTTTTTAAATAGGCTAAAAATAAGTGATTTTGTTATCGGTTCAATGAACACGAATCCAATCTCAGATTCGTTAGATCTGTTGGGTGAAAAGTCCAAAAACTGACCAAACATACAACCAATCAATGGCCAAACAAAAATAGAGCCTCAAGGTGGATTATGCCAGCGGTGGTGACTGCGAGGGGAGGAATGTCAACGGCCTAAAAAGGAGGAAAAGTCCTGCTGAGAAAATTGGTGGGTTGATACTGGTGACCGCCGTGGACTATGACGGGAAGAGCACAGTGGAGAAGATCCACTAGGGAGGCCTGTTGCTGTTGGCAGAGACGGAGGCCGAGGTGCCAGCAAGCAAGGCGGAGGTGGATGTGTGTTGTTTACTTGGAAATTCAAATGTTTCGACACGAATTATGTTTGGGCTTACTAAGGCACATATATTTTTTAAAACTAAAAATATAAATAGGTTAAAACACGAAACGTGTTATGCTTAAACCCAAACTTGTTTAACTCTGGGTTTTTTCGTGTCGTATTAACAGGGTCGTGTCAGAAATTATTAGCCTTATATATTCTTCTGGGTTGCATGCCCTTCAGTTTAATTTTTTTTATATAAAAACCAAATTTCTTTAGCATTATTATTATTTTATTATTATTATTATTATTGTTATTATTATTGCTGTTGTCGACAATAGATTTATAAAAGGATTATTATATATACCTCCCTCTTTAGAACTTTAATTACAAATTTACCCGACTCAAAACCTATGACCTATGATTCTTTTTTGAGACCAAAATAAATTACCTCCCTCTTTAGAACTTTAATTACAAAATAAATTACATACTTCCTTTCATTATCAAAATAACCAACATACCCTTTTTATATATTAAAAACCTACCACATTTCATCCTATACCTATGATTCATTTTTTGAGACCAAACCTATGACCTTCTTCTCTCCGTGTAATTGTTCGACTATGCTTTTCTCAAACTCAACTAAAACCATCAAGTCCACAGTAACCTTAATAATTGCCATCAAGTTTTCACTTTTCATCTTTCAACTATGACCCATTTCGATTCACAAATAAATGCAACCCTTTTCTTAGATCTGATCTTTGGATCCATCGTATCAAGAATCATGAATTCAAAGTCGAGAACCGGCGACAAACTATGATGGGAGGAGCGGCATCCGTGAGCACATCATGATGATGAACGACATGGCCCATAAGCTGAAGGTATTAGATACGGAAATCAGTGATGGTTTTCTCGTTCACTTCATCATAACTCGCTTCATTCGTCCTACGTAGCATTCAAGATGAATTAAAACATTCATAAGGAAAATGGACAATGAGTAATTGATCGCCATGTGCGTGCAGGAGGAAGAGCGTATGAAGATGGATCGCACTACTGATGTTGCAAACTTCACTACCTCCAGCTTTAAGAAGAGGAAGAACAATCACTCAAGGAAGGATGCTTCTAAAGTCCAAAAGCCTAATCCTGATACACAGTGCACATTTCAGCTCTAAGAACTCGTTAGGCAAACCTTATTGCAAATTCTGCAAAAAGACAGGACATAAGCAGAAGGAATGCCCTGACTTTAAGGAGTGGCTGGCTAAGAAAGGTAATGATTTTTTCATGATACTTGAGTCCTATAATTTAAATGATCCTGTTAATTCATAGTGGTTTGATTCTGGTTCTATGATTCATGTAACCAATTCTACCCAGGGATTCCTTTCAATCGGGAGGCTGGGAAGAAACCAAAGAACATTTAAAGTTGGGGATTATCGAGAATCAAAAGTGAAGGCCATAGGAACGTTACAATTATTTATGAAAACTGGTTTATGCATAACTTTATGATACCTTATATGTTCCTGAGGTAACTCAGAACCTTGTATCAGGACCAAAGTTAAACATAGATGGTTTTGTTGTTTCCCATAGTCATCGCAAACTCTCCATTCTCCATGATTCTGTTGTTTATGGTAACGGCATTCTGGATGGTGGTCTCTATAGATTAGAACTAGATGATGACTTTTCCAAATCTTTGTTGTCATATAACATTAATGAATCACTCACAAAGATGAAACAGAAACGAGACTTAGAGACTTCATCCATGTTGTGGCATTAACGTTTAGGCCACATCTCACGAGAACGATTAAATCGACTCATAAAGGATGAAGTCTTACCACCTCTCGATTTCACTGACTTTGGAACATGCATAAAATGCCTTAAAGGTAAAATGACATTAGCGAATAAGAAAGGTGCCACTAGGTGCTCTAAGTTATCAGAACTCATTCATACTGACATTAGTGGTCCTTACCAATTCGTTGGCACAACTGAACATACTTCATTTATCACTTTCAATGATGATCATTCTCGTTACATGTACTTGTATCTTATTAAGGAAAAATCTGAATCTCTTACAACTTTTAAAGATTATAAAGCTGAAGTTGAAAAACAACTAGATTATCAAATTAAAGTTGTGAGATCAGATAGAGACGGTGAATATTGTGGAAGACATACTGATGTGGGTCAAGCTTCTGGTCCATTTTATGAGTTTTGTAAGGGCCAGAGGATTATGAACCAATACACCATGCCAGGTACACCTCAGCAGAACGGTGTCACTGAATGAAGAAACTGTACCCTTATGAACATGGTGCGCAATATGTTAGCCAACACGAATTTACCATTATTCCTCTGCACTTAAGCGTTAAAAGTAGCTGTTCATATACTCAATAGAGTTCCTTCTAAGTCTATCCCTAAAACTCCTTATGAACTTTGGACAGGAATGAAACCGAGTCTTAAATATATGAAAGTATGGGGCTGCATTTGCTGAAGCAAAACTTTACAATCCTTTCCTAAGGAAACTTGACCCTAAAACAGTTACCTATTTCTTTATCGGGTATCCTGATCACTCAAACGGTTATCGTTCTATTGTCCTTCCCATTTCAACCGCATTGTTGAAACCAAGTGTGTCGCGTTCGTGGAGGATTTCAAGGTCAGTGGGAGCAGTACTAACCCTTACGAAGGATTGCAAGAAGTACAAGACGCGGGGGAGAGACTCGTCCCTTACCATACTCTGTTTACTCCTCTTGTACCCAATGCAACAACTGCACCTGAAGCTACTGCATCGACTCCAATTTTACCACCACAATCAGAATTCATTATACCTCACAATGAAGGCACATCAAACGCTCAAAACCAAGACAACGCTGAACCCGAAAATCAACTCAGGAGGCCATCTAGGCCCAGAAGGCCTACTGAATGGGATGATTATGTTACCTACCTGACTGAAATGGATGCCGGGAAGCTCAATCATCCTATCTCTTATAATCAAGCCATTAACAGTGGCCAGTCTTCTGAATGGAATAAAGCAATGAATGATGAGCTTGAATCCATGAAGAAAAATAACGTTTGGGATTTGGTACAATTACCCAACGGTGTGAAACCCGTAGGATGTAAATAAGTATTCAAAACAAAACTAGATTCGAATGGGAACGTTGAACGCTACAAAGCAAGATTGGTTGCAAAGGGCTACACTCAGAAAGATAGAATTGATTATCATAATGTGTCACTATATGTAATTAAGAGAGCCAAAGAGATGTGTTGATTGCTGATGTTTTGACTCTGCAGATAGTATTGTTTCATTTTGTTCTTGTTGATTGTTGTTGTTTTGACTATGCATATATTATTGTTTCATTTTGTTCTTGTTGATTGATGATGTGATGACTCTGCATATATTATTGTTTCATTTTTTGTTGTTGTTGATTATTGATGTTTTGACTCTCTATATATTATTGTTTCATTTTGTTCTTGTTCATATAAATCTTTGCTGGTTATGTTCTTTTTGTTCATTTAGATTGTGTAGGTTTTCACAAAGGTTTTAATAAACTAAAGAAAAAAAAAGTCTGATGTACAAATGCTAAAAAAAGAGTAGTAAAAATGAAATAAAAAGAAGAAAAAAGGAAAACAAAGGGTAAATCGGCCATTCTCAAATCTATTTTGGATAAAAAATATATCAAATGGGTATATTCGACATTTATAGTTTTTTGGAAGAGAATATATGTAACTTAAGTTTTAGGTTGGGTAGATATGTAATTTCTAAAGTTTGTAGGGGTATATATGTAACTGCCACATTTATAAAAGCACCCACAAACAAGTCAACAACCATACTTTCACTCACTACAAGCGATGCCATGCACCATCGTTAGAAACTACCCAGAGCACCTTTGACAACCATGACCATCTGATTATCACCGTCTCCAAACAACTTAAAACATAAAAGATGCAACCAAATAGTAGCCTCAAAGTCATTTCAAGCCTTCTACCGAATTAAACAATTCCAAAAGATTTCCGGAAATTAACCTCATACCCTTATAACTATTATACAAAAAAGAAACAAAAACTTTTGCCCATCCCCCTCCACACTTACTCCGTTATTCCCCTTTGAAAACCGTGTAGTTAGCCCCCCCCCCCCCTAATGCCACCAAACCCTCAGATTACCTAGAGTCGCTAACCCTCAGAAACTGTAATCCCAACGCCATATCAGATGTTCAAGTTTTTATAAAACAAACCCTCATTTTTCCACATTGGTAAACTTCACAAATCCCCACATCAAATTCCACATTATCACCTAATTTTACAACTATATTTAATAATTAAATGATTGAATATATATAAAATTAAACTTAATGAAAGAAATACATATTAAATATTAATTAGAAAACATAAAATTTAATTAAAAATATACATAAGCTAGAAAAAAACTAAGATATTTCACGTCATTTCTTGATTGTTTCACACAATTTTAAATGCGTTTTCAGTCAATCCCAATCCACATGATTGGGTTTATTAGAAGTATGTTGATGTCTTGATTATATAATTATTGTTTCATTTGACTATTTAACAGTCAATCCTAATCCCTGCTCCCTATGCTTGTCGTCGGGCACTAGTGTCGACTTCGATCTTGCTCTTTCCTTTGTCTTCTTCATAGCCACCTTTCTTTTGTTTGGCCGATTGGATGAGGTAGTTCTTCAAATTTGCAGGACAGATTAACCCCCAAATCCACAATCGAATCCAGAATTCATTCGCGTCGAGGTCGCCAATGGTTGTGTTTGCGTCGAAAGCGGGACATGGTATACTTGTAGGAACTGGAAGTCTTCATCCTCTTTGTTCGTATTTGACAATATTGAACACATGCTTATATTTAAACATGTGGTTTGTGTCTTCCTGGTGTTCTTTTTTGGTTAGGCTTAAAATTTGATCATCCGACATAGCACTTGGGTGATTCCGACTATTGTTGTTGAGTCCAGGCATTCTCAATGAACTTCCTGCCATACCTTAAAGGCAGCTTAAAGACTAGGTACTTTAGAACATGTGACTTCTTGTTATCCTTGAGAACTTTCTTCAAGTTGCAATGGCAAGCTTTCCCCAAAGCATGATCATGCTTTCCCTAATGCACGATCATGCCCAGCCAAATCAACTTAAGTATTGCTAATGCTCAATTGTGCCAATGAAGATTGTCGGTGAAACATGCACTATCATGCCAAAACTTGGCACGGTTGTGCTTGCCTCGGGAAATTTTGAGCTGGATTTAACCAAAAATGGCAACAAATAAGAACAACAGACTGAAATCAAACCTGGCACATACAACACACGGTCATGCCAAACATAGCACAATCGTGTTGTTTTGCCCAATATGTTATATATACGTTTTCAGCTCAATTGAGGGGGGGGGTTTAGGTCTTAGAGGTGATTTCTCTCTCAAAATTCTGCATTTGGCGAGCTTGGAGGAACCAAAGAGAAGGCTAACACTACTCAAGATTTAATCATTCAACCTTTATGTCACAACACCCGACCACACCCTGGACTGGAGCTGTGAACAGTCAAGTGGTACAGGTGGTTATTTCGAAAATATTGCAATGGAAATTTTATGAGGACCATAGTTAGGAAAAATATCAAAGTTTAGAAACACCGGATTTTATTTATTAAACAGATGGGAATAAAACCCATCTTTTATAAAGGTAGCTTTTAATAGGGGACAGACCCGAGTTCAAAAAACATTAATATAAAATAAGCCACACTTAAGCCTTTCGGTGTCGTCTCACATTTCTTATTCAGATCTACTATAATCACCTCAAACATGTTTAAAAACATTTTATCAGTAGGAAATACTGGTGAGTTCATTTAGTTTGTACAAAATGATACATTCTTATATTCATAGCATTAAGAGTTTTACATTTATTTATCTTACCAAACTACTATTGGCTAACTCATTGTCCAATAGTAAGAAACTATTCTAAATAGTATTTGTCACTAGGTGGCAGTCCTCGTGACTGTGGTCATATCACTCATTGGCTAACCCATTGTCCAATAGTGAAGATTATCAAGTATTATATAGAAACCCCACAGACCGGCAGTAATTTCATATTATAAAAACTTAATCAAAGTAAATACAACTTAGAAAACATTTAGGATTTGGAAATCATTTGATAAAAAGAAAGAATGACTCAATTTTGAAAAGAGATGACTCACAATGTTGTGAGAAAAAGAGAATGACTCACAATGTTGTGAGAAAACGAGAATGACTCACTTTGCAGGTTTAAGTTGACAGGTCTTGCCTACTGGTTTTAGGCTGGTTTACCTAATTAAATACACAGTGCACACATATTAGTTTATTAACTCAATTAAACTTTTACGATAATCACGAGATCAAAACCCCAACGTAGTTAACAAAGTATAGCCTTATACAGGTAGAACTTTGACATTCGTTGATGGGTTTCAGATCGATCAGACAAGGTATCGTGTTAGTGATTGGAGTTATTACCCTGATATCAGAGCAGAGTTTAGGGGTTTAGGCTTCGGTATTCGAATAGTGTTTCGAGAGAGAACGAGTATCGATTTTTCGATTGAATTGGTACAACTAAACTTCTCCCGGACTAGCCTTTATATACCCAAAATTGGACTCTCCCGCGCTTCGAGTGAGGAGACATGGTATCTCTCACGTGGGCCAGGGCGGTCGGCCCGGCCTAGACCTGCCACGTGTGCAGCATAAGACTGACACGTGGCACATGGGCCTGACACGTGTCCTTGGCCGCCTTTTTTGCCTAATCACACATTTTTCTCGATTTCGGTGCCGATTCTTATCGCGTATGCTCGGGTCTTGATCCCAATTGGTTTGGTTTTTAATTGTGAATCTAATAAGGGTACTTTTGTGCAGGTTGGTCCATCCGCCAAGTTTTCTTAACCGCTAAGTTTTCTGATTGAGTATAACAAGTTTTGGCGCGTGCACTTGGGGTTTTGATTACGGGTTGTCGTTGGGAATATTTTTAGGGTTGTTACACTCTAATCCTTGGTTTATAAATAATTATCATTTTAGTTCCATGTCAAACATTGTAATCATTGCAAGAATTGTTTGTGTTGTGATGACCCTTATAGGCTAAACAGTTAAGTTGTCTAAACCATGCTAAAACTCTTGCTAATGTGATGATTTGGAAGTAATTGTGATTACAAGTTTATGTTAATCTTCATGATGATGTTATTATTATTGTTCTTGAATTATGTATGCACGCTTAAGGTTGAATTCCATGAATGTTTAATTATTATTTGCTCATGATATGTTGGAAAACCATGTGTGGATGATGATCGTTGAATCCTTTTACTAGTTACTAGGATTCAAGACATGTAACTAGGAATTGTATATGTTAACATGAAGTGGATGTAGATTTGAGCATTTGTATGTAATCTGCACTTAGATTTGGAAAGATCATAAGGGTGTTAATGTGGATTCTAGAGTATGTTAAAATTATGTAAAATTGATGATGTAGGCCAAAATTGTAATTATCATGCTCATGGTTCATATTAAGAAAAACATTAGGAGATTATCTAATTTAAAGCAATTTTAGGTGATTAATATGTTTTTCATACTAATTTTCCTTAGATTGTCGAGTTAGGAGTTTTGAAAAACGAGTAACTTGCAAACAGGCTTAAAAAGAATAATTTTTAGGTGAATAAAATGTTTTGTCATTTTAATATCAAAGGAAATTATAAAAAATGGCGACCTTGATCGGGACTTAGATACTTGAGAGTTTGTGTCATAATTAGTTCTTCCTTTAGATCATTGCATGAACATTTGTGGATTCCTAGTTTAGGCTACTTCTTAATTGATCTTGTTGAAATTCATTAAGTTAGGATTTTTATTAGTTGCATGCTAAATTAGAAAACTAAACTTGTTAAGTTAATCGGCTTTAAAGTAACAAAATTAAGTATCGAGAAACCGTGTCTACGGATTGATATCTGGATCTTTCCCTAAAATTATATTACTATTAGATGGGTACACTTGCCTTTCGTGAGTGTGATTTAGTTATAGGCAAAAACTATATTTAAAACTGAATCTGTGTGAAAGAATACATTCATAAAATATCTTTACACTTCATGCACATCAAGGGCGGACATTGGAGTGTGATCGTTTAATAGTTTTGTGGGTAAGATGTTGTGAAGGTATATGGCTACATGAAGGGCTTCTACCCAAAAAGATGAAGGCAACTAGGAATGGGTGAGTAGCGTACGGATGATTACATCTAGATGACGAATCATGCGTTCCGATTTGCCGTTTTGTTGTGATGTTTGTGGACATAAGAAGCAAAGGTGAAGACCCTGATAAAAGGCAAATATCTTAACAATTTGGTTATCGAATTAGCCTCATAAATCATATTGAAAGAATTTAATATGGACTTGAAATTGAGTGAGAATGTACTTGCGAATTTTGCAATTTTTTCAAGGTTTCGGATTTGAATTTTAAAGGGAAAATTCAATTGTATTGTGTTTTGTCATCAACCAAGATCATGTAATATTTATATCCTGAATTGCTAGGTAGTGGTGAAGTCCACAAGTCACAGTGAATAATATCAAATGGTAATAAATTTTATGACATAGAGGTTGAAAAGGGAAACTTTTAATTTTAGCAATTTGACAAGAATTCCAAACAAGATCATTATTACGTCTTTTGCATGAAATAAAATTATTGGAAATAAGAGAATGAAAAACTCATAATCTTGGGTGTCTAAAATGACTATGCCAAGCGTCTTGATCATGGGAGGAGTAAAAGGTGGAAGAAGTTTTGTTGGTGAGCGGATAGAGATGACTGTCACTATCAGGCCTCGTTAGGATCTTCCTAGTCTTGAAGTCCTTCACAGTACATCCAAATGGGTCAATTTCGGTAGAGGTCCAATTGTTAATATAAATATAAAGTTGACGAACATATATGATATTTTTCAACTATTTTGGGTGTATAAAGGACATTTTTGAGGTGCGAAGGTTTTCTGGCAGTAGGTGTGGTAGTGTTACCCGATCCATGAATTGGAATACGTTGATCACTTCCAAAAAGTATAAAACTAATTGAACTAGATAACAAAGTGGAGTTTAGTTTACCTCCATCACCGGTGACGTAGGTTTGTACTCTAGATCCATGTGCCATTGATCATCCAAGTTGCCCATGTGCATGCTAGAATACGCCATGTGTTGAACTTGATCATCCGTGTCACTCGTATGAAATTTTGTGAAGGAAGTGTGTAGATCAGTTGAGTCAAAGGCATTATATTCATCCAAATGGGCTTGGGCAGTTGGGCAAGGATTAGTTGGAGGTTACTGGGAGGTATAGGTCAGCCCGTTGTTAATGGAATCCGATAATGGATGTGTGGCACAAGGTGGGTGGAACCCCACCCCGGTTGGGTAGGATACGAGCTGGGTAGAGGTGGTGGCATATCCCAATAATTTGGATAGGATGGTAATGGGCCTGGATAATAATGGTGGGAGGATGTATGGCGAGGCTGAGGGTGTGATGAAGTTTGAGATTGGCGTTGGGAGCCCCATGAGTTACCTTGGGCAAAAGTATTACAATAGCCAGGAGATGAGTTGTTTCTATAATTGGTGCTAGTACGCCGATTACCTCCACGTGAACCACCATGAGACGGTTCAGATATGTTGTTATTGGAATATTGGCGACAGCCCGTTGGCTGGTTCTCTTCATGAACAACTGTTGCTACTGCCGGTGCGGGTTCCCGAGCAACTTGACGATCATGGTCGGATTGCAACATGTTGCAAGCAACCTCCCATGATGGTAGTTGTTGAATGATAAGAACACTAGTAACATCGTATCTTGCCGATAAATCACGTACCGATTGTAGGGCCAAACGTTTTTCAACGACCTTAGAATCAAGATCGTTCAGTTGCTTGTCTAGATTTTTGAGTCGTTGACAATAGTCAGTAATAGACGTCGTGTGACGGAGCTTGAGATTAACAAAACTGTTGTTCGAGAGCAACCACATGCAGCCCTTTATTGTTGTGAAAGATGCACTTGATATGGTTCCAAGCTTCAGGAGCTGTGGATACAGTTTCCAAGAGACGTACAAGAGGTCATCATCAAGGGTACCGTAGATCCATTGGTGAACAATGGAGTCAATCTTTTGCCATGATGCAAAAGTAGGGTCATCGTTTGGTGGAGGATCTGTGCTGTCGATGTGGGAGAGAACTTTATAGCCACATGCGTGTAATTGAAATAATTTTACCCATAAGGAGTACTAGACCTTCTTGCCATCCAACACATGAACCTTATGTTTAGATGTTAGTAACATTATAAACCGGGTGTAGGGGAGGGGTTTTATTTTTATTTTATTTATTTATTATTATTTTTTTTACAGAAGTGTCTGATTCAATAGTGGCTTTGTTACCCATAGTGTTACATCCTGCCTCTCTTATTCCAATATTGTTCGTTTTGCCTCCGATGGGTTGCCCATCCAGGAGCTCAAAGATTTGTTTTTATTCGCCTCGGTGGAGATTTCTCTGAAGGTCACCCATCCTAGTACAACTCCCAACTGAGCCCTTAACTGTAGAGTTTTCGTGTGCTCCATAGCCAATGTCTAAAACGCGTTAGTGATTTAAGTTAGTGTTTTTGTAGAAGTTGTCTGATTCAACAGTGGCTTTGTCAGTTGTCGCCCATAGTGAGACCAACGCAAGTGCAAGATAACTGGAAATAAAAATTTGGTTGGACTGAGGTCGGCGGTGACCGAAGTCAACAAGGGATGAAATGTTATGAGAGTTAGGGTCGTACGTCATACGATGAAAGTAGGCAACCACTCAATTGATTTGCATTGATCTCAAAAATGGGTATTTATACAGAAAAACAAAACAACCTAACTATAATCAAAGGAGCTAAATAAGGAAACAAATAATTATAAAGTACAAAGAAACAAATAATTACAAAGTAAAATATATTTGGTTGACTAACATAATCATCTTTTAACTATTGTTTTAGATCAATCAAAGTTTCGTTTTGTTATATTGCAATCGTTTTTTTTTTTTGAACGGCCGATAAAAAGTATTATTCATACACTAGCTGGGGGCTAGAACCACACTTACAAGAGGACATATACACCAAAAAACCATAGGTCACCAAACAACAAAACAACAGAAAGAAAAAAAAATAAAAAAAGAAGCCCAGCACTACCAATTATTTCTGGATCACCTTATGTCACTTCGAACCTCCTCCACTTATCCCACGTAATCCTGGTTTCCTTGGCTCGGTTCCTGACCCATAAGAAGCTCGTCGACTTGACTTCATCGATTACTTTGGAAATCATAGCCAGCTTTTGCTCAAAAACGACCTCATTTCTCATCCTCCAAACAGCCCATATCGTAATAAGAGTAATGGCATGGAACATTTTCTTTCTTTTCCTTGACCATTGAACTGTAGCATGAGAATAAAGGATATCTTTAAGCTCGAAAGCAATCTGCGGCGGATACTTACACCATTGACCAATGACTTTCCATATCACCTGAGTGAACTGACAAGATACGAAAATATGCTCACAAGTTTCTGGATATTCACCACAGAAAACACAATCAGTAGACTGAACCTGGATGCCTCTATGCGATAGAGCAGTCCTAGTCGGGAGGCGTTCGGCTTCCGCCCTCCAGGCAACTATACCAACCTTCCTCGGCACCCAGTTGTTCCAAGCAACAACATAATTTGGCAACACTCTTTGGTGGGTCTGAATGCGTCTCTTCACACTATTAACAGAGAAAGAACCCGAAGAATCAAGGCTCCAATCCCATCGGTCTTTACTTGGTGACAAGAAAATATTCGGCAGCAAAGACTTCAGCTGCTGCAGTTCAGCCACTTCAACCTGGTTTAGAAGTTGTCTCTTCCAACGCCATCCCCACCTAAAACCATCAACCTCATAACAAAATCGCGAGGCCATCGAGCATGCTTTTTCTGACTCAACTTCAAATAAAGCTGGGAACACAGAAGCTAACGGGTCTGACCCCAACCAGACATCTAGCCAGAATGCAATGTCAGACCCGCAACCTAGCACTCCTTTTATTTGTTTCGACAGGTCCAGCCCCGACTCTCTCAAGGTCTGAGAAATACTAACAATTTTTGCAAGGTCCCGCTATTGATATCTTTGCTGGGATGTAACTCCATGATCTAGAAACTATGGTGTATTGCCCAAATGACTCTTCGCTAAAGCCCTTCTTTCTCATTTTTGAACCGCCACCACCACTTAGCAAGCATTGCTAAGTTGGCATCCCTAAGCGAACCAAAGCCAAGCCCGCCGTATTCTAACGGAGCGATGACTTTGTCCCACGCCATCCAATTTGCCTTAGCTTTCTCCTCCGACCCACCCCAAAAGAATGTTCTTCTCAAGCTCTCTAGATGTTTTAGCACTTGCTCTGGTGCCTTGTACAAAGAGAAGAAATATGTAGGAAGGGAGCTAAGAACGATTTAATTAAAATGGTTCGTCCACCAAATGATAATTTCTCTGCTTTCCACAACGATAACCGGCTCTTGAAGGTGTCAATGATTGGCTTCCAATTCCTAACCAAATTCATATTAGCCCCCACGACGAGCCCGAGGTATTTAAATGGAACTTTTCCGACTTTGCAATGTAGGATTTCAGCCATGTCTTGAGTCTCTTGATTTTCAACACCAACCCCGTACAAGCTACATTTAGAGTGATTTACTCGTAGACCTGAAACCAGGTAGAAGCACCTAAGAATTCTCCAAAGATTCAAGGCATTCATTCTCGACCATTCCCCAAGAAATACTACGTCATCGGCGTAAAGGAAATGAGTCAAAACCGGACTCGTACCCGTACACCTAATCCCGTGAAAAAGGCCCCCAACAGACGCCTTCTTCATGATCCCAGTTAGGGCCTCCATGGCGATGACAAAGAGGAATGGGGATATAGGGTCACCCTGCCGAAGACCCCAAGAGCATTGAAATTCCATTGTTGGGGACCCATTTACCAAAACTGAGGCCCTCGCTGAATGGAGGGTGGCCATGATCCATTCCCGCCACTTTTCCAGGAAATTCATTTGAGCCATGATACTATTAAGGAAGTTCCAGTTCAGAGAGTCATAAGCCTTATGTATGTCAACTTTAAAAAGCATTCCTTCCTTCTTATTCATTTCTATCCAAGCGAGTAGTTCATTTAGAACCAAAGGGCCATCTGTAATGCTTCTCCCAGAAAGAAAAGCGGTTTGTTCCTCCGAAATAAGCTTACCAATTACCACTTTTAGTCTATTCACTAAGACCTTAGAGATAACTTTGTTGATGCATCCGATGAGACTAATGAGTCGTAAATCAGACGGTCCCATCGGGTCCTTGACCTTTGGGATCAAGGCAACAAAGGATGATGAACAACCTCGATTAATGTGGGGCGATTCGAAGAGTTCGTCGAAAAGTTTTACAAAGTCACTTTGAAGCCCGTTCCAAAACCTTTTTATAAATTTGAAATTAACCCATCCGGGTCGGGGGCCCTATCCCCATCGCAATCCCAAACCGCATTTTTTATTTCAAGCAGAGAAAACGGGGCTACGAGAGCCACGGCTTCCTCCGAAGATAAGCATTTCAGGTTTGGGCAGTCAATACTTGGTCTCACCGACATCGGCTCCAAAAATAATGACTCATAGAATGCATAAAATTGTTGTTTAATGACAACTGGTTCTGTCACCCAATCATTGCCTACGAAAATACCATTAATCTTACCCGAACTGATGTTGGAGTTGACAATACTGTGAAAGAAACCAGTATTTTCATCGCCATCAATAGCCCACCGTGTACGCGATTTCTGTCGGATATCCATGTGCTTTTTCCGGTCATATTCAAGGAAGAATTGATTGCAATCAGCTCTAACCGCTAACTTGACCTGGCACAAAGGTCTTACCTCAGCTAGATCTTCGAGTGCGTTGACTTAACTTTTCATATAATTGTACTGCTCGTCGTTACGGCGCTTTTCCACCACTATCCATTTTTTTATTCTATTTTTAAGCCATCTTAACTTTGTAGCCAACGCCAAATCAGCCGGGCCAACAAAAACAAACTCACCACATTTATTTGAAACGAACTCAGAAAAACCGGGCATGCCAAACCAAGAATTGTAGAACCTGAAAGGAGTGTGGCCAAAATCTGTTGGAATAGTTGTTAACAGCAAGGGTCGGTGATCAGAACAGGCCTTGTCTAGAGCCCGAAGAGAAGCCCATGGCCAGTTTTCCATAAAACCAATACACAAGGAAACGCTCAAGCTTACTTAACTTATCACCCCTGTCAGAGATATAAGTGAACTGAGCCCCCCCCCCCTCCATTTGAAACTCATACAATGCAGCCGGCAAAATGAAGTCATTAAAAGCCTCCGCATTTGACGCCACAAATTCTGAACTAAATCGTTCGTCAGGCCCCCGAACCTCGTTAAAGTCGCCCATAAAAACCCACAACCCTTGCTTGGAGTTCCTTAATTGCAGTAGCTCCAACCATAATACTTTTTGGGCCGCCGGGACATTCGGAGCATAAACATTTACAAAATTTACTCGGATCCCAGACGGAATCAAAAAACCACTAACGCAGAGAAAATACCTGTTTTTACTAACCTCCTCGCATTGGAATACGGTCGGGTTCCCCATAGACGCAATCCCACCGGAATTCCCTTGCGCATCCACCACAGCCACATCAAAGACGGCTCTTCCCCAAATGCTATTAAATGCAAACGAGGAAGAATCATCCAGCTTTGTCTCTTGTATCGCCAAAAATGTACACCATTGCTAATTCTTAACCCACGAACCCACTCGACTTTGCGTGTGTTCCCAGATTGACTGAGAGACAATTCATTGATAAACATTTTCTACATCTCCAATAATAAGCTCTCTGGTTTCCTGGTTCCTAAACACAACCAAGATCTTTAGTCCCCCCAAGTATTACATGCTAGCCTCCGTAATGCCCCCATTTCGAAGCATCTGCAGGGAGTTGCATAAAACCCTAAGGTCCACGCTACCCTCGCCCCTTCACACCCCATTTTTTGGGTTGGTCAGGTGAAGCCCACCTCCGCCACATGTCGTGCAAAACCCCTAACCCAAGCCCCCACACTCCGTAGTCTTATTCACAGCTACATGTTTAAGCTTTTAACAACTATATATTGCTTAACATAAAGAGATATTATAAATTCAGAAGATTGAAAGTCGATCTCTTGTGAGCGTATCATATTTGGTCATTTGATTGAATCAAAATTCTAATTCTAGTGAATACGTTGAGAGATTTTAGTTATTATACATTTAATTATTTTACGTCCTGCTTACGGTATACGGATATAATGTATATGTGTTTGGGTCCTCGGGGGACCAAAAGTGCACTAATTTTAACGTTACTAATTTCGTGAAAATCACTTTAAACGGCGAGGGACGATTAACCATGCATCATGTGGTGGCGTGGTGTTGATAGCTGAAAGACAAGGGGGTACATGCACTAATCGGTTTTTGTCCCAATTACTAAGTGTTATGTGTTGAAATTAATTTAATCAAACAGTAAATTAATTAATTAATTACCGAGTTATTGGCCAAACCAGTTTGTTCCAACTCGAGCAAACTGATTAAAGAAAGGTAGAAGAAGACTGTCCCGTTATCGGACGAATTAAGGAACACACAAATTAAAACCAACCTGGCGATTAAGAAAGATGATTTTTTGAACTGCACGGATGATTCCTTTCCTTAAAGGATTTTACACGCTCGTATTGCTGTGAGCTGCAGCGTAAACTCCCAGGATTTAATGCAGAACTGATCTGGTATTCCAACAGCAATGGAAACTAGAAAACGCAGAAGCTGAAGAAGAAACATAAGCACAGATGAGAGGCTGTGAAAATTTTCAGTATTGAATGGGTACCAGGAGACCTTTATTTATAGTCTGTGATTACAACAGAGAATTAGAAAAACGGGGAATGGGATAACCCTTATCAACCAGATTCGAATTCGAATTCCTGGAGATAACCCCTACAGTTTCGAATTCATCTCTATACCAATCTTATCTCATTCGATCCACGGATCAGACGCACGAACCGGACCCTTGCTAAAAATTAAAAGCTCCTCAGCTCCCAACGACGATGCGTACGTGTGAAGTGCAAAGTGTGCCTCAAACGCGTCCATTCGCGCCTCAAACACGCCCATTCGCGAGCTCTCGACTCGACTCGGCACGGCGCGCATGTGGGCTTTAGCCACTTCCTAACCCATTTAACACTTTGATGGCCCATAAGGGGTAATCCCTTATAAACCACTCAAATTTCACTTCCCTCACCAATGTGGGATAGAGGAAACATACCAACTTTTATGTTCCTTTTAATATTTCCAACAATCCCCCGTTTCCTTTCACTTAGACAGATGATGCCACTAGGTGTCACGGAGATTAAACCCAGTTTATGTTGATAAACAAGAAGAGACAGATTTGATGGTGACCTAGTAATTAAACCATTAACCTGATAGCCCCCTTCGGTTTACCCCCACACACCACCGACCGACTTTGCGTCCTCACTGAGCGCGAATATGGCCATGCGCTATAAATCCTTTTCATGACCCTCTAGAAGATAAACCACTAATCTTCACTTGAGGCGGCACCACCCCCAGATCATATAGGCAAAGTTTTACATCATCCAAGTTGCTTGGATGTCTCCAAAACTTTGTTAAGAGCATTAACTCACCATTTTTCTCAACAACGACATACTATCATACCTCACATGGATCTATCAAAATTGATACTACCTTCTATCGTTAAGTGACTTCGTTTTTATCCATTAAACTTGAGGAATAGGAGCACTAAGTTCAAGTTGGGTTTCCATCACTAACGATTCTATTGTGATTTTAGACCCATGTCTCTTGCGGTATTCACAACCAAATCTCTCGTCACAGGTTTAGTAAACGGATAAGCCAAGTTCTTGCTTGTCTTGACATAGACAACGTTTATGGTACCACTTTCAAGAAGTTGTCTCACATAATTGTGCCGAAGACCTATGTGTCTTGACCTCCCATTATACACTGCGTTGTCTACTTTAGATAGTGTGGCCTCACTATCACAATACATGGGAATGGACGGCATTGGAACATCCCACAAACGGATGTCAGTAAGAAGATCTCTAATCCACTCTGCTTCGTTACCAGCCGCAGCTAGTGCTATGAACTCAGCTTCCATAGTTGAGTGGGCAATACATGTTTGTTTCTTGCTCGCCCAAGAAATTGCTCCTCCTGCTAGAGTGTAAATCCACCCACTTGTAGATTTTGAATCACTGGTGTGATCAATCCAGCTTGCATCAGAATAACCTTCGAGTATTCTTGAAGAATGCGTGTATGTCAGTTCTAAGCTACTGGTCTTTTTCAGGTATCCAAGTACTCTACACACTGCCTTCCAGTGTTCTGTCCCTGGATTGACAGTATACTGACTCAGTTTGCTTACAGCAAAAGCAATGTCAGGACGAGTGCAATGCGTAGCATACATCATACTTCTAATAGTACTCACATACTCCAGTTGAGCCACTACTTTCCCAGAGTTCACTTTAAGTTTCACACTTGGATCAAATGGGGTATTAAACTCTTTAATGTTCAAGTGTTGAAACTTAGTCAGAATTTTCTCTATGTAATGAGATTGACTTAGAGAAATCTGACTTCCTGTTCTTTTTACCTTGATCCCAAGAATGGTATCAACTTCTCCTAGATCTTTCATCTTAAAGTTCGAGGACAGATATTTCTTAATTTCAGAAATACCGTCAAGGTGAGTGCTAATGATCAACATATCATCAACATAGAGACAAATCACGACTATATAACCGGGTTCACATTTAGTATAAATACATCTATCAGCACTATTGTGTCGAAACCCGAAGGCAGTCACAGTGGTGTCAAATCTCTCATGCCACTGTTTAGGAGCTTGCTTCAAACCATATAGAGATTTAATAAGTCTACACACTTTGTTCTCTTATCCGGGCATCACAAACCCTTCTGGTTGCTCCAAATAAATCTCTTCATTAAGATACCCATTTAGAAATGCAGTCTATACATCCATTTGATGGATATACAACCCTTTTAAAGCAGACACCGCTATTAGAGTTCTAATAGAGCTAATTCTAGCCACAGGTGCATAGGTATCAAAATAGTCGATCCCTTCTCTCTGCCTATACCCTTTAGCAACTAATTTCGCTTTATAGAAGGAGATGGATCCATTTGGATGATACTTCCTTTTGAAAATCCATTTGGATCCAATAGCTTTCTTTCCCTTGGGTAGATCAGCTAACTCCCAAGTTCCATTTCCCATAATGGAATCCATTTCATCATTGACTGCCTCTTTCCACAAAGGAGCATCTCTAGATGACATTACTTCGCTGAAAGTTTTAGGATCATCATCCAAATTTACAGCAAAAATGACCTCTCTCTTCACTTTCTTTTGAGTTCCCTCAACCAGGTAAGAAAAGAAATTGTCTCCATAACTATTCTCTGTTGATGCATATGTCTGTTGCCTACGTCATTGTATAAATATCGAGTCAATGTGATTAAGGCTTGAATATGTTAGAACTTGAAAAGTATTTATGTTGTATAGCACAAGTTCGGCTTAACTTGTGTGAAGGCTGGCCAAGTTCGGCTTAACTTGTGTGAAGCTGGCCAAGTTCGCCCGAACTTGTCCTAGCCAATCCAAAGTTCGAGCGAACTTGTTGCTCTATATATAGTTGTCTTTGGGTCTTTCATTGTAAGAACTTTGCGTTGACGACGGCGAAGCTCTGTCTGTTTGGATTCTCGATGTATTAAGTTTGGACATTAATAAACAGACAATTTAAACAGTAAATCTTGTGTATTCGATTAACAACTCACGTAATTTCCGCTTACGATGGACTTTAGATACAAATTAGGTTCCAAGCAGTGGAGGAGCGATTCTATCAAGTGGTATCAGAGCCATGGATACCTAATTTGCTGAGATCTACACAAGAAACTCTCTATTTCTACCAATTTCTTTCATTTTTCTACACTTTTTCACCAAATTGATGAATCTACGGTTGAAAATGTCTAAAATTTGAACATGTCACATAAAATCACCTAAATACAAACCCCTGAAAGTTTCATAGCTAAATTCAAACGATTTCATGTCCAAAATGTAAAAAAACCATGTTTGATAACTCAACTTCGCTTGAACTTATACATCAAGTTCGCCCGAACTTGGTTTAAAGTCATCATTTGTGTTGATTTTAACCAACTTCACGCGAGTTGTTGAAATTTTCCCAGATTTTTGATCAAGTTCGCCCGAACTTGTCAAAAATTTTTTCCTTAAGTTCCCCGAACTTGGTAAAACTTTGAATTTTTTCAAAAGTCATCACAAGTTCGCCCGAACTTGTTCTCAAGTGAAAATTTTTGAAATTTTTATACAAGTTCGCCCGAACTTGTTAAAATTGAATCTGAATATTGTTCTTTGCACAAGTTCGCCCGAACTTGTCTGTTTGCTAATCAATCTTCAAGTGTTTTTGAACGTGTTTTCGGTCATAATCGTCTGATTTTCGAGATGGATGATTTTCACAATGCTTTTGCTGGGAGTAGCTCAGGCCTCAACTTCAAATACAAATGAATTAAATCAAATGAATATAGACAACTAAATGGGAACTTCAGTGAAGCCGCCCAAGTTGATGAGCATGGATGAATTTGAAGGTTGGAAAGAAAAGTTCGTGAACTGGGTTCAAGCGAATTATTTCTACAGTTGGGTTGCTGTGCAAACCGGTTATACGTGGCCAAAAGATGAACGTGATCAAGATCTTGCTTTGGTTAAGTTTACGCCAGAACTTAAAGATGCATATGTGGCAGTGAAGAGAATGATCAGTCTGATACAGCAATCTGTGAAAGAAGACATCTTGATCTTGCTACCCGAATGCAAGACGTCACAGTTGCTTTGGAATGCTCTTTCTGCAAAATTTCTGGGAAGTTCTGAGATGATTAAAAGCAAAAAGGCTTTAATCAAGAAAGAATTTGATATTTTCACAATGATCAAAGGCGAAACCATGAAGCAAATGATCGATAGATATTGTCATTTGATGGTTCAGATGCGAAGGCACGATATTCATAAACTGATGAAGAGCAGATTGATAAGTTGGTTGATGCACTTCCTGAGGGGAGTGGACGACCTACTTGATGGTAATGAAGAATAGTCCGAGTTGGATGCATTTCAAGTTATCAGATTTCATTGACAAGTTAGAGGGACATGAAATGGAGGTGCTAAAAATGGCCAAGTCAAAGAATGCAAATGTTGTGCAAGATGTAGGGCTGTACTACAAAGGAGGTTTCAAGAAATTTCAAGTCTGAAAATTCAAATGGCGTTTAGTGCGAATATGAATTCATTCGAATCATTCGTCCCAAAGTCAACCGAACACTCAATCATACCCGAGTTATGATCAAAGTCCCCCGGACACAGGATATTTGAGTGCTAGCTCAAATTCTCCATTTCAGAACCAAACAAATCAGACAAATCAATCTAGTTCTGATCCAAACGTATTTCAGTGCAACATTGCGGTCAATCTGAAAAACATTTTCCCTGAACAATTGGCCAAACAACATATAGCGCTCCTTGCAACCGTACTCGAATCATACGAAAGCTTAGTTGCGGGAAGATCAGAAATCCAGAAATGACGGCCGAGGATTACGACCAGGTTGATGAAGAGGAATTGGAGCTGATGGATACCAAATGGAGCTTAGCATCGATTATCAGAAGAGTCACAAAGTTTATTGCGCTTACTGGAAGAGACATTGAAAATTCGAGTAATAAGCTTGGATTTGATAAATCAAAAGTAACGTGCTTCAAATGCAGACAAAAGGGGCATTTTAAACGAGAATGCAAGAATCAAGAAGCAAGCAAATAATCAAAGCCCTTTTGGAAACAACAATGATTATTACAAGAAAGCGTTGCAGTACAAGCCATATCCAAAAAGAACTTAAGTAGAAGTTCAAGATAATTCTTCAAAGCCAACTGAAAAAGCTCTAGTTGTGTCTTATGAAGACGAAGGGTTTGACTGGAATAATTATATTGGAAAGAAGACTCGAGTTGCACTAATGACAGAGATCATGGATGAATCAGAATCAATGGTTGATGATGCAGCTCTAGAGAATGCAATCTTAGAAGAATATCTGCAAAGAACAGAGGAAGAGGAAATGATCTATCATGAGACAAAGATGAAGAACATTATCCCTCCTAACTTTCATTCTAGTTTTGCAGGTTGCTTTGGAAATACATCGCAAGAGCAAGTGGTTGAAGAAAAGAAACCAGAGGTTGAGGAAATCATTGATGTGACAGAAGGGTTGATTGAACAAAATCTCAAGAAGATTGCTGACGAAGCCATGATGACCAATCTGAAACAGGTAGGTTCTGAGGTAAAGGTGATTGAAAAAGAAGTTGTGAAAGTTGTGAAGGTTGAAAAACCTTGCACAAAGTGCACAAAACCTTGTGAGCAATGTGCTGAGAAATCCCTTATCATAAGCGAATTGGTTGGGCATAATGAAAATTTTAGATACGATTATCGCACAATGAAGGAAGCTTATGATAAGATGAAAGGCACATATAGTAATGTTGAAAAAGCTCACTTAGAACAAGGTGTCACAATAAGAATGTTAAAAACAACGGTAATTGAAAACAAGAAGAATTAATATGTACATCACTATCATTGCTGAAACAAAACATGAGCTTCAAGAAATGAAAATTGAAACTGAACGAGTAAGACAGTCGTTGCTCAGTTACATAACAAACGCTTATGTCATCGATCATATTCTTCCAACAATTCCGTCAGAAGAAAATGATGTGAAACCAAAAGGTAAGAAGCATGGAGATTATAGCAATGTTCCACCTCCATTATGCGCAAGTTACTGCCGTAAGAAAGTGGAAGGGATTGAAAAGGCACTTAACGTAACACTTTTATCAGAAACAAATGATAAGTTGCCTGAGAACATTGATATAGTCTACACAACATCTAATGATGACAGTGAAGCAGTCATGAAAAATGTGGTTGAAAATGTTTTGGAGAATGAATCTGATGATGGCAGCTTTGAGAGCGCCAACTCAAGTCTGAACAGTTCAGAATCACAATCTGAGAATGACGACACATCATCAGAAAATAGCCTAAGTGTTGAACCTAACGTTGTGATGTACAAAGTTAAGGATTCTGATAGACTATATTTTGATGATAGTTTTTCGATTCAAAATGTGAAAGAAGATTAAATCGATAAATTGTTCAAACTTGTTGAGGTGTCATCAGATGATTTGGATAGAAATGAGAAAAAGTTTTACTCAAAACCCAAGAAATATTATAACGACTACCGAAGGAATGGTGGTGACTTTCCTGAGAATAAGAGAGCGGGTTTGGGACTAGAGGTAGAAGATGAACCGAAAAAGAAACAAAAGTCACCATTACACGAATATAAGAATAAAAACATGAAATTCGTGTTTGGGACGAACATGGTTCAGGAAGAGGTTTATATTGGAAAAAAATCGAACGATGAGTTTAAGAAGGAAAAGGAACTTCGTGATAAGTCTAAATCCATAAGTGGAGTAAAACCCACGAGTGGACATTCTGCTGATACTCAGACTTGCTACAAATGTAATGAAGTTGGTCACATTGCACGCAAGTGTCCGATATTAAAACCTATGTATCCACGAAGAAAGAAAATTTCAGATAATGAGAAACTTAAGCACCCAGAGATTGTAAAGCCAATCACGATCTTAAAAAGAAATAATGAATCTAACATCGAAGTGAAACCTAAAATGGAATCTAAAATTGAGAAATCAACTTTTGAAAAGGGTGAAACTTCTAAATCAAATGAGAACAAAGATTCAAAATTTTACATCAAGAAAGCTCGAATGAAATCTCAATCATGGGTTGCAAAGAAAACACCATCATCATCTGAAGGTCCAAAAATAACTACTACATCATTCAAAATTGATAATATCAATGACACAAAGACTGATCAAAAGTTTTTGAATGTTGATTTGAAAGTTCCTACTTATGATATCCCGAACCAACCCAAGACCGGTAAGGCTTGGGTTTCCCTCTTTAAATAGTTTCTTTGCATGTCCAGGTGCTCCAAAGATCCATCTTGTCAAAGTGGATTATGGATAGCAGAGCTTCACATCACATGACTGGGATGCGTGCCTTAGTCTTCGATATTAAAGCAATCAATGGAGGGTACGTGGGATTCGCGGGTAATCAAGGAGGTAGAATCGTTGCAGAGGGAAAGCTATCAATGGTGTGGTGTCGTTTGATAAGGTCAACTATATCGCTGAGCTGGAAAACAATCTTCTCAGTATTTCTCAGATCTGTGATAAGCAGTTTACCACCCATTTCAATGACAAGGAGTGCATGATCATTAAACTGGGTTTTAAGATTCCGGAAGAGTGGATTCTGATGCGAGCTTCTCGTGAGAATGATCTTTATGTGCTGGATATGAGTGTTGCTACAACTACTTCAAAGTCGGCTCAATGTTTCGTAACAAAAGCCACAGAGAAGGAATCAATTCTTTAGCACAGAAAGTTGGGTCATATACACCCCAGAAAGATGAATCACCTGGTTCACAATGATTTAGTTGAAGGAGTGAATCTTAGAAGCTTTCACATGACTGATAATTGCCTGGAATGCAAGAAAGGAAAGCAGATTAAGAAGTCGCATCCAAGAAAGATTCTTAACTCCATCAAGCTGCTGCTCGAAAGACTGCATATGGGATCTTTTTGGTCCAGTGAATGTTCGTAGTATATCAGGAGATCTTTATTGTCTAGTCGTCACTGATGATATTCTAGATTTTCATGGGTCTTCTTCTAAGAGAGCAAAGACGAAACGTTTAATAATCTCATGATTCTCTTCAGGAAGATTGAAAATCTGTACCATCTACCTATTAGAAGAATCCGAAGCGATAACGGTACAGAGTTCAAAAATGTCCGAATGAAAGAATTTTGCAACGACAAAGGCTTCTTACATGAATTAAGTGCTCCACACACTCCGCAACAAAATGGAGTAGCTGAGAGGAAGAACCGAACGTTAATAGAAACAACAAGAACTATGCTTGCAGATTCAAAGCTTCCTGTCAGCTTCTGGAGTGAAGCAGTCGCAGCAGCATGCTATACATTGAACAGAGTCTTGACAGTCAAACCTACCAAGAAGACTTGCTTTGAGCTACTAAACCGAAGGAAACCCAATCTGAAGTATTTAGAACCGTCTGGCGCACCTTGTACTGTTATTGATACGGATGAAAAGTTTGGTGCCAAAACGATAGATGGTTTCTTTGTCGGCTATGCTAGTCCGCTCAAGAGAGTTTACATTCTAAGTTTAAGAAGAGTGGTAGAAGAACAACACGTCGATTGTTTTCGGTATACAACTCCGATTCAAAGAGCAGGCGATGCTTGGTTATTCAACTATAGTGAATTGTTGAAATCATTTGACTTGCCAGAAGAGCCTTCTGAAGAAGACATTGCTGTGTTATATTATCTACATCAGTCGGCTAATCAAGAGCAGATTATCATACCAATAGTGGTTAATCAACCAACTGTTGGATCATCTTCCTCTGGTGAAGGTCCAAGTAGTAGCGGTGTTCAAGTTGAACAAGTTTTTGAAGCACAAGTAACACCGGCTACAAAACCAGTAAATGCTACAGAACCCAATCTTTCTCAAGCACATAATTCCGACTCTGATGAGGCTCCAACGTTTGATGATGATGGTGAATCTTCTTCTGACGAAGAATCTGAGCAGATCACAAGTATGTTGAATCAATCTGCTTGCCCAAGTACTCGAAATGAAGCGTCCTCTAGTGCTCCTGCAGTTGACTTGGTGGTTGATCAAAATATTACTAATCAGGAGAATACTGTTGATGTTCCAAGTGAGGTGATACCGAGATCTTACTCATACCGCCCATCGAATTCCATAATTGGAGAATTGCAAGCTGGTGTAAGAACGAGAGGCCAAATCAACAAAGCTTTGAGCTGTTTTTACACTAAAATAGCTCCAGTTCAAGATTATTGTACTTATTAGTGTTTCATATCCCAAATTGAGCCAAAGAATGTTTTCGAGGCTTTAGGAGATGAGAATTGGGTGCTTGTAATGCAAAAAGAATTATTACCATTTGAAAATCTGGAGGGTATGGAAACTTGTTGTTCTTCCGGAGAATCAAAAGACGATAGATACTAAATGGGTCTTCAAGTGCAAGCGTGATGATCGTGGGGTGATAGTGCGAAACAAAGCTCGGATCGTTGTCAAAGGATTTCATCAACAAGAAGGAATTGATTATGCAGAGGTAAATGCACCAGTTGCAAGATTGGAGTCCATTCGTATTTTCCTTGCGTTCGCTGCTTGGAAAGGTTTTAAAGTATATCAATTAGATGTAAAATCCGCTTTTCTATACGGTAAGCTACGAGAGCAAGTGTACGTCGGCCAACCACCAGGGTTTGTCGATCCGCTGAACAAAAAGAAAGCCTATCTTCTGGATAAAGAATTGTACGGTTTGCATCAGGCCCCGAGAGCCTGGTACGAGATGTTATCTCAACATCTTGTTAGCAACGGCTTTATTAGAGGAACAATGGACAGTACACTATTTACCAGAGAAGTTGGAAGTCATCTGATTATCTTACAAATTTATGTGGACGACATCATCTTTGGTTCGACTAATGACGATCTTTGCAAAGAGTTTGAAGCTATTATGAAGAAGAAATTCGAGATGAGCTCTATGGGTGAAATAAAGTTCTTCCTCGGATTGCAAGTTGATCAGTTGCCAGACGATATTTTTATCCACCAAACCAAGTATGTTCATGATATCTTGAAGAAGTTTGAGATGGATAGCACGAAGCCGTTATCTACTCCTCTGTCACTCAATCACGGAATTTGCATCGATGAAACCGGAACCAAAGTTGACGAGACTCTTTATCGGTCGATGATAGGATCATTGATGTATCTGACGACATTGTGCCCAGATATCATGTATCCTACCTGCCTCTGCGCTAGATATCAGTCAAGTCCCAAATTTCTCACATGCAGATCGTGAAGCGAATTTTCAGATACTTGAAGGGATGTACAAGCACTGGCTTGTGGTATCCGAGGAATGACAACTTCGATCTGACGGGATATGCTGATTCTGACTTTGGCGTAGACAAATTGAATGCTAAATCAACTACAGCCGGTTGCCAATTCTTTGGAACGCGTTTGGTAACATGGCAGTGCAAGAAACAGACCACAGTCGCTCTGTCCACTTGTGAGGCTGAGTACATCTCAGCTTTCAGCAGTTGTTCACAACTTCTGTGGATCCAACAACAGATGAGAGACTATGATTTGCAATTTTTTCTTGACACTCTGATGTATGTCGATAACAAGGCAGCAATCGACATAACAAAAAATCTTGTTCATCACTCTCGAACTAAACATATCGAGATTCGTTACCACTTTATTCGTGATTGATACGAAAAGAGATTTGTACGAATTGAGAAAATCCACACCGATGAACAAAAAGCTCACTTTTATACCAAACCTTTCACTTTAACACGGTTTAAATACTTAATGAGGCTTAACGGTATAAAAAAAATCTTTTGACAGGTGCGGAAGCAGAGATTGAATATGGATCGGATGACGAGTTCCCGTGATCCTCATTGGTTTGTTATCTTTTTAGATTAGTATTTCTTAAAAACTAAAATCCAAAAATATGTTTTTGATTTTAGGGGGGATATGAAAGCAGAAAAAAAATATATGAAAAACCAAAAAGTACAAACACATGAAAAAGACAAAAAGAATTTTGTGTCAAAAAGGAAATGATAGTACATCAGTGGACTATCACCGTATGCTAAGGATTTGTAAAGTTTAAAAGGTTTAAACAAGTCTTACTGTGGATGTGTCGATAGGCTTTACACGTTCAGTAAATTGTTTCCGGGATATAAACTAAATTTTACAACTGCTTAAACTTGTGGATTAACATCTCTCGGATATATGGACTTACTACTCCGAAATTTCGTTTGAGAGATTCTCTGATTCTGAGATACGAGGTCTTTATAGATGCTTGATATCTGGGGTATTATACAAGTTCTTCTTATTTTGCGTAAGCAGTGGCCTAGAACTTCTATAATGCTTTTGTTAAAAACCCTAAACTGCAGCAAAATTGAAAGAATAAAAAAATCTAATCAATTGCAGTCAAAAGATTCCAAATTTGGAACACTGCCATAAAGTCGAGCCTTCATCTCTTTGTCTATAAGGTGGTACTAACCTGAGCTCTCAAGGCCTCACACTTCCCAGATACAGATATCAGTTACGCTATACTCACCTGTAAGATGAAATCTAGGGAATCTTGTTACGGGAGTATATTCTGAGATGGGAACCATAGTTGAGTCAAGTTTCATAATTCTATCTAAGATATCTTGGAACAATTGAGAAATGTGTCGAAGTTTAAGTGGACAAACATATCGACAATCTAGGTAAACGGTACTGGTGATATGTCTCAATCAACTGATATGATCCTTAGATACGAATTCACAAAAATATGTCTGTAAATATGTTTGTACATAGTTTATTTAATTTCAGATTTAAACCCAAAAAGATTTTCAGTGTGTTTTAGCATAAACTTTCGAAAATACAAAAAGATTTTATTTCTACATTGTTTTCAACAACCAATGATGGAAAGCGGATCTTCGGAGTTCAAAATGGTGCAAGTTGTTGGAAATCTTGATGACAACGGGTTGGGAGCTAATCTATAAAATCAAAATGCACGAAAAAATAATGAAAAGTTCATTAATTTGAAACTTTAATTTGAAGAAAACATCAATTTGTTCAATATGAGTCAAACCGAGGTCATTAACTTGGACTCGGCAGACAAATCGGTTAACCAAGGTCATTAACTTGGACTTGGTCAACTAAGTGGATTTCATAACTGGTAAACATGTGAAAGTTCAGGGTCTAAAGTGTAAAAAGTTGAACTTGATACATGAATCAGATATTCAAGGTCATTAATTTGGACTTGATTAAAATTTGAAATGTTGGTGTTTAGAAATTTCAAAGTTTGAATCTGAAATGTTTATTTGAATATTTGAGGAACTTTGAAACAGGAAGTAAATTTTAAGGGGAGCTAGATAAAACGTTGATTGAAGATACCAGAAAGCTCAAAGTAAGGGGGAGCATGGTAATTGAAGTTTTATCAAGACAAGCTCAAGAAAAGAGAAAAGGATTGTAGAAGATATGAAGATCAAGAACATATTAAAGATTCTGGAATTTAATTGAAGACTGATGACTACGACAACATCCAAGGGGGAGTCTGTTGATGCATATGTCTGTTGCCTACGTCATCGTATAAAGATCGAGTCTGTGTGATTAGGGCTTGAATATGTTAGAACTTGAAAAGTATTTATGTTGTATAGCACAAGTTCGGCCGAAGTTGTGTGAAGGCTGGACAAGTTCGCCCGAACTTGTCCTAGCCAATCCAAAGTTCGAGCGAACTTGTTGATCTATATATAGTTGTCTTTGGGTCTTTCATTGTAAGAACTTTGCGTTGACGACGCGGAGCTCTGTCTGTTTGGATTCTCGATGTATTAAGTTTGGACATTAATAACAGACAATTTAAACAGTAAATCTTGTGTATTCGATTAACAAGTCACGTAATTTCCGCTTACGATGGACTTTAGATACAAATTAGGTTCCTAAGCAGTGGAGGAGCGATTCTATCATTCTTGTTTCTGACTCTAGTACTTTCTCTCGGTTCTTCAACTATCGGTGAAGGTTTACTCGTTTTTCATAAGTACTAGAAGCTGTGGTGTAATTTGAGTTTTCATCTTCTCTAGAAAATTTGTTCTCAAAGAATTCCACATCTCTGGATTCTACAGTTATACCTGATTCGTCATCCAACAATCGGTAAGACTTACTATGCGGAGCATATCCAATGAATACACTCTTGTAAGCTCGTTCTCCTAGTTTGAGTATCTTTCGATCAGGTATGCGATAACAAGCAAGACACCCCCAAACCCTCAAATGCTCTAGGTTGGGTTTTCTTCCTTTCCACAACTCATATGGGCTCGTAGGTATCACACGACTAGTATCCTATTGTGAACATAACATGCGGTTAACACAGCTTCCCCCCACATATTACGAGGTAGACCTGATTGATTTAACATACAATTTGCCATCTCTACCAAGGTTCGGTTCTTTCACTCAGCCAAACCATTTTGTTGGGGAGTATACGGTGCAGTTCTCTCATGTATGATGCCTTCCTCTTCGCAGAATGCATCAAACTTTCGGTTAAAGTATTCTCTGTCTCTGTCTGAGCGAAGAATTTTAATGCGTTTCTCCTTTTGTTTTTCAACCTCAGCCTTATATATTTTAAATGCATCAAAAGCTTCGTCTTTTGAATGCAATAAATGAACATATATGTATCGGCTCGAGTCATCGCAAAAAGTGATAAAGTATCTCTTACGCCCACGACTAAGGACTCCATTTAGCTTTACAAATATCTGAATGAATTAGTTCTAGTAGTGATGTATTATGTTTATGGACACTTGGAAAAGGTTTCTTTGTGAATTTTGATTTCACACAAGTTTCACATTTTTCAAAGTCTTTATCTTTTAATTTTAATAAACCTTTAGTTTGCATTTTTTCAATGTTTTTAATATTTGTATGAGCTAAACATTCATGCTATAAAGAAACTGAACACGCGATATAATCAGAAGACATAATTTCATTCAATTCGAAACCAATTGCATTACATTGACCAAGACTAGTACTATCACTACTACTATCACCACTATCACTATCACTTTCATTCCCAAAACCATCAATCACAGAAATGCCCCCTTCATCCGAGTCTTCTTCTTCGTCAATCCCATCTTCAGCTAGGTCAAGGCGATACATTCCACCCGTGTTCTTTGCTTGACCCACATAGATGTTATTCAGAGAAAACTTTACACAGAGATTCTTGAGCACCAGCTTGTAACCATTTCGATCAAACTTATCAGCAGAAACAAGACCCTTGGTTATACAAGGAACATGCAACACGTCCTGAAGGGTAACCATTTGACCATCTTTAAAGTTTAGTCGCACTGTGCCTTTACCACGAACTTCTACACGATGTCCATCAGCACATACCACCATTGTTCCTTGAGGAACAGGACCATAAGTAAGAAACACGCCACGATTCCCACAAACATGAACAGTGGCTCCAGAATCCAAAAACCAACCTCTACATGCCACAATGCGTTTATATTGAGAAAGCATGTTAACATCTCCAAGACCCACATTAGCCACTAGATGAGTGACTTTCTCAATATCAACAACACTTGTAGAACCAACCGTGGATCCAGATTTCCTTTGAGAGCACTCTCGTGCATAATGCATGGTTTCTCCACAAACATGACATTTACCAGACCTCTTTGGTTGATGGTTGTTATTTTGTTGTGACTTCTTGAATTCCTTTTTCTTCGGTGCTATAAACTTTTTATTCTTTGATGCCCACTTTCCCTTTTGACCAGATCCTCCATTAACATAATTCACACTCGATCCGACTTTACCTCTTTTGTCTCTGTTGCGCGTTTCCTCCTCAATTGGGAGATGCTTCAACAGTTCATCGAAAGAGTAGTCCTCAGACTTGTGCATCATTTTCTTTGAGATATCTTTCCAATTAGGAGGCAGTTTTGCAATAATGACCCCTACTTGAAATATTTCTGGCAGCAGAATAGAAAGTGCAGTCAATTTGTTAACAAGAACTTGGAGTTCATGCACTTGCTCCAGGATTGACTTGTCATCAACCATTTGAAAGTCTAAGTACTTGGAAATAAGGTATTTGTTAGTACCTTGTTCATGAGCCTTGTACTTATCTTTCAAATCTTTCCACAATTCTCTAGCACTTGTTTCCGGCGCATACAAGTCATAGAGACGATCCGAAATAGAATTTTTGATGTGGCCAAGGAAAAGATCTTTAGCTTCCTTACGGATAAGTCTTTGCTTTACCAAATCTTGATCCGGGACCTCTCCAGCCTCAAGAGGAGGGTCTTCAGGGATTACGGGCAAGTTTGGATCAAGGATATAGTAGAATTTCAGCACAACTAGCATGAACTTAACCTTGTCCGCCCAACAGGTATAGTTCTGACCATCGAATCTGTCCAACTTGACAAACTCTTGATTCATGAATCTCAGATTAGCTGTTGTAGTTCAGAGTCCATTAGTTCTGTTGATTAAACACAAAAATAAAATCCTTGAAGATTGTTGAAAATAATTTAATCAAATAGTAAATTTGTTAGGATCTGAGTTTGATTTACTTGTAGTTTTTATGTCAATGGAAATATGATTGAATTTGAAAGTAAATGTAGCGGAATAGAATGGAAAACTTTTACTACAAGTAAAGGTCGTTTTTTTTCATCATCATCATGCTTTCAAGTTTGTATACTTTGCATGTGATTCACAAACTCTCCTCAGCCTATTGCAACACAGTTTGATAGTACAGAAAATGGAAGAAGATGATTGGTGTATTGATCTTTTTAAGAAGACAAAGTTCATTGTTATATCGACTTAGCTATTTATACTAACTATCTAACCTCTCAGCATCTTTAGATGACGTCAGAGTTGATAGTGACATTTAACAATAAAATAACAAACTATAAACACTGATGCCTAACAACCGATAGTGCAAATGCACTGTTACATTGAATATAAAACTAATAAACTAAAACTCTGGTGACCATCCTCTGCTTCTTTCCTTCTGTCAGACCTTTGGTATATTAGTGTAGCAGATGATGTGAGTATAAGACTTTAGAAGGATAAAGTTTAGGTGATCAGAGGATCTAAACTATGATAGTTTGACCAATCCCGGATAGAGTATTTTGGCTTTATATCATCTGTTCCTTTGTAAAGGGGTTCAATCCCAACAAAATTAATTCTTGGTCTTTATTCCTCAACAGGAATTCTCTGATTTGGCCTTTAAATTGCAATTCAAAACACAAAGATTCCTCCTCATCATCATCGTTTTTAAGTACCAGATCCATAAGTTCTTGGAGGTCTTCTACACACAGCCCATATTCATCCTCCATTCTCATATTGGTAGTTTCGCCATTAGACTTGAGCAAAGTCAATTCGTGGGAGTTTTTGTCAACTTTCCATTTTGAATTTTTGGGTCTGATGGCTTTCTAGGATGGTAAGTTATTGTTGAGGTAGGCAGAATTGATTGATTTGCCATCTTAGAAAGATCTTTTGCAAGCTTTTGACTGGTTTCATCAGTATGGAAATCAATCATGTTTTGGATTCCTTCGTTTATATGTTCATACACTCTCTTATCTTCTTCTTCCATATCCTTTTGCCTTTTTCTTTGATTTAAGGCATGAATAGATAAAGCATATGTTTCTGATGGTTTTGAAGAGTGTTGGGTCTGTTGAGCTTTATCCTCTGCTGCATATACTGGCTTCTTTGGCAATGATGGATCAGTTTTCCTTCTTTGTTCAATCCATTTGTATGTTTCAACTACTTTAACCTCTTTCCACCTCGTGATTTGGTTCTTTGACCCATAATTTGCAGAAATCAACTCTTCCTTCATTCTTCTTAACTGTAAGTTCTTTTCAGGCAGTTTCTTGTGTTTATTCCAATCTGGAGGAGTTGGCTTTTTGAGAAGATCTTTCAGCATATCTTGCATTCTTTGTACTTCTTCTTCCAACTCTCTCACAGTCCAGTCTTTGAATTGTGCCCTTGTAGCCTTTTATAACTTGGTTTCCATGATGTGATTGATGTAATCTTCTTTAAGGATTTTATCTTCTCTCTCTGACAGTTGTTTGCTCAAGTCTCTTGCATAGTCTTCTAAACTTCTGAATTTGCTCAACTGATATTGCCAGTAATTTTGTATTACTCTGTCAGACTTTCCCTAGGTATCCCTTTTTGTGATATCCTCTGCTTTTTGGACTTTAAGTCTCTTGAATTATTCTAAGTTTCTTGGTTTGGGATAACCTTTCAGGGATGGGAATTCCCTTTAATCTGGATCTTCTTCTGAAAAGAAAGATTTGATCTCTGATTTGACAGCTTATAGCTCCAGAGGGAACTGAGTGCAAAGGGCACTTTAGTAAGTTGAGAAGAAGGAAGTTTGACAACTTGTGGTGGACACTGGTTTAGATGACACAGGTAAAGGAGAAGGGATGATCTTGTCATCAAGTACAACATTTGTAGTTTTTCTCCTTTTGAACTGGATATTGGGTGATTATGGTTGTGGAATTCTTGTGGGTGTGGGTAGAGCTATGGTGGAAGTTGGAAATATGATCATAGCAGTGGTTGGATTAACATTTGTTATAACCTCTGCTGTGTCAACAGATGTTGACACAACAGGTGTTGTAACATCTGTTGTGTTTGGTGTATCAACTTCTTTTGAAGAAGGAGGTGTAGGTGTTTTTGTGGGAGCAGAGGATGTGGTTGGATTAGTAACTGTCTTAGATTTAGAAGGTATGGATGCTGATTGCCTTGTTTTTCTAACAAGCATTTTCTTTGTTGAAGAACCAACACTTTCGTTTTCTTTTTGTAGAGCTATCTTTTTCTCAACCAAAGCTCTGCTCTCAGCCCTTACCCTTTTCTTTGTATTCTCCTTTTCCCTTGCAAATATATCAGCTGTTTCATCAATCTTTTTAGAACCATCTGGTTTAGGGATAACCACTGTTGGACGTGCATCCTTTTCATCAAACTTTAGCACTTCTTTCTTTAAAGGTATCTCCCCCTTTTTGGCATCATCAGTGTTGACCAAGATTACTGTAGGAGGAGGAGTACCAGTGGTTTGAAGGAGATGAGCCTTGATTGCCTTAATATCTGCAGCAGTATCCATATATCTGGCATCAACCATGTTTCTAACCTCTTGCATTTGATGTTTGTGTTGAAGATCAGCACAATATTTTGTTGTTGAAACAGAGGGTCTAAGGCTTGTTTGAGATCATCAGTGGATAGGACAGAGGGTTGGCTCTTTGTAGCTAACATCTGCTTCAGTAAATCCTTGATTTCATCAACAGAGTTTTCAATTTTGGTAACTCTCTCCGTCAAATCCTTGTATTTTAGATCATCACCTAATTTAATAGGATCATCTGAACTCCTACCAAAAGTGGTAGTTATATCTACATCATCATAAACAGGAGTCTAAACCCCTGTTTCAAACATAGATGCCCCTTTGTCTTAGTACTAAGGACTTCCCACATGATCAGAGGTTACCGTAGTAGCCTCAACAGTGGTTGCCTTCATCAGAGTCTTAGGAAAGTAACCACTATCCAAAGGTAAACTTGGGAGTTTAGCAATTGTAGTGGCTGCTCTTGATGAACTATCATCGAGGGTTACATGTAACCTAAGGGATGTATCCTCTTCAGTTGCTGATGGATTAGCAAAGAATATAGAAGCAGACCCAGTCACTTGTTGGAGTATATTCTCATTGATAGGTTGGTGAGAAGAACTGGTTAATGTCTGTTCTAATTCAATTGCATTCAGCAAGGCATTATGGTAGGTGGTAGTGATTTGTTTGGTGAAGGTTGAGGTGTAGAAAGAGACATTGCCCTGGGAGATGGGCTGTGGAAGATAGAATCAAGTGATCCTAGAGCTTTATAATTTGGTGTCCCTGTGTTTACAACCTTTTTCTTTTGTGAGAAAGAAGGAGGAGTTTCAAGGCCAGGTTGAGATTCTAACATCTGCTGTGAAGAAGTAGCAGCAGTGTTTTCAAGTGATTTTTGTGTTATCACTGGGTTAACCTCTGGGGTCTCGTCTTCCAGAGGGCCCCTTTTAGGTTTGGTGGGTTTTTTGGAGACTTTCTTGGGTTTCTTTTTGGATATTGCTGGTGTGGGTTTCAGGGCAGTGGTTGTAATGCCCTGATCACCAGGAGTAGTGGGCTCAGCAGCAAGAGGTTGAGATTGAACATTTTGTTCTTGTAAAGTTTGCTCTGCCTCTTCTGCTTGTGTTTTGGAAACTTTATCTTGATTTGTAATTCTAGTAAAAGTCTCATGAGTTAGGCTGCCTGGTTGTGTAACAGCGCCTTGTTTAACATCATTATCAGACAACTGATTATGAAGATAAACATTCAAGAATCGTGAATGTATCAGAAAAGCTTTCCTTTTTTCAATATTGTTAAAATTTGACACAAGATCATTGAACAGTATCTGAGAAAAGTTAAAATTTGGTCCAGTTAAAATGGCATAGCCCATATACTGAATGTTCAATGGTATTTCATTAAAGCTATGGTCTTTGCTGAGAGACAGGTTAAAAGAGTATGAAAGAAGAATCTCATCTCAGCAGGAAAAATGGGTTTGTAGATTATCATACCTTTAAGTTGTCTAATGTAACCCCTTTCCAGAAATTCGGCATGCATCTCATTAGTAGAGAATGACACAGGATGTGCCATATCATTCAGTTCAAATACTTGGGAAATCGATTGAGGGCTAATTTTCATTAGTGTATTGCCCACTCTTGATAAGATAACATAAAGAGCATCCTTTTGTGAATGAACCTCTGCGTTTGCCCAAAATTGCCGTTGTGCGTCTAGAAAAATTGGGGCTTTGACGGTTAACAAACGCTCAAATTTTTATTCTTTCAAGATTATTATCATTGAATGATATATTGTGTTTGAATCAGATGAATCAAGAATTGTATGAGAGTGAATGGTGGTGGTTCTGGTTTGGATTTCGCTTTAGATTTAGCTTTGGGTGCCATGATTGAGGAGAAAACCGTTTTGAGAATTTCGAATTTAATACGGAAAAGTGAAACCTCTGTTATGGATAAAACAGGGTTTTATAGGGTTTTGAAAAAAGTGATGATGACGTGTCATCTGATGCAAAAAACTGAGGAATAACGTCTGACGACGTGTAAACTCTGTTTGACAATGGAAGACAGTTGTTTGGATAAACAATGTTTGAGAAATTGGGCAGTGGATGTGAACAGTGTTTTTGAAACTATCAGAGGATACACTTTTGACAATGGATAGACTTTTCTAAACGACCAGTGTTTTGATGCTATCAGTGGTTTGAAACAGACTTTAAGGATTTATTGAAAAATTCAATTTTAAGCTATTTTGAAGGATTAAATTCTGATTTTCTGAAAAACATTTTTATGCTATTTACACATGGATCACCAGAAAACTGTTTTTAATCCATGTTTAGCATTCCAATCCTAGAGATCAAGCTTTCAAAAGTAGATGTATCCAATGCTTTTGTTAGAACATCTGCTAGCTGATCCTTAGTATGGACATGTTGTAAAGAAATCAAACCTTTTTCATAGCAATCCCTCATAAAGTGATGTCTGATGTCAATGTGTTTTGTTGTTGAGTGAGAGACATGATTTCCGATGATATTTTCTGCTGCTTGACTGTCAATTTTGAGAGGAGTCTTTAAAGCAGTGATACCAAAATCCAAAAGTTGATTTTGAAGCCACAAGAGTTGTGCATTGCAACTTGCAGCAACAATGTATTCAGCCTCAGCAGTGGCTGTGGAAACTGCAACTTGCTTTTTACTTAGCCAAGACACTAGGCAATCACCTAGGAATTGGACACCTCCTGATGTGGACTTCCTTGTTGTCTTGCATCAAGCAAAATCACTATCTAAGTAACTTGAAAGCTCAATATTTCCATTAGCAGGATACATGATACCAAGTGTGGGAGCACCTTTTATGTACCTGAATATCCTTTTGACAACAATAAGATCAGACTTTCTAGGTAATGATTGTGATCTGGCACAAACAATGTTGCAAACATGATGTCTGGCCTAGAAGCAGTTAGGTACAATAAAGACCCAATCATACTTCTATAAAGTATTTGATCAACCAAGTCATCTTTATCAACAATAGTGACCAGCTTTGATGTTACCATGGTGTGCTGCAAGGTTTACAATCATCCATATCAAACTTTTTAAGCAGTTTTTTAATTACTTAGTTTGATGGATGAAAGTACCATTGTGCATTTGTTTGACTTGTAAACCAAGGAAACATTGCAACTCACTCGTTGCACTCATTTCAAACTCTGCTGCCATGAGTTTTCTGAATTCTTCACACATGGCATGCATGTGAATCCAAAAATTATGTCATCTACATAAATTTAGACAAGCATCAAATCTTTTCCTTTCCATTTTAAAAACAAGCTTTTATCAATTTTACCTCTTGAAAAACCAATGGATAAGAGAAAAGTGGATAGAGTTTCATACCAGGCTCTTGGTGCTTGTTTAAGACCATATAGTGCTTTGTTTAACCTATACACATGATCAGGATGAAATGGATCTTCAAATCCAGAAGGTTGGCACACATACACTTCTTCCTTGATCTTTCCATACAGGAATGCACTTTTGATATCCATTTGAAACACTTTGATATTGTGCTTGGTAACAAAAGCTAAGAACAGTCAAATGGCTTCTAACCTTGCTACAGGAGCAAAGGTTTCATCATAGGCAATGCCTTCTTCATCTCTGTAGCGAGCCTTGCTTTGTTCTTGACAACAATACCCCTTTCATCTATTTTGTTCTTGAAGATTCACTTTGTGCCAATTGGACTTACATCCTTAGGCAGTGGTACAAGTTCCCAAAATTGTTGTCTTCTAAACTGAAGGAGCTCCTCTTGCATAGATTCTACTCAACTATTGTCTTTCAATGCCTCTTGGTACTTGACAGGTTGGATGAGTGATAGAAAGCGATCAAAGAGGCAAATGTTTTGGGATTGGCTTCTTGTGAGCACTCCCTCATTTATGTTGCCAATAACTTGATCCAATAGATGGCTTTTGAGGAAGATCAAATCACCTTCATAAGGGACAAGTGCCTTTTGAGGTGAAGCTTGCAAATGTGTGTCATCTGAGTTATCATCTGTTGGTGAAGTTGATGGTCTAGCCTCTGATTGGAATGGAGGTGGTATGGGTGGTATGGTAGTGAATGTTTGTTGATTTTTATCCAGATTTGATGGATTTTTGTCAACAGTGTTTTGGTTTTGAGAGCAGGCAGTGGATTGAGAGTTAACCACTGTTGAACCAGCAGAGCTTTCACCATTGTTACTAACATCTGCTCCTCTGCTTGAAGGACATATCTTGAAGTTTGGGAGAACGCAATTATATCCTTGCTCTTGTGGTGATGACTGTGATGTACCTGCAGTGTTAGTCTTGACAGACACCTCTTCAAATGTAAATTTATCTAGATCAAACAGTTCAGCAGGATTTGCTGGGATTTTTAAAGATGAAAGTTCATTGAACATTCAGAGTTTCTTCAACACACTTGGTCCTAGAGTTAAACACTCTGTAGGCTTTAGCAGTGGTTGAGTATCCTAGAGAATAACCACAATCAATTTTGGCTGCAAACTTAGATATAGAATCTTTTAAGTTCAAAATGAAATAACGACGGCCAAAAACTTTGAAATATGAGATCAGAGGTTTGATTTTGTAAAACAGCTCATAGGCAGTCTTTTAATGCCTGGGGTTAATCAAAACCCTGTTTTGAACATAACAAGCAGTGTTTACAGCCTCTGCCCAAAAAGACAAGGGTAAACCTGAGTCTGCTAGCATGGTTCTTGCAGATTCAACTAGAGTTCGATTTTTCCATTCAACTACCCCATTTTGTTCTGGAGTTCTTGGGACACTAAATTGCCTAGCAATCCCTTTTGACTCACAGAAGGCATCTAACTACTTATTTCTAAACTCTGTCTCATTATCACTCCTAATATTTTTTACAGGAAGGTCATATTGCTTTTCAACTTGTTTGACAAAATTTTGCAATATACCAGCTGTTTCATCTTTGGAGTGTAAAAAGAAGGTCCATGTAGACCTTGAAAAATCATCAACAATGACTAAACAAAATATTTTCTTCATTAAACTCATGATTTTTAAAGGGCCAAACAAATCCATGTGCAACAGTTGCAAACACTGGGTTGTTTTGGACTCTTCAATTGACTTGTAAGAACTTTTATGTTGTTTACATTTTAAACAGGAAACACAATGTTCTTCACAAGTAAATTGTTTATGTGGTAAACCTCTGACAAGATAATTTTTAGAGAGTGTGGTGATTGTTTTCAGATTTGTATGCCTAAGTTTTTATGCCATAACTATGTCTCTTTGCTTGAAGCAACTGAGAACATGCATGCATTAGACATAGGGTTATCTTTCAACATATCAACCACATACACATTGCCACTCCTATGAGCAACAAGTTGTGCTTTACTCTCAGCAATAATCTGATCAATCTTTTTAACAACCTCTGGTCCTACAATTTGATAGGTTTTCTTTGTAAAAAAGGATCCATATCCCTTGTCGCTCATTTGGGAGACACTCAGAAGATTGAATTTTAGATTGTCAATTAAATTAACATTTTCAAATTTGAGATTCCCAGCCTGGACAGACCCTGAGCCCAACACCTTCCCTTTTGAATTGTTACCAAAAGATATATCACCCCCTCCATGAGCCAAGAAGTCTTTGAGAAGGGCTCTGCATCCTGTGATGTGCCTGGAGCCTCCACTATATACATACCATAAATTATCAAGGCAAGTAGAAGCTCCCTGCACACAAGTAATCAATTAGTTTAGATGAGATTCCAAAGCGAGAATGGCTTTGGATGGGTTCACAGATTGTCCACTCTCAAATCCAGGAGTATGGCCAGTGGTTTGAGTTTGGCTTTGTATCCACTGTTGTGAACCATTTCCTGTCAGATGTTGGTAACCATGAGGATATCTATTCACTTTGGGCTTTGAAGGTTTTTTGTAACCTTCATAGCTCATAGTTGGATATATGTTGGCATGTGGAGCATCTGTCACTTGTACCTCTCTGGGAACAGAGGTTTTGATCAATGCTTTTGTGACAGATGTTTCAACAGGTTCAAAGGTCTGCTTAGATTTATTTCTAGCAGAACTTGAACTTTCTTTCTCTAGAGGTTTTGCCTTGATCTCTTTTACCTTTTGATCCTAGGTTTGAAGATAGACACACTCAGGAGTTAAGTGATTTGTTTACCACAGACAAAATATTTTGAATCATTTGGTATCACATGAGTTCTGCTTATGTCATATGCTTTTAAAAGAAAACAGTTTTCACATACATGATTTCTTTTGTTGCAAAATTCACAGAACAGATGTTTGATCTTTTCTTTTTTCTTTTTATCTGATTTCTTCTCAGTAGATGTTGTAATCTCTGTTGGAAGATCTTTGATAGGAATGATTCTTGCCTTTGGTGCCTTGACACCTTCAATGGTTGAGAAATCCATTGGCTTGAAATTTTCAAGAATATCACATTCATCTGACCATGTTGGTTTGAATTGTTATTTTTCAATTTCTTTAAAAGTTGAATACCCTTCATGTTTTTCAAGAGAAATTTTGTTTAAATTTTTATCAGTGATTTTTATCTCATTTCCAGCCAAATTTGTTGGAACTACTTTAACCTTTCCAGAATCAATTTTGTAACATTTTCTTTGGCTTCTTCTTCAGTCACAAAACCAATGCCAAATTTTATGTTACTCTTGATCTGTTTTTCTAGCATAATTTCAAAACCTTTTGAAGATTCTACCCATTTTTCACATGTGATCTGGGTATCCTCTAACTCCTTTTTACAAACTTGGTATTTATCTACCATAGTTTGGAGTTGGTCCTTGATTATGCTAGCATTATGCTTTAGGCTACTTATCTTAGGATCTTTTGAAAACAATTTTGATTTTAACTCTTTGATAAGTTTTTCAAAATTAAGTTCATTTTCTAACATTTTGTTCCTAAGGTTTTCATTCACCTGTTTAATGTTAGCAAAAGCTATTATACATTTTTCAGAACGAGATCCTTTAAGATCTGATGTGATACCTTAGAAGCAACCATAAGAGCACAATCACAATCATCTTCACACACATCAGTATCCCATGCGTCAGCTAGAGAGGTCTTTTCTTTATCAACAATGTTTTGATCAACCACTAGTGTAACCACTGCTTCATCACAACTTTGAACTTCATCAGATTTTGACTCTTGTTCCTCGGACTCTACACCTTCAACTATAGTTTCTAAGGCCATTAAACATATATTTTCATTTTCAAAATCATTTTTAACCATTAGAGCAAAGTTTTCATCAGATAAATCCTCAGGCAAACTACTCCAATCAACAAAGCCTTGTGTAAAGAAGCTCTGTTGATTCCTTTCTGTCGAAGCAGTGGTTTGAGTAGATTGTGTGACATGTGGAGCTTGTTGCACATGCACTTGAGGTGGTGCTTGTACATACTGAATCTGTGGAGCAGGTGTTTGGATATAATGGACAGGGACATTAGTAATATGATGTGCAAAGTGTGCAGTATTTTGCATTTGTGGTGCAGGGGTATAATGGAAATAGTGAGCAGTGCTTTGAGGTCTAGGGCCTGGGGAGTCACAATTGGTCCTGCAGTTTGAGATCTGCATTCCTTGGCAAAGTGTCCTAACCTATTGCATTTATAACATTTGATTTTGGATTTATCCAACCCCACTTTCAACCCCCCCATGCAATCTTGGAAACTTCCTACCAGTCCTTTTGTAAAATTTACTTTCTCTAACACTCAAAATTGCCAGCTGATGTAAAATGTCCATTTCTTCCAAATCAGTGGGTTCAAAGTGTCGTAAGTCATTCATTTCGAAGGACATATTGTCATAGTTTTGGCTTTCCCCATTTGCAGCTAAAGCAAAATTGGGTGTGTAAGGATCAGAGGTAAAATTGTTTCCAGATGTTATCTCAATATAATGATCATAATCTTGATCCTTCCCACTACCAGAACTCTCTTCATGACTATAAAGAGCAGTGTTACCCAAGGTATAGTCGTCAGTTGTTTTCCCAGACTCTTGTAACTTCTTTTTCTGATTTAACTCTCTCTCGTAAGTGAGAAGTCGACCATGAAGTTGAGTGAGGGTCATCTCTTTAAAACCAACAGATGTTCGAGTAACGTAAGCTACAGTCTCTCATTTATATGGTAATGATCTTAAGAAACGACTATTGACGGTCGAATTTGTAAATTCTACATTAACCAGTTTCAATTCACTAATGAGACAGCTAAAACGTTCGAACTGTTGTGTTAACGACTCACCTTTTTACGTGACAAAACGTCTCGTACTGTTCATGTAAAACTTCTCTATTACTCTCTATCACCACCTCAGTCCCACCGAACTGTTCTTTTAGTGCATCCCATAACTCTTTTGCATTGTTGCAATGGAGCAATCCAGCATAGATTTCGTTGGGTAGCGCGGAAGCAACAATGCTAAACGCTTTTGCATCCAACTCTGTTTTCTGGAAGTCTTGCTCAGAGTATAGATCAGGACTTTTTGGCACTTGAGTATTGGGGTCCTCTATGCTAGGAACCATTGGAATATGTGGTCCATACACAATAGATCGCCAACAACCGGTGTTTTTCTGAGCTAAGATGTGACCCATCCGATGCTGCCATATGAAATATTCATTTAGTTTCAGCATTGGTGGTTTAAACATAGATCCAATGTTTGAATCATGTGTGTTTTGAGACATTTTCTGCTTGTATACAACAGATTCGTGTTTTAAAAAACTTTGAACGTAATAAAACTTTTTTTTCAAGTAAAACTATCAAACTAATTAGCAGGGAGAGCTGATCTTTCAAATCAAATTGATGTTAATCAAATTTTGATTGACCAATGCTCTGATACCAATTGTTATGATCTGAGTTTGATTTACTTGTAGTTTTTGTTTCAAAAATGGAAATATGATTGAATTTGAAAGTAAATGCAGCGGGATAGAATGGAAAACTTACACTACAAGTAAAGGTCGTTTGTTTTCATCATCATCATGCTTTCAAGTTTGTATACTTTGCATGTGATTCACAAACTCTCCCTCAGCCTATTGCAACACAGTTTGATAGTACATAAAATGGAAGAAGATGATTGGTGTATTGATCTTTTTAAGAAGACAAAGTTCACTGTTACATCGACTTAGCTATTTATACTCACTATCTAATCTCTGAGCATCTTTTGACGACGTCAGGATTGATAGTGACATTTAACAATAAAATAACAAACTATAAACACTGATGCCTAATAACTGATAGTGCAAATGCACTGTTACATTGAATATAAAACTAATAAACTAAAACTCTGGTGACCCTCCTCTGCTTCTTTCCTTCTGTCAGACCTTTGGTATATTGGTGTAGCAGATAATGTAAAAGTATCAGACTTTAGAAGGACAAATTTTAGGTGATCAGAGGATCGAAACTCTGATAGTTTGACCAATCCGCGGGTAGAGTATTTTGGCTTTATATCATCTGTTCCTTTGTAAAAGGGTTCAATCCCAACAAAATCAATTAATTAATTACCGAGTTATTGGTCAAACCAGTTTGTTCCAACTCGAGCAAACTGATTAAAGAAAAGTAGAAGATGATTGTCCCGTTATCGGACGAATCAAAGAACACACAAATTAAAACCAACTTGGCGATTAAGAAAGATGATCTTTTGAACTGCACGGATGATCCTTGTCCTTAAAGGATTTTACGTGCTCGTATTGCTGTGAGCTGTAGCGTAAACTCCCAGGATTTAATGCAAACTGATCTGGTATTCCAACAGCAATGGAAACCAGAAAACGCAGAAGCTGGAAAGGAACAGAAGCACAGATGAGAGGCTGCGAAAATTTTCAGTATTGAATGGGTAGCAGGAGACCTTTATTTATAGTCTGTGATCACAACAGAGAATTAAAAAAACGGGGAATAGGATAACCCTTATCAACCAGATTCGAATTCGAATTCCTGGAGATAACCCCCACAATTTCAAATTCATCTCTATCCCAATTTTATCTCATTCGATCAATATATCAGACGCACCTGAACCTGACCCTAGCTAAAAATAAAAGCTCCTTAGCTCCTAACGAAGTGCAAAGTGCGCCTCAAACGCGCCCATTAGCGAGCTCGCGGCTCGGCTCGGCTCGGCGCGCGTGTGGGCTTTAGCCACTTCTCAACCCATTTATCACTTTGACGGCCATTAAGGGGTAATCCCTTATAAACCACTCAAATTTCACTTCCCTCACCAATGTGGGATAGAGGAAACATACCAACTTGTATGTTCCTTTTAATATTTCCAACATTATGTGCCTTATTTTCAAGACTTGATGCAAAACTATAATCAAGCCTGGGGTCTTATTGGAAGCAGTCTCTCTGTTTCTACGGGATAAAGGTAAGGCTGTCTACATCTAACACTCCGACCCTACCTTAGTTTTGCTATCGATGAAATTTATTGAGTATGATGATGATGCACATCTAGTTATTTGTATGACTATTATTTGTATCTAGTTTTTTGAATCTTTAATATCTACCATGACTATTATTTGTATTGAGAAAGGGTCAAAATCTAAAGGACTTTAATTGTAAGAAGAATAATAAGGATTATACTATAACGTGAACACAATTAAAAATACTTAAAAAAAAACTAAAAAACACACAACTTTTTTCAGTATTCTTTTAAATAATCGATACTTTTTGCGTCATTAAAAAAATTAATGGCGAAAGTAGCATTTTTTTATAAACAATATTAAATTTTTTTTGTGTGTTTTATAGATTATTTTAGGTTTTTTGAGGGTTTAGTTTTTAGTTCTTAGCATTTAGCTTGGATTGGGGGGAGGGTTAGGTTTTTTTTGGTGTGGGGGAGGGGGTGTTTAGGTTTTTTTATAAGGATTTTGAAGGGTTTAAATTTTTGGTTTTTTGCATGTATATGTTCTTTTTCTTTAATGACCAAAATTATGGACACTTATCACTCTAGAATGGCTTCTTACACTTATTATTTTAAAACATCTTTGTATATAATTCAACCCTATTTGTTTCTAGTCTTAGAATCTTTTATATCTACCAAACAGTAACAACGTTTTCAAAGAATGTAACTTCATATGAAATGTATGAATAAATGACTCTTAAAATTTGTTATAATTTTTTAAAGCAATTGATGTGGATTTCTAATATAGAAATGGATAACACTAGGGTTGTTTAAGGAATGTGCTATGCCGCACCACATTAACTTAAGTTTGAGCTCATATTCAAATTGTATCAAACTCGAGCTGGCCTCTTGTTTGTTTTTAATAATTCAATAATCACACATGCTGTCCATGGCTTGATAGCTTAGTGGCATTTTGGGGGTGAGATAAGGCTTTGGACCAATAGGTCCTGGGTTCGATTCTCACAAGGGGGTTTTCCCATATTTATTGGGTTTCCTCCTGAATTGGTGTATAGGCATTATGCCTAGTGGAGATGGATATGATCGGGTGGTTCCACTGGTGGCATGATCAGACTCCAATGGTCCATCAGTGATTCAAATTTGCTGTTCAAAAAAAATAAATAATCACACGTGCTTATGGCTCGAAAATTAAAAAAAAAAAACTGCAACAAAACAAGTGTGTCAACCATTTAATGAATACATAAACTTTAATCACACATGCTTATGGCTTGAAAATTTATTCGGTTCAACTCATTATAAACAACTACTTGTTGGAGGAATTTTGAAGAAAACTCATATGTCCCTTATCAATTATATACCAAAGTAACAAATTACAAACAAGTGGCAGGTAAATGGGCAACAAGCTGTGCCGCAACCCCCTTTTGAATTGCAAAACCAATCCTACTAAAGACGAAACGGCCCTTAAAGGTTGAAAGATTACTATTCACAACCTGTTGGACCCTGTTTAGAAATTCCACAGCCTCTGGGGCTAGGGACCCAAATGTATCAAAAGCGAATGGGATAAACTCGTGTTGATTCTCTAAACAAGCCTTCTCGTGTTTAGCGACCTTGCCTGATTCCGCCTTTAACGCAGCCTGGCCAGCAACAAACCCATTATCCCTGAGTCCAACAAGAGGGGACACTCCTGTAAGGTCCACACAAGCGTGTTTTCCCCTAGCCCACCCAAACACAAGAATATCAGTTGGCCGAAGAGTAGACCTCCGTCGAGCGGATCCGTAAGAAAGTTCACCGGAGCCTCCTTTTTCGCCGAAATCCCTGCCCGCTTTAGAATATCGTAGAGAATATCCCTTACCAAATCATGTCGGTATTTAAAACCAGGTAACTCCTTACAATGGACTGCATGTTCGCCGAAAGTATCTAAACTCATCGATTCATCCAAACACTTGGCTTGAACGTCTTTGTCACCAAACAAAGACATCAACTCTTTGGCTCTTTCCCTATACAATTTCCCCTCTTCTTTCACCATCACAAGACTCAGTGCGTAAGCCACGGATTCCGGAGTAAACGACCCATCTGCATCCTCTCTATGCACCCTATACGCCATCTTCTTCTCCACCAAATAACTCGCGATTAAACCTTGGTCAAACATAAATGGAAGCAACACAAGTGGTTTACCGAGTTGAAGCCCTTCCACAAGTGAACTCATACCCGAGGAATCAACAACCCACCAACCGAGTCATGACTCACTATCTTGAACTGTGGGGCCCAACCCTTACACACCACACCGCGTCCACGTGTCCGCTCCTCAAACCCGATTGGCAACTCAAGAACCTCATCATCTGATGCCCCACGTTGATCAATTAACACCCAATAAAAAGGCAACCCACTCAACTCTAACCCTAAAGCCAGCTGAGTCAACTCGTACTGACTCGGTTTTGTTTATGTTCCAAAGGCTATGTAAACAACCGACCCTTTTTCACGCTTGTCCAACCACTGTTTCGTTTCTAACCAACTAGCGTTGTCGTTGTGGTTGTCGTCGTTAGCAGTTGTCGGTAAAAGCCCTATCGGGATGACCGGTTTTCGGTATAGTTCGGTCAGGAGGTTCAACCAGTCCGGTTCGAAATTGAAACTACTTCTCATAACCACCGCGTCACATCCGCGGATGGTAGTTGCAAGCCGATACGTGTCACTAACGTTTTCGTCATCCGCTATAAGGTTTTGCATGATTCGGGTGACATGAAAAGCGCTTGGCCGAACTTCGGATTCAAACGAAACCCAGTTCGGCCGCTTGAGAAACTCGTCGACTGACGCCCGCTTGTCATCGCCGCACATCACTTCCGGGGAACCCATGAAACCGAGCACCACGCTCGGCCGCGATCGGGCCCAACCAATACGTAGCGAAGTTACAGATGATCCAATCTGGAGATGTATTATTAAGAAAATCCACCATTGGTTTACGAAGGCCGTCGCATGCCATTTTGAGGTACTTAACCTTATTCGCAGGAAATCGCGAGTGGACTCAGCGTTTTCGGGTAGATTTTCGGCTATCGGCAGATTAATTTTAATGAAAGTGATAAAAGGAGTCAATGTTTGAGGGAGGTTAGGGAGGCGATTGATATTTCTTGGAGTTGAAATGCAGAAATTTTATGGCCTTTAGAGGCCATAAGATTTGCGAGTTCAAGAAACGGAATAAGGTGGCCGAATGCCAGCCATGGGAACACTGCTATGTGGAGCTTAACATCGCTATTCAGCCATGGAGACAGGATGCTTAAAAAATAATTTAAGTATTTTTTTAAAGTATTTTCTTAAATTATTTTAATGATATATTGGAAGAGTCTGCCCGACGCCTTGGAAGAGTTTGCCTGACCCCTTAGAAGAGTCTAACTGACACCTTGGAAGAGTCTGTTTGACTTCTTTGAGGAGTCTGCCGCCACGTGTCCATTTTTTATTGAAAGAGGCTTCTCGCGCATTTGAATCCGTGATGCGCCGCTCCAAGGACGAATGAGCTGGCCATTTTGGTAAGTCAAAGTTGGTCTTGGCTATTTTCGTAAATATCCCTTATTGTAAACCTATCCCTCCTTTCTCTCTCGTTCACTACACCCACCAACATCAACTACACCACCACCACCCTCCATCGGAGAACCACCACCTCTGTCGTATGTCCACCATCCACCATCCCTCATATCCGCCATTGGTTCTAGCCGCTACAATAAAAAATCCGGCCGGCACCTTGGTTGCTGCAATCAAAACCTCCTCCACCTCCATCGCCGCCATCACCACTTAGCCACCACCACCATCACCATTGCCACAAACAACCCCTAATAGTATGTGACGATGACGATGAACATTTTGATACCCAAACGGTAGTCTGAAGATCGGGATTCCGTTCTGAAACTGAAACGGCTCCAACGAGGATCTGTTCCGTCGAGGGAAATTGTGATTGGGCACTGAAATTTACGATTTGAAGAAATTGTGATCTGCCGACGAGGATTTGTTCTGTCATGGATCTGCCGGCGAGGATTCCGTTCTGAAATTGAAGCGGCTCCGGCTAGCTCCCTTCGTTGGTCTGAAATTTGGTTTGAAAATTTGTGCCGGTGATAATTTAAAATATTAAAAGTTAGAATTAAAAGTGGTTTTAATGGTGATTTTCAGATTTGTGGGTTTAAGTGGTTAACATGGTTGTGTTGGTGGGGATGAATGGAAAATATTTGAAGAGGGGTTGGATTTATTGGAGTTGCAGGTGGTGGTTATGGTGGAGATGGGTGGTGATATGGTGGTGATGGGATGAAGAAGAGGTGAGGGTGGGTGTGGAGCCCACAAAGTTTTTTTAAATTATTTTTTTTATTAATTAGGTGGGGCCCATTTAAGTTAAGTTTTATTCTTTGGTTTTTAACTTTTACTTTTAACAAAGAGGGTACTTTTGTCATTTCACACACCCTTAACTAAGAAAACTAACCCCCTTTCACGCCAGAGACCATCCGAGAACGAATTTACAAAACTTGGGGGACTATAGCTATAATATTAAAAATGTAGGGACTATAAGTGAAATTTGGGCAAAACACAAGGACTATCCGGACACTTTTCACTTGAATAAATGTTTTCCTTTGCTGATAAAATACATAAATGTAAGTATGGTTGCTTATAATAAATAAAAGTAGCCTGGGTGATTTTGTAGTACTAAATTATGTGAAGCTCTATATCAAGTTGCGTTTTTAAGAGATTTAGCCTGGGTGGATTCTATAGTACATAAATTATGTGAAGTTCTATATCAAGTTGTGTTATTTAAGAGATTTTGTCCATTTTGTGCAAAATATTTCTATTCACCTGATCACAGATATTACTTAACTATGATATATCAATAATCTTATGTTTAAATTTGAAAAACAAAATTCCATTTTGTCTAATAGTTACAAAGCCGCTTACATTGTTTTAATTTGTCTATTAATTCTAGCTTTCTTTGCAGCCTATATTCATCGCTTGATTAGGAGGTGGTAGGGTCATTTCAATCATCTGAACAATTCAAAGGTACCTTTGTTTTGCAGCGTCTGTTCTTCTATTTCTTAGGATATGCTTGATGTTTTGTGTTGTGTTTTTGGAAGCAATTTTTAGTACTTTGTAGTGCGTCCTCGATCTTTTTTATTTATTTGGTTTAGTTTGGTTAGATGTAAACCCTATTCACCTTGTTCGTAATTTCATTAAACTCTCAACATGTTTTGTTTTGCTTATTCATTCAAATTCATGTTGTAGGAATATAAACATTTTGTGATCCATGTTTGTGGTTGCAGAGAGTGAAAGTGAGAGTAAGAGTGATTAGATCCATGTTTGTCGAACGCTTTTGGTTAGTCGTATGGGAAGTTGGAGCGGGTGGTGTAAGTGATCAAATGCCAGTGGCGGTGAAGGATGGGTGGTGTGTGTACTGTCGATGGCTCGAATGCACACCCGGGTTTGAACATCAACCATACTTTGGCAGTGTCTCTACGCGGTGCGTGCAATATCCAAACTCCCACTGTTACCAGATCTACTAGTATGTCAAGACTCCATAGTTATTTTCATTCTCATAATAGTTTTACATCATGGTTTTCAAATTTCATCGCTACCTCGAAATATTTTTACGATGGTGCTAATGGACCCATGGGCTCTACGCCATCAGATTTGTCTTCAAGTGAACAGTTCAAGAAACCATTTGGAGCTGTCATCTTTTCAATGTTAATTCTGATTCATTTTATCAAATAAAAGCAATATCTAGCTCATTTCGAAGACAACACTATGGTCAGAAGTGATAAGTTACAACACTGGTGGTGATGAGAGATGGTGGAAAAGATTTGAATTTGCAAATTGATTATCTGGATTTGTTGACTGTGTTAATCTTGGTGCTTCTAATGAGTCATACCTAGATATTGGTCTTAGTGATGTCATACCCATCAAGAATACAAAGTAAGTTGATTATTGTCTTTTTATGTTTTCTTAGAGGTAATGGTCATGCTTGATGGGTTAGGTAGCTCTTCAAAATGGGTTTGGGTCACACTATGTTTAATTTGGTGCAGGTTTGAACCAAAGTGATAAAACTAAAGCATGATTATTGTGAATTTATGAGTCACCATTCAATATTGATGCATGGTCCTTTTTCAGATTTTAAAGCTTGGTTTGCTTAAAGATTGTTATCTTAGTGAAGACTAGAACATGTTGGATTGGTCATGAAAGTTATTGGTCACTATTTTGACATAGCCGCAACACTTTACACTTTTTTTGTGGTCTGTTACTAATCGATTTGCTTTTGCTGGTTTAAAGATGTATTTTGGTTTGTGTTAGCTAGGGATTCTTTTTTAATTTGATATGTAATTTGTTTACGTTATATTACATATATTTTCATGGATTTTTGGGATTATATTGGTTATCTAAAATTGTTTATATTTATCTCATTTTCATTTTATAGTGTTCTATTTGAATTGTATTCTTTTTGTACACTTTTTAGTATTTCTTCCTAATACAATGTTTTGTAAGGTACATGTGGGCAAACTACCGTCAGGTAAGTCTTTATCTTCACTTCTCACTTTCTATGCGAGTTATCATACAATCTGGCATATATAAAAGTCTTGCTAAGTTCGTAGGTTAGATCTTGCAACATTTTTTTTCTGAATCATATCTACGTCATTTAAGTTTTTGTGGAATTTTAGGTTACATGTCGGCGACGAAAACATTAACCTTAGTAATGGAGGGTTTCTTTCATTTAAAAGTTTCAACACTATTGAATCATATAACTTGTTGTGAGACCACTCGTTTAACACATGGGTACTCAACTAGTTGATTTCTAATATATTACGTGGATAACATTTAGGTTGTTTAAGGAATGTACTAACACACGGGAGGTTCGAGCTTGTATATTGACGGGGGTTAGAGCAACGTGTAATCTCTCACCCGAGATTAAAAATTTAGCTCATATTTGATTTGTATTCAAGTCAAGCTAGCCTGTTGTTTGTTTCTAATAATTTACTGATATCTAAATGTTAAATGTCATTAAAAACCTTAATTCATAAACTTTAACATGTTTAAACATACATATGAACATATGGACTTAACTAATCCAGCTGAATTTGCATTGGCTTGGCTAGAAATTTATTTGGTTCACATCATTATTAAACTACTTTTTGGAGTATTGAAGAAAACTCATCAATTCATCCAAACACTTATCTTGAACGTCTTTCTCACCCAACAAAGACATCATCTCTTTGGCTCTTTCCCTATACATTTTCCCATCTTCTTTAACCATCACAAGACTCAGTGAGTCAGCCACTGATTCCGGGTAAACGACCCATCTGCATCCTCTCTATGCACCCTATACGCGATCTTCTCCACCAAATAAATCGTGATTAAACCTTGGTCAAACGTAAATGGAAGCAACACAAGTGGTTTACCAAGTTGAAGCCCTTCCACAAGTGAACCCATACCCGAGTGAATCAACAACACCCCAACCGAGTCATGACTCACTATCTTGAACTGTACCCAACCCTCATATATGACAACCCACGTTGGTCGTTCAATACCCACACAGTTTTCCGACGCATTTCCAACACTCCCCTTTTTGACGAATTTCCAACACTCCCCTTTCTGACGCATTTCTAGCACTCCTTTCCTACGCATTTTTGACACTCCTTTCCTAAGCATTTCTGATGACATTAAATAAATTTTTAAAAAATCCAGTTATTTGTTTTGTAAGTTTCTACGCATTTGTGGCGGAACATTTAAAAAACAAAAAAAATTCCGTGTTTTCAGTTTCATATATTTAAAAACAAATCAAACCTCTGAAATTTATAAATTATTCAAACTAGTGGTATCAAACCGACACGTTGCGCCGGGGATTCCCGATGCTACCTGGCGGGATCAAAGGCATGAATTTTGTCGGTATCAATGTGTTCTGTTATGGTATAGACACTCATTATGAAAACCGGTAGAGAAATAGTAATAAAAAAGAACATAGACCATTCAAAAACAAAGTAAACAATAACTTCGATTTCAAAAAAAAAATTACAAAAGAAAAAAACAACATACGACATTCGAAAGTTCACGAAGAATGGACTCGAAGCACAGTAGCCGACATAACGAAAAAAACAACTTAACGGAGTCGGCAACTTCTATACCCCAAAGTAATGCATGTATTATAACTAACTGAACCGTATGCTCATCAAAGAACGGTAACAAAGCGACTTGACTCAGGTCTGCCTATTGTTCAGTTACGGTATCTTGGCCTTTTTGTATCGAGGTTGTCCTGTATGGAATGTATACCTTGTGACGTAATTAATATTGGTTTTGGGCCAGATTTCATGTGGTTTTTGCTGGTATTGACGATCTTGGTGTTGATGATTGTGTCCGACTTTGTCACCCTGTTCAATGTGCACCAGATGGTTCTTGAACACAGGTCTCTTTGGCATGTAGGTAGAATTTCTTTATTTTTCTTCTCATTGCAATAGATAGATTGTTACAAATCTGTTTCTGAACCTACACAAGAGGCAATCAGTGAATATATGTAAGTTTAGATATAGTTAAAATACATGCCAAGGTCTGAAAAAATGAAGGTGTGTGTTTTAACCTGGTTATTAAGAACCTGCTGCAGAGGTTCTTGGGTATTCTTTGAGTACTTGTTATCTGAAATGAGTAAAGAAGAGAGGCATCAGACTCATTTAATGCTGAAGTAGCTCTATAATTTCTAATATGAACAACCTCACTTGCTAAATATTTTTATGATTAGATGTAAAGTGTGGAAAGCAGTAACCGGACCCCGAAAATCCACACAAAAAAACTTAAGGAAGACATTTCGTGTTATAGTTTGGTCATAGCTTAAGGATAGAAAAGGGCCGGTCCCCACCATCTTTTTCCTTATTTATAGTTCATGAGGCATCTTTTTCCTCCTTGAATCATAAAACATCACTTTCCAACACCACTTTTCTAGTAGTGCTAGAGATTGGTTTACAATTCTTATGATACATGGTGATTGCTTAAAGTCTTCTGGTTAGCTTTCACCATGGATCAAATCGTGGAACTAACAAACCTTTGGCAATAGATTACTGACCAAAGGTTTGTTAGTTCCACGATTTGATCCTCTTAGCAAACATTAATGGGTTGGTGACATACTTGATATTTGGTATCTAATTGTGTGTTTTAGTCCCGTCTTTTTTTTTTATCAAATGTAATACTTTGTGCATGTTTGTTGTTTACAACTTGGAGGTGATAAGAACATAACACAAGGGGATTGTACGCCTGAATGAAGCTGGAACAAAACAAGAGAAGAAAATGGATTTTCGTAGTGGGGCGTAGGTTCTGTTGGGGTGTAAGCTACACCAGGTAGTAATTTTGTGTGCGAAGATCGGTTTCCGGCCACCTATTTAAGGCTTAATGCTAGGGTTTTTCATTTAACACCCTTAAGAGGCTAGAGGAAAATTCAAGGGGGAATTTCAGAGATCCAAGGGCTTCAATTCATCACCCATATATTTTATCTGTTTTCGAATTCAACAACAATAGAGGTTTCATGATAAACATGCGCGACTAGTCCACTAGTGATCAATTCCTGGTGTAGGGTTAAGTTGGTGATCAAATCTCCAATTCTAGTTCGATGAGAAAAAATTATTGTACATCTAATTCTTTGCATGACTATGAATGTAATTACATATGCAATGTATGAATAAATGACTTTTAAATTTGATATTTTTTAAAGCAATTGATATTGATTTCTAATTAATATCACCAGCATTAATTAAGTCAGGCTCGGGCTTGCATATTAACAGTAGTTGAGATCTCTCACTCAAGCTGCGCTCATATTCAAATTGTATAAAATTCGAGTTGGCCTGTTGTTTTTCTTTTATAATTTAATAATCTTACAAGTAAAAAATAAAATTGCAACAAAACAAGTGTGTAACAACCATTTGATGATTTAAATTTAACCCAAGACCTTAATGCATAAACTTTAACATGTTTAAATAATAATCTACACAAACAGATGAACACATAGGCTTGTGGCTCGAAAACTTATTCGGTTCTAATCATTATTAAACAACTACTTTTTGGGGGAATCTTGAAGAAAACATATCAATTCATCCAAACACTTATCTTGAACGTCTTTCTCACCCAACAAAGACATCATCTCTTTAGCTCTTTTTTCCCCATCTTCTTTCACCATCACAAGACTCAGTGAGTCAGCCACCGATTCCAGAGTAAAACGACCCATCCACATCCTCCCTATGCACCCTATACACCATTTTCTTCTCCACCAAATAACTCACGATTAAACCTTGGTCAAACGTAAATGGAAGCAACACAAGTGGTTTACCAAGTTGAAGCCCTTCCACAAGCGAACCCATACCCGAGTGAATCAACAACACTCCACCGAGTCATGACTCACTATCTTGAACTGTGGGGCCCAACCCTTACACACCACACCACGTCACGTGTCCGCTCCTCAAACCCGATTGGCAACTCAAGAACCTCATCATCTAATGCCCCACGTTGATCAATCAACACCCAATAAAAAAGCAACCCACTCAACTCTAACCCTAAAGCCAGCTGAGTCAACTCGTACTGACTCGGTTTTGTTTCCGTTCCAAAGGCTATGTAAACAACCGACCCTTTTTCATGCTTGTCCAACCACTCTTTCGTTTCTAACCAACTAGTGTCGTCGTCGTTGTGGTTGTTGTCGTTAGCAGTTGTCGGTAAAGCCCTATCGGGATGACCGGTTTTCGGTATAGTTCGGCCAAGACGTACAACCAGTCCGGTTCGAAATCGAAACTACTTCTCATAACCACCGCGTCACATCCGCGGATGGTGGCTGGAGCCGATACGTGTCACTAACGTTTTCGTCATCCGCTGTAAAGTTTTGGATAATTCGGGTGACATGAAAAGCGCTCGGCCGAACTTCGGATTCAAACGAAACCCAGTTCGGCCGCTTGAGAAACTCGTCGACTGACGCCCGCTCGTCACCGCCGCACATCACTTCCGGGGAACCCATGAAACCGAGCACTAGCGCTGGGAAGACGCTAAAATACGCGGTCCGGAAGCCATGCTCTGCTGCTATCGGCCCCAACCAATAAGTGATGAAGTCACAAATGATCCAATCTGGTGATCTATTATTAAGAAAATCCACCATTGGTTTTTGGAGGCCGTCGCAGGCCATTTTGAGGTACTTAACCTTATTCGCGGGTAGATCGCGAGTGGACTCGGCGTTTTCGGGGAGATTTTCAACTTTCGGCAGATTGATTTTGATGAAAGTGATGAAAGGAGTGAATGTTTGAGGGATTTTAGGGAGGCGATCGGTGTTTCTTGGATTTAAAATGAAGGAAATCTTATGGCCTTTAGAGGCCATAAGCTTTGCGAGTTCGAGAAACGGAATAAGGTGGCCGAATGCCAGCCACGGGAGCATTGCTATGTGGAGCTTAACATCGCCATTTTCGGCCATGGAGAGTGAGTAAAGGCTGCTTGCTTGCTGTTCGTGTGCTATCATTAATATATACTATAACATTCGGCAAGTTGCTGAATGTTAAAAAAATTGTTAAAAAAATGAGTAATTAAATTTCCGTGTGTCACTGGCAGTTTTTCAATTTCTTTTTTTTTACAAACGACAGTTTTTCAATTTCTTTTTTTTTTTACAATCACAACTCACACAATCTAATTAAAACTGATTGAACCCTAATTTTAGAATTAAAACAGATATATTTGTCTACGATTAGAATTGAACCCTAAACTTCTAAGAAATACAAACGCTTATCTAGTGCCTTAGAGCTTTCACAAGAGGGGAACTATATATGTCAACATCTCTAAAATTATAGGCAAATACTAAAAAAACTTACTTTTTGACCTACATCAGTTTTCCTATCCAATTTTTTTATCCCACAAATATTAAAAACACTCAAACTATTGGCACAGTCAAAGTGCCTATTTGCACACTGTATAGGTTTATACGCGGCATATATGGTTGCATAAAAATCAGTGTTTAACTGGTGTCAGTTATGGTCTGGTTGCTCCTATACGTCGCGTATAGACCTATATGCGACGTATATAAAGGTTTTGTTTTCAAAACATTTTATACAATATTAATCGTTTTAAAAAAAAATTATAAAAACTAAGTTTTCTGTTTTAAATAAATAAAAAAATAAGTATTTCTTACAAAAAACTTTATATAACGTTAATCATTTTTATACTTATTACAAATAATATTGTATCGTATAGGTGTAGTATAGGTCTTGTATTGACCTCATATAAGCCTATAAGTGTGATATAGTATCGTATAGTGTAGTATAGGTCTCATAGATGCCTCGTATAGGCATATAGGTGTAGTATTGTATAGTATAGGTCTCGTGTAGAAGTATAGATGTAGTATCGTATCGTATAGCGTAGTATAACTTAAGTCTCGTATATGTGTAGTATAGTAGAAATATACATTCCCTGTAGGGGACCTGTACGAGACATATACTATACGATACTATAGGATACGATACAACAATGGTATAGGTATAGTAAAGGCCTCGTATAAGACTATAGGTGTGGTTTTGGTCCCGTATAGGCATATACAAGACTTATAGAGGACCTATAAGAGACTTATAGTATACACTATAAGATACGATACGATGCAATACGATACTATAGGATACGATACAGCACCTATGTAGGCCTATAGGTGTAGGTCCCGTGTAGGACTATAGGTATAGTTTAGGTCCCGTATAGGCCTATACAAGACCTATAGTTGGACCTAAACGAGACTTATGCAACACTATACGATATGACAGGATACAATACAATACGATACGATGCTATAGGATACGATACGCGTATAGGCCTATAGGTTAGTATAGGTCCTAATAGGACTATAACTTTAGTTTAGGTTTCGTATAGGCCTATATACCTATACAAGACCTATAGGGGACCTATACGAGACTTATACTACACTATACGATAGTATATGATACGATACAACACCTGTATAGGCCTATAGGTGTAGTATAGGTCCCGTATAGGACTATTGGTGTAATTTAGGTTGCATATAGGCCTATAGGCATGTACAAGACCTATAATGGATCTATACGAGACTTATACTACACTATTCGATACGATATGATAAGATCTGATACTATACTACACCTATAGGCTTATTCGAGACTTATACTACACAATATGATACGATACTACATTCATAGGCCTATACAAGGGCTATACGAGATCTATATGAGACGTATACTATACGAAACGATACTTAACAATGTTATTTATTTATTTATTTATTTTGGTAAACTACTTATTATAGAACTTGCTAAAGCGATAAATAATGTATAAAAACTTTTCTAAAAAAACCACCATTTATCTACGCCGCATATAGACCTATACGCGACATATATAAAGAGGCAAAAATGCCATTTTACCTATGGTTTAGCCTATACGCGGCATATATAAAGGGGGGAAAACTTTTCATAAGAAGTATATGGTGTATTATTTAATAGATTTTAATAAGTATATGATATATAATTTAAAAGAAATATTTTAAAAAATTATTTATTGAATTGTGTAATACACGGGTCTCTAACCTAGTTTAACAATATACGATGATCGATGAAAGGTAAAAATTTCTGATAGCAGAGTGGCTTTGTGCAATTATATAAGACAAATTTAGATCGATGCCAATTGCTTGAGGAGATATTCTTCTAATAATACACGTATATTATAATGACGGTTTAAGTATAACATGTTGAAAATGATTATGATAGGTTATAATATCATTCATAATTCCAATATAAAATGATACATAATCTAGCAAAATCTTTCTTTTAACCAATTTAAAGGAAACAATATGCAAGACAACGTACACTATGGGCTAACTAGCATTATTATATACCATATCGATACAAAGTGTTAGGTGGTAGCTGATTACTAATTTATTTTTGAAACGATTAACTCGTATACCCTTAAATTCTATTTCTAAATTCATTTCTTAATAACGGGACCAAAAACATCAACAAACTACAAGCTCTTCGATGACTGATTGATACTTAATCGACCATAGAGAGCTAAATATGAATTATGTCACTTCTCGGTATACATTCTAGAACAAATCAAACTTAAAATCGATGAATTGGATATTTGATCGTGTTCACCGTTCATTTTAATACTTTTTACGTCAAACTGTTATAATTTTTTTTTTACTATTGTAAGTTTAAACCAAAACTTTCATTACTAATGTTTTGGCTTTGGTTGCTTTCAAGGTTTGGGCTTATGAGCCCTTTAATTAAAAATGCATAAAATACAATCAATAAGCATAATGTTTCATAAAGTAAAACTTAAAAGCGGAATTTGCCTGTAATAATCCAACCACACATCATTGGCCATTGTTAATCCCATCTTTTAATATTTCCCATGCCTGTCCTGCCTTTCACATATTTTTCCTCTACTGGTTCTCAGTTAAAAAAACTTAACAGAGTTAATTTTTTTCCGAATTCCAAACTGACGTATTAGAGCTTTTGATCAGAACGAGGATACAAGTCTATTGATATAAAACTTATCCTCGAAATGGTGCTCCAAACGATGAAAATAGTGCTTCAGTTCGAGTGTTTAAACTTTCAATTAACAAAAATCAAGTCGTTTTGAGCGGCGTTTCAAGGTAAGTTTCACATCAATAGACTCGTATCCTCGTTATCAAAAGCCCTAATACGTCAGTTTGTAATTCGGAAAAAAAAATTAACGGACGTTTTTTTTAACTCACCACCAGTGGAGGAAAAATATGTGAAAGGTGGACTGGCATGAGGAATATACAAATGGGACTGACCCAATAATGTCTAGTTGGGATTATTGTATTGCGTTGTTAAACAAAGCTTAATCATAAGCATACTCGAACTAGAACTAATTAATGATCAAGCTAAAACACAAAAAACTTATATACCCCAAAATATTACATCCAATTCATTTTTGTCTCCGCTGGTAAACAATGGACCAAACCGTCTGATACAATTTGAAATCCCTAAGACCAACCAGATTATTTTTGTAACCGATCCCGAATTAAATTGATGATTTGTTTGAAAGGCTTTTTGGTTTCAAACCAATCCATTAACACACCTAAGATGATCCTGTTGGGAATGCATGGTGATCACTTAAAATTTTTACTTATCAAAACCCGGTTCTGTAAATAATAGTCGATCAATTAAGCGAGTTAATCAATAAAATGCAATGGAAAATAAATGAGTGATCAGCAATAAACGAAATCCGACAGGATCCGCTTACATACCATACGAACACAGTGATAAGATTATCTAACTACGGATGAGAAAGATATACCTCGGTTAACAACTAATCGGTTGAGACACTAAGGTTCGACAAACGCACGCTAGTGAAATGAACTACGAAATGCGGGTATGCGACGGACAGTGGTGGTTATGGGTGTTTTAGAGAGTGTTGCGCAATTTTGCTAACCCCTAATGCAAGTCCAAACTCTACTTTATATAGATTTTGGAGATCCATGCATGTTTGCCAAGTGGTAGACATGCATGCACTAGTTCGAAAGGGGCGAGGCAATGCATGCGCGACAAGTGGCGAATATGAGTTGAATGTTTTCACTGGTTCAGGTACATGTCTCACCTGGTCCATGTACTCATCTTTCATTAAATACCAAATATGTTTATTAATTAAAATAAACAGGTATATTATTAATAATGAGTATTAAAAATATAAACCGCTCATGGTCATAAATATAACTATGGACCGTTTCGCATATCATTAGTAATTATCAATTATACCAGTTAAGTGGATCTTAGTTCGTTTCCCACGTTGTAACTCTTACAGTTCATAACTCGGTTGGCCGCTTTAATTAATCGGGCCGGTCCATTTTTCCTTAACACCATTTTTCCTTGATTAATTAGACCAGTTTTTTATTACTTTCCTTAACGCTAACAACCAGAGGCGCTCTAGCTATACATAGACCCCAAACAAGTTATGACTTTAAAGTCATTAACCAAAACATCTTAGAACATTTCTTTATAAGACATCAATTGAATAATGAGACATGGATCATATTCAATCTCACATGGTGTTCAATCATTATTTTCTCGTCAAGAATCAATATGGTCCAATCAAACACACAGTAAGTTTGGGTAAGTCCTTACACTCCACCAATTTGAATCAATGAGGGCGCCCCGATGTCTAAATGTTACATATAATGTAAGAGTACAAAGTCCCATCTTGACTACATACAACTCAAACTGAACTTCAGAACTAGTCCTAACCAATGACTTTATGACTGGCAGTTGCGCGACAATGGTTGACACTGATCAAAGAATAGTCTCTAGTAAACGAATGTTCTAGTATGTATCTCAGGTAAGAGGATACTAAATGTGTATACCAAAATCAAAACAGTTATGACTAAGATCCATGAAGATGATTTGATGCGAGTTACACCCAACGTCATTCATAATGAGGTCTGTGAGTTTGGAAGTCAACTACTTGAGTCCAAACTCAGATAGTCTTAATTTGAGAGTCATTCCCACGAGTCTAACCAGTAAATCAAAGTGAATTCAAAAGGTACAATTGTATGAATGTTCGTATATCCAAATACTAATCAAATAATGGCTAGCTAATAGTGAGCGGGTCTGCTAGGTTTTGATCTGTGTCTATTTTGCTTATTATGATGTCTACTCATTCTAGTATTTCCCGTATAACCAGAACTTTCTTAGAATGTATTTGGCCATGTGATGAGATCTTTAGCAATAGCATCTGCGTTATCATAGATTACATCGATCGATTTCCGAAAACTTGGTACCATATTGAGGTCGGCTATGAATTTCTTTATCCAATCAGATTTTGAGCGAGAAACATCTCTATCACTCTAGAGGTTAGCGTTAGTGTAACATCTTTCAATGAACTCCCCTTCCACTCCTCAAAACACTAAAAACATATTTTGGTTTTCTCAAGTACATCAGAATGTTCTTTACTACAGTCCAGTAGGCAATGCCAAGACTTAGCTGATAACGGTTGGTCATGCTTAAAGCATACGAGATGTTAGGTCTAGTACATAACATAACATACATGATAGAAACTAACCTGTTGAAGCATATGAAACTGCTTCCGTTCACTTAGATTCATTGTCTGTTGATGGAGATTGCGATTTATTCAACAAAATTCCTTTAGAGACGGAGCACCTCCTTTCTTGAAGTTTTCCAACGAGAAGCGTGCCATCACTTTGTCTATATTGTACTCTGACTTAGCCCTAGAAGCCGCATAGATCTATCTCGATAGATCTTGATTCCCATAATATAAGTTGTTTCTCCCAGATCTTTCATTGTGAAACAAGATCCCAAATAGTGTTTACTTCATTAAGCATAGGATGTTGTTTCCGTTGATCAGTATATAATCCAAATACAGGATGAGGAATGTTATAGTGCTCCTGCTAACCTTTCTATAAACACAAGGCTCATCTTCATTCTTGACAAAACCAATCTCTTTGTTTTTTAGATCAAAATGAAGATTCCAGTTGCGAGAAGCCTGTTTGAGTCCATAAATAGACTTATTCATTTTACACACCCTATTTGGATATTTGGGATCGACAAAACCTTCAGGCTGAACCATATAGACATCTTCAGAGAGATGTCCATTGGGAAAAGCGGTTTTGACATTCAATTTCCATATTCATAATCATAGTACTGCGGCTATGGTAAGCAATATTCTGATCAATTTGATCAGGGACACGTGTGAAAAGGTTTCATCATAGTCAATTCCCATAGTTTGAGTTAACCTTTCGCAACTAGCCGTGCTTTATAGGTGTGTACGTTTCCATGCATGGGTATTACTTTTGATAATCGATTTGCTCACTACTGGTTGAAGATTCGAGGGGTAGCTCAACCAAGTGCTAGACATGATTGTCACCATAGATTGCATCCCGGTGTTCATGGCTTCTTTCCATTTCTTAAATAATGGATCTAAGATTGCAGATTTGTAATTACAGGTTCGTTACTAGACTCAACTATTAATAAGACTTCGGGACCATCTAGATGTCATAAGTAACCATCAGTTTCATTGGCGGTTTGTGTCTGATTCATTGGCGAATCCTACTACTTCTGTGAACGCCGTGTTTGAGTCTGATTCATTGGTGGTTTTTGTTGGTTGTTGAATTTCTTCAAGATCAACAATTATTGTTAGTTCCTCGATTAAGAAATTCTTCCTTGAGAAAATACCCCTTCTTTTTGATGGAAATAATTTTTGCATCAGAATGGAAGAAATAATATCCACTTCTTTTATAGTATCTAGAGAAGACAACCTTTTCGCCTTGAAGATCGAGTTTATCATTAGAATCATTGTGATGTATGCATCACATCCCAATACTCTAAGGTATATCAAATCGGGTTTACGCCCATGCCATATCTCATATGGTGTTTTGTTTACCTTTTTAGTCGGAGCCGAATTGACAATGCGGGCAGCGGTCACAATAGCATGACCCCAAAAGAAGCGAGGCAAGTTAGTCTTACACATCATCGATCTAACCATATTATGTAGGGTTCGCTTTATCTTTTCGCTCACACCATTAATTTAGGGTGTGCCAGGTGGAGTGGATTCTGAAATTATTCCACACTCTTTCAGATGATTGTGAAACTTTAAGCTGAGGTATTCGCCACCTCAATCTGATTGAAGTATTTTTTTTATCTTTCTATTAAGTTGGTTTTCTACTTTGTTTTGAAACTCTTTGAACATTTCAAAAGTTTCACGTTTATTCTTCATAAGATAGACATAAGCATACCGACTATATTCATCGATGCAAGTAATGAGGTATCATTCATGATTTCTGGCATGGTTCTGAATGGACCACATACATCAATGTGAGTGAGACCTAGCAGACCATTAGCCCGTTCACCAACACCAGTGAAGGGGTGCTTTGTGAGTTTGCCAGCTAAGCAAGATTCACAATCATCAAAGAGTCCTATTTGGTGGATTCAAGATCCCCTCAGATTGGAGCCATTGTATACGTGCCTTACATATGTGGCCAAGCCTACAATGCCATAGAAATGTTTCATTCATACCAGCTTTGTTACGCTTAGAAAGATGATACATGTTATTACTTGTTTGAACAACAATCTTAAAAATACCATTTCGAGGTCTAGCGTTATAATAAAAGACATCATTCAAGTAGGCAGAGATAGAAATACCATTAAAAACGTACTTGAATCCTTGTTCAAAAAGCAAAGAAATCGAAATAATGTTTCTCTGGTTAACATGGTGCAAACAAACAGTTATTCAAAGTAACGACAACGCCAGAAGGACATAAAAATCAAAACGTTTCAGTTGCTAGAACTGGATTTCTCTTTCCATCACCTACTATGAGTTCCATGTCGCCTTTTTTAGTTTCTTCCAATTTTCAGGCTCCTACAAGACATTAACAATGTGGTAACCACATTCTGTATCAAATACCCATGTGTTGCTAGAAATAGTGAAAAGTTCAATAACATAAATGAGAATATGAGAAGAAGTGCCAATGTTATAGGCCTTGTCCGCCTTCGGATTAGCTAGATACTATGGGTAGTTTCTTTCTAGTGCCCCATTTGGTTGCATTCAAGGTAATGACGTTCCTCAGGAGGGGGTGGTTTTGCAACCTGCTTGTTGTTGGTGGCATTTGGGCATCAACAACAATCTTTTTTTGCCTTTTCTTTAATGAGCCATTTTCTTGTTGATGGGATTCTTAACACCACCAGACGTGACCATCAGAACTTGGTTGGTTTTGTGTGGAATGTTTATCTTGACTGTTTTGAGCATACCATGTAGCTTAGGCACAGTCTTCACCCAAGCATTTATATTATAGTTCATAATGAACTTGTCATATGAGCTAGGGAGAGAGTTCAAGATGAAGTCCACTTGTAATGCCAGAACGTTAAAAACCAATATTAAAATACTTTATGGAAAATAGGCCCAATTTGTTTTTTTTGGGCATTACATAATAAAGCTAATATTCTCAAAATATATGAATCCACATAACTGGATTACTAAAACATTTGCAAACAAGTATTTAGAAAAAATTTGCCATGACCCATTTGCAAAACGACCAATCCTTACGAAAACAAAACCTGCTTATAATCAGAGTTTTTTTTAGAAAACAAACATAACCTATTACCACATTGACATACTAGCTTTTCGCTAAAACAAACGTTGGACTTAGACTCCAAAACACAAATAATTACGTCTAATACTTAGTGAAAGAAATATCACTAAATCCTCCTATCATTGACCCGCTTCCAAGACTTGATCACTTTCGCCTTTCTACCACCCCGATCTGTTATGTAACATTACCATATCACTAGTGTCGATTGAGAAACTATGGTAAGCATAATAATAACTAATATATTGATTGAACCGAATTATTGGTGAACGACTTGTGAGCTCTTTTCTTCTTTCATGATTCCGGTTCAAGCCCCCGTGTTGATTCTCATGACGTATCACCTACATTGAAAACACCAAAAATATTAGCTTTTGCTAAGTGAGGACTCATAGTTTGATTTTGTATCAAACATAATGGAGTATTCAATGCTCATAACGCCCAATAAAACAATGTTGGGCCACCACTTCATTATCTCGAGTCACGCACTTCGTGACTTTCCCCATTCTAATCTGGGCGCCCTTTTTATCCATATCTCATGTATATCCCTGCTAATATAGAATCAAGGATAATTCAAAGTAAACCATTATCAAATTGTTTCGGTCAAAATAAATAAAATGGTAAACCGTCACATAACTATGTTGTAATTCATTAGACAACATATACGGTTATCAACAATCATTATTACCTAAGATAATCTTAATCATTCATACAAGTATTCATAAAATACTCAAATAGGTTATAGTTTTAATGACACAAGTCTCATTCATTCATAAGCATCACTAAATGAGCACATGTTTCTTGCACATGCAGGTTACAACACCCCTGACTTCTTAATTTAGCATACGCATCCATATTCAAGGAATCACCACTTCAACTCATGTAAATATATATATCCACATTGAGATTTAAAAAAACAACATAATCACATCCGATTGGTTCCTTATAAATTCCCTAAGATTATGCAAGTACTATAAAATTTAAGTTTTTCACTCAGCTTTACTCAGCTGAGTACTTCATTATTTCCCCTATTTACATTGAGTTTTTCACTTCAAACGAAAATTCTTAGTAACGGTGACTCCGAGACCTTTCCGTGGATATAAAATACGCCCGAACAGACGTTCGGTTGATTCTCTATGAATTTTTAAAGACTAGCAACAATCTGGAAATAAGCTGAATTTTCAACACTTGGGTATCTCGACCCATTAACATTTTGTACTCTTTCTTGATGGGTTTAAACCCCCAAAACATCGCTAAAACAATACGTTTTTGTTAAGTTAAACCATATTCAATAAGTTGTATTAAACCACCTTAACTATTAAAACTTAAAGTCAACAATAAGACTATATAAGTCAATACGACTCCAAACACATTCGAGTCACTCACATTTGCCCGTAGGAGTGTTGTTGCTTTATTATTCATTTGACCCGTTGCCATCCGAACGTTACCTCACCTATCTTGACAACAAATCAAACTTGCAAATCATTAGAATACATAACATGGGTATTCATAACACCTAAGTATTTATCCTCCAATCATCAAGCGTGCCTTCTAAATCATTATTTTACCCCAAACTTTTAGTTTGTTTACTACCACTCATTTGACCCGTTATCACTCATTTATGTTCAATCATAACTAAGGGTCAAATTTACCAATCCAACATACCCATTTAACAACAAGCCATGGTCCTTTGGTTGTAAACCAAACCAAGTTAAACTCACATATTCATTCGACTCGCTTAGGTGACTAAATAAAAATAACATTTACATATGTACTTTACGTTAATCACATTCACCATTCGATTCATCGAAACCTTATGTTTACTAAACACTAACTGATTATTAGCAAATCATTTTAATTCAAGTAAACATTATAAGATCCCCAGTTTCCACTATTTATTTAGTTTAGACATTTCATCAAGCACATTGTGGGCATAATTAAAATTCACCATTATCATTCCCATTCGAACTCCCAAAATCACCATTTTATCATTAAAGACGTATACTTTCTTTGTAATACCCAATAGTACCGTTTTTCATGTTTTTAAATAAGATCATCACTGTTTTTAAATTCTACTCAGATTTGGCTGGTAACTTCTCAAATGGTTTTCATACATCCCTACCCTAATCACCAAATCATAAATTTGACCCCAAATCATAACATGCAACATGAATCCATAACTCAAAAGTTATAATCAATCAGTCTAGCATAACGATTATGGTTTTTCAACACCAAAATCACACACAATTACTGCCAATTTCGTGGGATTGAACAACAAGCATGAAGAAGATTAACTTTTGAGTTTTATTAACAAAAACTTAAGAAATCACTTACAAAAGCCCTAGAAATCAAGCAAGGATGGTAGAATTGAGACCTTAGCCTCCCACTTTCGTGATTTCTATGATAAGTTTGACCTGGCTTCCCCTTTTCCCCTCCTGCTTGCGTCGCACAGGGATGCATCCACTAGACACGTTGTTTTTTTCTTTATTCTTTCCTTTTCCTTTTATGTTGTTTGCCCCCTTTTAGAATTTGTTATTTACCTTTATCACCATAACTATTGGTTTTAATCAAGTTTAACCCCCTTGCATGTAAATCTTATATATATATATATATATAACTACATCATAGTATTTTTTTGTAAGAAAAATATTGTCTTGCCAATATAAACTTCTTTTAGAGACTATTTACATTAAAAATGTATTTTAATCTCATTAAACAACCGGATGTTACACCACTGCCATTTCATCTTGCAGGGGATAACCAAGTTTGTACATCTGGTCAATGTACCCTTTCATCTTTAGCACATGAGTACTTACACATGATCTTTCTTGCATTTTACAACTTATGAGATGTTTCATCGTATCATGTCGCTACTTTCTGGCTTGTTTTTGGAACATGCGTTTCTAGATCATGTCATAAGCATCTTTATCTTCCATGTTCTTTTAAAGATTAGGAGACATGGTGGCTTGCATAAGGCAGACTACCTCAAGGCATCCTCGTTATGATTTTTCCAGTTCCATACAAGCAACAGTAGTGTTACTTTCAGGCTCCGTACGGACTGAGCCATCTAAGATACATAGCTTTTTTGCCATCTTGAGAACTATTCTTAGATTGCGGTGCCATTTGAGAAAGTTGGTTTTATTTAGTTTTTCCTTTTCAAGTATAGACTTAAGAATGAAGGAGTTGTTTTCATTAGACATCTCTTATATAAGTAAGGATATTTTCATTAGTATGTTTCGATGTATATTCCTCATTTAATCAATGACACATTGACAATATTAGAACAAGGAATGAGAATCTAGCTATGTCAGTAGTAAAGGCAGTTGTGGAATGAACTTTAGTAAATGACTAGGCAGACTGATAATGGTCTCAATTGTGAGAATTACATAACGCTCGAGTGTGAGGCCGCTAAGACAACTTTTTTCTATGCATTGATACCTTTAGCCTCACCAATGCCGACTTTTTACTTTCGTGACAACTGGAGCATGTGATGAGAAAAGAAAAGTAATAGTCTTTCTAAAAGAGGTACTTGTAGAAGGGTCAGATGTGTCAACGAAACCCTTGCACCTTGGAAGAATAAGCTACGCATCAAGTGTGGTGTTGTGGCTCCAAACACTAATGGTTCGCTTTATGTTCCAAGTGTAGCTTGTGATAGGATGGCATAGACTATTGATTTTAGTTATGGGTTAATTTTTAATATTTACCAAATAGGGTCGTAAGAGCCAATTTTAGTATATATTTAGTGGTGACATTGATGTGCATGATGTGGTCAATTAAAACTAACCAATTTAACCAAAACTAGACACGCTAAGTTTTAAAATATAAAAACAGACTCTCTAAAACCTAGACCACACAACCGGCAAGTGTACCGATTAATGTAGTATAGCTTAAGTAAGTCTGAACATTGAACTCATGGGACTCTCTAATTACGTTTACTAGACTCGGTAACTTATCTAAGTCTGACTCGACTTATTTGTTTTGTTGTTTGGGGGAAATACTAAATTAACTTGAATTAACTAGACACACTGACTACAGATTGAGAATGTGATCAGATGATGGGAAACACACTACCCAGGGCTGAATCCCAAACTTGAATGACACGTTCTAATTGTTTTTGGAACTAATGTGGAAACCAGGATCTTAAGATGCTAAACTTAAAGGATAACCGAACAGGACCCTCGACCCTTCTCGAGAAGACATCTATGGCAACCTATTAAGCTGTTTAACTACCGTTTAAAGGAATCCTTCACAGGATATCCTAGTGTAATATAAAGCACTCTTGGACACTCTACCTTAGGGCATGAAAATCTAGGGAGACAATGGTTTATAATCTAACTCAGCTAGCAAACAGAGACCGTGAACTAGGGGACCTTCTCACAAAGAATCTAACCTAGAAACCTAATCACTCGAGACTTGCCAACAACCTCTCACCTCACGGCTATTAAGATTGATAGAACACTCAATCCTGATCAAACCCTAATCACAGTTTCTATGGGAAATCGTATACTATTAACCGTAAACTAGCCGCTAACACATAGTCCATGATCTAAGCACATTCATACATGAAAAACATCCATAAGAACGCAAGTGAAACATATGATAACGATTCAATTAGGCTTAAGCATGCGTATACATTAGATCATTGAAACCATAGTTTATTAATTTATTAATCAAAACCACATAATATGTCCAAAACCGAATAGAAACAATATCAACCAAGTGTATTCGTCGTTTGACCTAGGTAGTGAAAAGTAATCTAGCTTAACATTGTCATGAATTCGTAAGCAAGATTCAATAACAAGTAGAAAAACATGATCAAAATTGTAAACAAGAGAATAAGTAAACCCGTATGCTTAACATGCGGACCAACACAATCCCAGGTCTTCACACCTTCAACCGATGCTTGTCTTTCTCGATTATGCTCCAAAAGATCTCTGATTTTCGTCCAAAAGTCCACAAATTCGTCTACGGTTGTGTCTATTATGATTAGGGTTGATTATAGGCTTAAATAGGCTTAAAATCAAAGTTTTACACACTGACCAGACCCCTGCTCGCGTCGCGCGGGCATGATTGGGCCTCCTGGTCGCACGATGCGACTAACATCTGTACTGAGAAAACGGTTTTCGTCATAACTTCTACGTTTCAACTCTGTTTTCTTCACCGTTTTTCCTATGTCTTCGTAATTCAATTCTCTATTATCTCATCTTCTTAAATATCCATTGTCATTCCATGAGAATCCTCCACTAAGCCCAAACCGTCTCCTGTGTGCTCGTTTCTTTAAGTATCAACTCGTTTTTACTTCCTCTACACACGAACACCTATAAAACCCATATACAACTAAGTACATGACAAAAACATACAAAAAAGAATATAAATTAACTATAATAATGTACAAAATACAAGGGAAAAGATGTGTGATTTACTCCACATCAAATATCCCCACACTTATTCTTTTTTTCGACCTTAAAAAACTCTGCATTTGTAATCAAACTAGGATCACAGGTTTCAAAAAACTTTAAATTTCTTATTTAAAAGACTCAAAATGTTTAACCACTGATTACCGGTATATATATCCATCTAAACCCACCCTCCGACTCGTCAAGCCCCTTTCATGTTAACATTAAGTTCAGTTAACAATTCATCTAAGGGTCTAACACACAAATTCAATAAATCCACCTAATCCTGTCTCGAGCTTATAACGCAAAGATAAAATCTACCGTCTTATATATAACCCTTATGTATTTACAAAATAAATATCTTTGATGGAGTAAATGGTTGATAATGATGAGCTTTTGCAATTTTAATTCATGATCAAATCAAAGGGTATTATAACCAAGTCGCTATCCCGGTGGAAAACACCATGAGCCCTCACACTTTTCTTTTAAATGTCAAACCTAGCGGGTATACCTTAACTCGAGTCACCATCCCCGTGGTTAATACCATAGGCTTCCATTTATTTTTTCTTATAAAGTAGCTCTAAAGAATGAATGATGGATTTTTTAGGCGCCACCAGAATCCGGATTTAGTCTCTAAAAGATAAGGTGTGCCAATTTTATTCAAAAATATTTATATGTTATATACTTATAACGGTTTCTTTTATACCCTCATCAGTTTCAGTTTTTCTATCTCCGTTAAGATGAGTACTTACAAGACTTCAAGATTTATTATTAAGGTATCTTAAAACAACCTAGGGAACCTTTTAAATTGGATGGGCCTACCGGTACATATCGGAAAATACGTCTATCGTCTGATTTATCTCATATGTATAATATAATGAAAACCAACCAATCCAGTTTTTCTATAATCTTCAAACAAACTCCAACGATAGTTTCCTATCCCCACATTTAAACTTTGCATTACCCTCAATGTAGAAATGGAAACTGACCCAAAAGACTAAAATAAATAAAAATAAAAAAGACAAGGGCAAAAGTGGAAAGGACTTAGCATGGATATATAATCGCGGAAGCTCCAAACTCTCTTCTTTTCAGCTCGACCGTATAACATTTCATTCGCGATCAACTCTGATAAACTAACTACTCGGTAAATGCCTTGACATCTGATGAACAACACCTAAAATCACTAGAACGGCGATTGAGTACGGGTGGTACGATTAAATCTACACAAACTAAACAAGAAAAAACCCAAGCAATACTGACTCTAAACAATAACTGACTCAAAAACACTAACTTAGACTCATGGTACAAAAAATAACAAACTCAAAATATGGGGAAATACGTACCGTAAATGAACCAAATGCAAGAAAAAGACCCAACCTGGAAGCAAAATTGAGCTGGGCATCAAAACACCTTCGTCGCGTCGCACAACCATGAGTAAAAAGGTCCTCGTGTGACGTTTGGACTGGCTTTTTGAACTATCGTGTTTAAGTTTCTCATCGCGCAACCTCAATCTAGAAGGTCCTCGCGTGATGCAAGGAACCTTTGAACCTGGAAACCCATAGGGGGTACTCGCGTCGTACGGCCTTGACTCCATATGCTCTTCGCATGACGCGAGGAGCCCTTTTTTCGCAGAAAGTTTCTTGAATTTCATGCTCCAATGCCTTAGAAAAATTTCCAAACTCATCCAACTTCGTCCCAAACTCATTCTGAGTCAAACTTTCCACTAGAAAACATATTGGAACACCGTTTCTTTGCATTCTTAACTCCATTATGGATATGATTACCTGGAAAAAGACTAAAGAACACAAAACACATAACAAATAACCAAAAATCTAACAAAACTACCAAAAGGACTCAAAACTACGACCAACTACCCAACTCTACACACTCTACAAAACCGGGTACTACCCCTATTCTTTAAAATTTCAAATACTTATGAAGGATCATGTAGATCCAGCTAACCTCTGTATGCAGCCTCGCGGGATCTAGCTTTAGCATTCAAAATTACTTCCCGTTTCTTTAAAACTCTATCCATTCCACAAAACTAAAACCGAGTATTGGAAACTCAAAACGTGGATTGCAAACAAACAAGTTATCCCCATGCTTAAGCTTTTTCATACCATTCCACCTACTCCCAACCATTTCACTTCTCTTGCCAAATCATCTACAAAACTATCCTCGCACTTGGGATTTTTCTTAACCTCTAGACCAAGACCATCTAAACTCATAAGCTTCTCCTTAACTCTAACTTCTCCCCCAAGCTCAAGTTTGACCATGGTGGATGGTGTACCTTCTAATAAAGCTTATAACCTAGCAAGATCACCCTCCATATCAAACACTCCGGTATACTCATAAATGGGCAAATCTACCAACTCCTCCCCGAACTCCACCTCTAAACTTAGCTCTTGCTCTCTCTTTTCACCCTCTACCCGACTAACACCAAACACAAAAACCGACTCTCCCCTATCACTCACGACCGTCCTAGACTTAGACACCTCGAATGTGACAGTTTCCTCACATACCCTATGTGTAATAGTGCATGCGAAGAAATCGATTAAGGCTTTGGAGGTGCAAAGGAAAGGTCTACCCAAGATTAAAGGAACGTTTTCATCGGCTTCCATGTCAAGAAATACAAAGTCCACGAGGAATACAAATTTTTCAACCTTGGCAAGCAAATTTTTTATGCCCCACGGATACTTAACGGATTTGTCGGCTAACGAAAGAGTCATGCGGGTCAAGGCAAGTTCAACTAGCCTAACTTCTCCTAAGATGAATATGGCATTAAATTTATATAGCACCAAGGTCTGCTAACGCACGGTTTTGAATGTCACTACCAAACAGACACGAGATCGTGAAGATGCCCGGATCCGTCAATTTCTCTTGTAGTTTGTTCATTACTACTGCGGAACAATCAATTGTCAAATGAACATTTTGAAATTCTCCGAATTTACCTTTCCCTTTCAATATATATTTCAATAACTTAGCATACTTAGGCATATGCTGAAGGGGTTCTATAAACGGAAGATTTATCTTGAGTTTGGCTAAACATATCGAGGAGGTGCCCGTATTCCTTAGCATATTTTTTATGCTTGAGGCGTTCATGATACGAGACACGAGCATGATCTATCTTCAGACTCAGTCTAAAAAACTCAACCGGTTTCCTAAAAACTTTTTCTAGACGAGAAGGTTCTAACTCTAACTCTTCATCCACTAGTTCCTCTTCCTCTACTAGAACTAGGAATTTTTCTACCTCTCGTAACTTTCGATGCGACCTGTTAGTAATGGCTTTGACATGGCATTCGGGTTTGTTTGGGTGCTACCAGAAAAGTGACCAGGGGCTCTCTCATCTAACCTTTTAGCTAAATTCCCTAAGGTTCATTGAAGGTCTAAAATTGTCGACTGTTGGTTTTTCAGAAGAATAACATGTTTGGCTAAGGTTTGCCGTGTTTTCTAATCCTTGACTGCAAACAGAGACAACAAACTCTCTATCTTTTCCAACCCATTAACCCCAACAGACTTATCACTACCCTGGTTCTGACCACTAAAGTGACCCTGCCCCTGGTTATCGTTCTGGTTCTATTGGAAACAAGATCGTGAACTGAAGATCAGAAGTTGGAATTTTGATTTCTCTAACCGGAGTTATAAGAACTTCCAAGCTGCATCTGACCTCCTACAAACTCTACCTGCTCATACTTCATCAATGGACACTTAAGAGTACAGTGACCTCCCTGACACATCTCACATTTATCTACTTTAGACTTAATCTCTTTCATATCTCAGTTTAGGTTTCCAAAGCAGCAACCACACTAGTATCCAATGTGACTTGGTGTATGCCTTGTGTAGACGAAGTTTTACTAGTGACAGGAATTTGATTCCTGTACGTAGATCGTTGTTCGATTTCAGAATGAGCTAAACTCTCAAACACGTCATTGCATTCAGCCACAATTTTCTTTCCCATAAGGTGGCCTCTTGTAGAAGTATCAAATCAAGCTCGTGTCTCATAGGTGAGACCGTTGTAGAATTTCTCTACCTGGTCAAATAAAGCATGCTGGGAGCATCGAGCAAGTAAGTTTTGGAATCTTTCCCATGCAAGGTAATATGGCTCATCATGTTCCATCCGGAATGGATAGATCTGATCCATAAGTTTGTAAGCTCTCGCAAGCAAGAAATATTTGTTAAGAAATCCTTTGGGTAGAGCTGCCCATGTGGTATAAGTACCGACAGGCTGGGAATCGAGCCAAGTGGCTGCCAGTCTAGCGAAATTGAATAGAAACCACTGAAGGTATACGGAATCATCTGTGGCACCTTCAAGCTTGAAAGAACCACAAATGCGGGTTAGGGGGGCGATGTGAGCTGGTGCATCCTTGTCATCACAACCATGAAATTGACATGAATTAGCTATAGCGTTCATAATGTATAAGGGAATTTGCCATGAGTTTGCATTTGTGATAAGTGGCATGGTAATGGGAGAGTTCGCACCGTTGAAACCCTGGGTGACTTACTAATGGATGCTCCTATGGTTATCTACCATGATAGGATGTGGGTGGGGTTTACTAGGCTGTGCGAGTGGTGTAGATGGTGGAGTAGAGTCAGAAGGGGATGAAGATGAAGAAGTACTAACCTCAAACTTTAGATCCGGAAGCTTTGGAATAACGAGCAGTAGCGGTGGTCCTTGCGAACGCGTATGGGCCATTTACTGCAAAACATATACAAATGAAAAGTGAGAAGCTCTAAACACAACTAATTAGACTCAAAACAAAACAAAAGGACAGTAGCACAAATATTTACAGTTTATATTTTTGTGATAACCTGCTAGAGAATCATATTAGTTTAGTTTACTGAGACATGTCACCAACACCGTTGATCTTTAATAAACTTTAAAGTTTTAAACAGGTTCACATAGAGTGTCAGTGTTGTTTGTCCACTTAAACCTTTACACAGACTTCAATTGTTTCAACATATGGTTATTAGGTGTATTAGAACTTGACTTAACTTTTATTCCCCACCTCAGAATATGCTCTCGTGTCAAGATTCCATATATTTCATCTTACATGTGAATATACCTACTTGATATCTGTAATTTGGTTATGCGAGGCCTTGAGAGCTTAGGTTATTACCACCATAGAGACAAAGAGATGAAGGCTCGACTTATAAAGTGGTGTTCCATATTTGGAATCTTTTACTGCAATCGTCATATCTTACAATATTTTCTATTATAATGCAGTTTTTAGGGTTTCACAATCAAAGTGCTTAATATTAAAGATTCTACCATTCTAGGCACATTGTTATGCAAATCAAAATTGTATAAAGACCTAGCATGTTGGACAGTCCACTGACATACTATCATTTCTTCTTTACGCAACGATAATCTCATTTTCATTTTTTAATGTTTTTGGCATTTTGAGATTGTATTTGTCTTTTTGAAAATTGTTGTCTATCTGAAATAATTTTGAAATATGTTTTTCAATTTTACAGAAATTTTGAATTTTGAGAATTTTTTAAATTTCTCCTTCCCCTAAAATTGAAAACATCTTTTCGAAATCTAAAATAAAAATTTCCATTTTGACCGTTTAAAGATTTTTACATATGTGAACGCGAGACTACCATTTTGTTTGTGCGGAACACCAAACCTTTCATCTTATTTCCACTTTACGAACAACCACTGCTTCTAAAAAGACGTTTTCTTGATGTTTGGTCATCCTGCACACGTAAATGAACTTAATTAGTTTTGAATTGGAACCCAATCCATAATGGATTTAGGTTTTAATCAACGTAAGAAATAACAGTCCATTCACAATCCGTTTATTATCAAATTGTTTCGAAATTTCCATGGGGGTAGAAACTTCATATAGAAATTGAATGTTCCAGATCGGGCGGGTTTAGGCGGAATTTGGATATGATAGAGCTAATTCGGTAGAAGAATAGTCATAAGTAAAAGGTTCCATTCATACCGAAAGAGCTTACATCATTTTACAAGCTAGAGAGAGCATCATGCAATCTATCCAACATTTCCCTTAGATTCCAAAACTTAACAACTTTGAACAATGAACCTATATATAGACATGAGGTTGGAACGGATGAACAAGTTTGTGCAGACCAGGTTACTTCATACGGATGTGCTACATCCGCGCGGATGTGTTCTCATCCTCTCCAACTGTTCATGTGTTCGTTACTAACACGCAGCTATACAATATTCAACACACGCGCTATCTAGCCTGTTCGTACAATGGCGGACAAACAAAATATGCACTAACGCGATAATTAATTGGACCGGTCTATTTTCAAACATATCCTACGATCAAAGTCCTGTTAGAAAATTTGTTTATTTTACATTTATTGTTAATTTATTCATGAGTAGTTCTTGATATGGACTGTGTTACAACACGATAGATTAGGTGTATGTGTTAACAAGATCCATAATAGAGAGTCCTATAAAAACACCTAGAAACATCCACAGTCATGTGGCGCATGTAATTTTTGACCTTCTTTTGAAAAAACTAATTTCCTCTTTAATAGTAATTTGCTAAAACCGCTCAAGAACATGTCACTTTGTCACCATCTTTTTGTAAGGCCATATAATTGAGTAAGTTTACATTTATCTTTATCAAACACAATTATAAGTTATTGGGCTTAGTTTTCTACTGGGTTAGATAGTATTAGGTTAGTCCATGCAAGTTAATTAAATGTTTTGGGCTTGTTTAGTTAATAGTGTGCATGTGGGCTTGGCCCAGTTTGTATTTAGGTCACCCTATGCAACTACAAATAGGGTGAGCCTAAGTTTTTAGGTGGTGGTTGTTCGCGTGGCTGTTTCTTCTTAGCATTTTCAAGTTTGTATGATAGTTGTACCAGAAGAGTTTCATACTCGTGTGCAATCTAATCAATTCGATTGTTCTTGTTCTTGTCAATTTCATTAGTTTTCCACACTTTTGATTGTGTTAGTGATATCCGATTGGAGTTCTTGGACTTACAAGTGGTATCAAGCCAGAGAAGTTTTTCGAAGGCTCGGTTTGCTGGATATTACATCGAAGAACAAGAATAAAAATTAGCAGACTCGAAGAAAATCAAGAACCTCTTGAAGATTCAAGAACACTTTAAAACTTCACGTTTTGATCTGTTTTGGGTAGAAAGATATTGTGTTTTCTGAGTTTTAGGAGTTTTTGGTGAAAAAGTCTCATAAAATTCAAAATCCTGATTTGTTTCCTTCATTTTCAGGATTTGATTGTGCGACCTAGGTCTACGGGATCATCAAATATATCTGTGTATGGGTTTTAGCCGGTGTGCGGCCTGGTTTTTGCTGTGTGCGACCTAGGTGTGCAACATAAGTGTATGACCTAATTTAGTATATTGTTAGTGTGTGACTCAGACTATAGGTGTGCGACTAAAATTCATAGTGTGCGACCAAACTTCAGCATACACGCCCAATTACAAGTGTACGGCCTAAATTAATCAATTGTGTGTGGTCCAACAGTTAGTGTGCGGTCCAAATTACAAGTGTGTGGCCCAAGACAATCAGTGTGCGGCCCAAGAAAGTTAGTGTGCGACCCAACTAACAGTGTGCGACTCACTTTGGAGTGTGCGACCTCATTGTGTGCTGTTAGGATCGCTCCTCCACTGCTTAGGAACCTAATTTGTATCTAAAGTCATCGTAAGTGAAAATTACGTGAATTGTTAATCGAATACACAAGATTTACTGTTTAAAGTGTCTGTTTATTAGTCCAAAATCATATTACATCAAGAATCCAAACTGACAGAGCTTCGCCGTCTAGAATGCAAAGTTACAAATGACAAAGACCCAAGATATATTTTATAGACCACCAACTTCGCTCGAAGTATGTCATGGCCAGGACAAGTTTGGGCGAACTTGTCCTGCCTACATACAACTTCGGCCGAACTTGTGTCATTGCACATAAATACTTCCAAAATCTAACATTTACAAGCCCGATCACACAGCCTCGATCCAAGACCTAGACAATAGACATCATGTATCAACAGACTCCCCCTTGATATTGTCGTAGTCTTGATCAGTCTTCACAATCTTCAACCTCTTCCAAAGAAGTTCTTGTACGACTTTCGTCTTCGCTCTTGCTTAGGAATAGGCGTTTGGTCAGTAGGAGGTGTCCACTTATGAACTTAAATCTTCTGAGCCTTGCCTCTCTACCCCTTTCATGTTTCTTCTCAAGACACTTTTCTTCTTTCAAGAACTCTTCTCTTTCCAACTCTCTCCATCTTGATTCCCACATATGACCAGAGTTAATACCGTGTGCGTAGCATACATTGATCACACCTTGGTATTGTTTAGCTTGAACTTCTTCACGTTTATTGAAACAAATCTTGTTGAAGAATAAACACTTCACATCTTCTCTTGAACAATTGACTAGCCACATCGGGTCTAGTATACGTATAGTTCGACACAATCCCCAAATCCTTCTTCATTCGATGCATTCAGGATCTTTTTCTTAGTGATATCCCATATTTCATCAGATCGTAACACTATCACTACTTCACTTGTTTTAGGATCCGTTTGCCACCAAAGAAGTAAGGATGCAAGTCTTGTTCAATAGGTTTTTGTGGCATATTCTTCATAGCCTTGTCCTTTTCATTACCAGTGTAACACTTTTCCCCTTGTCTTCTTATCGATCTTGATTCTACGTTTCGGAATAAACGGCTTTCATAATTCAAAACCTCTAGAAGCGTCAAACTTGATAACCCTCCATAGCCGTTGTTCGTTGAATTTCATTTGAAGACTAATGTTTTTCGTTTGCACCAACTCTTCAACATCCCAAAATGGTAACGTCTTTATATCAGTAAGATGACTGAAGTATTGAACCCCGAACTCTCTCTTTATAGCATAAACGTCAAGTTCTCTAGTCCATCCCCAACTCAAATATCACCAAGAGATTTGTCTTTATCACGAGTAAAGAATGCCAGTGGTGTTTGAACTTTCTTTCTTTAGGCATCTCTTTAAACCACGACTTCTTTGCTTCAGCAATCTGTTCTTTAGTATAGCATTTAGGGATATTACCTTCTTCACCACTTCATCAATCTTTTGTTTTAACAGTTCTACGTCAATCTGATTCGTGACTTCTTCGATCGTTGGAAAACTATCAGTATTGACTCCGGAATACTTTTCAGCTTCATCGTTAGAAGACTCTTCAAAGATATCACGATCATAATCATCTGCCTCTGGTACCACTTGTACACATAGTCCTTCAGTTCAAAAGTACTCATGTTCACTAATTCTTCTTCAAAGTCAAACTCGAAAGAATCAGCATCAAATTCAAACATTTTGGCTAACTCTTCTTTTGTATAGTCGTGAACTAATTCCCCTCTTCAATACTCGGATCTAACATAGTCATTAGGGGTTTATCATGAACAACAGCAACAGGCATAGCAACGATAGCATCAGAAACATCATCATCTTGAGGCCCTGTTCGCTCCCCCTTACTTTGATCATCCTCTATATTTGGTTCATCATTTATCAAGGACTCAAAATCAAAATCAGTATGCACCTTAGCAGAATCAATCTTTAGACCAACGCCACCCTGATCATCTTCACCACCATCATCATGATTTGAATCATCTTTCGTATCATCATCATCTGCAGGGTCGTCGTCGTTATCAACATCTTCATCATCGTCATGTTTCTCTGTTGTTTCTTTTTCTATCTCAGAAGATTTGACTAATTCATCATTCTTTTCTGCTTCCTGAGATTCAATAACAGAAACATCTTCAGGAACGATCTCAGATTCTGGTGCTTTTTCTGTTTCAACAATCTTTTCAATCACAGGCTCCTCTGTTGGTTTAGGAATACTATCAACAATCCCTTTACCCTTTCCCTGTTCTGCTAATTCTTTTTCAGCTTTGTCTTTGGCTTCTTGCAGATCGAGTCTTTCATATTCTGCTCTGAAATCAATACCCAAGCTATTAGTTAAAACTGTCTGTAGCCTGGCAAACCTTCTATCATTCTGATCTCTTTCAGTTCTTAGTTCAGTGATCTCTTTCTCCAATTTTTCATTTGCAGCACTCAGACTATCAACCATCGCTTTCATATAACCTCTGTCATCTTCGAGAAATTTAACTTTGTCTTGTAGAATTTCTTTTTCAACCATGCTCTACTTCACTTTATTCTCCAGAGCTTCTTTCTCGCTTTCATTCTGTTTCAGTTTAACTTCTAGAGCTTTGATACTTTTCAAAGCAATTTTCAAGATCTTCAGCTGTGACAGAATGAGTAACATTATCTGGAATATGGCCTAAAGCATCTTTTAACTCTTTAGCTCTAACACTTTGTGGAGTAGACTGCTTCGATCTCGGAGTCTCTTTAGGAGTACCCTTTGTAGCAGTTTTGGCGTTGATTGAGGTGTACTTTGTAACATTTGCAAAATTCAACCATTGTACCATTCGACAGTTTACGTGTTTAATAAAATTATTTACAAAATACGTAATCTTACAATGACCTTAATCGCAACACCGGACATGAACGACAAAACCCGACATGAAAAAAAACTTGGACCTCTCAGGCGCCATGCGTCAGAATCCCTGTCATCTTCCGCTACACGTGGGATAGTGCCAGGACACGTGGCTCCGTTTCGCGACACGTGTCCAACCTACCTAAGACCGGTGGTAGTCTAGGCCTAGCTGACCTCCCCGCGCCACGCGAGAGAATCCTTGTCTCCCGAGCGACGCGCGGGAGAAGTCAATTTTGGGTATATAAGGAGCGGCCTGTGACGAGTTCAAATCGCTCAGTTCGATCGAAAATCGACATCTCTTACTCTCTCTAAGCTTTGTTCAATACCGAGCCCCCTAAACCCTAAACTTGCGAAGCTCTGCCCCGTTGTAAGTACCTTAACCCCTGATCACTAATTCGTCACCCTACCCGATTGATTTAGGACCCACCAACGCATGTCGAGGCTCTGCCTGAATAAGTTCATTAGGGTTCTATCTCGTGTAGTTTGGCCACCTAACCGATTGATTTAGGACCCACCAACGCATGTCAATGCTGTAACATTTGTCAAATACAGGTTTCCAAAACCCGCTCCGTTTTGTAATCGAATATCAAGTTATAAATGTCACGTTGTATATTTCTGGTTATTTTGATTTTTAATGATACATAATTAATAAAAAAACTAAACTATAAAAATTATATTTGATAAAAAGTGAAAACAAAATAAATAAAAATAAAATGTTGCTGCCGGGGCTCGAACCCGGGTCAGCAAGAAATTGGAAATCCAAAGACTTAAACACACACACAATCACCGCTCCGCCACTTGTTTGTTTTCTGTCAACTTTAGGAAACAAATGATTCTTATATACAAACCCAGATAAACCGGTTACGCCAACTGAAAAACTGAAATCGGCTATTCAACCGTCTAAACGTTTGAATAATCGCGATTTCAGGTTTATAACCGATGCACCGATGATTTTAATCAATTCGGATTTGAATGAACTTCAATTTTGATCATGATCGGCTTTTATAACCGAAAATAATCAATGTCTGAATTACTTCAATCAAGACCCCTCTCGCGACTCAGAAACATCATACAAACATTCCATTTCACTTTCGTCACACATTCGGTCCATCAGAAAGCTTAAATCAACTCGCCGGAAAATTCTGCAAGTTCGCCGGAAAACCGTATTTTTCCTCAAATCGGTAAGTTCTTCAATACCGTCGTAGTATAACAGTTGTTAAGCTATTTCTAACTCAAACCTTTCACTTGAGATTGAATTCAGACACTGTTATCAGATAATTCCAGATTGCCGGAAAATTTCTGGAAATCTTTATCTTCGTCTGTGAAACGGTAAGGACCTTCAAACACACGGTTAACGTTTGTTTAGCACTTCAATTTCATGATTAGCTAATCAAAACGATTAATTGATTTGTTCAGTTGAAGTTCTTAAAAACAGAGATCGACGCCTTGCCGGAACTCTGTAATCAATCGTTAACCGGTATGTTTTCCTCTAATTATCATCTCTGCTAGTCTGTGCAATGTTTAACAATCGAATTAACAAGATTTAATGGTGTAATCTGCTGTCGATAAAATCCAACGAAGAAGATGAACTGTGATAACACTATAAGTATAATTAAAATTGGTATTTTAAACGGGTTAGACACACAGTCCAGCGGTGGACTGTGTGCAAATAATACGCACACGTCACGAGTTCGATCCTTGATACACGCACCCTCTATGTAATAAAATGCCTTTTTGTTTAAAGCTGAACTGGGTTAACTCCGTTAGTTGTTAAGTATAATAAAAACCGAAATATTAACCAGGTTAGACACACAGTCCAGCGGTGGACTGTGTGCAACACTAAGTCGCACGTCACGCGTTAACGGCACCGGTTCGATGATTTAAAATCTTTTTTTAAAAACAAATGAATTTTGAGTAAATCGAATTAGTATATAAATATAATTAAAAACAAGATTATTTCGGGTTAGACACGTAGCTCAGTTGGTAGAGCTGCGTGCACGCGAACGGGAGGTCTCGGGTTCGAGTCTCACCCAGCGCATACATGCACACTGACCGAACCGGTCAACAGGACAACAAGTCAACGGTCAACGGTCAACGCAAAAATAAACAATTTTTTTTTATATTTTTATTTATTTAATTTAATATAAAAATCAATTAAAAATACTTAAAAATAATATTTTTAAAGATAGAAAATAGCCTTAAACTCACAAAAATATATCTAAAAATTCCATTAAAATCCTTAATAAAATCCACTAATTTACTATATTTTTCCGTTATTATTTAGGTTAGTAATTCTCGTTGTTCAACTCTCCCGACTCGTGCGCATCTCATCATCTCCAATCAAACGCACCCAATGTGAGTGGATCTTTACAAATTCCCCGTTTTAATCACGTTTTGGGGTGTATCATGTGTCTTGCTATTATATTATATTTAAACCATTGTGCATACATCATATCATGAACTTGTGTATTCAGTTTGTTCCAACTGTTTGTGTGGTTATTGTTAGATTCAATTTATTATTTCAGTACATGCAATTTCATAGGCCGTCGCTCCACATTACATTATGAGCGTTGAGCATGTTCCCCATTACATTATGAGCGTGAACCTGGCGTGCCCACATACGATCGGCTCCGTTTGATTGAGCCTTGATCGCACAGACATTTATCATTTTCAGTACATGCAATACGATCGGCTCCGTTTGATTGAGCCTTGATCGCACAGTTTCATTCATGTTATTTATCGTATGATGTTGGTATGTTAATGTATGCTATCATATGTTTTTGTATGTTATAGATATGATTGCTATTGCTACTGCTTGGGTATTTACATTTGCTCATTTATGATTATGCACAATTTTTCATTGATAAACTAATAAGTAAATCAATAATAAATGTTTATCTAACAAGGTTCACTCGCCAACTTATGTTGACTCAAAAACCCCCATTTTTACACATGATACAGGTGAACCAGCTGCAGCAAGAAACACTTAGGATTGGCCTAGAAGAATAAAATGATTTAGAGTTTGGGATTGTTTTGTTTGGTTTATTCTCTTTGTATTGTATGGACATGTTTGGATATCTGGGAATGTAATTTTGACTTTAATAAATATGAAACATATTAGTAAATATCATGAGCTTTGGTGATAACCCAATTATGCCCCGACTCTTATTCCGCTGTGGGTCGGGGTGTGACAGATTGGTATCAGAGCCATGACTATAGGGATATAGGATAGGTTATTAGACCCTTAGAGCCTATACTATAGTTGATTAGAAACTTATAAGATTTTTGTGTGTTACATGCCAAATTTCATGATGTTTATATGTTTTATGTTAAATGTTACATTCAATGTTATGCAAGCATGTTCATAAGTATATATTATCATATAATGCCTATCATGAATCATATTCTCATAACACATCATATCCATGAAAGCACACACCACATCATGATTGCTTTTACAATGATTTTTGTGTTTTCAAATCTCATCAAAGTGAGTTCTCATGACGGGCATGTAGTAACTGGAAGGGTACCAGTACCGGTAGTCGGAACGTCCTGTCTAGGCTGGCATTCGTATAAATCCAAAATAAAGGACCAGTTTGCCTACCTGGGCACTAACGATGAGAGTACGAAGTACCTATTAGGCCAAAGCATGCTATACCAAACGTCGTGTGAGCTAACCCCACTTTGAGTTGTCATTGTGTCTACACCTGGACACATTCCGACCATACATCTCGTAAACATATTTTGTGGTTTGCATTCGGGTGATGCGAGTGTTAAATCGCCAATACTAATGTGAATCCTACCAAGCCAATAGCCATGGGGGCCCACATGACTATACAGGTGAAGGTATGGGGGACATTTGAGGCCCAACATGAGCAAACCCAAGACATCCTATGGATGTAGTTGCATTATTGATATTTATGTTATTTTCATTTTTCTTAAAGACATATGACACCTAAAAAGACTCCATAAACTCACAATCTTCTTATGTATGTTCCTGTAGATGGCGTCCAGACAACGACGAGGGGGTAAAAGATCAGGAAGGTCTCAGGAACGCTTGGCCACACACATCGCGAAACAAATGGCCACGATACTGCCTGACATTGTGGTCCAAGTACAACAAGCCCTCGCTACAAATCCTACTAACCCTCCCCAACAAGACGACCAGGACATCGGCAACCCTCCTACCAGCAAGTGCTCATATAAACATTTCAAGTCTTGTGATCCTCCTAAATTTGAAGGGACCGAAGGTGTCACTGCTCTCCTCCACTGGTTTGAGGAGATGGAAAACACCTTCCTCAACTGAGATTGTCCTGAGGATCGCAAGGTTCGATACGCCACCGGGAGACTATTTGGGGTAGCTCTCACTTGGTGGAATACTGAAAAAGGGAAGAGGGGAATTGATGATGCAATGGCCTTAACTTGGGAGGAGTTAAGAGAAATCATGACTAGGCGTTTCTGTCCTAGGAGTGAAATTAAAAAGTTGGAGGACGAATTTCATTCTTTAAAGCAGAAGGAGGGAGATCACACCACCTACAACAAGAGGTTCTTGGAGTTGAACCAAATGGTTCCAAATTTGTTTACCCCAACTTATCGTCTGATCTAGCATTATATTCGAGGAGTTCCCTCGAAAATTCAAGATTCAGTTCTCAGCATTTTACTGGTAACACTTGAAGCTGCTATGGAGCTAGCAACTGAACTGACCGAGAATCGAATTCGCAACGGGAATTTTAAAGAAGAGAAAAAGAAAGCCCCTGTTGAGGGTCAAACTTCAAACCATTCCATCTCCTCCTCTAAGTTTGCTAACAAGAGGAAGCGCAACACCAGAAACTTCGCCGTTACACAAACCAACCTCCCAATTCCTGCTGCACCCATTACCCAGGTCGCTCCTTCACCTGCACCATACAAAAGACCATACTCTGGCCCTTTACCAAAATGCAACCGTTGCCAATATCACCATTCTCCTGATTATCCTTGCCAACATTGCACCGGCTGTGGTCGCGCGGGTCATACTGTTCAAACCTGCCGCATGCCTCAGCGAACGAACCGCCACCAGCCTTCAACCCAGACCCACCAACAATTAATGGGTCAAGCCCAACAACCCCTACAATATCCACCCGCCCAACATTTAGCCCAAACATATTACCAACCCAATTATCCTATGGGTCAACCTATGCGGGCTTGCTACAATTGCGGAGACCCAAGCCATTTCAGAAACACTTGTCCAAGGTTGGTAAACATTATCCATGCTCAGGCCCAAGCCAACCCGGTGAATCAAGCGAACCAAGCTCCTCCACCTGCAAGAGGAAGAGCTTTCAATATCAACGCTAATCAGGCTAGAGCTGACGGCAATGTGGTTAACGGTACGTTCCTTATAAATGGTAGATATGCGTCTATGTTATTTGATACTGGTGCGGATAGAAGTTTTGTGTCCTTAGAATTTGAACCTATCTTAAACCAAAATCGGGATAAGCTCATGGAATCCATAACAGTAGAAGTTGCTGACGGGAAACCAGTTTCATTAAACTCTATTATACGCAACTGTACACTCACCTTAAACGACCACGATTTCTCAGTCGACCTTATTCCTATGAAGCTGGGAAGTTTTGATATCATAATTGGTATGGACTGGCTCAGTCAACATCAGGCAGAAGTTGTATGTCGCGAAAAATTTATACGTATTCCTCTTTCAAACGGTCAGACTCTTCGAATCATTGGAGAAACCTCGTCGAAGGGGCTTAGCTTAATGTCTTGTCTTCAAGCCCAAAAATATCTTCGCAAAAATTATGTCGCGTTTTTAGCTCATATCATCAACAAGGGAACCATGGAGAAGAAACTTGAAGACATTCCAGTAGTAAAAGATTTCCCGCAAGTTTTTCCTGATGACATTTCAGGACTTCCTCCAGTTAGAGAAGTCGAATTCCGTATTGATCTTATACCTGGTGCTACACCAGTTGCAAAGTCTCCTTATAGGTTAGCCCCCTCTGAAATGCAAGAGCTAGCCAGTCAATTACAAGAGTTGACTGACAAGGGATTCATACGTCCTAGCTCATCGCCTTGGGGTGCACCTGTCCTTTTTGTAAAGAAGAAAGATGGATCGTTTCGTATGTGCATCGACTACAGAGAGCTCAACAAATTAACAATCAAGAATCGCTATCCATTACCTTGCATTGATGATCTTCTTGACCAACTTCAAGGTGCCATCTACTTTTCCAAAATCGACCTTCGATCTGGTTATCATCAACTTAGAGTACATGAAGAAGACGTCCCAAAGACCGCATTCCGAACTCGTTATGGTCATTATGAATTCATGGTCATGCCATTTGGTTTAACCAACGCTCCAGCTGTCTTCACGGATCTAATGAACAGAGTCTGCAAACCCTATCTCGATCGTTTTGTTATAGTCTTCATCGACGACATCCTCATTTATTCAAAGTCTAAGTCTGATCATGAGCGACATCTTCGACTCATCCTTACACTTCTAGAGAATGAAAAGCTTTACGCCAAATTCTCCAAATGCGAATTCTGGTTAAAAGAGGTACAATTCCTTGGACATGTAGTCAATGACAAGGGAATACATGTCGACCCCTCAAAGATCAAAGCGGTACAAGAATGGCAAGCTCCACGTACACCAACTGAAGTAAGATCTTTTCTGGGTTTGGCTGGTTATTATCGTCGATTCATCTCAAACTTCTCACGCATTGCTGTACCACTCACGGCTTTAACTCATAAGGGAAAACCTTTCATATGGGGACCCAAGCAAGAAGAAGCCTTCCAAACTCTTAAACAAAAACTTTGTGATGCACCAATCCTTACTCTTCCTGAAGGTTGTGATGATTTCGTGGTCTATTGCGATGCGTCAGGGCAAGGATTAAGCTGCGTTCTAATGCAAAGAGGAAAAGTTATAGCTTATGCTTCGAGACAACTCAAGACGCATGAGAAGAATTACACCACCCATGACCTAGAACTTGGAGCCGTTGTGTTCGCTCTTAAGATATGGAGACATTATCTCTATGGTACTAAGTGTGAAATATACACTGACCACAAGAGTCTTCAACATATCTTCAATCAAAAGGAGTTAAACATGAGGCAACGAAGATGGGTCGAACTTCTAGATGACTACGACTGTGAAATTCGATACCACCCTGGCAAAGCAAATGTGGTGGCCGATGCACTTAGTCGAAAGGGTTATGCGAACTCCATTCGTCTTCTATGTTCGCAAATCATAACCGACATTAAAGATCAAATTCGAGAAGCCCAACATGTTTCAGTAACGGAAGATGATGTACGAAAGGAGATGTCCTGTGGAGCTGAACTTAAAATTGAAACTAAATCTGACGGTATTCTGTACTACCTAGATCGTATCTGGATTCCTAACCACAACAATCTTCGTGAAATTCTTATGAAGGAAGCTCACAAAACGCGATAGTCTATACACCCAGGAGCCGATAAGATGTATCAAGACCTACGATATACCTATTGGTGGCCTGGAATGAAAAAGGATATTGCTGTTTTTGTTTCTAAGTGCCTTACATGTTCCAAGGTGAAAGCTGAACACCAAAGACCCTCAGGACTTCTGGTCCAACCTGAAATACCTGTATGGAAGTGGGAAAATATAACCATGGACTTCATTACCGGGTTACCTCGCACTTCTGGTGGGTATGACACTATATGGGTAATAATTGACCGACTTACAAAATCAGCTCACTTTATTCCTATCCGCGAAGATTTCAAGAATGAAAAGCTTGCTCGTATTTATATCAGCGAAATCGTAAGCCGACATGGGGTACCGTTAAGCATTATTTCTGATCGTGATGGTCGTTTCACTTCACGAACATGGCAAGCAGTACAAGCCGCTATGGGCACGCGATTAGATCTCAGTACCACCTATCATCCTCAAATTGATGGTCAATCTGAACGCACCATTCAAACTCTGGAAGATATGCTTCGAGCATGTGTTATAGACTTCAAGGGAAATTGGGACGCTCATCTACCATTAGTCGAATTTTCGTACAACAACAGCAATCATTCAAGCATCGGCATGGCACCTTTTTAAGCCTTATATGGTCGTAAGTGCCGATCTCCAGTATGTTGGCACGAAATTGGGGAAGCTCAAATCACTGGTCCAGAATTGATCCAAGAAACCACAGACAAGATCCATCAAATCCGAAACAATCTTCTAGCGGCTCAAAGTCGTCAAAAGAGTTATGCAGATAAACGACGGAAGCCTTTAGAGTTTAACATTGGTGATCATGTACTTCTAAAAGTATCACCGTGGAAGGGAGTAGTTCGTTTTGGTCAAAAAGGCAAGCTAGCACCACGCTACGTAGGACCTTTCAAGATACTCGAAAGAGTAGGACCTGTAGCATACAAGCTTGATCTACCAGAAGAACTCAACAGGATTCATCCCACATTCCACGTGTCGAACTTGAAGAAGTGCCTCGCTGATGAAAACCTCCACATTCCTCTAGAAGATATTCAGATTGACGAATCTATGCATTTTATTGAAAGACCAGTAGAGATCATGGACTTCGGGGAGAAACGTTTACGACGAAGTCGCATTACAATTGTTAGGGTTCGCTGGGAGTCGAAACGGGGACCTGAGTTTACTTGGGAACGTGAAGACTCAATGCGTGAAAAATACCCGCATCTTTTTCCTACTACTTCAACTACTTAAATTTCGGGACGAAATTCCTAAAAGTAGGGGATACTGTAACATTTGTCAAAAACGGGTTTCCAAAACCCGCTCCGTTTTGTAATCGAATATCAAGTTATAAATGTCACGTTGTATATTTATGGTTATTTTGATTTTTAATGATACATAATTAATAAAAAAACTAAACTATAAAAATTATATTTGATAAAAAGTGAAAACAAAATAAATAAAAATAAAATGTTGCTGCCGGGGCTCGAACCCGGGTCAGCAAGAAATTGGAAATCCAAAGACTTAACACACACACACATCACCGCTCCGCCACTTGTTTGTTTTCTGTCAACTTTAGGAAACAAATGATTCTTATATACAAACCCAGATAAACCGGTTACGCCAACTGAAAAACTGAAATCGGCTATTCAACCGTCTAAACGTTTGAATAATCGCGATTTCAGGTTTATAACCGATGCACCGACGATTTTAATCAATTTGGATTTGAATGAACTTCAATTTTGATCATGATCGGCTTTTATAACCGAAAATAATCAATGTCTGAATTACTTCAATCAAGACCCCTCTCGCGACTCAGAAACATCATACAAACATTCCATTTCACTTTCATCACACATTCGGTCCATCATAAAGCTTAAATCAACTCGCCGGAAAATTCTGCAAGTTCGCCGGAAAACCGTATTTTTCCTCAAATCGGTAAGTTCTTCAATACCGTCGTAGTATAACAGTTGTTAAGCTATTTCTAACTCAAACCTTTCACTTGAGATCGAATTCAGACACTGTTATCAGATAATTCCTGTTCGCCGGAAAATTTCTGGAAATCTTTATCTTCGTCTGTGAAACAGTAAGGACCTTCAAACACACGGTTAACGTTTGTTTAGCACTTCAATTTCATGATTAGCTAATCAAAACGATTAATTGATTTGTTCAGTTGAAGTTCTTAAAAACAGAGACCGACGCCTTGCCGGAACTCTGTAATCAATCGTTCACCGGTATGTTTTCCTCTAATTATCATCTCTGCTATCTCATATTAGTCTGTGCAATGTTTAACAATCGAATTAACAAGATTTAATGGTGTAATCTGCTGTCGGTAAAATCCAACGAAGAAGATGAACTGTGATAACACTATAAGTATAATTAAAATTGGTATTTTAAACGGGTTAGACACACAGTCCAGCGGTGGACTGTGTGCAAATAATACGCACACGTCACGAGTTCGATCCTTGATACACGCACCCTCTATGTAATAAAATTCCTTTTTGTTTAAAGCTGAACTGGGTTAACTCCGTTAGTTGTTAAGTATAATAAAAACCGAAATATTAACCAGGTTAGACACACAGTCCAGCGGTGGACTGTGTGCAACACTAAGTCGCACGTCACGCGTTCGAGTCTGGTTAACGGCACCGGTTCGATGATTTAAAATCTTTTTTTTTAAAACAAATGAATTTTGAGTAAATCTAATTAGTATATAAATATAATTAAAACAAGATTATTTCGGGTTAGACACGTAGCTCAGTTGGTAGAGCTGCGTGCGCGCGAACGGGAGGTCTCGGGTTCGAGTCTCACCCAGCTCATACATGCACACTGACCGAACCGGTCAACAGGTCAACAAGTGAACGGTCAACGGTCAACGGTCAACGCAAAAATAAACAATTTTTTTTATATTTTTATTTATTTAATTTAATTTAAAAATCAATTAAAAATACTTAAAAATAATATTTTTAAAGATAGAAAATAGCCTTAAACTCACAAAAATATATCTAAAAATTCCATTAAAATCCTTAATAAAATCCACTCATTTACTATATTTTTCCGTTATTATTTAGGTTAGTAATTCTCGTTGTTCAACTCTCCCGACTTGTGCGCATCTCATCATCGCCAATCAAACGCACCCAATGTGAGTGGATCTTTACAAATTCCCCGTTTTAATCACATTTTGGGGTGTATCATGTGTCTTGCTATATGTTATATTTGAACCATTGTGCATACATCATATCATGAACTTGTGTATTCAGTTTGTTCCAACTGTTTGTGTGGTTATTTTTAGATTCAATTTATTATTTCAGTACATGCAATTTCATAGGCCGCCGCTCCCCATTACATTATGAGCGTTGAGCATGTTCCCCATTACATTATGAGCGTGAACCTGGCGTGCCCACATACGATCGGCTCCGTTTGATTGAGCCTTGATCGCACAGACATTTATCATTTTCAGTACATGCAATACGATCGGCTCCGTTTGATTGAGCTTTGATCGCACAGTTTCATTCATGTTATTTATCGTATGATGTTGGTATGTTAATGTATGCTATCATATGTTTTTGTATGTTATAGATGTGATTGCTATTGCTACTGCTTGGGTATTTACATTTGCTCAATTATGATTATGCACAATTTTTCATTGATAAACTAATAAGTAAATCAATAATAAATGTTTATCTAACAAGGTTCACTCGCCAACTTATGTTGACCCAAAAACCCCCATTTTTACACATGATACAGGTGAACCAGCTGCAGCAAGAAACACTTAGGATTGGACTAGAAGAATAAAATGATTTAGAGTTTTGGATTGTTTTGTTTGGTTTATTCTCTTTGTATTGTATGGACATGTTTGGATATTTGGTAATGTAATTTTGACTTTAATAAATATGAAACATATTAGTAAATATCATGAGCTTTGGTGATAACCCAATTATGCCCCGACTCTTATTCCGCTGCGGGTCGGGGTGTGACAAATGCTCTGCCCGACTAAGTCCGTTGGGGTTCTGTCTCGTGTTATATTGCTAAAGTGACTTGGGTTATTAACACGTGTGCAATGTATGTTATTAGGAAACACTTGAGCTTTGATTAACACAACTAAGCAAGTCATCCACAATCCAAGTGAGTACATAGTCCCCTCTTTTACGTTTTCTTAATGTTTTGGGGTGATTCATATGTGCTAAACTATTTTCAAAATTTCAAAACAATGCATATGGTTTATATATACACAATATGTTTTCAATAACATGTGAAACTGGGTGGTGCGTTATCCATAACACGAGTATGTTCATTAACTTTGGCCAAGCCGACCGTAGTATGTTATGGTACCATATGACCGACAATCTCGTTACCAAATTTCCCGGGGTTTGTGGGGAAATTTGGGGAATGACAGAAACTGCGCAATTAACAAACCCTTTGGTGGTTTGTTACACAAGTCAACACAGGCTTGAATGTATTCACACACAACCACTCTTGTTTACCACAAAGACGATTAAAATACGAACAATTGATTTACACGAAACAAAAAGGATTGAGTTAGACAAAACACGAGTGGTTTTCAATTAAAGGTATATAAACCATACAAAGCGTTCTTTTAAATCGATTACTTCCACGATTTTACAAAGGAAACACTTTTGTTAAGATTCAACGCTACAAGATTTTCTTAATCATACCAACTTTTATAATGTGTACCAGCCACATTTATTACAAGTTTGGTTACAAGATTTTCACTTATCGACTCTCGTAGTCAAACGAGGTATTGTAATACAAATACAAAGCCATGAATTTGACTTACAAAACCTATGTTACTCGCCAGCATTCAATGTTGACTTTATTTTTACATATGTTTCAAGTACTAATACATGATCAAGTATGCTACACATAGGATGGACGCTGGCCTTAGCTAGATTAAAAATAAAATAGTTGTTGTATTTTATTTCGAATTCTCTAAGACAATGTCAATTATTAATTCAATAAAACAAAACTTTAAATACCATATGTTTGAAACAATTTGTAACGTGACCCCCGACATTTCCGCCGCGAGTTGTTTTATATGCGGTCGGGGTGTTACATACTTTGAACCGGTACTTCAGTAGTAATGTTAACCACTGATTCATCATGTACAGTAACAAACTGTGGTTCTTGAGTTGCAGTCGTCGGTGGTTCTTGAGCTTCAACAATTGGAATATCTTGCAAATCAGAAACATGAGGTTCTTGTGTAACTCCTTTTCTTTTTTTCTGGCTCAAATATCTTTGATTCTGAGGTTTCTTTCTGCCTTCTGTGCTTGTAGAGCCAGTTGTTTTCTTTGACTCACTGACCTTTGATTTTGTACGCTTTGATTTCTTTTTAGGTTTTTCTTCATCAGACCCTTCTTCAGCAGACGGTTCATACAAATCTTCATCGCGCCTTTTCAAACGTTCTTCCTCTTTTTCTTTCTCTGCTTCTCTCTTGCGAATATCGCAGAATCTTCAAAGATTCATCGTCTTTGTCAGAAGTAGCAGATATAACATCATCATGTTCACCACCTGCTGTACCAGCTTCAACTTCTTGACTTTCATCATTAACTACAGCACTTGATCCTTTAACATTCTGAAGATTCTCTTGATTAGCATCAGGCTCATCTATTAACATAGTTTCAACCTTCTTTAACGCCCTTTTCCGTTTCAGCTTCTCAACAACAACAACCTTCTTTATATACCAATCACCTCTTTTCTCCTTGAACGTCTTTAACAATTCAACCTCGTCCTTATCGTATCCACTACCATCCTTCCTCCATTAATCATCAGGTGGTGACACATAATCAGCTTTGACTATAGCACCAAATACAGGTTTCACAACTGAGCAAATCTTTCTTTTTAAGTTTTGAGCTTCTTCAGGTAGTCTCGTCCATGTGGCTCGGGTATAGAATATCGTTCGAATCTTTTGCAATGTCTTTGAATTTTTCATCTATCAGCATCTGAACAAACCTTGGATACATCACCAATCTGTCTCTGCCCATATTCTTCGACATAAACTTGAAAATCACTTTAGAAAAATTGAACTTCTTGTTGAGCACCAACGCTGTCACCATGCAAGCCATATAGTATTGAATATCATCTAAACCGGCTTTCATGTGGCTGAATGCAGTGAATAATGGCGTGAATAAGGAACTTATACGGTAGAGGAACACCGCCTTTCTTCAGAGTTGGCTCATTTGCATGCCCTTTATACCCCATTCGAAAGAAACAACCTTTCACCACCCTTTATTCGAAGCTAATCGGATCATCAGTATTGTCGTTGAATTCCAGAACCCTTAGAATATCAGCTTCAGAAACTTTAATTTCTTTATCTTTGTTTCCAACTCGAACAACCGAAGTAATAACATTTTTTCTTCATTGAAAGTCGCTGAATTCTAGAAAAAATATGCGTGCGATCGATAAACAACATGCTTGTCTGTAATAGCCTTTGTGATCGGAATCCTTCCCATAAATTCAAGAATCTCTGTAAAAGCAGCTCGCGAAGGATAAATTTTCTCATCCAGAGATATGCATGTGTTGTGGAACTTCGAAAACGACAACTGAATATTCTGCGGATAAGAAAATCAAGCACTTAGACAAATTTCACAATTTTTTCAACAAAATACATCAAGTTCGGGCAAACTTGACATACCAAAACATAATACTATTAAACAACTTCGCTCAAACTTGTGTTACACAAGATAATTTCAAATTTTTAACAACTTCGGGCGAACTTGTGATGAAAACAAGTTTTGAAAGCTTTACAACAAGTTCGGGCGAACTTGTTGTATTTTCATATTTTAATTTGGAATTTGGACAACTTCGCCCGAAGTTTATTTAAATCAACTTAAACACGTTCGGGCGAACTTGTTGTCTTCCCCAACAATAACCTGCAACAAAAAACATGTCCAATGTTAAATTTTGGTTTGTTTATGATATTTATATGTTTATTAATCATCTTTCACCGTTCAATTTGTTCAAAATACCTCTAATCTAACAGATTATAACATTTTCAGTCTAAACATTCAAATCATTCAAGTTAATGGATAATTCATCAAATATATACCTCTGCCATGTTTATAAGTGTGCCAATCACTTATAACAAGTCTAGATTTGGACAGTATAACGACGTATGCTTTGCAATTTCACAAAAACCTCAAATCTTTCAAGTTCTCTCGAAGATATGAAATCAGGTGAAATGAATGATTTTAGCGAAGTTGCCTTTTTATACTACAGGCAACTTCGAGCGAACTTGACCTTCAATCACCAAAAATCATTATACAACTTTGCCCGAAGTTATCAAATCTTCTTACAGTATATTGATAACAACTTCGGCCGAACTTGTTCATGATCAATTTTGAACTTTTCAACTTTTTACACTTTAGACCCTGAACTTTCACATGTTTACTAGTTATGAAAATCCACTCAGTTGACCAAGTCCAAGTTAATGACCTTGGTTAACCGATTTGTCTGTCGAGTCCAAGTTAATGACCCTGGTTTGAACCTTTATGAACAAACTGATGTTTTTCTTCAAATTAAAGTTTCAAATTAATGAAATTTTCATCGTTTTTCGTGTATTTTGATTTTACAGATTAGCTCCCAACCCGTTGTCAATAAGATTTCCAACATAATGCACCATTCCGAACTCTGAAGATCCGCTTTCCATCATTGGCTGTTGAAAACAATGTAGAAACAAAATCTTTTTGAATTTTCGAAAGTTTATGCTAAAACACACTGAAAATATTTTTGGGTTTAAATCTGAAATCAAATAAACTATTTACAAACATATTTACAGACATATTTTTCGTGAACTTGTGTCTAAGGATCATATAAGTTGATTGAGAGATATCACCAGTACATTGACCTTTTGATGACTTTAAGTTCTAAACTTGTTTACCTAGATTGTCGATATTTTTGTCCACTAAAACTTCGGCACCTTTCTCAATTTTTCCAAGATATCTTAGTTAGACTTATGAAACTTGACTTAACTATGGTTCCCATCTCAGAATATACTCCCGTATCAAGATTCCCTAGATTTCATCTTACAGGTGAGTATAGCGTAATTGATATCTGTATCTGGGTTACGCGAATTCTTGAGAGCTCAGGTTAATACCACCGTATCGACAAAGAGATGAAGGCTCGACTTTAAAGTGTTGTTCCAATTATGGAATCCTTTAAGCACTGCAATTGATTAGATCTTACAATTTTTTTCAATTTTGCTGCAGTTTAGGGGATTTTAGCCAAAACATTATAGAAGTTCTAGGCCATTGCTTTCGCAAAATCAGAAGAACTTGTATGATACCCAGATATCAATCATCTATGAAGACCTTGTATCTCAGAATCAGGCAATCTCTCAAACGAAATTTCGGAGATACTAAAGTCCATATATCCGAGAGATGTTAATCCACAAGTTTAAGCAGTTGTAAAATTTAGTTTATATCCCGGAAACAATCTACTGAACGTGTAAAGCCTATCGACACATCCACAGTAAGACTTGTTTAAACTTTTTAAACTTTAAAAATCCTTAGCATATGTGATAGTCCACTGATGTACTATCATTTCCTTTTTGACACAAAACTCTTTTTGTCTTTTTCATGTTTTTTGTACTTTTTGGTTTTTCATATGTTTTTGTATTTTCTCGTTACATTTCTCCCCCTAAAATCAAAAACATATTTTTGTATTTTATTTTTAAAGAAATCTAATCTAAAAAGATAACAAACCAATGAGGATCACGAGAACACTTCGTCCGATCCATATTCAACCTCTGCTTCCACACCTGTCAACAAATTTTTTATACCGTTAAGTCTCATTAAGTATTTAAACCGTGAAAGACTGAAAGGTTTGGTATAAAAATCAGCTTTTTGTTCATCGTGTGGATTTTCTCAATTCGTGCCAATCTTTTTCGTAGCAATCACGAATAAAGTGGTAACAAATCACAATATGTTTTGTTCGAGAGTGATGAACTGGATTTTTTGTTATGTCGATTGCTGCCTTATTGTCTACATATAATGGAGTGTCAAGAAATTGCAATCCATTGTCTCTCATCTTCTTTTGAATCCACAAAGGTTGTGAACAACGGATGGAAGCTGAGATATACTCAGCCTCACAAGTAGAGAGAGCGACCGTGGTTTGTTTCTTGCAATGCCAAGTTACTACTCGAGTTCCGAAGAACTTGCAACTGGCCATCGTAGACTTTGCGTTCAATTTGTCAACACTGAAATCAGAGTCACATATCCTGTCAGATCGAAGTTGTCATTCTTCGGATACCACAAGTCGGTGCTTGGACATCCCTTCAAGTATCTGAAAATTCGCTTCACGATCTGCATGTGAGATATTCTGGGACTAGACTGATAACGTGCACAGAGGCAGGTAGGATACATTATACCCGGAGCGAGATGCCGTCAGATACATGAGTGATCCTATCATCAACCTGCAAAGAGTATCATAACTTTGGTTCCGGTATCATCAATGCAAATTCCGTGATTGAGTGCCAGAGGGGTAGATAATGGCTTCGTGCTATCCATCTCAAACTTCTTCAAGATATCATGAACATACTTGGTTTGGTGGATAAAAATACCGTCTGGCAACTGATCAACTTGCAATCCGAGAAAGAATTTCATTTCACCTATAGAGCTCATCTCGAATTTCTTCTTCATGATCTTTTCAAACTCTTTGCAAAGATCGTCATTAGTCGAACCAAAGATGATGTCATCCACTAATCAGATGACTTCCAACTTCTCTGGTAAATAGAGTACTATCCACTGTTCCTCTAATAAAGTCTTTCCAACGAGATGTTGAGATAACATCTAGTACCAGGCTTTCGGGCCTGATGTAAACCGTATAGTGCTTTATCCAGAAGATAGGCTTTCTTTTTGTTCAGTGAATCGACAAACCCCGGTGGTTGGCCGACGTACACTTGTTCTCGTAGCTTACCGTACAGAAAAGTGAATTTCACATCTAATAGATACACTTTAAAGCCTTTCCAAGCAGCGAATGCAAGGAAAATGCGAATGGACTCCAATCTTGAAACTGGTGCATATACTTTGGTGTAATCAATTCCTTCTTGTTGATGAAAACCTTTGACAAACAAGTAAAGCTTTGTTACGAACTATCACTCCATGATCATCGCGCTTGCACTTGAAGACCCATTTAGTATCTATCGCCTTTTGATTCTCCGGAAGGTCAACAAGTTTCCATACCACCAACTTTTCGAACTGTAATAATTCTTCTTGCATCGCAAGAACCCAATTCTCATCTCCTAAAGCTTCAGAAACATTCTTCGGCTCAATCTGGGATATGAAACACTGATAAGTACAATAATCTTGAACTAGAGCTATTTTAGTGTAAAAACAACTCAAAACTTTGTTGATCTGGCCTCTCATTCTTACACCAGCTTGCAATTCTCCAATTATGGAATTCGATGGGTGGTATGAGTAAGATCTCGGTATCACCTCACTTGGAACATCAACAGTACTCTCCTGATTAGTAATATTCAGATCAACTAGTATTTCAACAGGAGGATTGTTTGATGATGCTTCATTTCTAGAACTCGGGCCAGGAGATTGATTTAAAATGCTAGTGATCTGCTTGGATTCTTCATCAGAATTGGATTCACCATCTTGATCGTAAGTCGGAGCCTCATCAGAATCAGAATCAGGTGCTTGAGAAAGATTAGGTTCTGGAGTAGTATTCACTGGTTCTGCAATAGGTGTATCTGGCTCAGCTTGAACATTTACTTTGACCTTCACTAGAAGAAGAAGATGTACCGACAGATGGTTGATTAACCACTATTGGCCTTGAGATTTGTTCTTGATTAGCAGACTGATGCAAATAATACAAAGCAGCTATTTCTTCGTCTGACACTCTTCTGGAAGATCGAAGGATTTCCATAAACTATCATAGTTGAAAATCCAAGCATCACATGCCTTTTGTGTAGGCATTGTGTACCTTCGGCAGTCAACATATTGAACAAGAACCACTTGCTTCATACTTGGAAGATAAACTCGTCTGAGTGGACTAGCGTATCCAACAAAGAAACCTTCTAAAGACTTTGCACCAAATTTACCATCTGGATCAATGACATTTGCAGGGAGATCCAAACGGTTCCAAATACTCCATATTAGGCTTTCTTTGGTTAAGCAGTTCAAACACGTCTTCTTGGTTGGTTTGACAGTTAAGACCCTGTTTAACGTATAACGTGCTAAAGCCACTGCTTCACTCCAAAAACTCATGGGTAGTTTTGAATCTGCAAGCATAGTTCGAGCTGTCTTTATCAGCATTCGATTCTTTCTTCAGCAACCCTTTCTGCTGTGGAGTATACAGAGCACTGAATTCATGTAGAACCCCTTTATCATTACAGAACTCTTGCAAACCTTGTTCTTGAATTCTGTACTATTGTCGCTTCGAATTCGTCTAATAGGAAGATGATACAGATTTTCAAGCTTCCTAAAGAGATTCATTAGATTATCAAACGTTTCATCTTTACTCTCTTGGAAGAACACCCATAAAAATCTCGAGTAATCATCAGTTACTACCAAGCAATAGAGATCTCCTGATATACTTTGTACATTCACTAGACCGAAGAGATCTATATGCAGTCTTTAGAGCGGCAACTTGATGGAGTTAAGAATCTTTCTCGGATGAGACTTTTTAACCTGCTTTCCTTTCTTGCAACTCACACAACTGTCATTCATGTGAAAGCTTTTAAGATTCACTCCTTCCACGAGATTGTTATGAACCAGATGATTCATTTTTCGCAAATGAATATGGCCTATCTTTCTGTGCCAAAGTATCGATTCCTTTTCTGTGGCCTTCGAGACGAAACACTGTGCCGACTTCGATGTAGTTGTAGCAATACTCATATCAAGCACATCAAGATCATTCTCTCGAGGAGCACGCATGAGAATCCATTCCTCTGGAATCTTGAAGCCCAGTTTAATGATATGCACTCCTTGTCGTTGAAGTGGGTCGTAAACTACTTATCACAGACTTGAGAAATACTAAGACGATTGTTCTCCAGCTCAGCGATATAGTTGACCTTATCAAATGACACCACACCATTAAATAACTTTCCTTCTGCAACGATTCTACCTCCTTGATTACCCGCGAATCCCACGTACCCTCCATTGATTGCTTTAATATCGAAGAGTAAGGCACGTATCCCAGTCATGTGACGTGAAGCTCCGCTACCCATAATCCACTTTGACAAGATGGATCTTGGGAGCCCCTGCACATGCAAAAGAAATATTTAAAGAGGGAAACTCAAGCCTTTTTGGTCTTGGGTGAAATCAGGATGTCATAAGTAGGAACTTGCAAATCAACATTCGGTAACTTCTGATCAGTCTTTGTGTCATTGACATTTTCTTTCTTGACTGATGCAGTAGTTGTCTTTGTACCTTCAGATGATGATGATGTTTTCTTTGCAACCCATGATTGAGATTTCATTCGAACTTTCTTGATATAAAATTTTGAATCTTTGTTCTCATTTGATTTAGAAGTTTTGCCCTTTTCAAAAGTTGATTTCTTAGATTCACTTTTAGGTGTCACTTCGATGTTAGATTCATTGTTTCGTTTTAAGATCGTGATTGGCTTTATGATCTCTTTGGGTGCTTAAGTTTCTCATCATCTGAAGTTTTCTTTCTTCATTGATACATAGGCTTTGATTTGGGACACTTGCGTGCAATGTGACCAACTTCATTGCATTTGAAGCAAGTCCGAGTATCAGCAGAATGTCCACTTTGGGTTTTACTTCACCTGTGGATTTACCCTTATCACGAAGTTCTTTTTTCTTCTTAAATTCATCGTCCGATTGCTTTCCAATCGAAACCTCTTCTTGAACCGTGTTTGTCCCAACACAATTTCATTTTTTATTCTTATATTCGTGAAATGGTGACTTCTATTTCTTTTTCGGTCCATCTTCTACTTCCAAACCCAAACCCGCTCTCTTATTCTAAGGAAAGTTACCACCATTCCTTCGGTAGTTGTTATAATTTTTCTTGGGTTTTGAGTAAAATTTCTTTTCATTCTTCTCTAGATCATCTGATGACACTTCAACAAGTTTGAATAATTTATCAATATGATCTTCTTTCACATTCCAAATCGGAAAACTGTCGTCAAAATATAGTCTATCAGAGTCCTTAACTTTGTACATTACAACGTTAGGATCATCACTTAGGCTATTTCCCGATGAAGTATCTTCATTTTCAGATTGTGACTTAGAACTATCTAAACTCAGTCGGCGCTTTCAAAGCTGCCATCATCATGAATCATTTCCAAAAACATTTTCAACCACGTTTTTCACTACTGATTCACTGTCATCGTTAGATATCGTGTAGATTATATCAATGTTATCAGGCAACTTATCATTTGTTTCTGATAAAAGTGTTACATTAAGTGCCTTCTCAATACCTTCCACTTTCTTCCGGTAATAACTTGCGCACAATGAAGGTGGAACATTGCTATAATCTCCACGCTTCTTGCCTTTTGATTTCACATCATTTTCTTCCGACGAAATTGTTGGAAGGATATGATGATGACATAAGCGTTCGTTGTGTAACTAAGCAACAATGTGTTACTCGTTCAGTTTCAATTTCATTTCTTGAAGCTCATGTTTTGTTTCAACAATGGTGTTAATGTACATATTAATTGCTTCTTGTTTTTCAATTACCGTTGCTTTTAACATTCTTATTGTGGCACCTTGTTCTAAGTTAGCTTTTTCAACATTGCTATAAGTCCTTTCAATCTTATCATAAGCTTCCTTCATTGTGCGATAATCGTATCTAAAATTTTCATTATGCACAACAATTCGCTTATGATTAGGGATTTCTCAGCACATTGCTCACAAAGTTTTGTGCACTTTGTGCAAGGTTCTTCAACCTCCACAATATGCACTTTCACAACTTCTTCCTCAATCACCTTTACCTCTTGACATACCTCTTTCAAATTGTCCATCATTGCTTTGTCAGCAATCTTTGTGAGGTTTCTTCATTCATCTCCTTTGTCACATCAATGATTTCTTTGATTTCTGATTTCTTTTCTTCAAACACCTGCTCCTGAGTCGCAGCATTAAAGCAACCTGCAAAACTAGATTAAAGGTTAGGAGGAATAATGTTCTTCATCTTTGTCTCATGATAGATCATCTCCTCTTCTTCTGTTTTTGCAAATACTTTTCTAAAATTGCATATCAAGAGCTGCATCATCAATTGTTGGCTCTGGTTCTTCCACGATTTCGGCCATCAATGCAACACCAGTTTTCTTGGAAATATATTTATTCCAATCAAACCCTTCATCCTCATGTGCAACAACTAAATCCTTTTCATTTGTCTTTGACGAATCATCTTGTACTTCAACTTGAATTTTCTTTCGATATGGCTTGTACTGCAACGCTTTCTTGTAATAGTCATTGTTGTTGCCAAACAGGATTTGATTGCCGCTTTCTTCTTGATTTGTGCACTCGTTTGAAATGCCCCTTTTGTCTGCATTTGAAGCACGTTACTTTTGATTTATCAAATCCAAGCTTATTACTCGAATTTCCAATTTCTCTTCCAGTAAGCGCAACAAACTTTGTGACTCTTCTGATAATCGATGCTAAGCTCCACTTGATATCCATCAATTCTAACTCCTCTTCATCAACTTGATCGTAATCCTCAGTGTCATCTCTGGATTCCCGATCTTTCCCGCAACTAAACTTTCATATGACTCAAGACGGTTGCAAGAAGTGCTATATGTTGTTTGGCCACTTGTTCAGGGAAAACGTTCTTCAGATTGACCGCAATTTTGCACTGAAAACGATCTTCAGATTGACCACAATTTGTCTGATTTGTCTGATTCTGGAACAGAGAATTTGAGCTAGCACTCGAATATCTTGTGTTCGGAGGACTCTGATCATAAATCGGGTATGATTGAGTATTTGGTTGACTTTGGAACGAATGATTCGAAGAATTCATATTCGCACTAAAGGCCATTTGAATTTTCGGACTCGAAATTTCCTGAACACCTCCTATGTAGTACAGACCCACGTCTTGCACAACATTTGCATTCTTTGATTTGGCCATTTTTAGCATCTCCATTCATGTCCTTTCAACTTGTCAATGAAATCTGATAGCTTGAAATGCCTCCAACTCTGACCATTCTTCAAAACCATTAAGTAGGTCATCCACTCCCCCTCAGGAAGTGCATATGCCAATTTAATCGTTTCTTCATTAGTTTTATGAATATCTGTCTTCGCATCTGAACCATCAAATGACAATATCTATCGATCATCTGCTTCATAGTTTCGCCTTTAATCGTCATGAAAATATCAAACTCTTTCTTGATTAAATCCTTCTTGCTTTTAATCATCTTCAGCACTTCCCAGATAGTTTGCACATAATGCATTCCACAACATCTGTTACGTCTTGCATTCAGGTAGCAAGATCAAGATGTCTTCTTTCACTGATTGTTTTCTTCTCTGCCACATATGCATCTTTAAGTTCTGGCGTAAACTTCACCAATGAAAGATCTTGATTCACGTTCATCCTTTGGCCACATATTTCGGTTTGAACAGCAACCCAACTGTAGAAGTGATTCGCTTGAACCCAGTTCACAAACTTTTCTTTCCAGCCTTCAAATTCATCCATGCTCATCAAATTTTGCGGCTTAACCGAAGTTCCCATCTCATTATCCAGATTCATCTGGTTCACCGCGTTTTCATTTGCATTCACATTTGATGTAGAAGCCACTGTTGAAGCAAAGGCGTTATGGAAATCATCCATGTTGTCAAACTGAAGATTTTAACTGAAACACGTTCAAAAACACTTGAAGATTGATTAGCAATCAGATGTGTGAGAAAATCAATTTCAGTTTCAGTTTTGACAAGTTCGGGCGAACTTGTGTGAAAATAACAGAAATTTCACTTGATGACAAGTTCAGGCGAACTTGTAATGATTTTAGAAAAAAAATTTCAACTTTTGCCAAGTTCTGGGCGAACTTGTGACAAAAATTCAACCAAGTTCGGGCGAACTTGTGTAAAATCCTTGACAAATCTGACAACTTCGCGCGAAGTTGTTCAAAATCAGCAAAAACTTGTGAATTTAGATCAGCTTCGGGAGAACTTGATGCATAAGTTCGGCTGAAATGAGTTTATGAAACATGTTTTTTGACATTTTGGACATGAAATCGTTTAATTTAGCTATGAAACATTCAGGGGTTTGTATTTAGGTGATTTTATGTGACATACTCAAAATTTAGACATTTTCAATCATAGATTCATCAATTTGGTGAAAAAGTGTAGAAAATGAAAGAAATGGGTAGAAATAGAGAGTGTCTTGTGTAGATCTCAGCAAATTAGGTATCCATGGCTCTGATACCACTTCTTAGGATCGCTCCTCCACTGCTTAGGAACCTAATTTGTATCTAAAGTCATCGTAAACGAAATTACGTGAATTGTTAATCGAATACAGAAGATTTACTGTTTAAAGTGTCTGTTTATTAGTCCAAAATCATATTACATCGAGAATCCAAACAGACAGAGCTTCGCCGTCTAGAATGCAAAGTTACAAATGACAAAGACCCAAGACATATATTTATAGACCACCAAGTTCGCTCGAAGTATATCATGGCCAGGACAAGTTCGGGTGAACTTGTCCTGCCTACATACAACTTCGGCCGAACTTGTGTTATTACACATAAATACTTCCAAAATCTAACATTTACAAGCCTAATCACACAGATTCGATCCAAGACCTAGACAACAGACATCATGTATCAACATGTGCAAAGGTGGAATTTTAACCAGCTGATGTCTACGTTTTTAAACGTATTTAAGTGTAGAATTGGTTTTGCACGATAATTCCAAAAAATGTTTGGACCTCATATATCATGGGATTCAAAATTTCAAGATGAGTCTAACGGTACATTTTGATAAAAACAGCTTTCAGACAATTTTCGACCGGTTTTAACAGTCCGTTTATGGTAATACTGACATTTCCGGGGATCACAGTTTAGCAACTTAGAAATGTCTTCTCAAATTCATGATTTCATTCCCACTCCTACTGAGGTATGTGTTGATAATATTTGTTGTACTAGAGCCTGTAGAGAGAAGGTAAGTGGCTACAAAGAACAGGCCAACTCACTCATTATGCAACTGTAATTATCCAAATCTGATTTATATCAGATTAACAAGAAAATCAATGGATATAAGGATATGGTGGAGGCGCAAAAGCGTGATATCTGATAATTGCAAAATTATTTGAGCCAAGAAAAATGTAGGCATCTCCACTTCAAAGAATTATCAGAGAAGTTAATTATTGAACTTGATAATCTAAAATCAGCTTTTGGAAATACATAATTTAATTTTAAAAAGTTTGATGTGTCAAGTGAAAAGGTTGAGAAAATGATAAACCAATAGTTAAAATATAGTAAAAAAGAAGTTAGGAATAAAGGATTGGGATTTGTTGCATTCCTCCACCATACAATCAAAATTACACCTCTCTTCCTTTGACTGAGGAGGAGATAGCCAACATGCCTGGCATAGAATAAGGACGAACGAGTGATGTAAAGGTTGAACCAGTCAAGCCAAGAAAGTCAAAGTCACAAGGCCCGATAAAACGAAAATTAAGTTAGAAAAACAGGCCTTACATAAAACATTCATAAAACCTGCTGATGCTTCAAAACATACCGAGACTCTAAGTTTTTAGAAAAAATGCTAATTTTGGGATAATGTTGATAATATTGAGTCAACATTTTCTAAAACACCATCTTAGCTACAAAATCAAAAGGAGGAGTCTCAAAACAAATCAACATGCTTTGAGTTTTCTATGATGAATGGTTTGGTTGAATTCATCAAGGATTTTGAGTCCAACACACAAGCTGAATCAACTACTTCGTCTGATTCTTCATGTGACTACTCAGGATCAGCTAATTGTGAAAATTCAGAATTAGTTGAATCTGCTGAGTCTAGCGATGAATCATCTGAAGAAGTTGAATCATAACAGACGAAAGTAGAATCAGAATCCATAAAAAAGCTCCTGTTGAATCCAGTAATGAATCATTAGCAGAAGCCTTTGTTCAGCTACAAAATATTACTGATTCTAAAACGGCTTATCAAACGGTGTCACTTGAAACTAAGAGCATTGCTTTGGATTTAACTGACATTGTTTGTGAATGAATGAAGGCTACTGATGCTTCTACTTCGTGTGCAGATGAAGTAAAAGTAGAGGATTGGGTTGAGGGGGATGATATTGCTTACCAAGAAACTGTTGATGTTCCTCCACATGTAAAAAAAGGTTGTTTCTGAGCCATTTTTTAGAGGCCCCTCAAATAAGTATGTGCCTCTAAAACCAACAGTTAGAAATGAAAATGCTAAATCTAACATTGTTTTTAGAAAGAAAAACAGTGAATGTATTAACTGTTGTAAACAGGGACATATGAAGTAGGGCAGAAAGGTTGAAAAGTCTGCAAACAAATCATCCAATAGATCTTTTAACTCAAACTCGTCATCGGTTGGATCAAATGGATCGGGATATGCTCTTTATGTGAAGAAGCAAACATGCTACAACTGTGGCATACCCGGTCACATTGCACAAAATTGCACACATCGTCCCTATGTGTTATAGTATACACAGAATCAGAGGGTTACACCAAGGGATAAATCTTATTGTAAGCCAATGAAGGTTAAAAAGCCTAAGGCAATGCTGAATAAGCATTCCAAGGTTAAACCATCTGATAGGGATTGGAATGTTGCGAAAGCTAAAAGAAAACAAGCTTTGAAACCTAAACAAGTAAAAAATATTAAGGTTGAAAAGCAAAATGTTTTGCCAAAGGCACCTAAGAAATTAGAAAGGCTAAACAAATTTGGAAGGAAAAACATAAAGCATCAACATCAACACTCCTTGAAACAAAAGGGGACATGTGCTTAAGGGAAGTATCTTATTTTGATACTTCAGGAAATCCCACGACCACGATGGCCTGGGTACCAATGTCTTACTAATCTCCTTATTTTTTTAGGGACAACCAAGGAGGAGCTGTTGACTATTCTTGAAATGTTGATAGTGGTTGTTCCAGAGACTTAACGGGTAACATCTCACTGTTACAAAAAGTTCTAATTATTTTCAGTTGATATGTTTCATTTGGAGGAGAAGAGGTAAGATAAGATAATCGAAAAAGGTACAATTTAAATTTTGTGCTCTAATCTTGATAGGGATTAGTATTAAATCTGATGACGGAACGGTTAACCAAAAACAACAAAATTATTTTCATTTTCTCTTATTTTTCTTGTGTAAGTAAGTTTTCTTTATAAGGTAAATTTTCGTATAAGATTTATGCACAAATTTAGGGGGATAGAGAGAGTTATCTGTATATATGGAGAAAAGGAGAAAAAGACAAAAAGAGTTTGTGGCATATTAGGCATTGTTTTAGGGGGATACATGAGAAAAGAGAAAAATCTTAAAACAATGCATATAAGGGAAATGAAATAAATGTTCGTGTCAAAGGGTTTGACGGACACATGTAAGGTGCTATAGCTGAAAAGACTAGGATCAACGTCATATGTCGATAGGCTTGACGCTCAAAGTGATAAAAGATACTAATTGATATAAACATAACGAACTATGTATCATATGGGTAACATACCATCGGCATATGATTTTATAGTCTTAAATCTTGCGTTGATAGATAGCCAACGTCGAGGTTTCGGGTCTTTATACTGTTGAGTCATCCAGCGATATCATGGTTGCCCTTCTGTTGCATCCAGATTATATGCAGACCTAGGCACAATCATGATATCTTAAAAGAGCCAAAGAGGCCAAAAACCTTAAAGGAAGATAAACTCAAATTGAGGGAATTCCATGCGCTTATAAAAGCAAAATTCGTACCAAAAAGGTATTTGCCCTCGTTGGAAATTCTATTGGTCACTCTGTTATACGAAAGTACTGACCTGTTCACCAATAGTCCGATGTTGTAAATCAAAGGATGCACTCAGCATACTCACCTGCTACGATGAATCGTTGTACTTACCTTGATCGCGGGGGTATGTCATGGAATGGGACACATGTGTATAATAGTATAATATTACCTTAAGCATATCACGAAGTTGGAAATTGAAAGTTGAGTGTAAAGTTTAAGTGGACAAACATATTCGCAATCACATAGTCCAATTTGAATAAGTTCGAACCGAAAAGTGTTCCTTGGTTAGCCTGAAAACGATTTTTATCCCATTGCATTTGTAATTGTATATTGTATTTGTTGAGTTAATCTCTGTGTATTTGTGTTTCTATTTATATTCTTATATTTAAAGCTTTAAAAAATTGGAAAATTCAAAAAATAAAAAAATAGTGTCTTGTTTTATAAAATCAAAAATTCAAAAATAGAGTGTTATATTTTTTTAAATTAAAATTTTAACCATTCTTGAAGATTTGATCGATCATTAAAAATTGATATGAATTTAAATTGTGAAATCTAAATACAAGTACTTGGATGTACCAAATGTTCATATGGTACTTTCCTCTGATGCCTAGAAATATTTGCTTATGAATTTCTGAGCGTGTGCAGAAGTGGATTTCAAACTAGAAACAAGGGTTAATGAAGATTGAGATGCTGTTAGTTGCTGACAAAGCTTGAAGCATCACAACAACAAGGTGTACATGAGTCAGAAGAACTAGATACAAGTCATCAACTGACAATGATAGTACTTTTGAAGATTAAATGAGAAAGATTGAAGAAGAAAAGAGTTGTTGACAATCCTCCTCTCACATTCTTCTTAAGCAAGATGTTCAAGCAAAAGCTTATAAAGTTCAGAAGAACAAAAGACCCAAGTTTGACGATGAAAAGTTGAAGTATCTTCCCATAGAGACATGATAAAGACAACAGTTTGATAAAGACAGCATAAACCTATGGGGATATTGTAAGGCCATATAGTTGAGTAGGTTTACACTTATCTTTATCAAACACAATTATAACCTATTAGGGCTTAGTTCCTAGTAGGTTAGATAGGATTGGGTTAGGCCATGTGAGGGTTAATAGTGTGCATGTGGGCTTGGCCTAGTTTGTACTTAGGTCACCCTATGCAACTATAAATAGGATGAGCCTAGGTTTTTAGGTGGTGGTTATTCGTGTGGCTGTTTCTTCTTAGCATTTTCGAGTTTGTATGATAGTTGTACCAGACGAGTTTCATACAACTATATGATAGTTGTATGATAGTTGTACCAGACGAGTTTGTATGATAGTTGTACCAAATGAGTTTGTATGATAGTTTCTAGTTGTATCGCACTTTTGATTGTGTTAGTGATATCCGATTGGAGTTCTTGGACTTACACTTTTACATTTTTATTTTTATATATTACCTTTTAGTTTCTTATGATCTAATATAGTATTTTAGTTTCTTATGATCTAATATGGTAAAAAGAATCTTAAATTATTATATTATACATAACATTAAAAGACTATGGTGCCATAGTCAAAGAAATTTGGTCTCTTAATTTTAGAGAAAAGTGGTCGGATAATCCAAGTGGATTGTCCAGATTTCACCTAAGTCCCTACATTTTTAAAATTACAGTTATAGTCCCAAAGTTTTGCAAATCCATTCTCGCATAGTCCCTAGCGTTGATGGGCCGTGGATGGGGGTTAGTTTATCCAGTTAAGTGGGTGTGAAATGACTAAAATGCTCTTTCCCTCCCCTTTTTCTCTATCTCCTTGTCTGCACACCTTCACACCTCTACACCTCACACCACCATAACACCACCCCCATATCCAAACCACCACAACCAAATCCCGTCGTCGCCGGAAAATGAACCACCAAACCACCGCCACTCCATCACTCCTACCCGCTCCAACCACCCATACCCTTACCGGAAAAAAATGAACCACCAAATCCACCAATACCATCGATTTTGTAAGTGCATAAACCATCGATTTAGAAAGTGGCGTTGGGTGAATTTGATGCAAAATTATGATTATTCAAGGTTCATAATTTAAAACTAAAACAAAGCTAGTAATGAATTTGATGCAGAACTAAAGAAGTACAATACAGTACCTGTTGTTTTTGTTTTTCGTTTTATTACATGGACACCATGGATCAGTCATCATGTGTTCCTCCTTGATTATGAAGAAGTTGTTGGCTACTATCTAAGGAAGAAGGTTGCATCTCAAACGATCGATCTTGAAGTCATTAGAGACATTGATCTGTATCGGATCGAACCACCAGAAAAAAACGAACCACTTACAAAATCGATGGTATTGGTGGATTTGGTAGTTCATTTTTTTCCGGTGAGGGTATGGATGGGCAGGGGTGATGAAGTGGCGGGTGGTTTAGTGGTTCATTTTCCTATGACGGCAGGATTTGGTGGTGGTGTTAAAGTGGTGTGAGGTGTGAGGTGTGAGGGTGGAGGTGTGAGGGTGTGTAGATGTGCAGACATGGAGATAGAGAGAAAGGGGAGGGAAATGACATTTTAGTTATTTCACACCCACTTAACTAGACAAACTAACCCCCATCCATGCTAGGGACTATCCTAGAATGAATTTGCAAAACTTGGGGACTAAAGCTGTAATTTTAAAAATGTAGGGACTATAAGTAAAATCTGGGCGAACCACAGGGACTATCTGGACACTTTTCTCCTTAATTTTACTAATAACATGTTTAGTCTTTCAATTTTAGTAATGCTTCTTTTTGTTTCTTATTAGTTTTCATTATTTAATCTTACACTTGTAATAACTATTTAGAACCTTTACTTCTTTTTCCTTACACTTTAGAGAATTACTATTTAAACCATGAACTTTTAGCTTTCACCTTTTAGTTTGTCGTTTGTTTTTAGTTTTTCCAGTGTAATGTCATTCTATATTTCATGCGTACCGATATAAGTAGCTTATTGTATTTAGATTATACTACAACCACTGAAGTTAGTAACGGTATAAATGAGACCGTTTTTTTAGTATTTTGCCATTTAGCTCAAGCATTACAAATTTTAACCCGACCATTGTATCTATATTTCAACATGTCGTAACGCGAGAATGACTTCCAACTAGTTTAAATATTATAAAGTTGGAAGGAAAATTGAATTATGAAATTCAAATATTATAGGAATTTGCTAAAACTTCTAATTCAAAATCTATTAACTTTAAAACTTATATCTAATAGTAAAAAATAAAAAATGAAACTTATAATCTTGAAATTAAAAATGTAAAAATTATTATTAAAAATCCATAACTTATTTGTAAATTTCTTATTACACTTGTACTTCAAGACAGTGATATAATCTTTCATAAATAATCACGTTGGTGGAGTACGTAGTGCTAAGTAATTATGTAATGTACATAATCACGCAATGCTATGTAATCAAGTAATCACGTAATGTTATAGCTAACAAACTTGAAATCGAACATTGCAGCTTCTCTATCTTAACGATAACCCCATCCACAGTTGGGTTAACGCAATTTCACAGTTTCTTCGTGATGTGTACAAAATGCAACATATAAATTACATCAAATTGAGGCATAAAACTAACCCTTTTTAGTACTAATGTTGGGAAAAGCACGTTTCTTTGTTCCTTTTGTATTTTCAGGATAAAAAGAGCTTAAAATAATAAAAGAAGCAAATAAGCAGCAAAAACCAACATAAATACGAAAAGAAGGAATAACGAGCCATGCCTGAGCCCTCAGCAACACCCCAAAGACAAAAACAAGATAACAGAAGATGACCACGCGGTCGTGCCTAGCCGAATGTCATACCCCGACACGCAGCGGAATAAGAGTCGGGGCATAATTGGGTTATCACCAAAGCTCATGATATTTACTAATATGTTTCATATTTATTAAAGTCAAAATTACATCCTCAATATTCCAAACATATTCATACAAAAACAAAGAAAGATAATCAACTAAACAATCCAAAGTCTAATCCAGTTTATTCTTCTAAGCCATCCTATGTGTTTCTTGCTGCAGCTCGATCACCTGTATCATGTGTAAAAATGAGGGTTTTTGGGTCAACATAAGTTGGCGAGTGAACCTTGTTAGAAAAACATTTATTATTTATCTCTGGTTATCTTTATCAGGAAAAATTGTGCAATAATCATATGTGAGCAAACGTAATTAAATCATACAATAACAATAACATCAACAAACAATAACTTACAATAACATACAATAACAAACCAACTTGCATGAATAAAACACATGAATGAAACTGTATATGTTGGCAACGTCACGTTCACGCTCATAATGTAATGGGGGACGGACGGCCTATGATGAATGTCTGTGCGATCAAGGCTTAATCAAACGGAGCCGATCGTATGTTGGCAACGCCTGGTTCACGCTCATAATGTAATGGGGAACAGCTCAACGCTCATAATGTAATGGGGAACAGCTCAACGCTCATAATGTAATGGGGAGCGGCGGCCTATGATAATGTATGTACTGAAAATGATAAATTAAATCTAAACAATAACCACACAAACAGTTGATACAAGTTGAATACACATTTGTTCATGAATATGACAGATGCACAATAGTTTAAATGTGATAAATAATAAGACACAGGATACACCCCAAAAACGTGATTAAAACGGGGAATTTGTAGAGATTCACTCACATTGGGTGCGTTCGGTTGAAGATGATGAAATGCGCAGGAGTTAAGAGGATTGATCGACGGGAATTAACTAACCTAAACAATAACGAAAAATAACGAAAAGGTATGGTAAATGAGTGGATTTTATTAATAATTTTAATAATATTTCTAGATATATTTTTGTGAGTTTAAGGCTGTTTTCTATCTTTAAAAACATTATTTTTAAGTATTTTTAAATGATTTTTAAATTAAATAAATAAATAAAAATATTAAAAAAAATGTTGACTTTTGCGTTGACCATTGACCGTTTGACCGCTGACTGTTTGACTGTTCACTGTTTGACCGGTTCAATCGTGTGTATGTACGCGCTGGGTGAGGCTCGAACCCGAGACCTCCCGTACGCGTGCACGCAGCTCTACCAACTGAGCTACGTGTCTAACCCGAAATAATTCTGTTTTTAATTATATTTATATACTGTTTTAGTTTATTCAAAATTCTTTTATTTTCAAAAAAGGTTTTAATCATCGAACCGGAGTGTGTAACAGGTCTCGAACCCGGGACCTGTGGGTTAGTATTGCACACCGTCCACCGCTGGACCGTGTGTCTAACCTGGTTAATATACCGATTTTTATTATACTTAACATCTTCCGTGAGTTAATCCGGTTCAGTTAAAAAGGAAAACATCTTTATTACAGAGCATACGATTTTGTCAAGGATCGAACTCGCGGCGTGTGATATATGTGCGCACACAGTCCACCGCTGGACTGTGTGTCTAACCCGAGATAATATCCAATTTATATTAAACTTATAAACAAACTAACTTCATCTTCTTCGTTACAAAATCACAGACAACGATTACCCTACTGTTTCTTGTTTAATTCGATTGACAAAACATTCAAATGATTAAAAATGAAATGGCAGAGAAGATTTTGGAAGTAAACATACCAGAGAAATGATCTTTCTCAGAATTCCGGCGAAGTCGTCGGCTCTGTTTTTATGGACTTTGTCTGAGCGAACCAATTAACAATTTTGATTAGTTGGATGCGGAATTGAAGTACGGAACAAGATTTATCAGAATGTTTAAAGGTTTATACCGTTTAACAGCGAGTTCTAGAAATTCTCAGAGATTTTCCGGCGAATGATGATTATCCGATATCGTCGCCTGGAACTGATTCTGATTGAAGGGTTTGAGTTAGCAAAAGCTTAACAACCGATAGACGATGAAAGAATTTAGAAACTTACTGATTTGATGGAAGACACGGTTTTCCGACGAAAGTCCGGCGAGTTCAAAAAGCTTTTCCGACGAACTGAAAGTAGAGCGAAAGTGAAATTGAAGGTTCTGCGGATGAGTTTGAGTCGCGAGAGGGGGCTATGGTTGGAGTAATTCAGGAAGTGCAGATTTTCGGTTATTAAAACCGATCACCACATGAATTCAAGTCCATTCAAGACTAAATTGATTAAAATTGTCGGTTTATCGGTTATAATCAGAATTCCGTGATCACTCAAACGTCCTGGACGTTTGGAAGCCGATATCGGTTTCAGTTAGCGTAAACAGATCGATTCATGGTTGAACATAAGATTTAATTGTTTCCTAGAACTCACAAAAACATCAAGTGGCAGAGTGGTTATATGAGCGCGAGTTAAGTCGTTGAGCCTTTCCGGCTGACCCGGGGTTTGAGTCCCGGCAGCCAGTTTTTCATTTTATTTATTTTATTTTTACTTTTTATCAATTATAGCTTTTATATTCTAGTTTGTTTATTAATTATGCATCGTTCAAAATTAAAATCAACATAAATACGCAACGAAACATTTATAACTTGATATTCGATTACAAACGAAGCGGGTTTGGAAAACCCGTTTTTGACAAATGTTACAGTATCCCTACTTTTAGGAATTTCGTCCCGAAATTTAAGTAGCAGTAGTAGGAAAAAGATGCGGGTATTTTTCGCGCATTGAGTCTTCACGTTCCCAAGTAAACTCAGGTCCCCGTTTCGACTCCCAGCGTACCCTAACAATTGGAATACGACTCCGTCTTAAACGTTTTTTCTCCGAAGTCCATGATCTCTACTGGTCTTTCAATAAAATGCATAGATTCATCAATCTGAATATCTTCCAGAGGAATATGGAGGTTCTCATCAGCGAGGCACTTCTTTAAGTTTGATACGTGGAACGTGGGGTGAATTCTGTTGAGTTCTTCTGGTAGATCAAGCTTGTATGCTACAGGTCCTACTCTTTCGAGTATCTTGAAAGGTCCTACGTAGCGTGGTGCTAGCTTGCCTTTTTGGCCAAAACGAACTACTCCCTTCCACGGTGATACTTTTAAAAGTACATGATCACCAATGTTAAACTCCAAAGGCTTTCGTCGTTTATCTGCATAACTCTTTTGACGACTTTGAGCCGCTAGGAGATTGTTTCGAATTTGATGGATCTTGTCTGTGGTTTCTTGAATCAATTCTGGACCAGTGATTTGAGCTTCCCCAATATCGTGCCAACATACAGGAGATCGGTACTTACGACCATATAAAGCTTCAAAAGGTGCCATGCAGATACTTGAATGATAGCTGTTGTTGTACGAAAATTCAACTAATGGTGGATGAGCGTCCCAATTTCCCTTGAAGTCTATGACACATGCTCGAAGCATATCTTCAAGAGTTTGAATGGTGCGTTCAGATTGTCCATCAGTTTGAGGATGATAAGCGGTACTGAGGTCTAATCGTGTACCCAAAGCGGCTTGTACGGCCTGCCATGTTCGTGAAGTGAAACGACCATCACGATCTGAAATAATGCTTAACGGTACACCATGTCGGCTTACAATTTCGCTGATGTAGATACGAGCTAGCTTCTCGTTCTTGAAATCTTCGCGGATTGGAATAAAGTGAGCTGATTTTGTAAGACGATCAATGATTACCCATATAGTGTCATACCCACCAGAAGTGCGAGGTAACCCGGTAATGAAGTCCATGGTTATGTTTTCCCACTTCCATACAGGTATTTCAGGTTGGACCAGAAGTCCTGAGGGTCTTTGATGTTCAGCTTTTACCTTGGAACATGTAAGGCACTTGGAAACAAAAACATCAATATCCTTTTTCATTCCAGGCCACCAGTAGGTGTATCGAAGGTCTTGATACATCTTGTCGGCTCCTGGGTGTATAGAGTATCGTGTTTTGTGTGCCTCATTCATAAGGAATTCACGGAGGTTGTTGTGGTCAGGAATCCATATGCGATCTAGATAGTACAGAATACCGTCAACTTTAGTCTCAATTTTAAGTTCAGCTCCACAGGACAGCTCCTTTCGTACGTCGTCTTCTGTTATTGAAACATGTTGGGCTTCTCGAATTTGATCTTTGATGTCGGTTATGATTTGCGAACATAGAAGACGAATGGAGTTCGCATAACCCTTTCGACTGAGTGCATCGGCCACCACATTTGCCTTGCCAGGGTGATACCGAATTTCACAGTCGTAGTCGTCAAGAAGTTCGACCCATCTTCGTTGCCTCATGTTTAATTCCTTTTGGTTGAAGATATGTTGAAGACTCTTGTGGTCAGTGTATATTTCACACTTAGTACCGTAGAGATAATGTCTCCATATCTTAAGAGCGAACACAACGGCTCCAAGTTCTAGGTCGTGGGTGGTGTAGTTCTTCTCATGAGTTTTGAGTTGTCTAGAAGCATAAGCTATCACCTTTCCTCTTTGCATTAGAACACAGCCTAGTCCTTGCCCTGACGCGTCGCAATAAACTACGAAGTCATCACAACCTTCAGGAAGAGTGAGGATAGGTGCATCACAGAGTTTTTGTTTAAGGGTCTTGAAAGCTTCTTCTTGTTTGGGTCCCCATATGAAGGGTTTCCCTTTATGGGTTAACGCCGTGAGTGGTACAGCAATGCGGGAGAAATTTGAAATGAAACGGCGATAATAACCAGCCAAACCAAGGAATGATCTTACTTCGGTTGGTGTACGTGGCGCTTTCCATTCTTGTACTGCTTTGATCTTTGAGGGGTCGACATGTATTCCCTTGTCATTGACGACATGTCCAAGGAATTGTACCTCTTTTAACCAGAATTCGCATTTGGAGAATTTGGCGTAGAGCTTTTCATTCTCTAAGAGTGTAAGTATGAGTCGAAGGTGCCGTTCATGATCAGACTTAGACTTTGAGTAAATGAGGATGTCGTCGATGAAAACTATAACAAATCGATCGAGATAGGGTTTGCAGACTCTATTCTTAGATCCATGAAGACAGCGGGAGTGTTAGTTAAACCAAATGGCATGACCATGAATTCATAATGACCATAACGAGTTCGGAAGGCGGTCTTTGGGACGTCTTCTTCATGTACTCTGAGTTGATGATAACCAGAACGAAGGTCGATTTTTGAAAAACAGCTGGCGCCTTGAAGTTCGTCAAGAAGATCATCAATTCGAGGTAATGGATAGCGGTTCTTGATCGTTAACTTGTTGAGTTCTCTGTAATCGATGCACATGCGAAACGTTCCATTTTTCTTCTTCACAAAAAGGACAGGTGCACCCCAAGGTGAGGAGCTAGGACGTATGAATCCTTTGTCAGTCAACTCTTGCAATTGACTGGCTAGCTCTTGCATTTCGGATGGGGCTAACCTGTAAGGAGACTTTGCAACTGGTGTAGCACCAGGTATAAGATCGATGCGAAATTCGACTTCTCTCACGGGAGGAAGTCCTGAAATGTCGTCAGGAAAAACTTGCAGAAAATCTTTTACTACCGGGATGTCTTCAAGTTTCTTCTCCATGGTTGACGACATGAGTTAAGAATGCGACATAATTCTTGCGGAGATATTTTCGAGCTTGAAGACAGGACATTAATTTGAGTCCTTTCGATGGGGTTTCTCCAAAGGTTCGTAGGGTCTGACCGTTTGTAAGAGGAATGCGTATAAACTTTTCGCGGCATACAACTTCAGCCTAATGTTGGCTGAGCCAGTCCATACCAATTATAATATCAAAGCTTCCCAACTTCATAGGAATGAGGTCAACTGGAAAATCGTGATCGTTTAAGGTGAGAGTACAATTGCGTATAATAGAGTTTAATGAGACCGGTTTTCCGTCAGTAACTTCTACTGTTATGGATTCCATGAGCTTATCACGGGTTTGGTTGAGGATGGGTTCAAATTCTAAGGACACAAAACTTTTATCCGCGCCAGTATCAAACAACATGGATGCATATCTACCATTGATAAGAAACGTACCGTTAACCACATTGCTGTCAGCTCTAGCCTGATTAGCGTTGATGTTGAAAGCCCTTCCTCTTGCAGGTGGAGGAGCTTGGTTAGCCTGATTCACCGGATTTGCTTGGGCTTGAGTATGTATAATGTTTACCAAACGTGGACAAGTGTTTCTAAAGTGGCTTGGGTCTCCACAATTGTAGCAAGCCCGCATAGGTTGCACCATGGGATAGTTGGGTTGGAAGTAGGATTCGGCTAAATGTTGGGTAGGTGGTAGTAGTAGAGGTTGTTGGGCTTGACCCATTATTTGATGGTGGGTTTGGGTTGAGGTCTGGTGGCAGTTCGTCCGCTGAGGTATGCGACAGGTTTGAACAGTGTGACCTGCGCGACCACAGCCGGTGCAATGGTGGCAGGGATGATCAGGAAAGTGATGGTATTGGCAACGGTTGCATTTCGGGAGTGGGCCAGAGTATGGCCTTTTATATGGTGCAGGTGAGGGGGCAACTTGGGTAATGGGTGCAGCAGGGATAGGGAAATTTGTTTGTGTGACAGCAAAGTTTCTGGTGTTACGCTTCCTCTTGTTAGCAAACTTAGAGGAGGAGGTGGAATGGTTTGAAGTTTGGCCCTCAACGGGGGCTTTCTTTTTCTCCTCTTTAAATTTACCGTTGCGAATTCGATTCTCAGTAAGCTCAGTAGCTAGTTCCATAGCAGCTTCAAGTGTTGCTGGCGAAGTGCTGAGAACTGAGTCTTGAATTTTCGAGGGAAGCCCTCGAATATAATGTTCGATTAAGCGGTAAACTGGGGTGAACAAGTTAGGGACCATTTGGTTCAACTCTAAAAACCTCTTGTTGTAGGAAGTATGATCTCCCTCCTTTTGCTTCAATGAATGAAATTCATCCTCTAACTTTTTAATCTCACTTCTAGGACAGAAGCGTCTCATCATGATTTCCCTTAACTCCTCCCACGTTAAGGCCATTGCATCCTCGATTCCTCTCTTTCCCTTTTCAGTATTCCACCAGGTAAGAGCTACCCCAAATAGTCCGGTTGCATATCGTACCTTGCGATCCTCTGGACAATCGCAGTTGAGGAAGGTGTTTTCCATTTCCTCAAACCAGTGGAGGAAAGCAGTGACACCTTCGGTCCCTTCAAATTTCGGAGGATCGCAAGACTTGAAATGTTTATATGAGCACTTGTTGGTAGGAGGGTTGCTGATGTTCTGGTATTCTTGCTGGGGAGGATTGGTGGGATTTGTGGCGAGAGCTTGTTGTACTTGAACCACAATGTCAGGAAGCACCGCGGCCATTTGTTTTGCGATTTGAGTGGCCAAGCGTTCGTGTGACCTTCCTGATCTTCTACCCCCTCGTTGTTGCCTAGCCGACATCTACAGGAACATACATAAGAAGATTGTGAGTTTATGGAGTCTTTTTAGGTGTCATGTATCTTTAAAGAAAATAAAAACAACATAAATATCAATAATGCAACTACATCCATAGGATGTCTTGGGTTTGCTCATGTTGGGCCTCAAATGTCCCCCATACCTACACCTTTATAGTCATGTGGGCCCCCATGACTATTGGCTTGGTAGGATTCACATTAGTATTGGCGGTTTAACACTCGCATCACCCGAATGAAAACCATGAAATATGTTTACGAGATGTATGGTCAAAAGGTGTCCAGGTGTAGACACAATGACAACTCAAAGTGGGGTTAGCTCACACGACGTTTGGTATAGCATGCTTTGGCCTAATAGGTACTTCGTACTCTCATCGTTAGTCCCCAGGTAGGCAAACTGGTCCTTTATTTTGGATTTATACGAATGCCAAGCCTAGACAGGATGTTCCGACTACCGGTACTTGTACCCTTCCAGTTACTACATGCCCGTCATGAGAACTCACTTTGATGTGATTTGAAAATACAAAAATCATTGTAAAAACAATCATGAAAATGATGTGGTGTGTGCTCTCATGGATATGATATGTTATGAGAATATGATTCATGATAGGCATTATATAATAGTATGTACTTATGAACATGCTTACATAACATTGAATGTAACATTAAACATAAAACATATAAACATCATGAAATTTGGCATGTAACACACAAAAATTTTAAAAATTCTAATCAACTATAGTATAGGCTCTATGGGTCTAATAACCTATCCTATATTCCTATAGTCATGCCTCTGATACCAATCTGTCACACCCCGACCCGCAGCGGAATAAGTGTCGGGGCATAATTGGGTTATCACCAAAGCTCATGATATTTACTAATATGTTTCATATTTATTAAAGTCAAAATTACATCCTCAATATTCCAAACATGTTCATACAAAAACAAAGAAAGATAATCAACTAAACAATCCAAAGTCTAATCCAGTTTATTCATCTAAGCCATCCTATGTGTTTCTTGCTGCAGCTGGATCACCTGTATCATGTGCAAAAATGGGGGTTTTTGGGTCAACATAAGTTGGCGAGTGAACCTTGTTAGAAAAACATTTATTATTTATCTCTGGTTATCTTTATCAGGAAAAATTGTGCAATAATCATATGTGAGCAAACGTAATTAAATCATACAATAACAATAACATCAACAAACAATAACTTACAATAACATACAATAACAAACCAACTTGCATGAATAAAACACATGAATGAAACTGTATATGTTGGCAACGTCACGTTCACGCTCATAATGTAATGGGGAACGGACGGCCTATGATGAATGTCTGTGCGATCAAGGCTCAATCAAACGGAGCCGATCGTATGTTGACAACGCCTGGTTCACGCTCATAATGTAATGGGGAACAGCTCAACGCTCATAATGTAATAGGGAGCGGCGGCCTATGATAATGTATGTACTGAAAATGATAAATTAAATCTAAACAATAACCACACAAACAGTTGATACAAGTTGAATACACATTTGTTCATGAATATGACAGATGCACAATAGTTTAAATGTAATAAATAATAAGACACATGATACACCCCAAAAACGTGATTAAAACGGAGAATTTGTAGAGATTCACTCACATTGGGTGCGTTCGGTTGAAGATGATGAAATGCGCACGAGTTAAGAGGATTGATCGACGGGAATTAACTAACCTAAACAATAACGAAAAATAACGAAAAGGTATGGTAAATGAGTGGATTTTATTAATAATTTTAATAATATTTCTAGATATATTTTTGTGAGTTTAAGGCTGTTTTCTATCTTTAAAAACATTATTTTTAAGTATTTTTAATTGATTTTTAAATTAAATAAATAAATAAAAATATAAAAAAAAATGTTGACTTTTGCGTTGACCATTGACCGTTTGACCGCTGACTGTTTGACTGTTCACTGTTTGACCGGTTCAATCGTGTGTATGTACGCGCTGGGTGAGGCTCGAACCCGAGACCTCCCGTACGCGTGCACGCAGCTCTACCAACTGAGCTACGTGTCTAACCCGAAATAATTCTGTTTTTAATTATATTTATATACTGTTTTAGTTTATTCAAAATTCTTTTATTTTCAAAAAGGGTTTTAATCATCGAACCGGAGTGTGTAACAGGTCTCGAACCCGGGACCTGTGGGTTAGTATTGCACACAGTCCACCGCTGGACTGTGTGTCTAACCTGGTTAATATACCGATTTTTATTATATTTAACATCTTCCGTGAGTTAATCCGGTTCAGTTAAAAAGGAAAACATCTTTATTACAGAGCATACGATTTTGTCAAGGATCGAACTCGCGGCGTGTGATATATGTGCGCACACAGTCCACCGCTGGACTGTGTGTCTAACCCGAGATAATATCCAATTTATATTAAACTTATAAACAAACTAACTTCATCTTCTTCGTTACAAAATCACAGACAACGATTACCCTACTGTTTCTTGTTTAATTCGATTGACAAAACATTCAAATGATTAAAAATGAAATGGCAGAGAAGATTTTGGAAGTAAACATACCGGAGAAATGATCTTTCTCAGAATTCCGGCGAAGTCGTCGGTTCTGTTTTTATGGACTTTGTCTGAGCGGACCAATTAACAATTTTGATTAGCTGGATGCGGAATTGAAGTACTGAACAAGATTTATCAGAATGTTTAAAGGTTTATACCGTTTAACAGCGAGTTCTAGAAATTCTCAGAGATTTTCCGGCGAATGATGATTATCCGATATCGTCGCCTGGAACTGATTCTGATTGAAGGGTTTGAGTTAGCAAAAGCTTAACAACCGATAGACGATGAAAGAATTTAGAAACTTACTGATTTGATGGAAGACACGGTTTTCCGGCGAAAGTCCGGCGAGTTCAAAAAGCTTTTCCGACGAACTGAAAGTAGAGCGAAAGTGAAATTGAAGGTTCTGCGGATGAGTTTGAGTCGCGAGAGGGGGCTATGGTTGGAGTAATTCAGGAAGTGCAGATTTTCGGTTATTAAAACCGATCACCACATGAATTCAAGTCCATTCAAGACTAAATTGATTAAAATTGTCGGTTTATCGGTTATAATCAGAATTCCGTGATCACTCAAACGTCTTGGACGTTTGGAAGCCGATAACGGTTTCAGTTAGCGTAAACAGATCGATTCATGGTTGAACATAAGATTTAATTGTTTCCTAGAACTCACAAAAACATCAAGTGGCGGAGTGGTTATATGAGCGCGAGTTAAGTCGTTGAGCCTTTCCGGCTGACCCGGGTTCGAGTCCCGGCAACCTGTTTTTCATTTTATTTATTTTATTTTTACTTTTTATCAATTATAGTTTTTATATTCTAGTTTGTTTATTAATTATGCATCGTTCAAAATTAAAATCAACATAAATACGCAACGAAACATTTATAACTTGATATTCGATTACAAACGAAGCGGGTTTGGAAAACCCGTTTTTTACAAATGTTACACCGAACACGGGGCATGGTCAAACCATGCACTTCAAGACAAAACCTGCAGAAGCTTCTACACCCATCACGGGGCCGTGGCCAGACCAACACGGGGCGTGGTCAACTATAAGATTTGCATAATCCATATAGTACAGCGAACAGTTGACCACAGGGCCGTGCCCAGAGACCACGGGGTCGTGTGGGGCCCTCTGGTGTCAGATGCAATAAATGAAGGAAGAGAAGATGGATGGCCACGGGCCGTGCCCACTAGACACGGGGCCGTGGCCGGGCTACTGTTTTGGACTATAAAATGGGGTGATTAGTTCACTTCAAAGGCATCCCTTGGCAAACAACTTCTCTCTCACTTTGCCACAACTCCGCCACCACTACAACACCAACACCCACCACCATCATCCATCAATCATCTTTAGAGTGTGTAGTAGTCTCGGCATCCAAGATAGATTGTAAGGGTTCTTGTCAAACAAAGGCCATGCTTGGCTAAATTCCTTACATCACTTGGTGAAGACTAATCTTTTATGTATTACTTTTAGTTTTAATGTTTCAGCATTTTTAATTGGGTATGTATTAATCACTTTAATAACTAGTCTCTTATGTTGAAAGTGAATTTTCCTACCATTTCTTCATGATGTCATTGATTTGCTCATTCGTGTCTTTACGGTCTATATAAAGTGCGTTTACTACTTGGAAGGGGGTTAGAAGGGTGGTTTGGTAAAATCCTTGTCTCGTTCAGTGTATAGATCATGCGAAGTAATAATCGAAGAAGTAAAAATGGAAGAACAAATAATTGAAAAACCAACGCATGAGCCAAACAAAGAAGAAGGTAAGTCCGAAAACGATAACTCTGAAAAAGAGTCAAATTTTCAAAAAATTAACATTTTGTCATCTTCCTTTGAAAATCATGGTTTGATGCCAACTCATGCTAAGTTTTTAAAAGAGTTAAACACTAACACTAAAATCGGTACGGAATGGTTAACATTAAATTAACAAATGATCAAACTACGCTAATAAAAGATGAATAATTTGAAATTAACATAACACCGGTTCCATGTTTCTTTCAAAACAACTTTATTAGTAATATCACAATCGACAAAGATCTTTGTGTTAATATAATGCCTAACTATATTTTTGAAAAATTAAATATTAGTGATTTTTCTCCACTTCAAAACCCCATTTTTCTATCTAATCGGAAGATGATAACGTCAAAGGGAGTAATCGAGGATGTGTTGGTACAAACAAACCAAACGGTAGTCCCAACCAACTTCATCATTCTCGATGACGCTCCACTTTTGTTGGGACGACCTTTTGTGAAAACCCATCAAGCATTGATTAACCGGAAGCAAAACAACCTACCAATCCAATTAGGGGCTGACAAAAGGTATGTCAATCTTGACCAATCCATGAAATACCCATTCGGCAACGACGACCCCTTAATTGAAGATGAAGATGAACCACCCGATACGGAGGAAGAACTTGACCAACTTATCCAAGAAGAGGACGCAATTGAACAAGCCTTTTTGGTCCTCAACCAAGAGTATCCAAATAAGGAGCCTCCTAAGGACCACCACTTGAGCTCAAAGAGCTCCCAAAAGGTTTGGAATATGCTTTTCTAGGACCCACCACTTGAGCGCAAAAACGCGATTGCATGGAAGCTTGTAGATATAGAAAGAATAAGTCCTTCCATGTGCATGCACAAAATTTTAATGGAAGTTGACTACAAATCAGTAATACAACCACAACATAGAGTAAATCCAAATGTTCAAGAAGTAGTTAAAAACAAAGTCATCAAGCTACTTGATGCCGGACTCATCAACCCAATTTCCTATAGCCCTTGGGTGAGTCCCGTTCAAGTAGTTCCCAAAAAGGGAGGTATGACGGTGGTAACCAATGAAACAATGAATTAATACCAACAAGGACCATCACCGGATGGAGAGTTTGCATAGACTATCGTCGATTAAATGAAGCAACAAGGAAAGACCACTTCCCTTTATCTTTCATTGATCAAATGTTAGAAAGATTATCTGGTCACAAATTCTACTGTTTTTCAAAAGGTTTTTAGGTTACTTTCAAATACCGATAGCTCCAGAAGACCAAGAGAAACAACTTTTACATCTCCCTATGGAACTTTCGCTTATCGACGCATGTCTTTTGGCCTATGTAATGCCCCCGCAACCTTCTAACGTTGCATGGTGGCCATTTTCCATGATATGATAGAAAAATCCATGGAAGTTTTCTTGGATGACTTTTCTGTCTTTGGAAATTCATATGACCAATGCATCGATAACCTTGAACGAATGCTATCCCGATGTGAGGAAACTAACATCGCCCTTAATTGGGAAAAATACCATTTCATGGTAACAGAGGGAATAGTACTCGGTCACAAAATCTAAAGCGAAGGAATGGAGGTTGATCGAGCTAAGATTGACACCATCTCTCGGTTACCACCTCCATCCTCCGTTAGAGCCATATGAAGTTTCTTAGGGCATGCCGGATTTTATAGACGATTTATCAAAGACTTTTCGAAATTTCAAGACCTCTAACTAAATTACTTGAAAAAGATGCATCATTTATCTTTGACAAAGATTGCAACCATGCATTTTTAACACTAAAAGAAATGTTAGTCAATGTACCAATCATGATAGCGCCTAATTGGAAATTACCTTTTGAAATCATGTGCGATGCAAGCGACTTCGCAGTTGGAGCAGTCTTGGGGCAATGAAAAGATAAGCATTTTCATCCAATATACTATGCGAGCAAAACTCTTAACGATGCACAAGAAAATTATACCACAACGGAAAAAGAGTTACTAGCTGTAGTATTTGCTTTTGATAAATTTCGTTTTTATCTTGTTCTTTGTAAGACAATAGTTTATACAGATCATGCAGCCATTCGTTATTTGTTTAAAAAGCTGGATGCCAAGCCGCGTTTAATCAGGTGAATTCTACTCCTCCAAGAATTTGACATCAAAATAAAAGACAAAAAAGGAGCTGAAAAACACCGCTGCTGATCACTTATCCCGATTAGAAGATCCAACCTTGGAGGCGACTAGGGACGAGCTCATCAACGAAAAAGTCCCAACGGAATCTTTAGAAATGGTGGAATACCGGGAAGGACCATGGTACGCCGACTACGCCAACTACTTAGCTAGTGGAATAGTTGTAAAGGGTGGTCACATCATCAAAGAAAAAAAATTCTTTGCCGATGTAAAGCACTACTTTTGGGAAGATCTATATCTTTTCAGAATTTGTGCTGACCAACTCATCCGACGGTGCGTACATGGTAGCGAAGCAAGAAAAATTCTCCGCCATTGTCATCAAGGTCCATACGGAGGACATGACGGAGCCACTAGTACTGCTCGAAAGGTATTTGATTCAGGATTCTATTGGCCAACCATTTACAAAGACGCACAAGTTCTTATCAAGGCATGTGATGCATGCCAATGATCAGGTAATATTTCTTCCAAAAACGAAATGCCACAAAATGGTATTTTTGTTTGTGAGATTTTTTATGTGTGGGGGGTGGACTTTATGGGTCCTTTTTCCACCATCAAAAGGAAACAAATATATACTTGTGGTTGTGGATTACTTGTCAAAATGGGCCGAAGCCGAAGCTCTTCCAACAAACGAGGGAAGAGTTGTGGTAAGATTCTTGGAACGACTATCTCTTGTTTAGGCACTCCAAAAGCTTTAATAAGTGACAGAGGTACCCATTTTTGTAATCATCAACTTGAAAAAATATTAATAAGATATTGGGACTATCACCGAATCTCAACCGCATATCATCCTCAAACAAACGGACAAGCCGAAGTGACCAATCGAGGTTTAAAAAGAATACTTGAGAAAATCGTAGGATTAAATAGAAAAGAATGGGCCAAAAAATTAGACGACGCTTTATGGGCTTTTCGAACCGCCTTCAAAATAACAATAGGCACCATCCCATATAAGCTAGTCTATGGAAAAAGTTGTCATTTGCAGTAGAAATAGCACATAGGGCCTACTGGCATTGAAAAACGTAAACTTAGACCATGAAACCGTCGGTAAAAATCGATTTTATCAATTAAACGAATTAGACGAACTGAGGAATCAAGCATACTCTAACTCCGAAATTTATAAGGACCGTATAAAGAATTTACATGACAAAAAATAGTAAATTATGAATTACAAGAAGAAGATCAAGTTTTGTTGTTTAATTCACAACTTCGATTATTCCCCGGAAAACTTAAGTCTAGGTGGTCGGGACCTTTTTCCATCACCATGTCTTCCCACATGGTGCGATCGAGATTAAATCTCGAATTTGGCGTTCCATTCAAGGTCAACAAACAAAGGCTTAAGCTCTACCAAGGATTCATTGAGGATGAAGAGGAAGAGATTTCTCTTCAAACAAGCGAGGTATGATTATACAAAGGTTTGTGTATATATGTAAATTAACATCATGTCTTGTAGGTAATGAACATCGAGAGATCTTCAAGTTAGGTAAGATAAGGAACCTCTTTCAGGAAAACGGTCGCTCACACGTGCAACAAAAAAAGAGCAACCTGGACAAGGGGTCGTGGCCATCGGCCACGGGGCCGTGGTTGGGGTGTAGACGGGTATAAACCCCTTTCCCTTAATTGTTCTTCATACCACCACGACCTGTTTCCCCGAAAACTCTCTAGTTCACCGGCAATTTTCTGCCCTTTTTCACGTTTACTCTCCGTTTAACATCCGCGAGGTATGATTCTAACACTTTGTCTAGTTAGTTTAACAAATTTCATGTAGTATAACATCACGAAATTTGGGGGAAAATCTAGGGTTCTTAAACTAGAACCATATCAAACCTCAAATTTATGTCTAAATCAAATAATAGTAGTATGCATTCATGTTGTAAAGAGTAAATCAACCACAATGTTCATACAAACACCCAATTTCAAGCATAAACCACAAACCCTTGCTTTTGAACCGAAAAAGTTAAAATTGATAGGGTAAACGGTTTGTTTTTTTTTTTTGAAAAATGAGACTTGTGGTTTCATTTTCGGGAAAAACCGCCCCTACCGAACCAAAAATTTCAACTTTTCAAAACCGGGTTGAAATTTAAGTTTTTGTAGTAACAGTGGCCTGACACGGGGTCGTGGTAAGTGAACACGGGGTGTGTCCAGATATACTGAATGACCAGAGGGTCGTGGTGGGTGACCACGGGGTCGTGTTCATCTTTCTGTTTTCAGTTTTTCCCGAAATTTATATCATATCGCATTGATTATGCTTTGCTTATCCCATGCACAAATGGCCAACAAGATCCTGAAGTTTAAGACCTCGGAATGGGAATACCAAAACCGCTTTGAGGTCCTTCAAACAAGGCCAGAAGAGGCACCAAGACAAATATGTTACGAAACCCTGGAAACCGTGGGTCAAAAAGGTCGATATGATATTTTAGTCGCAGGTCCACTTCGAGCCGTTCTTGACAAAAAGCTCCACTCCGTCTACGAGTATAATATGGAATTCTATAACACATTCAAGTTTGACACCAAGGTGGACCCATTTGATTCGGATGTTGTTGAGTTCAGGTGTGCCAGGCAACTTCTCTCCATCTCCATAGCCCAGTTTGGTGCTAACATCGGGTTATACACCGAGGAAGAGTCAGTTGAAGAAAATGTCACGGGTGGTCTACATGAAATTCCGGTCAATATGAGGCAAACGGCGTGGTCTCAAATTGGAGATGGACCGTACAACCTGAGCATCACCAAAAGCTCTTAGTTGCGAGACCCACTCTATCGGTACATCCACCGGGTCTTAAGCAACTCACTCAATCAACAGCGAGATAGCTCGGGAGTGGTAAGCCTCCATGACCTCACCTGCTGTCACACCCCATTTTCCACGTGTATTCCGGTGGGCCCGGTGGGGAGTATCGTGACATACAGTTGATATCATCATAACCAATTACAACACAGAGCAACACAGCGGAAGGCTTGAAGTAAAATATAAACTATTACAAACCATAAGTGTCCAAAAGTTCGGAAAACACATTTATACATCAAGGCTTGTAATAAGATCCACAGGCGGATCGAAAATAACATACACAAATGATAACAGACTCTACAGGCTCAACTCTAAGGTCGCAACTCCTTAATGTCAACGCCCGCAGCTTCCGGCCTATTTCGTACTTGTACATGTATTTAATCTTTGAAACTACGTCAGTTTACACTAGTAAATACACTTAACCGACTCATTTTGAAAATCCTTTCGAAAATGGTTTTAGGTGCACTCGGCACATTTTCATAAGTAACCTAGGATAGTACAAATGACCTTGTATACAGATTTACAAATCAGGCTTTTACATATGGAGCCCGGTACAGAAACCGAGACCTAATCGACTGACACACCACTCTGAACTTTCACATAGAAAGCAGATAGCAATTACCTAGTGTATGCCTACACGTCATGCTATATTGTCGTGGCCACTAGGACTTTAGTGAGCCAAGGATATCCCGGACACGGTAAAGTCCACCCCCAATGTTTTAGTTTCAGACAAAACAGATCAAAACGGGTTATGCAAGATTTTAGTTAATTATTACAACTGGATAAAACATGATCCCATACCCAACCAAGCGGTAATAATTTACAGTATCGCAAGCCCGTATAAGGAAAATAAGTTAAGGGTATTTACCGGAAGTTAAGTCTTCGGAAAGTCAGAATTCATCCGCAAATCAAAGCAAGTACAGGTACAATTTACCGGAAGGCGTTTAGTCTGGAGTGATGGTAATTAATAACCAATATTAGAATGCTAACGGGTCCTTAATTAAGTCCTACACTTGGACCGGTTAGTCTTACGCTAAAATAAGATACGGTATGATATGCTAGATTAAGCGATGACCGGAATAGGATGTTAGTTGGACCCGACAAGTATATAGACTTGTCTAATATGGGTAATACCAACAACATACTGGATTTTGATAGAGGGATGATAAAGTTAAACCCGTTTCGGTTTAGGTATGTAAATTAGCTACGTAGGCTTAACCGAACGCACGTAGGCGAAATCGGGTAACCGAGAGAGTCATATACAAGTTCCGTATGGATATAGGTTTAAAATATGATATAAAATCAGTAGCTTTGCAAAAGATAGGTCCGAGGTATATTTAAAACCGAATTATGCCTTACAAGGGCATTTTAGTCATTTTAAAGTTTATAAAAGATGTTTAAAATGAATCTGATGTCAAGGTTGTTAATATTATGTAAAAATACTTATTTTATAATATTATAATAGTAGGATATCAAATATATGTGGGTTTGATGATTTTGAAATAATCTATGTCCCGTAAGGGCATTTTAGTAATTTCACACATAGCTTTGAAGCCAAAATTGGGATTCTGAGTTTGGGACTTGTACTTACTGTTAAGATATTGAAAATAAGTTTATAAATCAGTAGGTATCAAGTCTTAACTCATAGTTATGGTTTTAAACCATGCTATGCGCCGAAAAGGCGTAAAAGTCGCTAAAATGCCGTTTAAATAGATGTTTAAGTTAAACAGAAGTTATGACCTGTTTTATATATCAATAATATGTTATTTAACTTAGTACATCATTAGGTTTAAGTGTTGGTTATAAAAAGATTGATTAAAACCATTTTGCGTGAAAAAAGGGTAATTTAGTCATTTATCGGCAATTAACGAATCTTAAGCCCTCATTCAGGTTATAATCTGAATGATCATCCCAAATGGTCCTACTTGTCATATTACATTAGTGAATATATCGTCTTGATGATTAAACCTTGTTTATTCAAAATGCCGAAAAGGTCATTTTGGCCATTTAAATGTCATAAACACGTCCTTTGCGAAAACTTTATATTATAATCAGATTCTTAACACTACCATAATTTAATAATGTTTATAAATCAGTTTATGTCTTAATTTTACATGCATGTGTGTTTAAAATCAAGACCTGCACAAAAAAGGATATTTTTGCAAAGTTTATACAATTTTAGCGGAACTTGTATGTAAACTCAGATTTCTAAGGAATCGAGTGACGAAACTTTAGATGCTCATTCTAAATATAATTATGGTCTTAAAATGGTCAAAAGTCAGTATCAACGTGGCTCGAAACAGGTCAGAACCAAAAGTCAACAAAAGTCAACTGTTGTGACTGTTAGCTACAAACCGAGCCAAGACCAAAACTTGACGAGCCGAATCTGTAGACATATGTTCTAATACTTATTTTTAGGTTGTTAGTGCATTAAAACATATTTTATAACATCTAGATCATTAGTTATGATTTTTATAAAACCTGGACAGTTTGGCTTTATTTGACTTTTCGGTTGGCTCGTAAATTGGTCATGAATCCGTGAAAATCTGGAGATCCTCTCTAGAGGGATTAACACCTCCATTAATATGAACGTATAGGAACTTTCTTTACTCACAATGACGGAGTATTCACGGATTTAGAACAAGGTCAAGGCGTAATTACGACGAGACTTTGTTCTAGGCTAAAAGCTATAATAAATCACTAAATACAAATTTGAACACTTACATTATGTCCAAATGAGTGGTAGGAACGAAATGGAATGCTTGTAGGTGACCAGAAACTCCACTAGCATGAACTTGGTGAATGTTGTGAAGAAGGTGTGCTGCAAACACCAAGAATTCATCCATTAAATGGCCATGAAGTGTGCATAGATGGTTGCCAGGTGTTAAGGAACGAGAATGGGTGTCCCAACTCGTGTCAACCATGCAGAGAATGCAACAAAAAGTCAAGAGGTGGCAGAACATGGCTCTGCCATGTTTCTGTTCGCTTGCAGGTCCTTACGGACCGTATGGGCTTGGCCTTGCGGTCCGTAAGACCTCAGGCGCCCATAGGTTTTATTTTCCTTACGGACCGTATGGCTTGAGCCTTGCGGTCCGTAAGGGGTGCCCAGAACTTGGAAAAATCCAAATCTTCATTTTAAGTTCCTCAATTTCAACAATCGCATAACGAGGTTATCATTTATTATTTCAACGACTTTGGTCCCTCCTGTTACAACACACGGCCTTCAAGGATTACCGAGACACGTATCGGAAAAAATATTGGACGTAAAAACACGAGGTGTTACATCCTCACCCCCTTAAAATAAATCTTAACCCCGAGATTTTAATCAAACAAGTATGGGTATTTCTGTCGCATAACAGACTCAACCTCCCATGTGTATTCAGGACCTCGACAAGCGTCCCATTTCACTTTCACGATCGGCACATGCTTCCTACGAAGTTTCTTGACTTGACGGTCTTCAATTGCTTTAGGTTTCTCAATGAAACGCAAGTTATTATCAATTTGTACGTCGTCGTGTGGCATAGCCAATGACTCGTCTGCCAAGCATTTCTTCAAATTGGAAATGTGGAACACATCATGGATTCTACTGAACTTTTCTGGCAATTTCAATTTATACGCCACAGATCCAATCCTTCAATAATCTCGAACGGTCCGATGTACCTTGGGCTTAACTTGCCTTTCTTTCCAAAGCGCATAACGCCTTTCCAAGGCGACACCTTTAGTAAAACCTTATCCCCTACTTGGAACTGAAGAGGTTTTTCTTATCCGCATAACTTTTCTGCCTATCCCTGGCAGCCTTAAGACGATCGCGAATTTGCAAGATCTTATCCGTCGTCTCTAGGACAATTTCTGGTCCTGTTAGTTGGGTTTCTCCAACTTCTGCCCAGCAAACGGGCGTCCTACACTTTCTCCCATAAAGAGCTTCAAACGGGGCAGCTTGGATACTTGCATGGTAGCTATTGTTGTAGGAGAATTCGACTAGAGGCAAGTGCTTGTCCCAACTTCCTCCTAGATCTATTACACACACGCGCAACATATCTTCCAATGTTTGTATAGTACGTTCACTTTGTCCATCTGTCTGCGGGTGGTATGTCGTACTAAAGTTCAAACGTGTGCCCAAGGCTTGTTGAAAGCTCTTCAAAAAGTGAGAAGTATACCTGGTGTCTCTATCGGACACAATGGATACCGGCACGTCGTGTAAGGATACAATCTCATCCACAGACAGTTTCGCCAGCTCATCCAAACTGTAAGTTTCCTTAATGGGCAAAAAGTGGGCCGACTTAGTCAACCTATCCACAATTACCCATATTGCGTCATTTCCACAGTTTGTCTTTGGTAGCTTGGTGATGAAATCTATCGTTACACATTCCCATTCCCACATGGGAATTTCTAGTGGCTGCAGTAATCCTGACGGTTTCTGATGTTCGGCTTTAACTTGCGAACACGTCAAACATTTAGCTACATATGTAGCTATAGATTTCTTCATCCCTGCCCACCAATAGTTGAGCCTCAAATCTTTATACATCTTATCACTTCCCGGGTGAACGGAGTATTTTGAACTATGTGCTTCTTGGAGAATTAAATCCCTGACTCCTCCAAAGACTGGAACCCAGATTCGTCCACAGAATCTAAGGATTCCGTCACTTCCCGGTGTGAGTTGTTCCACAACCTTGCCCAATTCTTCATTTGGAAGGTTTGCCTCTAATAAGGCTTGTTTCTGTGCATCTAAAATCTTTTCATTCAAGTTATTCCTTATCTCCATTCTTTTGGCGTTAACCCAAATGGGTTTAACCCTTTCCTTGCGACTTAAGGCATCGGCAACCACATTTGCTTTGCCTGGGTGATAATGAATTTCACAATCATAGTCATTTAGCGTTTCCATCCATCGGCATTGTCGCATATTTAGATCCTTCTGGTTAAACAAATGTTTGAGGCTTTTATGATCAGTGTATATAATACACTTAGTTCCGTACAAATAGTACCTCCATAACTTGAGCGCAAACACCACGGCACCTAATTCCAGGTCGTTCGTGGTGTAGTTTCGTTCATGAACCTTTAACTGTCTTGATGCATAAGTGATTACCTTACCTCCCTGCATGAGCACACAGCCAATCCCTGTGTGTGATGCGTCACAATAAACCACAAAATCTTCGATTCCTTCAGGTAAAGTTAGCACAGGAGCAAAACTTCAAAAGCTTCCTGCTGTTTCGGACCCCAAATAAATTTTACATCCTTGCGAGTCAGAGTAGTCAAAGGAGTAGATATCCTTGAGAAATTTTCTATAAACCTTCTGTAATAGCCTGCCAATCCCAAAAAGCTACGGATCTCCGAAGGGGTTTTAGGAGCTTGCTAGTTCATAACGGCCTCAACCTTAGCTGGGTCTACTTGAATTCCACATTCACTGATAAAGTGTCCTAAGAATTGAACTTCGCGCAACCAAAATTCACATTTCAAAATTTTACGTAGAGCTTCTCTTGTCTCAATAATTCCATAATACACCTCAAATGTTTCTCGTGGTCAGCCTGACTGCGAGAGTAGATACGTATATCGTCTATGAAGACAATGACAAACTTATACAAGTACGACTTGCATACCCTATTCATCAAATCTATAAAATCCGCAGGTGCATTCGTGAGCCCAAAAGGCATTACTAAAAATTCATAGTGTCCATACCTTGTTCTGAATGCCGTTTTCAGAACATCTTCTGTATGAACCTTGAGTTGATGATATCCAGATCTCAAATCAATCTTTGAAAAGTAGCTTGCTCCTTGAAGTTGATCAAATAAGTCATTGATCCTGGGTAATGGGTAGCGGTTCTTGATAGTTAGCTAGTTCGGCTCACGGTAGTCAATGCACATCCGCATTGAACCGTCTTTCTTTTTCACGAACAAGATTGGAGCTCCCCAAGGCGAAGAGCTCGGTTAGATAAACCCATTTCCAGTAATTCGTCTAGCTGGGTTTGCAATTCCTTCATTTCTATGGGTGCCAATCGGTATGGGGCTTTCGCAACAGGGGCGGCTCCTGGTATGATATCAATTCTAAATTCCACTTGTCTATCTGGAGGCAGACCAGGCAAGTCTTCAGGAAAAATATCTGTGAACTCAGAGATAACGGGCAAGTCTTCAATTTTTGGCTTTGGCTCGTTAATGGTCACTTGTGCCATATAAATGACACAACCTTTCTTTAAACACTTCGATGCTTTGAGTAGTGATCCCTTTTTTGATAATCCATAATAACGATCTCCTTGTATAGCGAGTGTATCTCCAGTTGGGGTTTTGATTTTGATGAGTTTCTTGTTACAAGCTATATGGGCTTGATTACTAGACAACCAATCCATACCAAGAACTACATCGAATCCTGCCAATTTCATGGGCAGAAGTGAAACAGGAATGGAATGATTCTTGATAGATATGGAACATCCATCTAGAATAGTAGAAGCGGTCTCAATCGTTCCATCAGCGAGTTCTACGTTATAGGTTACGTCTAGAGTTCTTATAGGTTACGTCTAGAGTTCTAAGTTATAGGTTACAAAAGATTTATCAGCTCCGGAATCAAAAAGAACTCTAGCATAAACATCATGTATAAAGAACGTACCTGTTATCACATTGTCGTCGATCACAGCCTCCTTAGCTTTCATTTGGAAGGCACGAGCTTTTCCTTTCTATGCTCCATCATCCCTAGCAGTGTCATCTTTCTTATACTTGGGGTAGTTGGGTTTAATGTGCCCTTTCTCACCACAGTTCTAGCATGTGGAGTTCTTAAGATCCCTACAATATAGGGCCTTGTGCCCTGACTTCTTGCAAATCCCATAAGGTTTAGACTGAGAGTCGTCTCGACACGATCCAAAATGTCGTCGGCTGCACTTCCTATACTTAGGCCTATCATCCGACCTCTGTTGATTCTTGTTGAATCCAAACCTTTGATTCTTTTTTATCCGGCGATTCCGGTCGTCCTCTCTTTTTCTCTTCCATCATACTCTAATTTTCCTGATATTCGCCTCACATAATCTTGGGTGAGGGAAAGGGACAGCTCAACTGCTGATTTGTAGGTGTTAGGCTGAACAGCCTTAACCAAGCTCCTTAACTCTAGAGCCAGTCCATTAATGAAACGCCAATGCGTTTTGGCTCAGGAGTGACCAGATACGACACTAATCGGGAATAAGAATCAAAATCGGTGACATACTTTCGGCAATCAAGATTTTTCATTGTGAGAGCTAAGAAATCCATTTCTATCTTCTCCACCTCGTGAGGTGGGCAGTATGTGTCCTTAACAAGTTCCACGAATTTGGACCATCCCAAATTATATAGATGCACTTTTCCAGCTGATTGCATCAAAGCTTTCCACCAGATTAGGGCATTTCCCTTGAAAGACTGAGAAGCGAATTTGACAACATCTTTTTCGGCGCAACCACTGATTTCCACTACCGTCTCTATTTCATCCAACCATCTCAAGATATCTACGGACCCTTTTTCTCCCTTAAAGTCTTGCGTTTACATGAGGTGAAATACTTGTAGGTGCATCCATCCTTGGGAACATTGTCTTTGTCACGGATTTCTTTCTTCTTTACTTCACTCCTCACATTTGAGGAATGCACAGAACTTTCCCCATTATCAGAGGGTTGACGCTTTGAGTTAGTCCTTGATAAGGTTCTAGAATGTGTAGAGCTCGATACTTTAAGTTTCTCAATTGCTTTCTCCATTGCCTTCCCCACTGCTACGTCTATGCGAGCCTGGAAGTCTTCTTCATTTATAACTATATTTACGCTATCATCCTTTTTCTGACTATTTACTTCGTTAGAGTCTGACATCTTGCTTGAAACTATAATACTAATATTAATATTATAAATTTAAGTTAGTCATACATGCTTGATGACTTGCATTGTATGGTATAATGGAGCCATACAAAGTTGTAAATTTTATGGGGGTGTTTAAGTGTGGCACGAAGGCCTATCATCAGGGACATAAGAATAGCGCCAAAGGCTTAGTCGAAATTACTTAATTACAAAATGCTAACATCACTAAAGGATCGCGAAACTTGGAGGTTCGAATGTAGTTTTACTACCTCGAGACAGGGAGTCATAGACTACAGCTGTCAATTGTCACTAATGGACATAAATATAGCATGGAAGCATCACACCACTAATGGGAGTTAAGTAAAATAATCATCGCGTTGATGATTGATCATAATCAAAATAGATCATATAGGTTTGGACGTAGTCCATTTCCTAGACGGCTTGTGTGGTTCCTCAAGTCACACTTACCAGGAGGGTAATATTTTGAATATATTAACTTTTTAGAATAAGCTCTTAAAATGATTTAAATAACTAGTCTAGATCATGCAAACTATGGAGGTTTAGAACGTAGTTCACCACCTCTGAATAGAAGGGAAATATCAACCTTAACTATCATGGTAGAAAACCATATAACTACCATTTTGCCAACTCGTGTGACCTACTCACTTGGCGGGTGTAATCATCAAGAGGATCTTTTTGGAAATATCTCGCAGATCATAAATTTCAAAATAAAATCGAGACGATCGCTTGAACAACTTGATGAAAGGCATACATAATTAAAATTTCCAAAATTTCATTAATAATAATAATGTGATACAATAGAGTCCATGAATAGGACTTAAATAAGGGAAAATTGTCCTTGCAGGGACTATACTTGAAATAATTAAAATGTCCATGCAGGGAATAAATAAGACTTGTCCACGCAGGGACTTAATTTAAAATAACAAATACAAAGATAGTTATGTATTTAATCCTTTTTCCCTCTTAGCTTCTTTACTAGCCTTTTCAACAGCTTGTTATTCTTCTTGTTGTCTTTAGCTTTTTGTTCCTGAAGTTCCTTGACCTTTTCTATTGCTTCAGTAAGAACTTCCATTGTTGGTGGTGGTTGTTGCGGTTGCGCTTAAGATTGGGGTTGAGATGGTGCAACCGGATGTTGATAATTATAATAAGGATATCCACCTGGTTGATAGGGATAGGGGTTAGGATAGTGAGCAGTCATGGCCATTTCTAGATATGGGTCATTAAGAGGTATATTATGACTGTGGCTATGCTCTGGCCAAGTAGAGGGTTCGAATGGGTTATATCCAGGCATGTTTGAATAAGAAGGAATAGGGTTATCAAAACCTGATGGTGGTAGTGGTGGTGGCTCACTTATAGGAACTTATGGTTGAGGCTCAGGCTCAACAGTTGGTTGTGGAAACTGTTCCACAAACGGTGAGGTATGAGAGGGCCCACCCATTTGTGGGTCCTCGGGAATAATAGGGTAAGGGTTAGGTGAGAGTGACCCTACTCTCGGTCCTAGGCGCACTGACATGCACGCCCCACGTATTCTTGGAGGTGGAGGTGGTAGTGGCTGCCCCACTGGTGGTTCTTGTGGTGGAGTGTGGTATGAAGGTATGTCGTGGTAGGATGGGGTATTATGGATAGAAGGGGTATTGTAGAATACATATTGTCCCCACATTTCCTTGTAGCTATCAGTGTAGTGATGAGGGGTTCCATTGTACGAGTTAGAACCGCTGGATATGTCAATGGGGTGACCCATCGATCCTGTTGCTGGCATTTCTGGGTCCGAATCTTCCTCTATTGGTTCTGGAGAATCTTCTGGAGGAGTTACCGAAAGGGAATGAAGGCGTATGTCGGTGTTATAGTATTCTTGAGATGAATGGGAGTGTTGGGGTTGTTGGGTATGGTGTGAATGTTGCGAATGATGGGAGTCTGACGGTGGTGCGATTCATGAGGTAAGTTCGGGTATGGCTCCCATGGTGACGAGGAATCGTCCGAATCTTCATAGGGGTTGTACACGGGGGCATTAGAAAGCCCTTGTTTTGAGGATCGACCTCTCATCAGCCCTTTTCCATTTGCTTCTCTTGAAAATTTAGGCGGCATGATTCCTGCTTCAAAATAAGTTAAAACACAAAATGAAGCAATATAATAAAATAAGGAAATGAACAATCCTAGGTCGTAGCCTAGACTCAGGAGTCTAAGGAATGTGTTACTGTGTCGTTTGAGATCAAACACTAAAGACAGTTGTTGAATTCCCTCAAACGTTGGCTCTGATACCAACCTGTCACACCCCGTTTTCCACGTGTATTCCGGTGGGCCCGGTGGGGAGTATCGTGACGTACAGTTGATATCATCATAACCAATTACAACACAGCAACACAGTAGAAGGCTTGGAGTAAAATATAAACTATTACAAACCATAAGTTTCCAAAAGTTCGGAAAACACAATTATACATCAAGGCTTGTAATAAGATCCACAGGCGGATCGGAAATAACATACACAAATGATAACAGACTCTACAGGCTCAACTCTAGGGTCGCAGCTCCTTAATGTCAACACCTCGCAGCTTCTGGCCTATTTCGTACTTGTACCTGTATTTTAATCTTTGAAAATACATCAGTTTACACTGGTAAATACACTTAACCGACTCATTTTGAAAATCCTTTCGAAAATGGTTTTAGGTGCATCCGGCACATTTTCATAAATAACTTGGGATAGTACAAATGACCTTTTATACAGATTTACAAGTCAGGCTTTTACATATGAAGCCCGGTACGGAAACCGATACCTGATCGAATGACACACCACTCTGAACTTTCACATAGAAAGCATATATCAATTACCCAGTGTATGCCTACATGCCATGCTGTATTGTCGTGGCCACTAGCACTTTAGGGAGCCAAGGATATCCCGGACACGGTCAAGTCCACCCCCAATGTTTTAGTTTCAGACAAAACAGATCAAAACGGGTTATGCAAGATTTTAGTTAATTATCGCAACTGGATAAAAGATGATCCCATACCCGACCAAGCGGTAATAATTACCGTATCCCAAGCCCGTATAAGGAAAAAAAAGTTAAGGGTATTTACCTGAAGTTAAGTCTTCGGAAAGTCAGAATTCAGCCGCAAAGCAAGTACAGGTACAATTTACCGGAAGGCGTTTAGTCTAGAGTGATGGTAATTAATAACCAATATTAGAATGCTAACGGGTCCTTAATTAAGTCCTACACTTGGACCGGTTAGTCTTACGCTAAAATAAGATACGGTATGATATGCTAGATTAAGCGATGACCGGAATAGGATGTTAGTTGGACCCGACAAGTATATCAACTTGTCTAATATGGGTAATACCAACAACATACTGGATTTTGATAGAGGAATGATAAAGTTAAACCCGTTTCGGTTTAGGTATGTAAATTAGCTACGTAGGCTTAACCGAACGCACGTAGGCGAAATCGGGTAACCGAGAGAGTCATATACAAGTTCCGTATGGCTATATGTTTAAAATATGATATAAAATCGGTAGCTTTGCAAAAGATAGGTCCGAGGTATATTTAAAACCGAATTATGCCTTACAAGGGCATTTTAGTCATTTTAAAGTTTATAAAAGATGTTTAAAATGAATCTGATGTCAAGGTTGTTAATATTCTGTAAAAATACTTATTTTATAATATTATAATAGTAGGATATCAAATATATGTGGGTTTGATGATTTTGAAATAATCTATGTCCCGTAAGGGCATTTTAGTAATTTCACACATAGCTTTGAAGCCAAAATTGGGATTCTGAGTTTGGGACTTGTACTTACTGTTAAGATGTTGAAAATAAGTTTATAAATCAGTAGGTATCAAGTCTTAACTCATAGTTATGGTTTTAAACCATGCTATGCGCCGAAAAGGCGTAAAAGTCGCTAAAATGCCGTTTAAATAGATGTTTAAGTTAAACAGAAGTTATGACCTGTTTTATATACCAATAATATGTTATTTAACTTAGTACATCATTAGGTTTAAGTGTTGGTTATAAAAAGATTGATTAAAACCATTTTGCGTGAAAAAAGGGTAATTTAGTCATTTATCGGCAATTAACGAATCTTAAGCCCTCATTCAGGTTATAATCTGAATGATCATCCCAAATGGTCCTACTTGTCATATTACATTAGTGAATATATCGTCTTGATGATTAAACCTTGTTTATTCAAAATGCCGAAAAGGTCATTTTGGCCATTTAAATGTCATAAACACGTCCTTTGCGAAAACTTTATATTATAATCAGATTCTTGACACTACCATAATTTAATAATGTTTATAAATCAGTTTATGTCTTAATTTTACATGCATGTGTGTTTAAAATCAAGATTTGCACAAAAAAATGACCTTTTTGCAAAGTTTATACAATTTTAGCGGAACTTGTATGTAAACTCAGATTTCTAAGGAATCGAGTGACAAAAATTTAGGTGGTCATACTAAATATAATTATGGTCTTAAAGTGGTCAAAAGTCAGTATTAACATGGCTTGCAACGGGTCAGAACCAAAAGTCAACAAAAGTCAACTGTTGTGACTTTTGGCTACAAACCGAGCCTAGACCAAAACTTGACGACCCGAATCTGTAGACATATGATCTAATACTTATTTTTAGTTTGTTAGTGCATCAAAACATATTTTATAACATCTAGATCATTAGTTATGATTTTTATAAAAACTGGACAGTTTGACTTTATTTGACTTTTCGGTTCGCTCGTCAATTGGTCATGAATCCGTGAATATCTGGAGATGCCCTCTAGAGGGATTAACACCTCCATTAATATGAATGTATAGGAAATTTCGTTACTCACAATGACGGAGTATTCACGAATTTAGAATATGGTCAAGGCGTAATTACGACGAGACTTTGTTCTAGGCTAAAAGCTATAATAAATCACTAAATACGAATTTGAACACTTACATTATGTCCAAATGAGTGGTAGGAATGAAATGGAATGCTTGGAGGTGACAAGAAACTCCACTAGCATGAACTTGGTGAATGTTGTGAAGAAGGTGTGTCGCAAACACCAAGAATTCATCAATTAGATGGTCATGGAGTGTCATAGATGGTTGCCAGGTGTTAAGGAACGAGAATGGGTGTCCCAAGTCGTGTCAACCATGCAGAGAATGCAACAAAAATCTCAAGAGGTGGCTAAACATGGCTCTGCCATGTTTCTGTTCGCTAGCAGGACCTTACGAACCATATGGGCTTGGCCTTGCGGTCCGTAAGGACCTCAGGCGCCCATAGGTTTTATTTTCCTTACGGACCTTATGGCTTGAGCCTTGGGGTCCGTAAGGGGTGCCCTGAACTTGGAAAAATCCAAATCTTCATTTTAAGTCCCTTAATTTCAATAATCGCTTAACGAGGTTATCATTTATTATTTCAACGACTTTGGTCCCTCCTGTTACAGCACACGGCCTTCAAGGATTACCGGGACACGTGTCGGGAAAATATTGGACGCAAAAACACGAGGTGTTCCACCTGCCTCCACTTCATCCACACCCATCAACCACTTGATGTCACCTACATACTCCTCAAGAACATGCACCTAAACCAAATGGCCACTCCAGCCACACCGATCTTCTTTGGGGGATGGATTTACAAGTTGTTCAAAAACTATGTCCATCGCGTTCCAAAGTCATTTATTCAAGGTGCAAAGTCCGAAAAGGTTGATATAGTCCAATTTCAGGCCATGGGGTTCATCCAAGACATGGATGACGGGACTATCCGCTTCCGGAATGCTCAAGGAAATACGTGGGGCCCGGAAGAGATCTTAGCCCTCCCTGATGACCCCAACCACCCTCCTCCTCAATACCATGGCTACCAAACGGGTTCCTTCTCTCAAGGAGGCGGGTTTCCTAATTTTCAAAGTTTAACTGACCGTGCACCCGCAACACCTATAACATGGCTAGCAATGTTAACACCCAGTTGGAGCAATGGAACGTTCCATCGCTACTATGCAAGGAGACATCACATACATCCGGGAGCACATGGCATATCATGGTTAGGAGGATGATGAGGACGAGGACATGGACTAAATGGTGACCGTGGCAGTGAATTGATAGGTGACGAGTGCAGTTTCAGGTTAATATCTTTATCCCTTGAACAATTGGCCAGCCTGCGTGCCATGGTTTGAACACTTTACTCTTTCGAACAACTTTTATTTTCCGCACTTCCTTTTCTTTTTATGTTTGTGATGTTGATGGATTGGAAACACTCGTAAGTTAGGATGTGGATATTGTGTTTCGTTTTGTGTGGTGTAAATGATAGCAAAGCAGGTACACAGGAGGCTTGAGTGCACTAAGCATTAGTGCTACACAAGCCCGGATAACAGATGAAAACCAAAAACCTGAAATTCAGCGATTGCAGTCTGCCACCACGGGGTCGTGTTCATTGCACACGCCCCGTGCCCACACCCTAAACCTGCTGATTATCTACCGCTCGTGGCCAATTTTCTTATAAGTTTTGATACTGGCACTTTGGACACGAGGCCGTGCCCGGACCACACGGGCAGGTGGCCAGATGCCCAGTATCATAAAATCTTGTTTTTAACACGCTTTTATGCATTCGAACCAACCGAAAATTTTATTTTTGGACACATTGAGGACAACGTGTAATTTAAGTGGGGGGGGGGGCTAACACTTTGAATCAAGTAAGTCCTAATAACAAGCCTTACACAAAACTCTATTGGAACCACTAATCACCCCAAATCGTTTTCAAAATGTTTCAATTTTTTTACTTGTCTTGGTTTAATTCGAGAATAACAAGTTCTAAAAAAGTTATGTTTTTTAGAATTTACAACCGATAGCGTCGTGATAAAAAGAACCAAATAAGAATATTATAAAAAAGGCATGACAAATCTTTTTTAAAATTTGATTATATATACTTGTTCACATTATAAACCCATTCCCACATTAAGTGAAGTTTTGAGCCTTTATCGAGCATACATTTATACATCTTTAAAATAAATGCTCATTTTCGTTTCTGTGTGAATAGCCGCTTGGTTCTTACGACTCAAGAACTTGCCAAGACGATACATTCCCGGTCCTTACCAACTTAAACCCAAGTAAGTAAATGATGGAGGTTTTAGGACTAACCCATTTTTCATTCAAAACCATTGTTTTCTCTTCGTTTTACCCCACTAAAAAAATCTCCCTAGTTAACCCCTTTGAGCCTAAACCTTTTCGTTTCAAACCCGCAAAATAAACACCTTTTACCTACAAAGACCATTTTCTGTTCGAACCCATTTGTTTTAAGTAAAAGCTCGGATATCTTGTGACCAAAAAAAAACCATAGCTCTTCCAATAACCAAACAAGTTCCTTCAAAAATCTTGTTTGAAAATGCTTGGTCCAAATAAATGTCACAAAAACAAAAAGTTTTACGATAACCGACGCTTTTTACGCTTTTTGCCATTTTACTAACCACTAACCCAAAAATCACCTACCCCTAGCCCAAGCCTAACCCTTTTCAAAGTCCTCTTGATATTTACAAAGGTTTATAGTTAAAAAGGAGGAGGTTTGATCGCTTGGCAAGCATATGGTAGAAGTAAGTTCCAGACCAGAATCGAGTGTTATCACAAAAATACATCTTCGGCCGAGTGTTGAGTGATCTCTTGTGAGGTACGTGAACTTGTAAATAAATAGAATTTTAAAGAGGCATGTTATGCCTAAATAAATAAACTTTCTTAAAAGTGTGCTATTTAAATCATGACGAATAGGATTGTAAATAAATAAAAACAAAACTAAAATTCGTCGCTTCTTTCTAGCGACCAGCTTCTCAAGTGGGTGGCTTGGTAAGCAAGCTACCTTCAGCATCGGTCCATCTATTCCTAATTTCCAACGGAAATCAAAAAAATTGATCCATTTATAGTCCTCTACTAGTTGATGAAGTTAGTCATTTTCGTTTTTGTTTTTTTAGGATCTTGGATTCCTGACACTCAAAGACAAGACACAAAACCTCTTCTCTACCAATTCCATTTCTGTGTGTAAGCCACATTTAAAGAGTTTTGCTTGAGGACAGGCAAAGATTCAAATGTGGGGATAGTTGATGTGTACAAAATGCAACATATAAATTACATCAAATAAGGTATAAAACAATTTTTAGTACTAATGTTGGGAAAAGCACGTTTCTTTGTTCCTTTTGTATTTTCAGGATAAAAAGAGCTTAAAAGAATAAAAGGATAAAAGAAGCAAATAAGCAACAAAAACCAACATAAATACGAAAAGAAGGAATAACGAGCCATGCCCGATCCCTCAGCAACACCCCAAAGGCAAAAACAAGATAACAGAAGATGACCACGGGGTCGTGCCCAGCCGAACACAGGGCGTGGTCAGACCCTGCACTTCAAGACAAAACTTGCAGAAGCTTTTACGCCCATCACGGGGCCGTGTCCAGACCAACATGGGGTGTGGTCAACTATAAGATTTGCATAATCCAGATAGTACAGCGAACAAATGACCACGGGTCGTGCCTAGAGGCCACGGGGTCGTGTGGGGCCCTCTGCTGTCAGATGCAATAAATGAAGGAAGAGAAGATGGATGGCCACAGGCCATGCCCACTGGACACGGGGCCGTGGCCGGGCTACTGTTTTGGACTATAAAAAGGGGTGCTTGGTTCACCGCAAAGGCATCTCTTAGCAAACCACTTCTCTCTCACTTTTCCATCACTCCACCACCACTACAACACCAACACCCACCACCATAATCCATCAATCATCTTTAGAGTATGTAGTAGTCTCGGGATCCAAGATAGATTTTAAAGGTTCTTGTCAAACAAAGGCCATGCTTGGCTAAATTCCTTACATCACTAGGTGAAGAATAATCTTTTATGTATTACTTTTAGTTTTCAATATTTCGGCATTTTTAATTGGGTATGTATTAATGACTTTAATAACTAGTCTCTTATGTTGAAAGTGAATTTTCCTAGCCATTTCTTCATGATGTCATTGATTTGCTCATTCGTATCTTTACGGTCTATATAAAGTGCGTTAACTATTTGGAAGGGGGTTAGAAGGGTGGTTTGGTAAAATTCTTGTCTCGTTCAGTGTATAGATCCTGCGAGGAATTGGTTCAAGCTTACTAGGGCCTCCTTCAATGCTCTATGGGTATTGGATGGCGGGGGCGCGAATAGCTTGAACCCCTCATATGTAAACTACTATTAATACTTTAAACCGGTTTCTTGGGATTGTATCCTTGCTGACTCAAACCACTTAGCCGAGGGTAACGTCACCTTCAAAAGAGGGGCCTACCACTTTTCGCATTAATAACTTATTTAATTGTCTTCCAATATTCCGACCCTTTGGGATTGTATCCCTGCTGACTCAAACCACTGGGTTGAAGGTAACGTCACCTTCAAAAGATGGGCCTACTACTATAACTAAGATAATCTCTTAAAAAGTCTGAAAATGCAAAAACTATCAAAGGATCATAAAAGAGATGTTGGATCCAAGTGATTCTATGTTGTCTATTTGTATTTCATTTTATTTATTTTTATGCTTTAAACATCTTTTATCAAAAATTTAGATTGATTAGACGTTGACGATAAACCGGTACTAAAAGCTCTTGTGTCCCTGGACGACCTCGGTATCTTAGCAACACTATACTACGCTGCACTTGCCCAAGTGTGTGTTTAGTGTTTGTACAATATTGTGTTTTATAAATTTAAAACTTCAATAATGCGTAAAAATGGCTCAAAATATTAACAAAAATATAATACGCTCATCACACACCACTTCTATCCACTAATCTTCAAAACCTAACCAGAAATTAATAGAGACCCGAAACACTACCCAGGCAGCATCAAATAAGTCAAAGCTCATAAAGACCGGAATTTCCGTTTTATGTTACTGAGCACCATTCCTCAGATCCAAACATCCTTAGAACTTCAATGTTTGATCAACAAAACGATAATTTCGATACTATGTAAATCTTCACTGGATCTCTATATCAAACCACCTAAATACTGTTGCAATATGACCCGAATTTTCCAAGAAAAAAACAAAATCTGACATTTTTATTCCCCTTCAATCTTGGTAAATTCATACCATCTTCGACTTTAAATGAGGAAATTTTGACATTTTGGCCCATAATATTCACGTCACTAATCCGGAACACATATCATCCACAAATAAATGATCCACGAAGACCATTGTATGCTTTGGTTCCCATGCCTACCCCTCAATCGTCAATATCTAATATCTTTATCATCACGAACTGATCCAGACATTCCCGAACACACCAATACGCCACTGAGAAATGAACACATAAAGTCTCGGAAAAACATGTTCCCAAAATTTTTCACAACAATCACCCTCTTGTTTTTTACTTTTAGAAAATTTTTCGTTCAAGAAAAATTTCCGAAAATACTCTTTTTTAAGGAAGATGATTATGTCTTGTCACAACACAGGTAACGAATCAACTTGAAAACACCATCCATCTTTTCATAGTCTGCATCATCACTTATCGATTTAGCAAAAGATTGAACAATCCAACTGATTGAGCCACATTCTTAGCGATTGAACAACACTCTAAACGGGTGAACGGGTCGATTTTCATTATATTTTTTCTTTAATAGGACAAGTAGGTAAACTTGGTTTAGCGTTGGCAAAGTATGTTCAGAAATTTATAGAATCTCATAAACATTTTATAAAAGTAACTTAGTTTAGAGTTGTATTATTTATAATGACATTTAACACATTAGTTATTTGTATAGCTCAATAAAGTAGACACAAGAAAAGTGTTTGTGAGTGCAATTAGAGGTGCAAACTTGTGTTCGGTTAGTGAGTTTGTATACGCCAGCTCTAACATAAGATTGCTCAACCTACTTAGTCGTGCTAAAAAGTTAAACCCTAACCTAGATTTGTGTAACATGATTATCTAAAAGGGTTGGTCAGGTCATTCGTCAATGGTTTGGCCGCTAGAACTATAAAGGGCTCATTGCACTTTCCTTAACATCTATCATAGCTACGGGGTATGCTTATTTTCTCATTATCGAGGGAGCCGACATATTAAAGATTTTATGAAGAGGCTTATGAGAAAGCACAAGTTTGATGCGGGAAGATTCATGATTTGAAGTGGTGGAATTTGAAACATAGGATATGTTAACTGTAGAAGAATTAAATAAAAAAATGAATTTTTGGTTGACATATGTTTTGACTTTTGACTTTCGTTGATCATTTGTCATTCTATTCATACCCACAAATTTTGCGAGCTAAATACTGGATATTTCAATGCCCTTTTGTGGGTTATAATATTTTTGACTTTCGTTGAGCTGACCATTTCACTAATGCCATATTTTGGGCTTACTTTTTTCTATAATGTAAAAAGTGACATGAGATAAAATGTCAATGTTCATGTTGAGCAATGAATTTCCATAGCTTTAACTTAAACACACTTTGTAACTTTGTGTCCCTTTAGACGCGTTTGGGTTGTGGATTTGTGGGTTGAAATTAACGGAACATTTGTTCAAGTCAAAGACATCAAACCATGTAACTCAGACACGGAGACAAGTCTTGTGTAGCCTGTAATAAAATGGCTTACATAGGTTGATGAGTTAGACTTGAATGTTATATTTATTTTTACTCTAATCTAAACAAGTTTGTAAATTAACCTGTGTATTTACAACCTAACAAGAACATGTCTTGTTTATTAAGCTTGTTAGACAGGCGAGCCAACCCTTTACGGTCCGAACCCAATCAGTTTACACCTAGCCCGACAAAATCACAATTAAGATATCGCCCATCAGAATGTGATGACGAGGGTAGCCCAAGACCAAATAAAATGACTAAAACACCTTAACGCTTGAAAGGTAAAAAGGTTAAAGGGTTCATAACCCGAGAGAATAGGTGACCAGCAAAAAGCATGTGAACAGTAACCGGTCAACTCACCTGATTACTTGACCAACTCCCTCACAACCGAAAAAGGAGACATGTGCACAGAGAACATGCTTTTACCCGCAGGTCATAAGCCTTCAATCCTTAAACGGGTAATTCCCCCACTGTAGCCTCGGATCACAGGTTACGAGCTTCCTCTTATAGAATGTATCTCACCTATAAGAACCAGCTCTGATCACTTGCATGGACATCCCAGATCAGTTGAGTAAACACTATACTCTTTGATCTTCTTTTCTCTCTCGAGAACAAGCCCCTTGCTTGCTTCTCTTCTTCACTTCAAATTACATTTCTTCGGCAACAACTTAATTACTACTCGAATTCCCTTCAAGCTGGAATCAAAAGCGATCAATAAACAAGTGATCCACCCCACGTGCTACAAACGTGGGAGGACCCCACGACCTGCGTTAGGCTAACTGAAACCCTTGAAGCCTTTTAGCCTAACCAGTCTATCCACCATCCTTGGTCTCATATCTGTTGTAACAACAAGTTGGCGCCCACCGTGGGGCTACGCCACTTATTCTTCTCAAAAGACCAGTAGTGTAGCTCCATTTTTCTTCAAGATCAGCATGTCAGAAAACGGATCTCCGGGGGAAGTTAATCAAGTACCACGTACTTTAACGTCCACCGTTAGTCCAGCCTCACCGGTTGTGACAACCCCACTCTCCACCCCTAGAGACACTTCCGCTGGGATGTCGTTCCCCGAGTTTTTCGAAACACCAACTCCTTCCCGTTCTAGGTGTCCTTCCCCACAGATCGGCACCTCAAGTGCCCCAAAACGCGTCGATTTAACCCCAGAATGAGTTGCCAGAAATTTATTGCAGTTGAGGACTCTCCTCAACCAACACGTAAGTCAAGAACAGTAAAAAGGGGTCAGAATAAGGTTGGATTACGATGAGCCAGAACCGTCTTTGTCGCCAGGACCACCGCCTCCACCTTTCAGCAACTCACAACCCATGGCCTCCGGCCATGAAGCTGGTTCCAGCACAGTATATCAACCTTTCAACCATACCCCTTATTCTTATGGAAGGCCTAACCCACGGCCTTCCCCATATTCACCTCTCAACCAGTCATGACCAGTGCACCAGTCGGGCACGAGACCACCTTTGAGCAGCTATGGCAGTCCCCAATCACAAGCGTTCCTCCTCTGGTTGCCTCCACATGGGAGCAAGTATTGGCTACTTTGCCTTTAGCACAAGGCGCCGTTATAAATGCCTCCATGGGAATGCCTTGTGCTGCACAGCCAGAAAGCCAAGGCTTTAACCTGATGCCCCAAATGATGGCTCAAATGATGGCATATTTCCCTTGGACTCAACTCATCAATCAAGTGTTGAGTACTCACCAAGGAACAACAAGTCATAATCTTGCTACAAGGGCAGAGGAAGACCTTGCAAAGCCTTACAATCCCAGCAACCTATCGTGCTTTCCCAACAAATCGCCAACTATGACTTTCAAACAAAGATCAAGATGTCATCTCACATAAAAACATATGATGGAACCGAGGATCCAGAAGATCACCTCCAAATCTTCACCGGTGCAGCTAGAATCGAAAAATGGTCCAAAGCTGAGTGCTGCCTCATGTTCATGCAAACTCTTGTTGGATCCGCCAGAATATGGTTCAATGGCCTACCCGCCAAAAGCGTTCGAAGCTTCGATGATCTGAGCAAAGGGTTTTTGGCCAATTTTTCATAGCAAAGGAGATACGTCAAGGATGCCACTGTGATTTTCCAAATCAAGCAAAGGGACGACGAAAGTCTCTGAGAATTCATTGAGAGGCACAAAAAAGAAGGTCTCACCTACGTGGGTGCAGACGAAAAAATGAATGCCATAACCTCCAAATATCTCACAAGAGACTTCAAAAAGAGCCTACCCAAGACTATTGAAAAAGCCCTTGAAAGGGCCGAAGCACATATACGAGGAGAGGAAGTAGTGGATGTAACGCCCCGTGTTTCTATACTTTCTATCTTTGGAAACCTTGTATCGTACTTCTATTTTTAGTAAGCGTTGTATCTTGTATTCGACTTTTGTTGTAAACGTTGTAAACCGAGACTTGGATCGCAATGAGAAACTCGTATTTTATTCATATTATGTCATAGTCATGTTGCACTTATACTTGTTCATACTTTAAACATGTAAACGTATTCGTGGTACTCTCAATCGTAAACGTGTGATAACTTGCAAACATGGTATGTATGCGTAATTGAGACTTAAATGTGAAACTCGTAATCGTTAAACTAAATTCGTTATGAAAATATAATTACCTATTCACTTATTAAGTTAATTAATTAAATTAATTAATTAAATTAGTTGATAAAATTAATTAATTTCTTTTTACAAAAATTAAAAAGTATAAATTTTGGAAAGTTTCTTGAAATTTTGCATTTTTGCATGACCATGCACTTGACATTGCATGACCATGTAAGCTGAGATCTACATGACCATGCGCTTGACATTGCATGACCATGCAAGCTGTGCTTCGTATGACCATGAATCTGAATCCGCATGACCATGAAAGTCGTGCTCTGCATGACCATGCATCTGAATCCGCATGACCATGCAGGTCTGTTGACAGCTACGGGATTTAATGCTTTTTAACCACTTCTCACCCTCCAATCACCTCCAAACTCCATTAAATCACCTCTCAACCACCACCCAACTCCTCCCCTATATAAACCAAGTCCCTCCACACCTAAAACACTTTCTAAACTCCATCTAATCCCTCTCTAATCACTTCAAAAAATCTTGCAACATCAGAATTCGGGCAGATTGTATACCTCTTACAAAAGTGAGCATATCTTGCTCATTTCTTAACCAAATCATCTCATTCTTCTTCCTACTTGCTTGGATAAACTTTGGGTTGAATTCCTAGGGTTCTCCATGGAGAATCCAGACCTGGAAATGCCCCAAACTGTCCAAGAACTTTCTGTTATGATTTAAGTTTCAAAAAAACTTGTTTAATCTCATACTTTTCTCATTCATCCTAGTGTTCTTGAGCTCCTAATCACATATATGATTATGGGCACTAACATAGGTTGTTAAACATGTAAATAAGAGTGTTTAAACACTCCAAACTTTCTGTTTTTGAAGAGCATTGAGCTCACAAGTGATGCAAGTTCTTAGCTTGTTCATGTGTGTCCACCAATGAAGCTTGGGCTATCCTAACTTGAGACCACACACCACTTGATGATTTTCATCAAGACCCCAAGCTAGTTTGCTAGACCTAAAAGTGTCACAACCCCGCAAAGCCGTTAACAAGTGTCCTCGTGTGCTCGTCGGGTTGTTTTATACTTGGCTACTTGGTATCTAGGTGCCGCCTTTACATTCATGTTATTTACTTTCTTGTATGTTATTATCTTGTTCTAAGACCCTCCTTGTTACCTTTGGTGACTCGTGAAGTGGTGAACAATCATATGAGGTCCAAAGTTGATGGTTAATCCTCCCACCTCCTACTTGACTTACATGATACTAAGAGGTTCCAAAGTGGATGGTTCATCCCCCCACCTCCTACATGATTATATAACTATATGGAACTATATTATAATCCTAAAACCGAAACCTTGATAATGACCTTACAATCAACTATCAAGTTATTAAGTTTAACACTAAAGTATGTAATTCCTTGTCACGATTATAATAGGCCCCGAACCTATAAAATCACATCCAACTCGTAAGAGTTACTATAGTGTCAAGAACGAGTGTTACATCTTAGTGAATACTTTCGTATCATAATACTTTATCAAACTTATTTTTAATCATGCTCGAATACTCCTAATCTCCCGTTGAAACTCTATACTCATACGCCTCGTTTCCTCTTGTAGGATAATTCAGCGTCATCCTCGAACCAACGTCTTCACGGATTGTCAAGTGTAGAAAAGACTAACAAATCGTGAGTACACTCGACCCACTTTCGTTTATAACACTTTTGGGTGTAACATGTTTTGCTTATACAAAAATCATGAACACTTAAACTTTATGAAACACACGAACAATCTTATATACATGAATACTTGAATCTCACACTTGACGCTTGTCTTGGATATTCATTATGCTATGCTTTAGTGATTAACTATTTTTAGCCTTCGTTTGACATGCTTAGCGCTATAGGAATTCATGCATCCACCTCTATCGTGTTATTCGTGAGCATGTTAAAACAACGTGATTGCGTTAAGGGTTTGATTATTAGTATGCATGCCTTGATATTGCTCTTGTATAGATTTAGTTGCCATGAGGATTGTTTAAACTTATTTGTATACGTATGCTATACCTAAACTTGTGGACTCGCCTTGCTTTCGCATTGACATTATTTTAAAACATGTTACAGGTTGAAGGAGATGATGCTATGAAAACAATATAGCAAGGACTAGATACACACAAATTAGATGTTAGGTTTAATGTTGATGTATCAAATTTTGTTATGACTTTACAAATGTTATGTTGTTTCTTTGTTTTGTTACATTGATGTATTGACAATTTTTATGAAATGAAATATGGTTTAATTAATTATTGTCACTTATTAATGTTGTGAGCAATGAGCAATCTCGTTTTCATCTCATCCCGATGATTCCGCCATCGGTTGGGGTGTGACAGATTGGTATCAGAGCCATAACTATAGGAAATTAGGTAGAATTGCCATGTTCGACCTAGTCTATAGTTCTAAGTACACATTTTGACCATTCTTGTTTATGCTTAAAACTTTATGCTTCCTACTTTGCTTCTCTCTTTTCTTTTGGTCTTAATACATATACTTGATGTCTTTCCTAAGACACTTTTACATAATACACGTTTGGACGCTTGAATACACTCGTAACACAAACGAGACGATTTGCACCAAAATAGGTCCAATGACTTACAATTTTTGGTGAAATCTCTCATTCCGCGTATTCGATTTTTCACGAAGTTATACCATCAAGTTAGGAGTGATATCCACATCTTGATGGAAACTTCCATTTCATACTCTAGTGGATCTTACAAACGAGTCGGAATATGCTCCTCGTTTAGTAAGAAACAACCACACTTAGGTTACGAAATTGTCAAGTTAGGGGTGAAACCCGCACCTTGTCGATTAAGTCCAATTCCTCGATTTTCAATCTCGCCAAAGTCTCGAATTTTCTAATCGATTAGAGACGTGTAGTAACTGGAAGGGTAAAATACCGTTAGTCGCTTCTCGATGAGAGTATTTTACCTATAGGCCAAAGCACGTTTTCTCTAATTTGAAAGGGTCTTCGATTCACTTTGCAATTGTCGACGATTCTCTACCCGAATCATTCGCATGTTTTATGAGCCTACTCTTTTATGTGATTCAATTTTTTACGTGTTTTAATACTTGTACCTCGTTCATTTCAACCGTTACACATTTCGCACGTTTATCGCGATAAAAAACAATAATAATTCTCGTGAACAAACTAAATTTATACTCTTTATTCGTATTCATACGTGATTATACATGTTATACTTGATGAATTCATGAAAACTTTGTGAACCATACTTGATGAACCTATGCATCTTACGTGAACCATATGTGAACCTTATTCATACTTATACGTGCAAAACCTGTTTTCTTATTATTATGATCAAGTCTCATGCTTTTTCCCTTGTTTACGATCCTATAGATGCCTCCTTTCCGTACCTCGTTGAACCGTTACAAGAAGTCCAAGACGTCGGGTTCCAAGAAGGAATCCAACAACGAGGACTCGATATCGAAGCAAGAACTGATTGGGCTCGTTTCAGAGCAAATGGCCGGGCAAATGGCTAAGATCATACCCGACATTGTTAGCCAAATCCACACCATACACGCCGAAGCCACACCTAAATCATCCGCTGACTCCTACGCCGATACCCCCAAACCATCTTACCAATTCAAGCATTTCATGGCTTGTAAACTAGTGGAATTCACTGGCATGGACGGTGTTACCGCCATGATCAATTGGTTTGATTCAATGGAGTTTATCTTCCTTCAGGGCGGCTGCCCTGAGGAACTCTGAACCCTTAATGCCACTGGGGTCTTTCACAAGAGAGCCCTCGAGTGGTGGACCACCGAACGAAACATGCGTGGCAACAAAGCGGCCCACGCGATGCCTTGGGAAGAGCTTAAGGAGCTCATGAAGGAGCAATTATGTCCTCCCCACGAGACCCAGAAACTTGAAAACGAGTTCTGGAATCTCACACAACAGGGGAGCGATGCTGAAAGATTGATCGCGCGCTTCAAACAGTTAAGTATCATTTGCCCTGGGCAAGTCGATACTGTTCCCAAGTCAATCCCCAAGCTCATCCTTGCCTCTCACTGGTGATCATGAACCATGTAGCCGCAGCCAACCTGAAAACCATCGAGGAAGCCTATGCCATAACCATCCAGCTCAACCATAACTGCATCCTTCAGGGGGCCTACGACAAGGTCCCTACGAAGCATGCGCACCAAGCCGTTGCCAACACCACTGAATCACCTACCTTCCAGCCAAAAAGCCCCACAACAAGAACAAGAAGCGGAAGGCTTCTTCTCAAAACAACACAGTCGTCACCTAACCCTACACCCCTAAATGCCATCGCCACTACCCAAAATAGCAACCAACCCGCATGTGGTTACACTGGTCCTCATCCTCAGTGTACTACTTGCAACTACCACCATCCCATCGGTACCCCATGTCGAAAATGTGCCAACTGTAATAGGTTGGGACACCTCTCCAACTTTTGTCGCCTACCCCAGAGCCAGCAAACCCCAGCCCTGTTACCCAATCCTAACCCTAACCCGAACCCAAACCGCCAAGCTCAAGCGACTCCTGCTCGAACTTGTTACAATTGTGGGTATCCTAACCATTTCGCCAACGTTTGCCCGAAACGCACCAACAACCAGCAACAACAGCAGACTGAGCCTGCAAAAGGAAGAGCTTTCGTTCTCACCTCAGCTTAAGCCCAAAGCTCGAATGACGTCATTACTGGTACATTCCTTGTGAACCATATCTATGCTACTTGTCTGTTTGATACTGGCGCAGATAGAAGTTTTGTGTATGTTTAATTCGAACCCTTGCTTAAGTGTGAACGAACTAAAATGCTTAATCCTTTCGCTGTCGAAGTCGCTAATGGCAAGACAATCTCAGTTGACTCCGTTCTTTCTGGTTGCTCTCTAATCTTAAACAATCATAAGTTTTCCATCGACCTCATACCTATGCAAATGGGTAGTTTTGACATCATAGTAGGCATGGATTGGTTTAAGCGAGTACGTGCCGAAGTTGTTTGTTCCGAGAAGTTCATTCGTCTTCCCCTACCTCAAGGTGATTCCCTACATGTCTATGGCGAGAAGCCTTCTAAAGGCCTTAAGCTAATGTCGTGTATCCGAGCTCGCAAATACTTACGCAAGGAATACTTTGCTATTTTGGCCCACATTGTGGAAAAGAAAGAAAAGGTCCAAGCCTAAGTGACGTTCCTGTCGTTTGTGAATTTCCTTCTGTTTTTCCCGAGGATCTTCCTAGTCCTCCGCCTCCTCGAGCCGTTGATTTTCGTATTGACCTCATTCCTGGCGCAACTCCTGTTGCGAAGGCTCCCTATCGTTTAACACATTCGGAGATGCAAGAGTTATCGAGCCAACTTCAAGAACTTCTTGATAAAGACTTTATATGCCCTAGCACTTCTCCTTGGGACGTTCCTGTACTCTTCGTCAAGAAGAAAGACGGATCATTTCGCATGTGTATTGACTATCGTGAGCTCAACAAGCTCACAGTCAAGAACAGTTATTCTCTTCGTCGCATTGGCGATCTCTTCGATCAATTACAAGGCGCAACTTGCTTTTCAAAGATTATTCTCCGTTCTGGTTATCATCAACTTCGGGTTCTCGATGAAGATGTACCTAAATGCTTTCCACACACGATATGGACACTATGAGTTCGTGGTCATGCCTTTTGGTTTGACTAACGCACTCGCCGTGTTCATGGACCTTATGAACCGCGTGTGTAAGCCGTTTCTGGATCGTTTTGTCATTGTATTCATCGACGATATTCTCATCTATTCCAAAACGAAAGAAGAGCATGGACGACATTTGCGTCTCATTCTTCAGCTTTTGCAAACTAAACGTCTTTACGCCAAATTCTCCAAATGTGAATTTTGGCTAAAGGAGGTTCAATTCTTGGGTCACACCGTCAACGAACTCGGTATTCATGTTGAACCCGCAAAGATAGAAGCTGTTAAGAATTGGATTGCACCTAAGTCGCCTTCTGAAATTCGTTCGTTCCTTGGCTTCGCTGGATATTATCGTCGTTTCATCTCGAACTTTTCAAAGATCGCTGTTCCTTTGACTTCGTTGACTCAGAACGATAAACCTTTTGTTTGTGGTCCCGAACAAGAGGAATCTTTCCAAACACTCAAGGACATGCTTTGTAATGCTCCTACCCTTACTCTTCCCGATGGAAATGAAGACTTTGTCGTGTATTGCGATGCCTCTAACCAGGGTCTTGGTTGCGTTCTCATGCAATGAGACAAAGTAATCGCATACGTGTCAAGGCAACTCGAAATTCAAGAGAAAAACTATACTACGCATAACCTTGAACTTGGTGCGGTTGTTTTTGCGTTAAAGATTTGGCGACACTACCTTTATGGTACCAAGTGTACGGTCTTCACCGACCACAAGAGGCTACAACATATCTTTGATCAAAAAGAACTCAACATGCGTCAACGTCGCTGGGTAGAATTGTTAAACGACTACGACTGTGATATTCGCTACCACCCTGGCAAAGCGAATGTCGTGGTCGATGCACTCAGTCGTAAGACTCATGTTAAGAGTGTTCATTGCTACCAAATCGTGGGGAAACTCAACGAGTTGATTTGGCAAGCACAATTTACCGTCATTTACGAGGGTAATCTCGATAGCGAATTGAATTGTGGAGTCGAAAACCCACTCGAAGCTAAGCCTGATGGTATTCTTTATTACCATAGTCGCATTTGGATTCCCGATCGTCTCAATCTTTGGACTACTTTGATGGACGAAGCTCACAAATCCTGATACTCCGTTCATCCTGGAGCTGATAAGATGTACCATGATTTGCGCGCATCCTATTGGTGGCCTGGAATGAAATGTGATATCGCTCTTTACGTCTCCAAATCCCTTACATGTTCCAAAGTCAAGGCAGAACATCAACGTCCCTCCGGTTTGCTCGAACAACCAGAAATTCCTGTCTGGAAATGGGAGAGCATAGCCATGGATTTCATCACGAAATTGCCTCGTACTTCTCCTGGTCACGACAGCATTTGGGTTATCATCGATCATTTGACCAAATCCACGCACTTCCTTGCCATTCGTGAAGATTACAAAGTCGAGAAATTGGCTCGTATCCACATGGATGAAATCATTAGTCGTCACGGTACTCCTCTTGATATTATTTCTGATCGCGATGTTCGTTTCACCTCTCGCCTTTGGCAAACCTTCCAAGCCGCCCTTGGCACTCGTTTGAATCTTAGCACCGCTTTTCATCCTCAATCTGACAGTCAGACCGAGCGTACTATCCAAACTCTAGAGGATATGCTTCGATCATGCGTAATCGATTTTGGCGGCAGCTGGGATTCGCACTTACCCTTGGTAGAATTCTCATACAACAACAGCTATCATGCAAGTATTCAAATGGATCCATTTGAAGCATTGTATGGTCGCAAGTGTCGTTCGCCTATTTGTTGGCATGAGATCAGAGACGTATAACTCACCGGTCCCGAACTTATACAAGAGACGACGGACAAGATTCTACAAATACGTGATAATCTCCGTAAAGCTCGAAGCCAACAAAAGAGCTATGCAGATAGAAGACGCAAACCTTTGCAATTCAACGTAGGAGATCAAGTACTTCTCAAGGTTTCACCTTGGAAAGGTGTTGTTCATTTTGGTAAGAAAGGCAAGCTCGCTCCTCGCTATGTGGGTCCTTTCAAGATTCTCGAAAGGATAGACAAGGTAGCGTATCGACTAGATCTACCTCAAGTGATCAGCAATGTTCATCCGGTGTTTCATGTTTCGAATTTGAAGAAGTGTCTAGCCGAAGAAGGACTTCAAGTTCCACTCGAAGATCTTCAGATCAACAATACGTTGCACTTTGTGGAGAAACCGGTCGAAATCAGGGACCGAGGAACCAAGCAACTAAGGCGCAGTCATATTCCTATCATCAAAGTTCGATGGGAAGGTAAACGTGGTGCCGAATTTACTTGGGAACTTGAGAGTGATATGAAGACTAAGTATCCGCATCTCTTCGCTTCTTATTCCTAAATTCGGGACGAAATTTCCTAAAGGAGATGAGACTGTAACGCCCCGCGTTTCTATACTTTCTATATTTGGAAACCTTGTATCGTACTTCTATTTTTAGTAAGCGTTGTATCTTGTATTCGTCTTTCATTGTAAACGTTGTAAACCGAGACTTGGATCGTAATGAGAAACTCGTATTTTATCCATATTATGTTAATCATAGTCATGTTGCACTTATACTTGTTCATACTTTAAACATGTAAACGTATTCGTGGTACTCTCAATCGTAAATGTGTGATAACTAGCAAACATGCTATGTATGCGTAATCGAGACTTAAACGTGAAACTCGTAATCGTTAAACTAAATTCGTTACGAAAATATAATTACCTATTCACTTATTAGTTAATTAATTAAATTAATTAATTAAATTAATTAATTAAATTAATTAATTAAATTAGTTGATAAAATTAATTAATTTCTTTTAACAAAAATTAAAAACTATAAATTTTGGAAAGTTTCTTGAAATTTTGCATTTTTGCATGACCATGCACTTGACATTGCATGACCATGTAAGCTGAGATCTACATGACCATGCGCTTGACATTACATGACCATGCAAGCTATGCTTCGGATGACCATGCATCTGAATCCGCGTGACCATGAAAGTCGTGCTCCGCATGACCATGTAGGTCTGTTGACAGCTACGGGATTTAATGCTTTTTAACCACTTGTCACCCTCCAATCACCTCCAAACTCCATTAAATCACCTCTCAACCACCACCCAACTCCTCCCCTATATAAACCAAGTCCCTCCACACCTAAAACACTTTCTAAACTCCATCTAATCCCTCTCTAATCACTTCAAAAAATCTTGCAACATCAGAATTCGGGCAAATTGTATACCTCTTACAAAAGTGAGCATATCGTGCTCATTTCTTAACCAAATCATCTCATTCTTCTTCCTAATTGATCGGATAAACTTTGGGTTGAATTCCTAGGGTTCTCCATGGAGAATCCAGACCTGGAAATGCCCCAAACTGTCCAAGAACTTTCTGTTATGATTTAACTTTTCAAAAAAACTTGTTTAATCTCATACTTTTCTCATTCATCCTAGTGTTCTTGAGCTCCTAATCACATATATGATTATGGGGACTAACATAGGTTGTTAAACATGTAAATAAGAGTGTTTAAACACTCCAAACTTTCGGTTTTTGAAGAGCATTGAGCTCACAAGTGATGCAAGTTCTTAGCTTGTTCATGTGTATCCACCAAGGAAGCTTGGGCTATCCTAACTTGAGACCACACATCACTTGATGATTTTCATCAAGATCCCAAGCTAGTTTGCTAGACCTAAAAGTCACAACCCCCCAAAGTCGTTGACAAGTGTCCTTGTGTGCTCGTCGGGTTGTTTTACACTTGGCTACTTGGTATCTATGTGCCGCCTTTACATTCATGTTATTTACTTTCTTGTATGTTATTATCTTGTTCAAAGACCCTCCTTGTTACCTTTGGTGACTCGTGAAGTGGTGAACAATCATATGAGGTCCAAAGTGGATGGTTAATCCTCCCACCTCCTACTTGACTTACATGATACTAAGAGGTTCCAAAGTGGATGGTTCATCTTCCCACCTCCTACATGATTATATAACTATATGGAACTATATTATAATCCTAAAACTGAAACCTTGATAACGACCTTATAATCAACTATCAAGTTATTTGTTTAACACTAAAGTATGTAATTCCTTGTCACGATTCTAATAGGTCCCGAACCTATGAAATCACATCCAACTCGTAAGAGTTACTATAGTGTCAAGAACGAGTGTTACATCTTGGTGAATACTTTCGTATCATAATACTTTATCAAACTTATTTTAATCATGCTCGAATACTCCTAATCTCCCGTTGAAACTCTATACTCATACGCCTCGTTTCCTCTTGTAGGATAATTCGGCGTCATCCTCGAACCAACGTCTTCACGGATTGTCAAGTGTAGAAAAGGCTAAGAAACCGTGAGTACACTCGACCCACTTTCGTTTATAACACTTTTGGGTGTAACATGTTTTAATTATACAAAAATCACGAACACTTAAACTTTATGAAACACACAAACAATCTTATACACATGAATACTTGAAGCTCATACTTGATGCTTGTCTTGGATATTCGTTATGCTATGCTTTAGTCATTAATTATTTTTATCCTTCGTTATGCTTAGTGCTATAGGAATTCACGCATCCACCTCCATCGTGTTATTCGTGAGGTCATGTTAAAACAGCGTGATTGAGTTAAGGGTTTGATTATTAGTATTGCATGCCTTGATATTGCTCTTGTATAGATTTAGTTGCCATGAGGATTGTTTAAACTTATTCGTATACGTATGCTATGCCTAAACTTGTGGACTCGCCTTGCTTTCGCATTGAAATTATTTTAAAACATGTTACAGGTTGAAGGAGATGATGCTATGAAAACAATATAGCAAGGACTAGATACACACAAATTAGACGTTAGGTTTAATGTTGATGTATCAAATTTTGTTATGACTTTGCAAATGTTATGTTGTTTCTTTGTTTTGTTACATTGATGTATTGACAATTTTTATGAAATGAAATATGGTTTAATTAATTATTGTCACTATTAATGTTGTGAGCAATGAGCAATCTCGTTTTTGTCTCATCCCGATGTTTCCGCCATCGGTTGTGGTGTGACAGTGGATATCAAAGAACAAAGGAAGCGGGCATCTAACTGGCGAAGAAGCAGCCCAAGCAGAAAGATGGGAAATTTCGGCCATTACGATAAACGGTTCAAGGGTTCAGACTCCCGGAAACCTGAACCTCGGAACCCTCCAAGCAGAGAAAGAACCGTCAATTTCACAACCCTGACCAAAACCCCCCAAGAAATCCTAGCAAATGAGGAGATCAAACACAGCTTCCAACCTCCAAGAACTTTACCCAAAAGTAAGAAGAATGAAACTCCACTCAATATTATGAGTTCCACGAAGAGAAAGGCCATCACACAAACGGTTTTTTTTCAACTCAAGAAAAGAATTAAGGAAGTTGTTAAGTCCGGAGAACTGGCTCATTTAGTGAAGGGGTCAGGGACAAGATGGCTGAAGGTAAAAACAAAGAAGTGAACATGGTAAGTATCAATCAAGAGGTTTCCCACAAGCGACAACGCTTGGAAGCCTGGAGCTTCAATGTGTCTGCTTTCCACCACCTCAAGGAAACTTGCTCCCAAATCCCTGGGAGCTTCTTCTGCCTAATTGGATGACTCCTATTGAAAATTTTCTCAAAAATGGTGAATTACCCATTGATCCGATAGAGGTTGAAAGGGTTCGGATAAAATCTAGACAATACTTGTTGCAAGGGGAAACCCTTTTCAAGAAAGGATACCTTGCACCGTTGATGAGATGTGTTGGTCCTGAACAAAGCCAATATCTAGTCAAAGAGGTTCACGAGGGAATATGTGGAGCTCATTTTGGACCAAGATCAGTGGTTGCAAAATTAATGAATCTCGGATACTTCTGGCCCACTATGTATCAAGACGCAACCGAACAGCTGAAGAAGTGTGAAGCTTGTCAAATACATGCCCCGGTTCCCAAAAGCCCCAAGCACGATGTCGTTCCTATTTCCTCAGCCTGGCCCTTCCACAAGTGGGGAATGTATATTGTCGGTCCATTCCCACCGGCCAAGGGTGGAGTGAAATTCCTATTGGTGGTTGTGGACTACTTTACCAAGTGGCCTGAAGTCAAGCCACTTGCAAAGATCTCGGGCAAACAAGGCATCGAATTCGTGTGGGAAAGCATCATTTATCGCTTTGGGTTACCAGGAGTATTGGTTACGGACAACGGAAAACAATTTGCTGAGAAGCCTTTCAGCACATGGTGCAAGGAATTAAGAATAACCCAAGTTTTCAACTCAGTTGCATACCCACAATCCAATGGTCAAGTCGAAAGAACAAATCGTAGTATAGTAGAAGGTATCAAGAGCCGGTTAGGAAAACATGAAAACAATTGGCTCGAAGAACTCCCAAACGTTCTGTGGGCGATAAGAACAATGGAAAAAACAAGCCATAAAAGCTTAGTATTTGGCTCAGAAGCTGTTATTCCAGCGGAGATCGGAGTTGTGACACAAAGAACGCTCAACATGGACCTCGAAACAAACAACAAAGCGACCATGTTGAACTTACAACTCCTCGAAGAAATTCGTGATCAAGCCGCCATTCAGGAAGCCAAATATAAGCAAAATATGGAAGCCTATTACAATGCAAGAGTAAAACACGAACGTTTCAAGCTAGGGGATCTCGTGCTTCGAAACAATGAGGCCAGCAAAAAAGAAAACCGAGAAAAACTTGGCCCGAATGGGAAGGGCCATACACAATCCTTGAGGCTCATAAAGGTGGGTCCTACAAGTTGGCCGACGCAGAAGGCAATAAGCTTCCCAGGCACTGGAATGGCCAAACCCTTAAAAGGTTCCATGTCTAGACAAGAAATTTAGAATGTATTTCAAGAGTTATATAATCTCCCCTTTTGTAAACGAAAAACCTCTTGAATGAATGATGAAGCTTTTATCATAACTTGTCTTAACTATCTTATAATCAGGTTGAGAACCTTGCAAAAAACTCCATGGCAAGGGCCATGAAACGGGATGAGCTCCCAGGCCACATCGCTCAATAGGTTCAAGGGTTAAATGAACCTATATAAGGGGTGAGTTCCTAAATCAATACAACTCCATGAGACTTAGAAATTTTTCAACAAACTTGTCTCATAGACGGGTTTAAACAGCCTACATCAATTGTTCCTTAAACTTTAACAAAGTTTACGAAATGAAAACACACTAAGTAATGATATAAAGGATAGGCGACATGTGCCATTTACCTAATGAAGCCTTGAAGCCAAAGTGACTGCAGCACTAAAACTTCTTAAGGAAAATTAGATAAACAGACACAAAACAAGATAAACAATCATCAACACATGTGCAACATAAAACATGAAACATACGAGATTATCAAACATGAAGGCCATAAGGGCTATAACATATACGTAATGTTCACAAAGCCATCAGGGCTATTAACTAACAAAAGAAACCATAAGGGTTTCCATTAAACCTAGAAATTGTTCAAACAGCCATTAAGGCTAGCAACAACCACAAGACAGAAACCTTAAGGGTTTCTGCAAAACCTAAATTGTTCAAAAGAAATAATAACATTAAGATGCTAAGAAAGCTACGAATGAGTTTTAAAAGTTTTCACTTTGCATCACTAACCACAGACTTTAAGGCACCGGCTTCATCACCTTTCACTTTCTTGGTTTTCTTCTTCTTCTTTTTACCCTCCTCAGCTGTTGTCCCCGAGGCTTCAAGGCTTGGATCCTTTGAACCTTCATCAGCACCAGAAAGGGTCTCCTCATTACCCCCCTAGCATGAGCGTTCTTCGATAAAGATTTGAACACTTCTTTGCATGCAGCCTCATCAAGCCCACGCGGCTTCAGACCCTGCAAAACAGATATAGGCTTGCCAAAACACTTCGAGACCTCACCAACATAAGGATAGGTCAAACGCTCCATCTCTCGGACTGAATCTTGGAAAACCTTGAAAGCTTCAGGTTGATAAAAGGAAGACTTCTCCTGAGGATCACCAGATTCACAAGCCTTGTAACCAGCAACATCACCTTGATGCCTTCCATGGGCGAAAAGTTTGCCATACACACCACCCAGGACACTGTTAAACTCGGCAGAATGAAGAAGATAGGTAACTACCTGCTGAAAACCTTGCTCAATAAGCCACTTGTTATCATTAATCGCTTGAGCAAGGGATGCTGCCATCCTATCTTTCTCCTCCATAGAAGCCTCCAACTGCTTCTTCAAATCACCAATCTCTGCCTCATGCCTTTGTGTAAGCTCCCCAACCTTTTTCACCCATGCCTCCTCTTTCTTAGCAAAACCCTCACTTTCTTTCTTCAACTCATCAATAGAGGCCTTCATCTTATCTCTATTCTTGGAAAATGCCTCATATTCATGCATCCGTTTACGAAAACGGGCAACCCCTTGAGGAAGCATCGCAGTAAGGTTGCAAGCACTCAACATCAAATGGGATAACATCATGTCATCTTTCATCTCAGCAATGGTACCACGAACCATGGGAGAGACAAAATGGTTCAGCACGTCTTCACAAACAGCTGCATCCTTGAAGCTGTTACTAACCTTGACACTCCAGTTGGGCACATAAACAGCATCCACGTCCACCGCTTCAGACTCACTAACACTTTTGGCAGATGAGCCTGGCACAGATACACCCTTCTTAACCCCACCTTTTTCTTCCCAACCATCACAGATAACCCTTTCTTTTCACCCTCAACAGCAATACCCAAGTCATCTGAAGCCTCCACCTCATCACTTAGATCAACGGGACTAGAACTTGAAGGTTGGTCAACACCTTTGATCAAACGGCAATTCGAACGCCGGGTAGAACCCTTCATAACAGATTTAGAAAATCCCTTCACATTCGGCACATTCATATAACCAGATCCCTCGAACCTATGTTCCATCCCTCTCACAACAGCACCCTCCCCCTTCGTGGCTTCAGCATCGGTAAACCCAACGTCCGATGTGTCATCACTTTTGATAAAATCAAGCGCAGACATAACTACAAAAAACAACACATAGGTTTTAAAACACAAGTGACAATAAAGCAAAATCCAAACACACAAATCGAAAACTAAGCGCATACCCTGTCCATCCCTAATTAAAACAGGATCTCGATCCTTTTTATCCCATAGTTTGCTAACACCCAACAAAAGTAACAAGTGTTCAGGGAATGGACGAATCCTCGAAGGATAAGCCCTAATGGCTTCAAGAAAACAACTATTCAAATCAGATTCAAGGGGTTCCGGCTCGTTAAGAACAGCATCAGGTTGCCTCCAAACCATTTTGAAAGGAACAATCTCATCCGAAACCCATAAAAACCGATCATTCCATGAACAAAGAGTGGTGACCACAGAAGAAACCAAGCAAGTATCGGCCTTAGACGCCTCAAACGTAAACCAATCACCGTTTTTCGCCAAGCGAAAGAAGCGGCGAAACGATAACAAAGTTGGATCATAACCACACGCTCGACACAAACCTCGAAATGTAAAACCCTAGCCAAACCTTGCAGGTGCATTTGGCCAAAAGAAACACACCAATACACTAAAACATTCAATACAAATGTCGAAAAAGGATGGCGAAGATTGGAAAACTCGAAATGGTGACAATATAGAGCAATCGAACCGGCCAGGCACCGATCGATTGAAACATCCATTGCCGGAGCAGTTGGTTTAAACTCTAACCCTATACCCCATTCAAGACAAAATGACTCAACTTCCTCTTGAGTTAACCGAGAAAAACTCATAGCCAAGTCCTTACGAGCACCCATAATTTTCGAAGAAAAAAAACAGAGTAAGAACTAACCTGGTAGGAGGAAAATATGGAAGGAAACTGGAATGAAAAAAGATTTTGATGCCTATCTTAAATGAGAAAAATGAATAAAAAGAGGAAGGGGCTCAATAATAGCACAGTAGGTAATCGGGAACCGCTCCCTGCAAAAACTGCTCCTTGTCGCGTCAACTGTCTTGTCAAACAGTTCAAAATTCAAAATCCTCAACTGCTCTGAACCTTTGAAGCCTTGAAGCCTTCAAGCAATAAAAATAATGTGCAAAAGTCAGAAGTCTTTGAGCTTACTTCGCAAAAACCTCTGACTTGGGGGGCTGATGACAGGGGTAGCCCAAGACCAAATAAAATGACTAAAACACCTTAACGCTTGAAAGGTAAAAAGGTTAAAGAGTTCATAACCCGCGAGCACAGGTGAACAGCGAAAAACATGTGAACAGTAACCAGTCAACTCACCTGATTACTTGACCAACTCCCTCACAGCTGAAAAAGGAGACATGTGCACAGAGAACATGCTTTTACCCGCAGGTCACAAGCCTTCAACCCTTAAACGGGTAATTCCCCCACTGTAGCCTCGGATCACAGGTTACGAGCTTCCTCTTATAGAATGTATCTCACCTATAAGAACCAGCTCTGATCACTTGCATGGACATCCTAGATCAGTTGAGTAAACACTATACTCTTTGATCTTCTTTTCTCTCCCGAGAACAAGCCCCTTGCTTGCTTCTCTTCTTCACTTCAAATTACATTGCTTCGCCAACAACTTGATTACTGCTCGAATTCCCTTCAAGCTGGAATCAAAAGCGGACAATAAACAAGTGATCCACCCCACGACCTGTGTTAGGCTAACTGAAACCCTTGAAGCCTTTTAGCCTAACTAGTCCATCCAATATCCTTGGTCTCATATCTGTTGTAACAATAGAATGGTTATGATTATTGTAGATGTTGTTAGCCACATGGTCACGGGTAAGCGAAAAAAAGGACGCCACCATTTTGTTGTGATCCTTCAAGATGCAACATAAGTCAACACTTGCATAAAAATATTTTACATTTTTAAAATTTCATCGTATGTAAAAAATAAGAAGTTAGTTCGTGGATTTTATTTTCAAATTACATGTTATGACTGATTTTTTATTCGTGTGTTCATTATTATTTAGCTGAGATCTGTAAAGTGTATGACACATATACTTAGATTGATGCTACGAATAAGAAAACTAATAAACGTACTATACAATATATCACGATAAGATTAATAAACTATTACAGAAAACAAGTATCGTGTTGTAATTTGTCACCATCGCAACATTTCCCGGATTTCCTACTAATATGTGTGTGTGAGCGCGCGTGTGTGTTGCAAGCATGTTTATGTGTGTAGATTCAAATAAGAACAGCTAAGTATTAAAAAAACAAATTAGTCGGTTTTACAAAGGCTAGGGAACATGCTAGTAGGCAAGTGTCAGAGTGTTTAAGCAAAAGAGAGGGTAATAATGTGTCTGTTTTCCATACACTTTTATAGTGGAAGGTCCAATGTAACTAAAAGCACCTAATATTTTTTTATAACTATATGCGTCTACACAGCCGTCCTCAAGAATCCTCAACAATCAGGGACCGAGACGAGTAAAAAAAAATAAGACCCAAAGTACAATTTCTTTTTTTTAAAATATATATAACAAAAGCTTAAAATATGTGTTTTAAGATTATCATACCCAATTGATCAGTTTCATATCCAAATACTTTTAGTTGTCTGTTTAAAGAGTTAAATGTCATTTTAATTCTATAGTTTAGGCCATTTTGCAAATTTAGTTCAAATGTTTTATTTTTCGTATGTGGGTCTAGAAAAGTTTAACTGTTGTCATTTTAGTCTACTGGGTTAACTTTATCTATTTTTTTGTTAACAAGAGGGAAGTTCGGTCGTTTAATATGTAATTTTGTTAAGTAGAAGGGTAATTCGGCCATATAAAATGACTTGCCTGTCCTTCTCATTAGCAGAAAAAATGGATGAAGTTAACCTAGTGGACTAAAATGGCAAAGTTGAAACCTTTTTGGACTCACAGGCGAAAAATGAAACATTTGTACTAAAATGATAAAATGGACCAAACCATACTAAAATGGCATTTAACTCTTATTACCTTTTTTACTGGATTCTTGTCTGATACTTTTTTTTGAGGGCTTTGTTTAGTTGTTGATGGAACTGCTAGACCTTAATCCTTTGCTGCTGGGCCTGCTTGGTTCAAGAGGCTTACGTCATGCAATGGTCTCCTATGGTTAGAAGTCTGATCGTGAATGAAAGGGACAGTCGGATAGGCCGCTTCTTAGCAACTCGATTAAATTGCTCTCACCAGAAAGTTTACGTGTCTTTGATGCGGCCCAGTTATCATCGTCTAGTGGATTGCGCAACCGGCCCAAAAGAAATGTCAAGAAACCCGCCAAACTCATGGACTGAGCCCATTGCACTTATTTAATTTCCACATGTTTTATTTGTTTTGAGTACTATTCTATTCTTCATGTTTGATTTGCATGTTTGTTAGTGGAGTAGTTGCATATTGTGTTCCTAGAAATAAGGAGATAGTGGACCCTATGGGAGCATGTCTCACGTGAACTGCATATTTAAATTCTCTCATGTTTGCATTTGGAATATATGAAGAAAATTGTCCCAGCTCTCTGTTCCTTCCCTTAATTTTCTTGGAGCTTTGCCTACTCTACAGGCTACACCCATCAGTCTTCTTCATTTTAGTCTAAGTTTCATCTGCTCGTTCTTTTGAGGATGAAACTTAGTTTCTGTCTTTCTGAGTTGACAACAATATATAAAAATAAAATATAAATATATAACTTTTTTTTTAAAACTTTTGGCCCCCCGGGAAAGTGGGCTCTAGGAGGCCGCCCACCCTGCCTCTCCTCTGGGCCGGCCCATACATCTATACAATATTAATCATGGAATTAGCTTTTGTCTCTGATCAGTAATTTCTCCTATCCATGGTGAAACTTTCGAGCTTATAGTAACCATTATAAGTCTTGGGGTACTTAAGCCTGGAATGGAATTTTACACTTGAAAAATAGTAACGATTGTAAGCTTTCGAGCTTATAGTAAGCACTACAAGCTTTCGAACTTATAGTAACCTAAGCCGGGAATGGAATTTTACACTTGAAAAATAGTAATGGTTAAGACACTTATATGGCTTAAGCGGGGCTATGCATTTGTTGGGAGTGGTCGCCCGATGTGGTCTTTTCATCTCACAGGGAAAACCCTTATTTAACACACCATTTATCATTTACATCAAAGGAACCCGAAGCCAAGCTGATATCTATCTTAGACTGATTACCTCCCTCTCCTTTATTTTTATATTTTTGTTTATATATGTTTTTTTACTTTCACTTTCACAACCTTTCAAATTTACGATTGACAAAAAAGCAACAAAGGTTGATTATTGAGAGTTACCTGGGTCGATGCTTGAATTTCACCACTCTATACTATGTCACGATCGATATATTTGCTCAGTTTTTTGAAAGAATTAACCATTTTACAATAAATTAGAAACGACGATTTCTGTAAGAAAAGCCTCAAGGCTGGAGGGTATGGAATGGAGCCCCTAGGGGATCTATTGTACTATCTCATCGCCACGTCTGCGTCACATAGACATGGGGCTCCATTGTCTCTTTTTAATAAAGCCAATGCAATCGAATAAAGCCCTCATGTTACAAAAAACTAATAAGAAATAAAATTTAAAACATAAAACCCTAACTGGTCAAAAACATGGGCCCACCATCTTACTGGGAATAGGGTTACTTAAAGATCGGAGGGATGTAAAAAGTACTTGGGTATATGTAACATCTTATACTTTTACTTAAGTTTCACTAATAACACTACACATACTTTGTATTTAGACTTGTCACATATTTCCTATATTTCTACTGATTAGTGTTACAATTTCTAATAAAAAGGTATTTTGATCTTACTATTTTTTTTGAACGGCAAACAACACTTTATATATATATAAAGAACCAGCAAAAATCTGAGAACAACAAAGAACAAAGAAAAAGCGAAACACAAAAGAACAGATTACAACATAACTAAAAATATCAAAAGTCTTCTATTTCTCCCATCTTGGCGATTTAAGATTGGACCGGTTGCTAATCCAAAGGAACACATCTTCTTTGATCTTCTCCACTGTTACATTAATAGGGGTGAAGTGATCTTCAAAAACCTTCTCGTTTCTAGCGTTCCAAATCCTCCAAACAGTCACCGTAGCTATCGTGTAGACCAAACGCTTCCAAACTTTATTTTGCTCTTACTATTAAATGATAAAATATTTATTTTTCTCAATTTTTTTTTCTTTCTTTTTTTCATCTATCATTTTCTTTTATCCTTTTCATATTTTTATCGTATGTTTTCATAAAGTTTATTAATAAATTAAATGATTTGTGGATTGTATAAAATATAAATATAAATATTTATTATATGTTTATTCTTGTTTGTTTAGCTATATTTTCTTTATGTTTTGAACAAAATAATTGATCTGTTTAGGGATGTAGCTGAGTCGGACATGAGTTCGCTAAGCTGGATCTCACCTCAAAGTTTATAGGTGATTACTAAGCTACTTGAGATCGGTTGTAAATGACGCAAAACGATCATAAGCTACTTGAGATTGTTTTGATATCATTTAATTGTCTTAGTTATTCATTCATATAATACTTTGTTTTTTCAATGGCTATGGGATTATATACCCTTATAAATGAAAAGAAAAAAAAACGCTAAATAAATTAATTATCGTATAACAACTTATATCAATAAATATATTTAGGATAAGGTTAAAATGAGAACGTATATATTTAGTGAGAACCGTGAAAACCTTGAGATTTTCTCAAAAACCATTCAAATTCAAAATTTCCTTTCACACTTATCATTGTTATTCGAATACAATATTAGAAAACAAATTTACATGTTTAAATATACGTGTATTCGTAAATTAAAAAAAAATTACACATGTGTAAGTTTGCAATTTACACGTGTAAAAAACTTACTAAAATTGATTTTGAGAAGAGAGATGAATAATTTATTGAGGAAATTCTTTTTTAATATTATATTTTAATTACAATGAGGTTTGTATTAAAAAATTGATTGGTTTTTTCATTTGTTCTTAGGTTCTCACAATATTTAAAGTTTTAAGATAACCCTCCCCCTATACACATACACACACGTTGTGTGCAAGAACATCAGTTTTAGTCAATTTTTTGTTCAAAATATTGTAAATAAGTTTTTTATTTGTTTACATTTGATTTTCAGGAACAAATGGACCATAAAATGACCAAAAACACACGTTCCCACATTGAAAATCAATTTTTACAAAAAATCGGACAAAGCACGACCCCGTGCTTCCACATATATTCCCTCGTGTTTCTAAATTGCAAGAAATGACAAAGGACTTCACAACAATACATGGTCGTGCATGCCAAAACACTACCCCATGTTTCACTCCTCCAAGGAAAGACAAAGAAGATCCAGCAACGCCGTGCCTGATCAAACACAACCATGTGTCTCTCTCTCATGTGATGACGAAAGTGTCTATGAACCCCTTAATGTTGGCCACGATTGTGCCTTGCCTAAAACTCAAACACGGTTACATTTATTTATAAAGCATTTACCATTAAATCAAAACAAAACCAATGTGAGTATTAAAGTTCGAAAAACATCCAAATACCAAAACAAATTGAGTCAAATCTCTAGACATCCTAAGACCTATCTTGCTAGCATGCACCTCATGTTTAGCTTGAGGCACAATCTTAGTAAATGGGTCTGCTAGATTTTGATTTGTATGAACTTTTTGTTTATTATGATGTCTTCATGTTGTTGTATCACCCGTATATAATGGAACTTCCTAAGTATGTGCTTGGTGTTGTGATGTGATCTTGGTTCTTTTGCCTTAGCAACAACACCTATATCATCATAAAGTATCTCGATTGGTTTTCTATTTCTTAGCACCACTTCGATACTAGCAATGAATTTCTTCATCCAAGTAGCCTCCTTTGCCGCATCCAACGCTACATTGTATTCAGACTCTGTGGTGGATTGAGTGACAACGAATGGATTAGTACTTTTCCAAGTATAGCTTCACCATTCGGTGCAAATACAAATCACTTCTGAGAGCGAGAATTATCTCGATCAGTTTGGAAAATCGTAAAAGTAAAACACCTTACTGTGACCTCCTTTTCTATTCCTCCATATATCAAAAAACATGTCCTTGGCCCTTCTCAGAAGGTCCGTGCTCAGGCGGTTCTACACGGAAGTTAGTGCGTAGACATAACCATTTCAGTAGAATGTTATTACAGAAAGGAGTAGAAGTAGAGTGCAGCGGAAGTCATATCTTATTCATTCATACAGAAAGAGTATACATCTTTGTCAGGCGGCCGGAATTCCTGGAGAGAATCCGGCAGCACCTCCCCGTAGGGATTGCAAAAACTTAAACAACAAATGAACAACACACCTATATATAGGCCAACAAGTTCACTTGAAGTGTGCATAGGACAAGTTCGGGCGAACTTGTCCACCATATGACAAGTTCGGGCGAACTTGTCCACCTCATGACAAGTTCGGGCGAACTTGTCTTTCACATGACAAGTTTCAAGCGAACTTGTCCCCTTTTCACTATAAACTTCGTATTTTGGTCGTGTGTTCGATTCTAACCTATACAATATTCAACACACGCTCAATCTAGCCTATTCGACAAGTGACGAACACCAGGTGCATCAACAGTTTCCCCCTTGTTCGTTACTGTCGAAGCTTGATCTCGATCTTCAAAACTCTGAGCCGTGTTTGAATATTCTACAACTTCAGTCAAGGTATCTGCCGATGATGTAGAACGCGTCAACAAATTCCCCTTGATGATCCGGGTTTGCATTATCAACTTTCAATTTCCGCTGAACTCTCCAGTTCAGATCTTTGGTTGCATGGTTTCCGACCTCCTCTGATTTACTTGACCGACAAATTTTCTCGAATAACCACCAACTCGAAGTTAATCAATGCAGTAGATTCTCCATTTTGATAATAACTGCACCCAAGTTCAGTTTTTGAATAAGCGTTGAGCATCGAGAGATTATTTTGCACACTCCTAAATATCAAAAACTCAACCGGCAATTGATAGAAATTTCGAATCACCGCATCGGAAAACTTCAAATCAACGAATACCCTCGAAAATCTGAAGTCCGGATTTCCGTAATCGAAGTTAAGCACCCTTTAGAAAAATTTGATCAGCAAATCGGTAATTTGCTCAATCAGCAAATCTTCATTGGAAACAGATAATCTGGTAACGCATTGAATCTGAGAAACACACGTCCGTAATCAGAATCACATTCTTCTTCTTCAGTCACAATGCCAGATATATAGTTATCTCTGGTAGACTAGCGCAACTTAATCAACAAACATCGTCATCCAACGCCGGTTAGTAAAAAGCTAAGAATAATTCATCTGCTTGAAAACTAAAAATAATGGCCACCAAAGGCTATCATCAGTTATATCTTGAATAACTTCAGATCTACTTGGTAATCTTGAAACTATCCGATCCACGGAGCTAGTCATTAATTCCTAAGATCATCACTGAATGTTTTGAACGTCCTCAGTTTCTCACTGGTACTAATGACTGCTAATCCTGCAAACTACCCCTTCACCGGAGATTAGGACTCTAACCCTTAAGCATCAATCTGTATAATGATCTGAAAAATCAGAACTTCCTATGATCACGGAATCCCAAATATATAGTCTATTTCGTCAGCAACCGGTACACAGCTTTGTCTGAAAAACCCATTATATCATCTTCCTTAATCATGGTACCGCGTACAACCCGGGGCAACTGAAACTACAAACATCCTTACCTCCAGGCGGTTAGTCCAGTCAATAATTCATGTGCAAAGCAGTTAAAGATAGGCAGTCGTATGTGCTTCCAAACCATACGCGCGACTCAGGTGTCAATCCACAACCATGACCTCGGAATCTGATACACAACTCCTCCAAGACTCAGTTATGTAACAACCCGCTTTCAAACTAAACATCAACTTAAAATACCCAATAAATCTCGATCCTTTGCATTACCCGATAATCTGCAAAAGGTAACCGTCCGGATACTGTTGTAGCAGTCACGAATTTCAAAAATGTCGGAATCTTCATATATCGTAAAATTTTTATTCCTCCTCATTTTTGCAAATTCTGACCATACTGAAATTTTCACTGAAATTCCCCCTCAAATTCGGAACTTTCAGTATTTAACAAATGAGGATTTAACATTTAGGCCCATTACTAGTCACGACACCCAAATGATGAATATTTTGCACCGGTATCAATGACTCTCCCGTTGTCTTCAAAATTTTGTGACCGTATCACCAAATCTGTACTCTGAAGCTCTAGACGGTGTCCTTGAACATCCCGGTTCGGTCATCAAAAACTTGAAAAAATTTCTATCGCCAAATTTTTTCTAGACCACCGTATCGACAAAGAGATGAAGGCTCGAGTTTAAGGTGTGTTCCAAAAATGAAATCTTTTAAGCACTGCAATTGATTAGATCTTTCGATTCTTTCCATTTTGCTGCAGTTTAGGGGTTTTTAGCAAAAGCATTATAGAAGTTCTACATCATTGCTTTCGCAAAATCAGAAGAACTTGTATAATACCCCAGATATCAATCATCTATAAAGACCTCGTATCTCAGAATCAGGCAATCTCTCAAACGAAATTTCGGAGTACTAAGTCCATATATCCAAGAGATGTTAATCCACAAGTTTAAGCAGTTGTAAAATTTAGTTTATATCCCAGAGACAATCTACTGAACGTGTAAAGCCTATCGACACATCCACAGTAAGACTTGTTTAAACTTTTTAAACTTTACAAATCCTTAGCATACTGTGATAGTCTACTGATGTACTATCATTTCCTTTTATCCACAAAACTCTTTTTGCCTTTTTCAATGTTTTTGTACCTTTTGTATGTTTTTGGATTTTCTGAAAAAAAAAATTCTCCCCCTAAAATTCAAAAACATATTTTTGGAATTTTTTATTTATAGAAAACCATTGACCAACCGATGAGAATCACTTCAATTCTCCATCCATTACTGCTTCACAATTTTTCTTTTTAAGCACTCTCCTCCTCATGATGACAAAAACCTTGACACTATTTGTGTTTATAAAACATTTTCCTCCATGATTTTTGTCTGTTCAATAGTGAGGGTACTGTGAAATTTTTCAAATTTCTCTAAAAATTTGTAAAATTTTCAAGTAAACGTTATTAGAATTTCAAATCCTTTGTAAGAATGGCCTTTATATAAAACTTGATAACCCGACCCATTGTCTTCATTGTGTGCTACGGAACTCCATTCTCGGTAATTTGCTTTTTCCTCAGAAGTTCCTGCACAAAAATTCAAACAATTAGTTGAATAATGACACCCAAGCCTTTTCAGTCTTAGGCGTTGTTTCTTCAATCTTAATTTTGATTTTCTTTACACAATCATGTTTATTTAGGACTTTCTCAAGTTTCGGAAAGTCCTCTAAACTTTCAATTTTCACCGATTGTGAAACTTCTTTTTCTTTTACCAACCATGTTTGATTTTTCTGAAAAGCTTTTATGAAATACAATGTAGAAACTTTTTGTTCATTACTATTCAAGGATTCACCAGTTTCAAAATTTGAAAACTTAGTAATAACCGGTTTCACCTTGTTTGTAGTTTCTGTACATTGTTTCAAAACCTGAGTTGGTATTTTCAAATCTTCAGAATTTTTCTTCTCAATATGAACAAGTTTAGGATTAATGTGTAAACATTTTCTAGCAATGTGTCCCTTTATCCCACATTTGTGACACAACCTTTTATCATATCGATCTTTTCTATCAAACCATACACTCAAATCGTAACATTGATTTGATGTGTGGTAACCATCTTTCCTATTTCTTCTATAAGCATGATTTGACGTTGAAGCACTACGGTCCGTCCTGCACCACTTATTTTCAATTTTTTGTGAATTTTTATAATGATCGGATGATCGTACCGATGAACTTTTATGTTTCTTTTAAAATTTTTTAGAATTTTTAAAACTTTGTTTTTCCTTTTGTTTTCGTTCTCCATTCTGCTTAGAAGGTTTTTGCGTTGAACATTCACATTTTTCAGTAGATTGTAGAGTTTCTTGAAAATTTTCTTTTAGTTTTAAAAATATTTCATTTTTATCTTTTTTAACACTTGCATCATCGGTATCATTATCACAATCCTCAATCATGACATTGTCATAATTTGCGACATTATCACTTATTGGAATTTCTTTTTTATTCTTATTGATCGGTTTTGGGCATATCCGATCTAGAATCAATGACGAGGTCACAAAACCTTTCAACTTCTTTTTCTAAATCAACAACTTTATTTTCAGCATTCTCAGCATCTTGTTCAAGTTTCTTGATTTTTTCAAGATGCGAGTTTATTAAAATTTGTTTTTCAAGATCATTTTTATTTAAAACAAATTTTTCATTTCCTAAAATTTTTATTATATTTTCAAAAATCTTTTCATTTTCTTTTAACTTTTTATTTTCTAATGTCAAACTCTCCAGATTGTTCAAGAGTTTGGCATTATCCCAGATAATCACTCAGATCTTCATCATAGATTGGGCAGATTGGTTTATAACTTGAAGACTCTTTTTTAGTTGTACTTGAAACCTTTTCTTCACAGTTCTCCGGCATTATAGTTCTTTCTTTCTTTATCTGAACAGTTAAACTTTGCGTTTCCAGATCATTTCCTTGATCACTGATTATACCTGCAAAAGATTGACAAACTTCCGGATTATTAAAACTATGACAATCATTTTCATTTTCAGATTTAATCTCAGACTCACATTCCTTCTTTCGTTTTAAAACTTTCATTTTTTCAATTACAGGAATGTGATCCTTAATTTTTTTCAAAAATTTATGTATTGACAAACCAGGCTCCTTTAGTAATTCTTTCGAATAACCATCCCACTCTGATGGTAATGCATCTACAAAATTTAAAATCTTTACATGATGCTGAAATCGAAACACATTATAAAACTCGTATAACTTGTTGTCCATGACATAAAATCGATATATCAGATCATTCATAGATTCATCTTTTTTACATTTAAAATTTTCAAATCTTTTAATCCAAATAGTTAAACGTTCAAGAGAATTCAAATAGTCAGGGTCCTCTTTCCATTCATTCATTTTAATCGACAATTTTCACGTATCGGATCGCTAAAAACGTTTAAATTTTTTTCTGAAAACTGTTTTTACCCGATTATAGCTTTAAAATCGTCTCGTCGATGCAAATCTAACGATATATAATGTCCGAAACGTTTTTCTGAATTTTTTTTAGAACCTCACCTTAACTTCGGGCGAACTTGTAATTGATAACTTTGCGCGAAGTTGTTCACTTTTGGACAAGTTCGGGCGAACTTGTTCACTTTTGGACAAGTTCGAGTGAACTTGTATTATTCTGGACAAGTTCGGGCGAACTTGTTAAGTTTTGGACAAGTTCGAGCGAACTTGTTCAGTAAGTTCGGTCAAAATGAGTTTCCAAAACTTGATGTTTTGTAAATTTTGACACGTTTTTGATCGTTTTTAGCTCTGATCTTTTCAATGGTTTTACTACTATGGATTTTACGTATTATACTTGAAAATCAGTCCATTTTGTCCATGAAATGTCCAAGAAAAGTTTAAAAAGAAAGAAATGAGAGATGTTCTATGTCCAATGTCTTCAAATTAGGCCAATCCTGCTCTGATACCACTTGTAGGTCCGTTGTACGGATCGTTCTGGTCCTAGTTTGGCAAACCTAAGGTAAACGTGTGGAATCCGTTTGCATATAGGCGACATTGGATACAAGTTTGTTACTGTTTAACACCGTTTCATTGGTTAGAAGACGTTACAGATCCTGGAAACACTTGGACAGAGCTTCGCCGTCCAGTACACAAAATCTCTGAATGTTACAAATGAGATGGCAAGACATCTATATATAGTATCACAAGTTTGCTTGAACTGTGTCATGGACAAGCGGGCGAACTTGTCTTATACAACACAAGTTCAGGCGAACTTAGCCCTAGACATACATACATTTCGACATTTCGCTCCTAAATACAGACTCGATATTATACGATGACGTAGGCAACAGACATATGCATCAACATTCTCAAATACTTGTTCTCGATAGTAATTTAGTGACTCTCACCCAAGTTGTGCTGATACTGATCATCATGCTCAAAGCATACGACACATCAGGCCTAGGGCATAACATGGCATACATCATTGAACCGATTTCAAAAACATATGTAACTCTTTTCATCTTCTTCTTCTCATCATCCGTTTTTGTATATTGAGACTTATTCAGAATGGTTCCATGTGCCTTAGTAAAAATCCATGTTTGGACTCTTGCATTTAGAAGCATCGAATGGCCTTGTCAGTATATGCATTTTGACTCAAACCTCTAAGTCGCTTCGATCTATCTTTTTAGATCTTTATTACCATAATATAAGCAGCTTCGCCAAGGCCCTTCATCGTGAAACATCTTCCCTGCCAAGATTTTACTTATTGAAACATCATGATATTGTTTCAAGTAAGGAGTATGTCATCTGCATACAATATCAAGAAAATGATTGTGCTCTCATTTTCCTTCTTGTAAACACATAGCTCATATTCGTTCTTAATAAAACCAAACTCTTCCACTATCTGGTCAAAAGGAGGATTCCAACTACAAGATTGCTACTTTAAGTAATAAGTTAGTTTATTAAGATTGCACACCTTATCAGGATTATTTAGATCCACAAACCAGTTAGCTGAGCCATATAGACGTCCTCTGAGAGGTGTCCATTTAGGAAACAATTTTGACATCCATTTGCTATATCTCATAGTCATAATCAATTCCTTGAGTTTGACAAGTTAGAATTCTTATTGACTTAAGCGTGGCTAATGGCAAGAAGGTCTCCTCATAATGAAACCTTAAGTTTGAATAAACCCCTTCTTGACAAGCTTCGCTTAAAGGTATGCACATTTCCATCCATGTCGGTTTTCTTCCTAAAACCCCATTACTTCCTACAGTTCGACAATCTAGAGGAAGATCAACCAAATGTAAGACTTTGTTGTCATACATCGCTTACATCTCAGCGCTCATGGCTTCTCGCCATTTCTCAGATTCCGTATATGATATTGCTGATTTGTGGTTGGTAGGTTCTTTTATCTATAGAAGGACATCAACATTTCCAAAGAAACCAGTATATTTAGCAGGATGTTGCTATTTCCTACTAGGCTCTTGAATCTTTTCAAGATCCACATGATTCTCATCTATCCCATGCAAGAGAAGTTGATTTTCCTAGAAAAGTACTCTCCATTTAATGAAAACCCAATTCTCAACAACATTGCAGACGTAGTAACCAAATGTCTTCCGGTAACCCCTGATGAAAACCACCTTTTCGCCTTTGGGATCAAGATTATCAAATGACTCACTGGTGACGTAAATGTCACACCTAGACCCCAATATAAGACCCTTCGGATCTTCTCCGGTGCCATATCTCATAAGGCGTTTTGTACACCTTCCTAGTTAGAGCTTGTTGGTGCATAATGTCTATGTCTTAGTCTTATATCGAGTCTGTTTAGTATAGAGTTGAATAGGCTAGCTAAATGAAGTATTTATGTATATGGAGGTCAAGTTCGCCCATGAAGGATTGAACTTTCAAGTTCGGCCTCACGCATTCCAGTGAACTTGGCTATCTATAAATAGCTAGCATGCCTCACTCATTTGTAACTTTGGCATTTTGGAGGCGAAGCTCTGTCATTTTGTACTCTTGACGTTTAATAAATAAAATTGATGTTAAACTGATTAATTCTTGTCTATTGGTAAACATGTCGTAATATTTCCGCTATTATGGACGTTAGATATTAAATTTAGGTTCCTTTGCATCGATGATCGGTCCTACAAGTGGTATCAGAGCTAGAACAGCCTGTTTTGATAGTAATCAAGACAAGAACACTTCTATTTCATCTCCATTCTTCTATTTTTCTTAACTTTTTCACAAAAATGAAGAATTCACGCTCAAAATCTTTTCAATTGTGAATATATCATGTAAAATACATCAAAGATAAACCCTTCAAAGATTGGAGACCAAAATCAATCGAATTACTGTCGAAATATTGCAAAAACCATGTTTGACAAAACCCTTATTCACGAACTTGTTAGCCAAGTTCGACCGAACTTGAGGTAAACAGTCACTTTCTGAGTGAATTTTTGCCAAGTTCGCTCGAACTTGAGTGAATTTTTGAGGAAGTTCGCTCGAAGTAGTTAAGCTTTCATTGATTTTCTATCAAGTTCGACCGAACTTGATAAAAATTCAAGAAATTTAGCTAAGTTCGCCCGAACTTGCTAGTTTCTCATCAAATTCATTTGATAAGTTCGCTTGAGGTTACCTCAGGTTTATTTTCAAAACTGTTGCAAGTTCGACCAAAGTTCAAAAGAAAGTTTCCAAATCTGAAATCACAAGTTCGACTGAATTTGTGATAATTTCTGAGAATTCTTCATTTCAACTACAAGTTCGACCGAACTAGTAGTAATTCTAACATTTTCAAAGTTTTCAAGTGTTTTCAGCGTACGGGTCTTGTTATTCGCGATGGATGATCTACAAAGACCATATATAACTGCAACGGGTTCGTTAAATGCCAACGTGATCCAACAAGTCAATCTTGACAACGAGATGGGCACGACTGTTAAACCGCCAAAGCTAATGAGCATGGACGAGTATGAAGGATGGAAGGAGAAGTTTACATATTGGGTTCAAGCCATGCACTTCCTAGGCTGGGTGTCGATCGAGCGAGGTTATACAGTTCCGTTGGACGAAAATCAGCAAGTTCTGGAGAAGTACAAGTACTCTACAATTCAGAAAGATGAATACATTGCTGAGAAAAAGATGATCAGTCTCATTCAACAATCAGTTAAAGAAGATATTCTCGTCTTGCTACCGGAATACACGACTGGAAGAGAACTCTGGCTATCGCTTCAAAAGAAGTATCAAGGAAGCGCGAAGATGATCAAGAGCAAGAATGCTCTCATTATGAAAGAGTTTGATATCTTTAACATGTTGAAGGGAGAGACAATGAAACAGATGATTGAACGTTTCTGTCATCTAAAAGTCTAAATGAGAAGACACGGTCTCGAGAAGACGGAAAAAGAATATATCGATAAGCTTGCAGATGCACTACCTGACGGAGAGTAGACTACTTACCTGATGGTTCTGAAACAAAGTGCTAATTGGGAATTCTTCAAGTTGTCTACTTTCATCGACAAACTTGAAGGCCATGAAATGGAACTTCTAAAGATCGCAAAATCTAAAAATGCGAATGTTGTACAAGATGTTGGTCTGTATTACAAAACCGGAATGCAAGACAACATTTCAAGTCCAAAGATTCAGGGAGCATTCAGTGCAAGCATGAATTCTTCTCCGCAGAATCAGAACCAATCATATCCTCAATATGATCAAAGTCCACAGTCTTCGTTCTCAAGCACTGGTTCAAATTCATCTCATCAGAGTCAAGCAAATCACAACCAACAAACAAATTCTGATCCAAATGTGTACAAGTGTAACATTGCTGTGAATTTAAAAAATGTTGTTTCTGAGCAAGTTGCAAAACAACACATGTCACTTCTTGCCACTGTTCTAGAATCGTATGAGAGTCTTGCAGCTGGAAAGATCGGTAATCCCGAGATGACCGCCGAAGACTACGATCAGGTGGACGAAGAAGAACTTGAGCTTGTGGATATCAAGTGGTCACTAGCTTCTATCATTCGAAGAGTCACAAAGTTTGTTGCACTCACTGGCCGAGATATTGGAAATTCAAGCAACAAGCTAGGGTTCGACAAATCGAAGGTCACTTATTTCAGATGCAGACAGAAAGGGCATTTCAAGAGAGAATGCAAAAACCCTGAAGCAACGGGCAATCAAAGTCCATTTGGTGGAGGTAATGAATATTACAAGAAATCTCTTCAATACAAGCCTTTCCCAAAGAAGACACAAGTTGAGATTCAGGAAAAGCCAAACAGCAGCAACACTAAGAAAGCCATGGTTGCATCAAACGAAGATAATGGTTTCGATTGGAATTATTATATCGGTAAGAAGACCGGAGTTGCATTAGTGGCTGAGATTGTTGAAGATACATCTGCCGAAGAAGCAGTCGCGATAGAGAATATTTTGCTGGAATAGTATCTTCAACAACAATAGGAAGAAGAGGAGTATATTCACATGCAGAATCAAGGCATTTTATCTCCTAACTCATGTGATAGTTTTGCAGGTCACTTTGACGGAAGTTCTCAGGAGCAAGTTTCTGAGGAGAAATCTATTGTTAAAGAAGTCATTGATGTTACTCAAGAAATGAATGCTGAAAACCTCAAGGACATTGCCGATAAAGCTTTGATGGCAAATCTAACCAAGGTAGGTCCAGAGGTAAATAGGTTGTCAAAGTACAAGTTGTAGAGGTTGAGAAACCTTGTACAAAATGTACTGAGCCATGTGCTGAATGTGCCAAAAAATCACAAATCATCGCTGAACTCAATGTATATAACGAACATTTCAAATATGATTATCGTACGATAAAGGAAGCGTATGACAAAATGAAAGATGATTATGGCAGGCTCGATAGAAATAATATTGAACAACATGATACTATGAGAATTCTATAAGGTACAGTAATGGATAATCAAAAAGCAATAAACATCTATATAAACACCATTGCTGAGACCAAACAACAACTCCAGGACATGAAAATTGAAACAGAACGTGTTCAACAACTTTTAAGAAGTTACACTTGTAACGAATATGTCATTGATCACATTCTTCCGACAATTCCATCGGAAGAAAACCCTAAAAAGAAAATTGGTAAAGAATATAGCAATGTTCCTCCACCCTATGCGAGAAGTATTGTCGCAAAACAGTTGATGGGATGGATAAGGCACTCAACATTGAGTTGTTATCTGAAAAGAAAACCGAGTTGTCGGAGAACATTGATGTAGTCTATACTAAAACAGTTGATGACAATGGGTAGTAAAAAAGGTGGTTGAAAATGTTCTGAACGATTCTAATGATGGCAGCTTCGAAAGCGCCACCTCAATTTTGAACAGTTCTGACACAAATTCTGAAGATGACGATACATCATCGGAGGATGATCTATGTGATGATCCTAACATTGTAATGTACAAGGTTAAGGAATCTGATAGATTATACTTTGATGACAGTTTTCCGATTGGGAATGTCAAAGAAGATCAAGTAGACAAACTGTTCAAGCTGGTGGAAGTCACATAAGATGACCTGGAGAAAAATGAAAAGAAATTCTATTCTAAACCCAAAAGAAAATACAATAACTACCGAAGGAATGGTGGTGATCATCCGGAAAACCGGAGAGCTGGGTTGGGAATCTGATGAACCGGAAAAGAAAATGTCACCATTTCATGAATACAAAGATAAAAACATGAAATTTGTTTATGGGACAAGCACGGTTCACGAGGAGAGTTTGATCGGAAAACAATCAAACGATGAATTCAAGAAATAGAAAGAACTTCGAGATAAGGCGAAAGCCACAAGTGGTGTAAAGTCCACTAGTGGTCATTCACATGATAATCGAACTTGCTTCAAGTGAAACGAAGTTGGTCATATTGCACGCAAGTGTCCGATGTCAAAACCAGCCTATCTTCAAAGAAAAGAAAATTCAAATGTTATGAAACCAAAGCAACCAGAGTTGGTAAAACCTGTAAGGATTTTGAAAAGAAATGAATCAAAACCTGAAGATAAACTCAAATCTGAAAAGAAGTTTATAAACTCAACTTTCAAAAAAGGTGAATCTTCAAAAGCAAACGAAACAAAGTTTTACATCAAAAAGGCTAACATAAAATCACAAGCCTGGGTTGCTAAGAAAAGGTCAACAACATCTGAGATCACTAAGTCTGAGCTTGTTAAGACTAGTGATAGCATGAAAGAATCAAAATCTGAAATCAAGTCTGAAACTGTCAAAACTACAAGTGGTAACAGTTTGAAAGATAACAAGAAAGTGAAGTTTTCAAACATAAACATCTTAGAAAATCCAGAAGATGAATATGAATATGATTATGCTAACGAATGTGAATTTGATTACGATGATGGTTATCCAATTCAACCCAAGACCAAGAAGGCTTGGGTCACGCTGTTTAACTAATTGTTGAAATGTGCAGGGGCTCCAGATATCCGTACTTTCCAAGTGGATTCTGGATAGTGGAGCTTCCAGACATATGACAAGAATGAAAGCGCTCTTGTTCGACATAAAAGCGATCAATGGCGGATATGTTGGATTTGCTGGAAACCAAGGTGGAAGGATTGTCGCCGAGGGAAAGCTCTCAAACGGAGTGGTTTCATTTGATCAAGTGAACTACATTGCGGAGCTTGAGAACAACCTTCTGAGTATTTCTCAAATTTGTGATAAGAAATTTACCGTTTGCTTCAACGACAAAGGATGCATGATAATCAAACCGGGTTTCAAAATACCAGATGAGTGGATACTCATGCGTGCGCCAAGAGAGAATGATTTGTATGTTCTTGACATGGGAAATGCTACTACTTCTTCAAAAACGGCACAATGTTTTGTCTCGAAAGCTACTGAGAAGGAGTCAATCTTATGGCATAGAAAGATGGGCCACATTCACCTGAGAAATATGAATCATTTGGTGCATAACGATTTGGTGGAAGGTGTGAATCTGAAAAGTTTTCATATGTCAGATAATTGCCTCGAGTGTAAAAAGGGAAAGCAGATCAAGAAACCTCATCCGAGAAAGATTCTCAATTCGATAAAGTTTCCTCTTGAAAGACTTCATATGGATCTTTTCGGTCCGGTGAATGTAAGAAGCATTTCTGGAGATCTCTAATGCTTGGTAGTCATTGACGATTATTCCCTATATCGTGGGTATTCATCCAAGAATCAAAAGATGAGACGTTTGAAAATTTTGTGATTCTTTTTAAGAAACTTGAGAACATGTACCATCTTCCAGTGAGACGCATTAGAAGTGACAATGGTACTGAGTTTAAAAACACCAAAATGAAGGAATTCTGCAATGCTAAAGGGATTTTGCACGAGTTAAGTGCACCCTACACTCCGCATCAAAAGGTGTAGCTGAACGGAAGAATAGAACGCTTATCGAAACTGCAAGAACCATGCTTGCAGACTCAAAGCTTCAAGTCAGCTTCTGGAGTGAAGCAGTTGCAACGGCTTGTTACACACTCAACAGAGTCTTAACAGTAAAACCAACGAATAAGACCAGTTTTGAGATGATCAACCGACGGAAACCAAATTTGAAGTTCTTGGAACCATTTGGAGTGCCATATACTGTAATCGATCAAGATGGCAAATTCGGAGCTAAATCACTCGAAGGTTTCTTTGTCGGATATACAAGTCCATTGCGAAGAGTTTACGTTCCTTCATTGAGAAGAGTCATTGAAGCACAGCATGTTGATTGTTTTAACTATACAGTTCCTATTCAGAGAAAAGGTGATGCATGGTTATTCAATTATCAAGACTTGTGGAAATCATTTGATTTGCCTGAAGAACCATCCGATGAAGAAAACGCAGCGTTATATTATATTACCTTCATCAATCAGCAAATCAAGAGCAGATCGTCAGACCGATTGGGGTTAATCAACCCACGTTGGGATCATCTTCCTCTGATGCTAGTTCAAGTAATAGTGGTGATCAAGAAGCTCACACAAATCAAGTGACACCGACTACAGAACCGGTCAATACTACAGTAAATCCTAATCTTTCTGAAGCACAGAGTTCAGACTCGGACGAGGCTCCAACATTCGATGCTGATGGAGAATCTTCTTCAAATGAAGAAGCAAAGCAGATTACAAGTTTATTGAATGAATCTGCAAGCCCGAGTAGTGCTCCTGAAGTTGAAGTAGTGGTAGATCAACATATCACAAATCAAGAGAATATTGTGGTTGTCCCAGGCGAAGTGATGCCATGATCATATTCTTATCATCCGTCAAATTCTATAATAGGTGAATTACAAGCTGGTGTGAGAACACGAAGTCAAATAAACAAAGCCTTGAGCTGTTTCTATACTCGTGTTGCTCCAATTCAAGAATATTGCTACTATTCATGTTTCATATCCCAGATGGAGCCAGAAAGTGTTTCTGAAGCTCTAGGCGATGAAAACTGGTTACAAGCTGCAAGAGGAACTGTTACAGTTTGAGAAGTTAGGAGTGTGGAAGCTTGTAGACCTACCTAAAAATCAGAAAGCGATTGATACGAAATGGGTCTTTAAATGCAAGTGAGACGATCGAGGGATTATAGTTCGAAACAAAGCTCTGCTTGTTGTCAAGGGATTTCACTAGCAGGAAGGGATAGACTACACAGAAGTCTACGCACCAGTAGCTCGCTTAGAATCTATTAGAATATTTCTTGCTTTCGTAGCATGGAAGGGATTTAAAGTCTATCAGTTGGATGTCAAATCAGTTTTTCTCTACGGAAAATTACGCGAGAAGGTGTACGTCGGACAACCACCAGGGTTTGTCGATGCACTCAACAAAAAGAAAGCATATCTTCTTGATAAAGCTCTTTACGGTTTACACCAAGCCCCGAGAGCTTGGTACGAGACGTTATCGCAACATATCGTGGGAAACGGCTGTCACACCCCGACCCGCAGCGGAATAAGAGTCGGGGCATAATTGGGTTATCACCAAAGCTCATGATATTTACTAATATGTTTCATATTTATTAAAGTCAAAGTTACATTCCAAATAATCCAAACATGTCCATACAATACAAAGAAAATAACCAAACAAAATAGTTCCAAGCTCTAAATCATTTTATTCTTCTAGTCCAATCCTATGTGTTTCTGACTGCGGCTGGTTCACCTGTATCATGTGTAAAAATGGGGGTTTTTGGGTCAACATAAGTTGGCGAGTGAACCTTGTTAGATAAACATTTATTATTGATTTACTTGTTAGTTTATCAATGAAAAATTGTGCATAATCATAAATGAGCAAATGTAAATAATCAAGCAGTAGCAATAGCAATCACAACTATAACATACAATAACATATGATAGCATACATTAACATACCAACATCATACGATAAATAACATGAATGAAACTGTGCGATCAAGGCTCAATCAAACGGAGCCGATCGTATTGCATGTACGGAAAATGATAAATGTCTATGCGATCAAGGCTCAATCAAACGGAGCCGATCGTATTGCATGTACTGAAAATAAAAAACGTCTGTGCGATCAAGGCTCAATCAAACGGAGCCGATCGTATGTTGGCACGCCAGGTTCACGCTCATAATGTAATGGGGAACTTGCTCAACGCTCATAATGTAATGGGGAGCGGTGGCCTATGAAATTAAATGTACTGAAAATAATAAATTGAATCTAACAATAACCACATAAACAGTTGAAACAAGCTGAATACACATGTTCATGATATGATGTATGCACAATGATTTAAAATATAATATATAGAAAGACACATGATACACCCCAAAACGTGATTAAAACGGGGAATTTGTAAAGATTCACTCACATTGGGTGCGTTTGATTGGAGATGATGAGATGCGCACGAGTCGGGAGAGTTGAACAACGAGAATTACTAACCTAAATAATAACGGAAAAATATAGTAAATGAGAGTATTTTATTAAGGATTTTAATGGAATTTTTAGATATATTTTTGTGAGTTTAAGGCTATTTTGTATCTTTAAAATATTATTTTTAAGTATTTTTAATTGATTTTTAAATTAAATTAAATATATAAAAAATATAAAAAAAAAATTGTTTATTTTTGCGTTGACCGTTGACCGTTGACTTGTTGACCTGTTGACCGGTTCGGTCAGTGTGCATGTATGCGCTGGGTGAGACTCGAACCCGAGACCTCCCGTACGCGTCCACGCAGCTCTACCAACTAAGCTACGTGTCTAACCCGAAATAATCTTGTTTTTAATTATATTTATATACTAATTCGATTTATTCAAAATTCATTTCTTTTTAAAAAAGATTTTAAATCATCGAACCGGTGCCGTTAGCCAGACTCGAACGCGTGACGTGCGAGTTAGTGTTGCACACAGTCCACCGCTGGACTGTGTGCCTAACCTGGTTAATATTTCGGTTTTTATTATACTTAACATCTATTTGAGTTAACCCGGTTCGGTTAGAAAAATAAAACATTTTTATAACAGAGAGGGTGCGTGTATCAGGGATCGAACTCGCGTCGCGTATGAAATCTGTTTGCACAGAGTCCACCGCTGGACTGTGTGTCTAACCCGTTCATATTACTGATTTTAAATAAACTTATAACTTAACTATCTTCGTCTTCTTCGCTCAATTTACAGTCGACTGTGTTACTAATCTGTTTCTTGCTTTTACGATTATCAATCATTCATAAGACTAAAATGAAATGGCAGAGACGGTGTTGGAAGTAAACATACCGTAGGAATGATTTATCACAGAATTTCCGGCAATGCGTCGGCTCTGTTTTTTTGAACTTCGACTGGCGAACAAATTAATAGTTTTGATTTAGTTAACTGTGGAATTGAAGTACTAAATAAGAGTTATCAGCAGGTTTGAATGGCTATACCGTTTTACAGCGGAAGATAAGGATTTTCAGAATTTTTCCGGCGAGCAGAAATTTTCCGATGACGACGTCTGAATTTGATTTCAATTGGAAGGTTTGAGTCAGAAATAGCTTAACAATCGATAGACCACGAAGGTATTGAAAGACTTACTGTTTTGATGAAGAATACGGTTTTTCGGCGACTTGCAGAATTTTTTCCGGCGAGTTGATTTAAGCTTTCTGATTGATTGAATGTATGACGAAAGTGAAATGGAAAGTTTGTATGATGTTTCTGAGTCGCGAGAGGGGTCTTGATTGAAGTAATTCAGACATTGATTATTTTCGGTTATAAAAACCGATCATGATCAAAATTGAAGTTCATTCAAATCCGAATTGATTAGGATCGTCGGTGCACCGGTTTTGTTCAGTAATTCGCGAGTAATCAATCGTCTTTGGACGATTGGTGACCGATTTCGGTTATGATTTAGCATTCAGGTTGTTTTCTGTTTGAATATAAGTTTCATTTGTTTCCTAGTGATAACAGAAAACAACAAGTGGCGGAGTGGTGATGTGTGTGTGTGTTAAGTCTTTGGATTTCAATTTCCGGCTGACCCGGGTTCGAGCCTCGGCAGCAACATTTTATTTTTATTTATTTTGTTTTCACTTTTTATCAAGTATAATTTTTATAGTTTAGTTTGTTTATTAATTATGTATCATTAAAAATCAAAATAACCATAAATACACAACGTGACATTTATAACTTGATATTCGATTACAAAACGGAGCGGGTTTTGGAAACCCGTTTTTGACAAATGTTACAGTATCCCCTACTTTTAGGAATTTCGTCCCGAAATTTAAGTAGTAGTAAGAAAAAGATGTGGGTATTTTTAGCGCATTGAGTCTTCACGTTCCCAAGTAAACTCAGGTCCCCGTTTCGACTCCCAGTGTACCCTAACAATTGGAATGCGACTTCGTCGTAGACGTTTTTCTCCGAAATCCATGATCTCTACTGGTCTTTCAATAAAATGCATAGATTCATCAATCTGAATATCTTCAAGAGGAATGTGGAGGTTTTCATTAGCGAGGCACTTCTTCAAGTTTGATACGTGGAATGTGGGATGAATCCTGTTGAGTTCTTCTGGTAGATCAAGCTTGTATGCTACAGGTCCTACTCTTTCGAGTATCTTGAGAGGTCCCACGTAGCGTGGTGCTAGCTTGCCTTTTAGACCAAAACGAACTACTCCCTTCCACGGTGATACTTTTAGAAGTACATGATCACCAATGTTAAACTCTAACGGCTTCCGCCGTTTATCTGCATAACTCTTTTGACGACTCTGAGTCACTAGAAGATTGTTTCGAATTTGATGGATCTTGTTTGTGGTTTCTTGAATCAATTCTGGACCAGTGATTTGAGCTTCCCCAATTTCGTGCCAACATACTGGAGATCGGCACTTACGACCATATAAAGCTTCAAAAGGTGCCATGCCGATACTTGAATGATAGCTGTTGTTGTACGACAATTCAACTAATGGTAGATGAGCGTCCCAATTTCCCTTGAAGTCTATGACACATGCTCGAAGCATATCTTCAAGAGTTTGAATGGTGCGTTCAGATTGACCATCAGTTTGAGGATGATAAGCGGTACTGAGATCTAATCGCGTACCCAAAGCGGCTTGTACAGTTTGCCATGTTCGTGAAGTGAGTCGACCATCACGATCTGAAATAATGCTTAAAGGTACACCATGTCGGCTTACGATTTCGCTGATATAAGTACGATCTAGCTTTTCGTTCTTGATATCTTCGCGGATGGGAATAAAGTGAGCTGATTTTGTAAGTTGGTCAATTATTACCCATATAGTGTCATACCCACCAGAAGTGCGAGGTAACCTGGTAATGAAGTCCATGGTTATATTTTCCCACTTCCATACAGGTATTTCAGGTTGGACCAGAAGTCCTGAGGGTCTTTGGTGTTCAGCTTTTATTTTGGAACATGAAAGGCACTTGGAAACAAAATCAGCAATATCCTTTTTCATTCCAGGCCACTAGTAGGTGTAGCAAAGGTCTTGATACATCTTGTCGGCTCCTGGGTGTATAGAATATCGTGTTTTGTGCGCCTCATTCATAAGAAAAAAAAAATATCACGAAGGTTATTGTGGTCAGGAATCCATATGCGATCTAGACAGTATAGAATACCGTCGGATTTAGTTTCAATTTTTAAGTTTAGCTCCACAAGACGGCTCCTTGCGTACGTCTCCTTTCTGTTACTGAAACATGCTGGGCTTCTCGGATTTTGATCTTTGATGTCGCTTACGATTTTATTTATAACAGTTTTGAGGGAACCAATACATTTGTAATGATAAGGTATGTATTATAAAACAAAAACTTCAACCATGACGATATTAAAACCTACACGGAACTTTTCATAACCTCCTGGTAATGCTTTTGATCCTTTGCCAAGAATACTTATATATAGGAAGTACCAGCGGCGTATCCACCATATTCTTGTCAAATTTTCGTTGGCTTTATCAGTAAATCATGATCAGTTCTATGTGACTCTAAAACATAAACAACACACGAACAAAACTTGAGTCTCAATTCTGAGATGATACATGACTAAATGATGACAGTACCTCTCTCGTTGGTTATGATGAAGGGGTCAGTCTATGTAAAAGTGTGATACAACCCAACTTCTTTAAATGATAAGATTGAGATACGTCGAAATGTATGATGATATAAATGTTAAATCAATGAGTATAGAACAAAACTGTAATATCAAATCGCATTAACATTCTTGGATACATAATTTCCAAATTTTACAACTGAGATACGGAAAGATTGAGATAACATAAAGAAAACATTAAAACTAGACGATTGGAGTTGAGTCTTGATTCTTGGCGAGGAAAAAATTAGTTGGGTGATTCGTTTGGGCCGTTATTATTTTCAACAGTATTGGCGTTGATGTTATAAACTCTTCCTCTTGCAGGTGGTGGAGCTTGGTTAGCTTGATTCACCGGATTTGCTTGAGCTTGGGCATGAATGATGTTCACCAAACGTGGACAAGTGTTTCTAAAATGGTTTGGGTCTCCACAATTGTAGCAAGCCCGCATAGGTTGTACCATGGGATAGTTGGGTTGATAGTATGTTTGGGCTAAATGTTGGGTAGGTGGTAGTAGTAGGGGTTGTTGGGCTTGACCCATTATTTGTTGGTGGGTTTGGGTTGAAGGCTGGTGGCGGTTCGTTCGCTGAGGTAAGCGAAAGGTTTGAACAGTATAACCTGCGCGACCACAGCCGGTGCAATATTGGCAAGGATGATCAGGAGAATGGTGGTATTGGCAACGGTTGCATTTTGGTAACGGGCCAGAGTATGGTCTTTTGTATGGTGCTGGTGAAGGGGCGACTTGGGTAATGGGTGCAGCAGGAATAGGGTAATTGGTTTGTGTGACGGCGAAGTTTCTTGTGCTTCGATTCCTTTTACCAGTAAACTTCGAGGAGGAACCAGAATGGTTTGAAGTTTCAGCCTCAATGGGGGCTTTCTTTTTCTCCTCTGTGAATTTACCGTTTCGAATGCGATTTTCGGTCAGTTCAGTGGCTAGTTCCATAGCAGCTTCAAGTGTTGCTGGTGAAGTGCTGAGAACTGAATCTTCAATTTTCGAGGGAAGACCTCGAATATAATGCTCGATCAAGCGATAAGTTGGGGTGAACAAGTTAGGGACCATTTGGTTCAACTCTAAGAACCTCTTGTTGTAGGAGGTATGATCTCCCTCCTTCTGCTTCAAAGAATGAAATTCGTCCTCCAACTTTTTAATCTCACTCCTAGGACAGAAACGCCTAGTCATGATTTCCCTTAACTCCTCCCACGTTAAGGCCATTGCATCATCAATTCCCCTCTTCCCCTTTTCAGTATTCCACCAGGTAAGAGCTACCCGAAATAGTCTTCCGGTGGCGTATCGAACCTTGCGATCCTCAGGACAATCGCAGTTGAGAAAAGTGTTTTCCATTTCCTCAAACCAGTGGAGGAGAGCAGTGACACCTTCGGTCCCTTCAAATTTAGGTGGATCACAAGACTTGAAATGTTTATATGAGCACTTGCTGGTAGAAGGGTTGTCGACGTTCTGGTCGTCTTGTTGGGGAGGGTTAGTAGGATTTGTAGCGAGGGCTTGTTGTACTTGAACCACAATGTCAGGAAGCACCATGGCCATTTGTTTCGCGATTTGTGCGGCCAAGCGTTCGTGAGATCTTCCTGATCTTTTACCCCTCGTTTTTGTCTAGCCGACATCTACAGGAACGTACATAAGGAGATTGTGAGTTTATGGAGTCTTTTTAGGTGTCATGTGTCTTTAGAAAAATGAAAATAACATAAATATCAATAATGCAACTACATCCATAGGATGTCTTGGGTTTGCTCATGTTGGGCCTCAAATGTCCCCCATACCTTCACCTGTATAGTCATGTGGGCCCCCATGGCTATTGGCTTGGTAGGATTCAAATTAGTATTGGCAATTTAACACTCGCATCACCCGAATGCAAACCACAAAATATGCTTACGAGATGTATGGTCAGAATGTGTCCAGGTGTAGACACAATGACAACTCAAAGTGGGGTTAGCTCACACGACGTTTGGTATAACATGCTTTGGCCTAATAGGTACTTCGTACTCTCATCGTTAGTCCCCAGGTAGGCAAACTGGTCCTTTATTTTGGATTTATACGAATGCCAGCCTAGACAGGACGTTCTGACTACCGGTACTGGTACCCTTCCAGTTACTACATGCCCGTCATGAGAACTCACTTTGATGAGATTTGAAAATACAAAAATCATTGTAAAAGCAATCATGAAAATGATGTGATGTGTGCTTTCATGGATATGATATGTTATGAGAATATGATTCATGATAGGCATCATATGATAATATATACTTATGAACATGCTTGCATAACATTGAATGTAACATTTAACATAAAACATATAAGCATCATGAAATTTGGCATGTAACACACAAAAATTTCTAAACAACTATAGTATAGGCTCTAAGGGTCTAATAACCTATCCTATATCCCTATAGTCATGGCTCTGATACCAATCTGTCACACCCCGACCCGCAGCGGAATAAGAGTCGGGGCATAATTGGGTTATCACCAAAGCTCATGATATTTACTAATATGTTTCATATTTATTAAAGTCAAAGTTACATTCCAAATAATCCAAACATGTCCATACAATACAAAGAAAATAACCAAATAAAATAGTTCCAAGCTCTAAATCATTTTATTCTTCTAGTCCAATCCTATGTGTTTCTGACTGCAGCTGGTTCACCTGTATCATGTGTAAAAATGGGGGTTTTTGGGTCAACATAAGTTGGCGAGTGAACCTTGTTAGATAAACATTTATTATTGATTTACTTGTTAGTTTATCAATAAAAAATTGTGCATAATCATAAATGAACAAATGTAAATAATCAAGCAGTAGCAATAGCAATCACAACTATAACATATAATAACATATGATAGCATACATTAACATACCAACATCATACGATAAATAACATGAATGAAACTGTGCGATCAAGGCTCAATCAAACGGAGCCGATCGTATTGCATGTACGGAAAATGATAAATGTCTATGCGATCAAGGCTCAATCAAACGGAGCCGATCGTATTGCATGTACTGAAAATAAAAAACGTCTGTGCGATCAAGGCTCAATCAAACGGAGCCGATCGTATGTTGGCACGCCAGGTTCACGCTCATAATGTAATGGGGAACTTGCTCAACGCTCATAATGTAATGGGGAGCGGTGGCCTATGAAATTAAATGTACTGAAAATAATAAATTGAATCTAACAATAACCACATAAACAGTTGAAACAAGCTGAATACACATGTTCATGATATGATGTATGCACAATGATTTAAAATATAATATATAGCAAGACACATGATACACCCCAAAACGTGATTAAAACGGGGAATTTGTAAAGATTCACTCACATTGGGTGCGTTTGATTGGAGATGATGAGATGCGCACGAGTCGGGAGAGTTGAACAACGAGAATTACTAACCTAAATAATAACGGAAAAATATAGTAAATGAGAGTATTTTATTAAGGATTTTAATGGAATTTTTAGATATATTTTTGTGAGTTTAAGGCTATTTTGTATCTTTAAAAATATTATTTTTAAGTATTTTTAATTGATTTTTAAATTAAATTAAATATATAAAAAATATAAAAAAATTGTTTATTTTTGCGTTGACCGTTGACTTGTTGACCTGTTGACCTGTTGACCGGTTCGGTCAGTGTGCATGTATGCGCTGGGTGAGACTCGAACCCGAGACCTCCCGTACGCGTGCACGCAGCTCTACCAACTGAGCTACGTGTCTAACCCGAAATAATCTTGTTTTTAATTATATTTATATACTAATTCGATTTATTCAAAATTCATTTGTTTTTAAAAAAGATTTTAAATCATCGAACTGGTGCCGTTAGCCAGACTCGAACGCGTGACGTGCGAGTTAGTGTTGCACACAGTCCACCGTTGGACTGTGTGTCTAACCTGGTTAATATTTCGGTTTTTATTATACTTAACATCTATTTGAGTTAACCCGGTTCGGTTAGAAAAATAAAACATTTTTATAACAGAGAGGGTGCGTGTATCAGGGATCGAACTCGCGTCGCGTATGAAATTTGTTTGCACACAGTCCACCGCTGGACTGTGTGTCTAACCCGTTCATATTACTGATTTTAAATAAACTTATAACTTAACTATCTTCGTCTTCTTCGCTCAATTTACAGTCGACTGTGTTACTAATCTCTTTCTTGCTTTTACGATTATCAATCATTCATAAGACTAAAATGAAATGGCAGAGACGGTGTTGGAAGTAAACATACCGTAGGAATGATTTATCACAGAATTTCCGGCAATGCGTCGGCTCTGTTTTTTTTGAACTTCGATTGGCGAACAAATTAATAGTTTTGATTTAGTTAACTGTGGAATTGAAGTACTAAATAAGAGTTATCAGCAGGTTTGAATGGCTATACCGTTTTACAGCGGAAGATAAGGATTTTCAGAAGTTTTCCGGCGAGCAGAAATTTTCGATGACGACGTCTGAATTTGATTTCAATTGAAAGGTTTGAGTCAGAAATAGCTTAACATTCGATAGACCACGAAGGTATTGAAAGACTTACTGTTTTGATGAAGAATACGGTTTTCCGGCGACTTGTAGAATTTTTTTCCGGCGAGTTGATTTAAGCTTTCTGATGGACTGAATGTATGACGAAAGTGAAATGGAAAGTTTGTATGATGTTTCTGAGTCACGAGAGGGGTCTTGATTGAAGTAATTCAGACATTGATTATTTTCGGTTATAAAAACCGATCATGATCAAAATTGAAGTTCATTCAAATCCGAATTGATTAGGAACGTCGGTGCACCGGTTTTGTTCAGTAATTCGCGAGTAATCAATCGTCTCTGGACGATTGGTGACCGATTTCGGTTATGATTTGGCATTCAGGTTGTTTCTGTTTGAATATAAGTTTCATTTGTTTCCTAGTGATAACAGAAAACAACAAGTGGCGGAGTGGTGATGTGTGTGTGTGTTAAGTCTTTGGATTTCAATTTCCGGCTGACCCGGGTTCGAGCCCCGGCAGCAACATTTTATTTTTATTTATTTTGTTTTCACTTTTTATCAAGTATAATTTTTATAGTTTAGTTTGTTTATTAATTATGTATCATTAAAAATCAAAATAACCATAAATACACAACGTGACATTTATAACTTGATATTCGATTACAAAACGGAGCGGGTTTTGGAAACCCGTTTTTGACAAATGTTACAACGGCTTTGTCAGAGGAACCGTGGATAGTACTCTCTTCACCAGAGAAGTTGGTAATCATCTAATTATCGTTCAAATCTAGGTGGACGACATCATCTTTGGATCAACGAATGATAGTCTTTGCAAGGAGTTTGAGGGCATCATAAAGAAGAAATTCGAAATGTCTTCGATGGGCGAAATGAAATTCTTCTTCGGATTGCAAGTAGATCAACTTCCAGACGGTATTTTCATACATCAAACCAAGTATGTGCACGACATCTTGAAGAAGTTTGATATGTAAAGCTCGAAGCCGTTATCTACTCCTCTTGCTCTTAATCACGGGATTTGCATTGACGAAACTAGACCAAAGTTGATGAGACGCTCTACAGATCAATGATAGGATCGTTGATGTATCTGACGGCATCGCGCCCAGATATCATGTATCCTACCTGCCTATGCGCCAGATATCAGTCAAGCCCTAGAATTTCACACATGCAGATCGTGAAGCGAATCTTCAGATACTTGAAGGGATGCCCAAGCACCGGCTTGTGGTACCCGAAGAATGATAATTTCGATCTTGCAGGATACACTGATTCTGATTTTGGTGTAGATAAGTTGAATTCAAAATCGACTACAGCGGGATGCCAGTTCTTCGGAACAAGAATGGTAACCTGGCAGTGTAAGAAACAGACTACGATCGCTCTCTCTACCTGTGAAGCTGAGTATATCTCGGCCTCTAGCTGTTGTTCACAGATTCTTTGGATACAACAGCAGTTGAGAGATTATGGTCTGCGATTTCTCGACACTCCACTGTATGTTGATAATAAGGTAGCCATTGATATAACTAAAAATCTGGTTCATCACTCATGCACAAAACACATTGAAATTCATTATCACTTAATTCGTGATTGCTACGAAAGAAGTTGGTGCGAATAGAAAAAATCCACACCGACGAAACCATTTTCTTTATCACGGTTTAAATACTTGTTAAGACTTAATGGTACGAAAAATTTGCTGACAGGTGCGGACGCTGAGGTTGAATACGGATCGGACGACGAGTTCGCGTGATCCATATTGGTTTGTCTATATCTTTCTAGTTTAGAATTTTTATTAAAAACTAAAACACAAAAAGATAATTTTTATTTTTAGGGGGAGAAATGTTAGAGAAAATTCAAAAACATTTAAAAAATGCAAAAAGTACAAAAACATTGAAAAAGACAAAAAGAATTCAGTGTCATAAAAAGGAAATGATAGTACATCAGTGGACTATCACAGTATGCCAAAGAAATTGAAAGTTTAAAAGTGATAAACAAGTCTTAATGTGGATGTGTCGATAGGCTTAACACGTTCAGTAAACTGTTTTCGAGTTATAAACTAAATTTTACAACTGCTTATTCTTGTGGATTAACATATCTTGGATCTATGGACTTAGTACTCCGAAATTTCGTTTGAAAGATTGCTTGATTCTGAGATACTAGGTCTTTATAGATAGTTGATATCTGGGGTATTATACAAGTTCTTCTGATTTTGCGGAAGCAATAGCCTAGAACTTCTATAATACTTTCGCAATAAACCCTTAAAACTGCATGCAATCTTGAAAAGTATCGAAAGAGCTAATCATTTGCAGTGCTGAAAATATTCCTTAAATGAAACACACCTTAAAGACAAGCCTTCATCTCTTTGTCTATACGGCAGTACTAACCTGAGCTCTCAAGGCCTCGCAAAAGCAAGATACAGATATCAATTATGCTATATTCACCTATCAGATGAAATCGAGGGAATCTTGATACGGGAGTATATTCAAGAAGTGGGAACCGCAGATAAGTCAAGTTTCATAAATCATACCTTAACATATCTTGAAACAAGTTGAGAAACGTGATAAATTTTAAGTGGACAAACATATTGACAGTCTAGGTAAACGAGTTTAAAACTTAAAGTCTTATAAAGGTCAACGGTACTTGTGATAAGTCTCAAACAACTGATATGATCCTTTTAACACGAATTCAAAAAAATATATCCGTAAATATGTTTGTACATAGTTTACATTGTTTTGTACATAGTTTATCAGCTTTACAGATTAAAACCAAAAGATTTTCAGTGTGTTTTAGCATAAACTTACAAAAATACAAAAAGATTTTGTTTCTACATTGTTTTCAGCAAACCAATGTTGGAGAACGGGTCTTTGAAGTCTGGTAAGGTGCTAGAACTGGTGGGAGTCTCATTGACAACGGGCTGGCAGCTAATCTGTAAAATCTAAAAAGTCAAAACGATAAAAACTTCATTAATTTGAAACTTTGTTTTTGAAAATATCAACAGTTTGTTCGTAACGGATTAAACCGGGGTCATTAACTTGGACTCGGCAGACAAATCGGTTAATCAAGGTCATTAACTTGGACTTGGTCAACTTAGTGGATTTTCATAACTAGTAAAAGTTGGAAAGTTCAGGGTCAAATTGCAAAATTTGAAAAAAGTTTGAAAAAAGTTTGAATTTGAGTTTGGCAAGTTCGGCCGAACTTGCTAAACTGAATCAAGTTTAACATTACAGCAAGTTCGACCGAACTTGCAATGATGGCTGGTTATTATAACAGAAGTTCGCCCGGACTTGAGTGGTCCTAAAACTTGGGCTTCGCAAGTTCGCCCGAACTTGCAGTGGTATAAATATTGGCAAGTTCGGCCGAACTCACTCATCCGTTTCAAAACACACTCTGAGTGAACTTGAGCATTTGAGAGATTTGAGCGATTTTGGCAAAACCATACCGTTACTCTGGCCGAATTTGATTTGATTTTGGTGATTAGCACACCAACTTCAATGGCTGAGGTATAGATTTGTTGTTTGAACAGTTAATTGAACCATAAATGATGATTCTAGATCTGAAATGTTAAATCTGATAGATCTAAGAAAAATTGGACAAATTGAACCTTAAATCTCAATAAACACTTAAAATCGACCATAGATTCATGTTCAATTTGTTTAAAATGGTCTTGACTGGATTATACAGGTTTGGTGTGAAGGAGATGACAAGTTCGGCCGAACTTGTTATCAAGTTCGACCGGACTTGTTAAATAATCCATGAATAAAAATTGTTAGACTTAAGTTCGACCGAACTTATTTGTTAATTCTGAAAATGTTAAAAATTAAAAGTTCGACCGTACTTAAGTAATTCTGAATGAGGAATCATGTTATAAGTTCGCCCGAACTTATACTTGAATGATTGAACATGTTGTGTAAAGCATGTTCGGGCGAACTTGTGCAAAATCAGAATGTTTATAACACATCAAGTTCGCCCGAACTTGATGAAAGTATTTGAATATTTTGTAACTTTTTCTCGTATTGCGTGCTAATTGTTTTGCGTCGTTTTTCAGGCTCAAGTACCAGCAAGGGTAATCTCTATGGATTTCTCGAAATTCCATAACACGTGTATCACGCTCGACAAAACGATATGTCCATCGCTGAAAGATTACGACAGTATTTTGAAGTTTCTTAAGGAGTGTCCTATTCACAGAGCGATCACGGAGCGCACAGTGTCGTATAGATCTCATATATACTAGTTCTGGATGAATGCAGAGCTCAACGATGATAAAAAGACCATTACATCATCAGTGCAAGTCGGGAATGAAGTCAAACCAATCACATTTTTACAGAAGATGATATTCGACGGATTCTAGAGTTTAAAGATGATAAAGTCGATTCGGTATTTCTTGATGAGAAGATGGTCAGAGGGTGTTTTTTATTGAATGAGTTATAAGGGGAGCGTGAATCAGCCGACATTAAAGAAAGGGGAAGTGCCTTACCCCTACAATCTCCTGATGCATGCAATTATTCATACTTTCAGTCACCACAAGGCAGGCCTAGATGATGTTCAGGATTACATGGCCTGTATGGAAACGACACTGATTTTGAAAAAGCCGTTCAACTACTCAAAGCTTATTTTCACACATATGTTGAAAAATATGGAAGATTCAAGACTATGTTTATATTCGAGGTTCGTGCAAATGCTGATAGATGAGAAATTCACAAACATCGCACGTGATCCGAATGATGTGTTATATCTAAGTCACCTCGATGATACAATGGTGAAGAAGTTGTTACAGTTTCAAAAGCAAGCATCAGCACCGGTTGCTACCAATATTTGGAGCGATCAAAGATTCAAATTACATTGCGCCGCCTGACAAAAAATGGAGAAAAGATGGTAGCGGTGATGAAAAAGAGTTAAACGCTGAAAAAGAATGGTTCAAAGGTTTCAAGCCGAAAGCTCGAAGCGATTGGTTCCTAAAGGCTGAAGTTGATAAACCTAAGAAGAAACGAGCTGCAAAGAAAGTTGAAACAATGTTCGTTGATTAAGATGAACCAGAAAATATTCAAGCTGAAGCAGGTTCAAGTGTTGTGGTAGTTGTTGAAAGTCAAGAGATTGAAAAGTCAACGCAAGAAGATGTTATCTCTGCGACATCTGAAAATGATGATGATTCAGATGAAACTCCTGTGAAAGAACCAGAAAAATCAGAGGCTGAAATTAGAGCAGAATAGGAGAAAGAAATGGATGTTGATTTTGATCCAAATCTCGAGAAAGTCTGACGAAGAAAGGCCAAAGAAAAAGGCTAACGTGTGAAGTCTGCTACTATGTCATCGACAAAGACAACAGGATCTCCACAGACAAAGGGCAAGAAGAAAAAGAAAGCCCAGAAACCCGTTAGTAAACAATACAAGAGTAAGCTGAAAAGCGCAGAAGTTACACAAGAACCTTCTGGCGCACAGGAGAGAGGAGTTACACAAAAACCTCCTACACAAGTACCTCATGTAGTTGTTACAAGTGAAACTGAAAGTCAAGGAGCCGCACAAGAATCTCCTGTGTCTGGTTTATTGGAAGTGCCTATTATTCAATCTCCTGTTGCTCCAACGACATCACATTTTGAGAGTTCTACTCCAAAGAAGACTACACCACAGACTGTTACTCCAAAGTCTACTACATGGCCTAATCTGTTTAGTGATATGCAGAATGATCTAATAAGTCTTCAAGATCTGAATGATTTCTTTCCAGAAACGAATGTTGAACTTCTTGAAAAACGTGTGAAAGTGTTAGAAGAAAAGTTCAACAAAATGAAGCTGAGAAAACAGAGTTGATAAAGAAAGTGAATCAAATTTCAGTTGAGAAAGAGATGTTGGACGATAAGGTCAAAGTGTTGAAGAATGAACGAGAATACTTCAAAGCTCTAATTGAGAGTCTGCAAGATGCAAATGAGAAGCTGCAGACAGAGATTGCTGATCTTAAAACAATCCAAGCCCTAAATGATAGAAGATTCACCAGGATGCAGAAAGTAGAATTTAACACCCTTGGTATTGATTTCATTTCTGAATATGATCATCTAGATCGAAAGGAAGCTAAGGAAAAATCTGAGAAAGAGTTAGCTACAAGTGGAAAAGGTAAAGGTGTTAAGGGTGAAGCCCCTAAATCATCTGAAGCTGCAGAGAAGTCTGTTGATGATGTTGTGATAGCGTCTGAGTCCGATATTCCAAACGTTGACGAATCTGTCAAGCCTTCTGATTCTATCGTTGCTTCTGAAGATAAGGACGATGATGAAGCAGAGAAAGAGGATAAAGATGATGATGAACAGAAAGATGATTCTGAATATGAAGATTGGAATGTTGCTGATGATGACGATGATGACGATCAGGGAGGAGTTGGTATTAGAATCAGTGAAGGAAAAATTTCTGATGACGTTGATTTTTCTTCTCTAATGGATGATGAATCTAATAAGATGGATGATCAGACTCAGGGGGAGTCAGGGCAGACAGGGCCATCAGATGATGTTGATATGATTGATGTTGATAGGTTTGCAAAGCCTGTTGCTGCTACAAATCCTTTAATGTTGATGCTTGAACATAATGTAGAGGAAGGCGAGTACATGCATAACTATACGAAGGAAGATCTGGCCAAGTTAATTGAAGTTGACGCTGAAGATCTAGAGTTTGATTTTGAAGAGGATGTGTTGAATGTTAACACTTTTGAGCCGAATGATTATGAGTACGTTAGAAGATTTGAAGCTGATGAATATAACAGAGTGATTGTTGAAGATTGGTCTTCTGATGATGAAACAGATCAAACTGCGAAGTACGTCGGTCCTAATACTGATAGTTTTCCTACTTTTGAGGAGATGTACAAGCAACTTGACGAAGACATGTTGAAGGAAAAGATAGAGGAATCTGTTCGAGAAGGTAAAGTACCAAAGCCGATGACGAAAGAAGAGATAGCTCAAGCAAAGAAGTCTTGGTTTAAAGAGATGCCATGTGAACGTAAATTTCGACGTCCTCTAGCATTCTTTACCAGAAACAAAGACGTGTCATTGGGGGATATTCTTAGTTGGGGTTGGTTTAAAGAGCTGAACATATATGCAATCAAAAGGGAATTTGGAGTGCAATACTTCAAATACCTTGCTGATTTCAAGACTTTACCATATTGGGATGTTGAGGAGCTGGTTCAGACTGTGAATGTTACATATCAGATGAAGTACATTGATCAGTTGTTATGGAAGATGATCAAGTATGAAGCGGTAAAAGGATTTAACTATTGGAAGCCATTCATTCCAGGTCGCCGAATCAAAACAACAAGAAAACAGGGGAAAAAGACATAACGTTGATAATGAAGCGACCTAGAGCCATGAGAAACATGCCGTTAATGCCGATTGAGCAAATCTTCTATCCATTCTTCAAGTGGTGGCAGATAGATCCGTCTACTTGTGAAGCAGTTATTGTTTTAAAGTTTGAAGAACACTTGGATATTACGAAGGAAAGAGTTTAGATACTTGGTTCTCAGGGCATGAGGGGGTTATGGAGAACAATCAGGATTCTAGATCCAATGTGGTTGGTTAACTGCTCGAGAGAAGATATCAAATGCCTTTTCTACAGCAAGGTCGTATTTGAAGAACGTGAAAAGGTACAAGCTATACAATATAAGAAAGTTGTGAATTTTTGCTATGCAAGAGAAGTAAATTCAGGAAAGATGTGGCAAACAAGTTGGAGGGATTTAGAAAGAGTTGAATTCCTGAAAGAGGAAAAGCGTCTCGAGGCTATTCATGAGAAAACTAGAAAGGCAAGTATTTGAAGGTTTCAGTATAAAAAAAAAGTGCCTCCTACAGACCAGACGCCGGATCCTAAGCAAGAGCGACGAAAGAAGCCGTTTAAGAACTTCTTCGGTCATGTGCGTTAATGTTTATTATGAAGACAGAGTTTTGAAGACTGATACAAGACGAAAACGATATCCAAGGGGGAGTATGTTGGTGCATAATATATATGTCTTAGTCTTATATCGAGTCTGTTTACTACAGAGTTGAATAGGCTAGCTAAGTGAAGTATTTATGTATATGGAGGTCAAGTTCGCCCATGAAGGATTGAACAGTCAAGTTCGGCCGAACTTGCCTTGGCAAGTTCGGGCGAACTCATGCACCCATTCCAGCGAACTTGGCAAGGCAAGTTCGGCCGAACTCATGCACCCATTCCAGCGAACTTGGCTATCTATAAATAGCTAGCATGCCTCACTCATTTGTAACTTTGGCATTTTGGAGGCGAAGCTCTGTCAGTTTGTACTCTTGACATTTAATCAATAAAACTGATGTTAAACTGATTAATTCTTGTCTATTGGTAAACATGTCGTAATATTTCCGCTATTATGGTCGTCAGATATCAAATTTAGGTTCCTTAGCATCGAGGATCGGATTTCAATGTGTTTTGTGCATGAGTGATGAACCGGATTTTTAGTTATATCAATGGCTGCCTTATTATCAACATACAGCGGAGTGTCGAGAAATCGCAGACCATAGTCTCTCATCTGCTGTTGTATCCACAAAATCTGTGAACAACAGTTAATGAGAGACTATGGTCTGCAATTTCTACAGAGCTAGATTGACAATTTTAACAGCAGTCTAAAGAATAAAACTCCAAAAGGAGTGAGGTAGATTTGTATGAGACATCATCATCCGAACCATATCCACAATGTTCGTTTCTACTTTTAGAAACACCATTAAGTTGTGGCATTCCCGATGGAGTAAGTTGAGAAATGATGCCACATATCTTTAGATGTTCGTCAAATTCAAAACTCAAGTATCCGACACCTTTGATTTGATCAAAGGGCTTTTATGGTTCTAGCAGCTAATTCTCTACTTCGTTCTAGTAAACTTTGAACATTTCAAAGGTTTCATGCTTATGTTTCACCAAGTAGACATATCCTTATCTATTGAAATCATCAGCAAATGTAAGAAACTATCTTTCACTATTTCTAGACATGGTTCCGAATGACCCACATACATCAATATGTAGAGTGCTAACCAGATTCGTTGGCCTTATGACTGATACTAATAAAAAGGTCCTTAGTCAACTTCACACTTAAGCATCATTTGCATTCATCGAGACTTTGGACAAGTAGATTTCCAAATACCGTCAGCCCAGAGTGTCACACGCCCCTAAATGGGCCCTAATTGTGATTGGTTGTATATAGACTTACGCTATCGTAAGTTAAACTTATATAATAGATGTAAGGCAAATCCTAGTGGTACAATACATATCTAAGTTTAAAGACAAAAGAAAACATTTTAGTTTTCTACAATGCCTATGTGCCTTCTTCAAATCAATATTCCTAATCTTCAAGTAAAGTATACCTACTACCTAAAATGCATGCTTAAAAACATACTCAATAAAAACGGTGATAGTCAACTTACACAAATAATTGGAAATGAATTAAAAGTAAATTTCCTCGTAAGTTTCTAATAAAACAAACATATGAATATTTAATCCTCATGCCACTAAAAGTGCAAGCTAGTATACATATTTTATCATGTGGTCGGCTTGTAACCACTATTACACCTAAACCCCATAATACCTGACTTATGGGTATACACTAGAAGAAATTGGAGCATTAGGGTGGACATGGAGAAATAGGAGCGACATCAACTCGCATCACCCCTATTGCTCCATGTCGCCCCTATTGCCGTCGCCCTTAAAGACCCGATCCGTGTGCTTTTGCCATAACTCATTCTGACCATTGATAATAAAATGATCCAAGGGTCTTCTTTATCTCCATCTCAAACAAATATATATCCCCATCTTATCTTCTCAAACCACCACCATCAACCTTCCAACTTCAAAAAACACCTCTAACTTCCATCACCTTCAACCACTGTTACCATCATCACAACTATCACCGTCATCATCATCATCACCATGACCGTCAATCACCACCTACAACTTCATCTGCCACCGTCTCCATCATCGTTGCAATCACCGTCAACCACCACAACCATTGTCAAGCTTCATCGGACCACCACCAACGTCAGGCTGCTCTGGACCACAACCACCGTCAAGCGCTGCAACTCGGACCACCACCACCGTCAAGCTTCACCGGACCACCACCACCGTCAAGCTCCACCACCGGACAACCAACTACAAACTGTGAATTAAACATGCCACCAACAAACATAGCTTAGGAACATCCCCTGTACCCGTAGTGGTGAAATTATCCTTAACTACAAATCATGTGTAGTGTTTATCTCTTTAATTAATTTTATGTAAATCTGATTTTAATGAGAAGTTATGTAGTTTTTTTGCTTCATTTTCGAGTTCAAACAAGTTTATTAACAAATTGATGGTGTTTTGTTAGTTTGAAAGTTGATAAAGCTGTCTCCGGTGATTTTTTTAGGCGAAACTCGGCCAAAGCATTAGCGGCGACATGTCGGCGCTTTTGGGTCAACCCTTTAGCGGCGAACAGGTACCAATAGCTGCGACATATGGGCAATACCGGCGACCCTTTAGCAGCGACATATCGCCCCTATTGGTAATAGCGGCGACATAAGAGGTCTTTAGCGACAATATATGTCGCCCCTATTGCCCCGTTTTCTTGCAGTGATATTCTCATATGAATTCAATGCAACATATATGTGTAAAAATACTACAAGACTTGGTGCTCAACGCACAAATTAAATTGCCCTACTAGAGAAATTGTATATAAAAACGATTTGCACGTATTTCAACCCTAAAATCATAGGTAAACGGGGACTTAGTCATGAAAACTCACATTGCTAGACGTTTCATGGTTCCTTTACATACCGGGTCAAAACTTATAACATAATTAACATATACATAATTTATATGGATTGTTTTAGAAACATATACATAATTTATATGGCTTGTTTTTAGAAATTAAGTTGGTTCTAAATTATCCCTTGTTAATCTGACTTATTTACATTTGAAATTCTAACACATATATAAAGCTTCACAAATTGATTTTTGTGTCACTAGAGTTACATTCTATGGACACTAGGATTGCTATCTATGTCAGAACCCTAATCGATTGGTTGAGTTTCATATATATTAGTATAATAAAAAAACAATATTTTTAAACTCAGATTGTTTTGTAAAATTTACTTAGTTGGTTAATATATATTGACCATGAAATTGGTTAATAATTTACTTTTTGCAGAAAATGACATAAGAATAAAATGTAACCCATGTTGACACATTCACGTGGGTTGTGGTTTCCAGAAACCAAATCTAACAAAAAGAAACAAATTAATAACTCTCGTTTCTTTTCTTCTACCTTGCTTCCATCTATTTCATCGAGTGACAACCTAATCCCATTGATGAATTTGAAGCTTTAAAGCTTTTTATACAATGATTTATTCATATCATATCCCCATGTTTATTAAACTTTTTAAGTACATTCAGTTTATCTCAAAATCATTTACTGAAAAACAAATTTGTGAAACAGACCTTAAACCTTATCATGTTCAACTAATAAGAACTCAACCAATCGTCTTCTTAATTTATATCTAATACATCATTATATAATGTAATCTTAGTTTCAAGATTTTAAGACTGTTACCTTATGTACAAGAATCCAACAGACCGTTGTTTGTACATTACTACAATGCACTTGCAAAATAGTGGCGGAGCTTAACCAAAAGTCGTTGTAGGGGCGTAAAGTCATGGGACCCAAAAAAAATTCCTAACGCTATGTTTCGGGTTGTATGTTCGGGTCGGCTATTCGATTCGGGTCGAGTCACACAATAATAACTCCAAATAATATTAAATAATCTTTAGTCATTCAAAGGACTTGTTCTTACTGATCTTACACATAAAAAACTAAATATTGTTTAACAAACAAAAGACCAAAATATTTATAATGATGCCAGAACACAGATGAGACGCCTCTATCCTCACGCATTGTTCTTTTTTTTTGTTTAAACATCTTTCGGTTAAAACAAAAATGAACCATCAAGTTCCATTTATATAAAACTAGTTTCAAACTTTATTTAAACTCACTTCAAGTTTAAAAATAATTATAAAAATTACTAATAGCCTCGTTCTTCACGTTTTTTTAACTCAATACGAAAATATGTATAAATTTTTTGGACAATAAACTTGGTAGGGACAGAGAAGTTTTAGGCAAAATAATTGGCGGGGGCGGATCTATATAATTTTTAAAATTTCGGACGAAAAATCGAAAAAATTACACTACTAACCGAAACATTAGCAGGGGCGGGTGCACCCCCTGGCCCTTAAAAGGTGCGCCCCTGCTACAAAATTCCCGTACACACAAACATCCTAGTCGTTGCCCATTGCCATCAATCCATTCACGGTGCCAAGATGACCGATCACCACTGCTACTGCATATATCACTATCGTCGTACCACCTCCGGTTATTACGCTAGACATCAGCAAACATCATCATTGTAGCATTGCCAAGAACCACTATGGCACCATCATGTCGTGTCACCGTCGACAACCCTTGACCTCCGTGTCAGTGCTAAGTCTGATGTTATTCTGTCTCTCTGTGTCTAAAACTCTCGCTTATCCACCAAATTACATGTCTCACAAGATAGTATTGCCCAAGATCTTTTGATGAACATAATGATAAACATAAACTAAACTTCAACTGATCGTTGATGTGAATGAATGGTGATTGTTTGTACAGACTTGAATACCATATAAACCTTAATCTGAATCATCGTGACTTCTAGTGAATGGACATATCAGTTCCTTCCTAAACAGCATACCCTTCATATGGAGGTTAATAACTTTGGTTTCTAACACGCTAGGGCCCTTAACTTATAAAAATTACATAATAAACACTAATACAACTTTAACCTATTTACATAAACAACATGTTTAACTTTGACCCACCTGGATTAGGAATTATAAATCAATATTCTTCCCTAATTTCCTAATCCATGCCTTCAACATCTTCATGCTTTAGCATATTCATTTTTCAAAAGAATGAAGTCTTCATCCTCTTTTAGATCTTCTTCCTTTTACTTTAATTCTCCTCTATGTCTTGATTGCCATCTTGTGCTTCTCCATGTTTATCATGAGTATGCTACAGATCTTTGTCTTCGAACTTTAGCTTCCTTCCCATTACTTGCTTAACATCTTGATTCGGTTCTTCAACAATTGCAACACAAACTTTGTCATAAAGATGAGTAAACCCTTTCAGGTCTTCACGCGTTGTTTGAATATCACCTTTAACCTGTACATCGTCTTCTTTCACTTTGATTGGTTCCTCCTTAGATGATAAGTCACCAGTTATTTCTATCATCCTTCTTCTACAATTGATTAGTACTATAAAATCGGATGACATTTCTCCATAAGCCTTGTATCTCTTTTCCTCTTGAACATAGACGCCACACTACTTATCTTCTTGGTAATTTTCAAGAACTTCACGTTTTTCTTTTCTAACTGGGCTCTTTCTTACTTCAACTTTTCGACTCTTTCTTTATCTTATTTGCTTATGACTTCTCCTTTTCGTGTATATGCCTTTCAATTCTATTTATCGATTCCTAAACTCAACCTCGAATTCCTTTTTCTTCGCTTCGAAATCATGGAGCATATCAAACTTCCAAGATTCTAATTCTCTCTTCATATCTTTCTCCGTTTCTGACCTTAAAACTTTCAACCCTTCTTCATTTCGAACTTGATTCCTATCGGTGACTAACCTTGTCCTTTTTGGTTCTTCATAATTGAAGTACTTTGATAAAGATAACCAGTAATTGCTAGATTCTTTATCCATCTCGTCTAAGGAAATCTCTTGATGATCCTTGCAACCTTCTTTAATTTTCATTAGGAGAGTTGGTTCCTCATCTTCTTACACAAGATATGATTCTTCTCCACTTCGGTTTGATTCAAGACAATATGGCCATAATGACCAAATTCTCCCAATACTTTGAATTAAAATATATCACCGTAAGTATTTATATAGAATCTAATCACCTTAGGAAGTGTAAGGCTATGCGTTATGGAAGTAATTTATGATTGTAGTGATTTAAAATTGTAGATATTGTTTGACACAAATTGATTCTGATTGTCTATTTTTTTGGGATTAGATTAATCACTGCACAAGCAGTTGTAACATATTAATCAGTTTCATGTGTTCGGATTTTTATTTTTAGATTATTGTGTTCATGACTGATATATTTATATTCGTGTATGTTTTATTATTTATTTGAGATGGTCACTGTATCTCGCAGGTTTCTTACTAGTATATATATTAATAAGAAAAATATATCGTTTTAAGATCTCATATTTCATGTATAAATCTTTATTTTCAAGTGGGGACATGGTGAAAATTTGGTAGGTATCGCACACTATGACAACCGATAAAGACCGCATGTGTTAGGTTCGTTGCATTTGTGGCTAAGCTCTAAACATCGAAACGTAATGACGAAAGGTAAATTGTAATCAAACAATTCGTGATTGGTTCGCTACCACACCGGAGTATCGTAACCGTACCGACACTCGCGATAGCTTACAATGCCAAAGAATACTCTATTGTGAAGACAAGTACAACTCCATATTCAACTACTGGTACACCGTCACGTTGAGAAAACCATGGTTAAGAATACGATGTTGGTACCAATGTTTATCCGATATTGGTACGGTTCTTCATGGTAAAGAACAAAACTATCTTTGACCCGCTCAAAAATAAACTTTTATCGAATCATAGATAAAAATAAGTACTTCACAACAGTATATCCAAATTCTATAAAACGTTATAATTAAATTACTAAAATCAAGAGAAAAGTATGTGATTAAATCTTTTGTACATTGTTATCCACAAGTCGGTTTTAGTAAAACTTATGTTAAGGCATAAATAAAATGGTAAATTACACTTTTCGTGTAACACCCTGTATTTTTACGTCCTATAAAATTCTGACACGTGTCCCCCTGACCCTCGTATGTCGTGTGCTAGACGAGAAGGACTAAAATCGCCAACATGTTATTTTATAACCTCTGAGTGGTGAATATTAAAGTTGAGGGTTAAACGTGTCAACATGCTTAAACTATGCCTCTGAGTGACCTTTTAACGAACCCGGAGCTTAATGATGTTCGATTATACTCCCAAGAGTGCTAATCAGGAGCCATATTGAATAAAACATGCTTTTATGTCGAAATATGGGAGTTTGGAGAAGTTCAGGGGCCAAAATGGAAATTTTATGATTTGGCACCTCAAGCGCCACACGCCAGGGACCTGGAGTCCCCGCGCGACGCGCGGGAGAGGTCAGTTCGCAGAAACAGCTGCCAGCTGCTGATCTGCATGCTTGGCCACCTCTAAACCCACCTGAACTCTCTCAGCTTGAAACCATGGCCTCAACTCTGGTTTTGGACACCTCATGTAACACCTGAAGTGATCCTAAGTGAACTCTAAACACTTGGATTGATCTTGTTCATGATCTCCAAGTATAAATAGACGTGTTCATCAACCCCATTTCTTGCACCTCTCATTTTCTTTCTCTCTATCACTCACTTGGAACGCACCTGATCTTCAAGGCCCTGAGTTTCTTAGTCATCCTTGGTTCACTTGTAAGGGTTCCAATCCTTTCTTTTCAGTTTTATTAGGCTTTAAGCCAAAGTCAAAGCATTGACGTAAAAACACTTTGACTTTGAGCTAAGACCATTACGGTCCAGCCATAGTTCGGTACGAACATGGCTACGTGATCGTAATTAGGTAGGTGTTAATCCCTAAAAAGGGCACCTCCTAATTACCACGTTTGCTTGGTCAATTGACGGGTCAAAGTTATTAATAAAAAGTCAAACTGGGTCAGATTTGAAAATAAATTCATATATGATAATGTAGGTATTATAAAATATGTTTTAACACTTAAACAACTTCGTAATAATTATTAGAACATGTGTAAACATGTTCGGCTCGTCAATTCCAGGTTTAAAGTCGGTTCGCAACTGAAAGTCGTGAAGTTTGACTTCTACTTTGACTTTCAGTTTTGACCCGATTTAGCAACTCTAGCTACTGAAATTAAGTTGCATTGTGACCATGTTTAGTTATAGTATAACCCTCTGGAGTTATATCACATGGTTACATAGTAATCCGAGCTTTTATGCAAGTTTCCGTTAATTATGTCAAACTTTGCTAAAATGCCCTTCATACTTAAAAATAAGGTTTTAAATACAAATGAGCAAACAAATAAGTTATGTACTAATATATAAACATGACTAACGTATTTTGATGTCAATAATCTGGTCATAACCTGAGTTTTGTTTAATTATTGCAAATTATGCTTTTAAAGGACCAAAATGCCCTTTCGACATCCAAAATGGTTTTTAACATAATTCTTCAACAAATCTCATTACCTACGATGTAATATCATAACTAGGATTACTTGGGATATTAAATCAGATTGTAAACTGAGTTATGCACAAGTCTTTGTATAATGCCGATAAATGTCGATATTACCCTTATGATGCATAAAATGATTGTAAAGATACTTTTCATAACCAAATCTTTAACCTACTGTTATAATATATTAAATAACTTATTTTGGTTACATAAACCTGGTCATAACATCAGTTTTTCTTTAAACATCGATTAAATCGTCATTTAGCGACTTTATCGCCATTTAGGCGCATAGTATGGTTTAAAACCATATTAAAGCACCAAGAGTTGATACCTATTGATTTCAAAACTCATTTACATATAATTAAAGTAAGTACATCAACTAAACTCAGATTCCCAAGTAAGTTATCAAGCTATGTGTGAAATGACCAAAATGCCCTTACGGGGCATAGTTTGGTCTTAAACTCTAAACCACACACATACTCGATATCCTACTGATATAACATCATAAATAAACTACTTTTACAGTAAGATTATGACCATTACATCAGTTTGCTCATAATTTCTTTTACAAGTCATAAAATGACCAAAACCCCCTTTTGAGGAGTAACTTGATTTTAAAACCATAACGGGCATACATGCTGATATCCTACTGATATTACAACATGTTTCAAATATAATGGCATATGGAACTTGTATACGACTCATCCGGTTACCCAGTTTCGCTTATATGCGTACGGTTCGGCCTACGTAACTAGTTTACGTAATTTAACCGAAACGGGTTTAACCTTATCATTTTATTTCCAAAATCCAGAATGTAACATGTTTGCCCATATTAAACAAGTCTCCGTGCTTGTCGGGTTTAAACTACATTCTATTCCGGTCATCACTTAATCTAGCGTCTAGTACCGTTTGTATCTTTAAGCTACCCGGTTCGAGTCTACAAAGTAGATAGGACCCGTTAGCATTCTAATTGTTATAAACACCATCATTTCCAGACTAAGAGCCTCCCGGTAGATTGCCATCTAAGCTTACTTTTTGATATTCGGCTGAGTTATTTATCTTATTTGAAAATTTTGCTCAGGTAAATACTTTAACTTATTTTCCCTATGCGGGCTTGGGTTACGGTATAATAATACCGCTTGGTCGGGTATGGGATCATGTTATCGGATTGTGATTTACTAAATCCTTTTAACCCGTTTTATTCTGTATTGTTTGATAACATAAACATTGGGGGTTAATTCGACCATGTCTGGGATATCCTTGGCTCATTAAGTTACTAATGGCCACGACCTTAAGCGCAGGGTGTAGGCATACACCTGACAGACGCTAATGCTAATAAAATATTGAATCCCGCTGGTGGATTATTTAAGTGGCGTATCGGTTAATCAGGTTATTCGGTTTCTGCATCGGACCCCATATGTATTGACAAACATGTAAAACTGTAAACAAGGTCATTTTGAACTATCCCAAGTTATTTATAAAACGTGCCAAGTGCACCATAAATCATTTTCAATAAGTATTTACAAATGAGTCGGTTATTAGTATTTACCAGTGAAAACTGACATATTTTCAAAAGACCAATTACAGGTGGCAACATGCAATAGATCGGGAGCTGCGCTATACGATAGAGGATTTTGCAAGTCTCTAGGTTGCTTAAAGTCTGTTGAACAATTACTTTGTATATATTTATTTTGATCCGCCTGTAGATCTTTTCATTACAAGCCTTGTAATTTATTTTTGAACTTTGGACACTCGGTTTGTAATAGTAATTTAAATCCAAGACTTCCGTTGTGCATGTGTTTGTTTGGTTATGATGTTATCAACTACGTCACGATATTCCCCATACCGGGCCCACCGGGTACACGTGGAAATAGGGGTGTAACAGGTTGGTATCAGAGCCAACGTTCGAGTGAATTAAACACTAGCCTTTTGTGTTTAATCTCGAAAATACACAATAGCACATTCCTTAGACTTCCGAGTCTAGGCTTTAACCTAAGAGTATTCATTTCATTATTAAGTTATTATTATTGTTTTGTTTTGTTTTAACTTGTTATTGAAGCAGGAAACATGCCGCCAAAATTCAGACGAGGAGGCAAGGGCAAGGGTCCCATGAGGGGTTGACCATCTTTCACCGGACCATCCTTCAGACCACCTTATAGACCATCTCTAGCTGGAGCAGCTAATTTGCCCGATTACAATCCTTACGAGGGATTCTTTGTCTCCTTTCGAACCATATAGACATTCGATTTCATACGAATATTCTCCACCCCAATCACATTCTCAACACTCCTACCATTCTCACCATTCTCATCAATCTCACCATTCTCATTCCCATTCCCATCAGGAATACTTCAACTCTTATTTCGATAACCCTGTCAACCAACCCTCTCCTGAGACCCCTCCAGTCGAATCACCAACGCCTATGGAGGAAGATTCGATCGGGGTTCCACAAACCGGATCATACGGCCATCCTATCGAGTTGTCTAGCAGCTCGAACTCCCTGGCAGGATCTCCGTTTCAAGGTCCTGGTGATTACGAACAAAGATGGGCGCAGTACGTCTTCGTCAACACACCCTCCTACCACAGCACTCCCCAACATCATGCCCCATCACCACATCCTCAAATTGAGGATGCACCTATGCAGCCGGTGGAGCAACCTCAGCCACCGCCTGAGTCATCATCACAACCACTTCAGAGGCGTGGCGCACGCATGTCAGTGTGCGCTGGTCAAAGGTCAGGCTCGCTACCTCCTTTGCCATTATCTTACCCTATCATCCCCGAGGACCCACAAATGGGCGGGCCCTCAAACACTTCACCTATGGCGTTCCAACCCCACAACCTGTTGCTGATCCGATGCCCCAACCGGCAGTTCAGCCATCTTCAACGGATTTGGGTAACCCAATTCCTACCTATCTAGATTTATCTGGATATGGTGCTGATTTTACTGCTCCTTCATACGATCCATACCTTGAAGCACCCATGCACAACGCCCTCTATCATTCTCCTTATCTTAATTACCCACCTTCTTACCCTTCCTATGCGGCTACCGGGTATCCGCCATATACGTACATGCACCGGGTATGCTTCAACGCAAACACCTCCGTCTCAGCCTCAACCCCAACCGCAAGTACATCTCGAGGCCATTAACGAGGCCTTAGATCAGGTTAGGGAAATACGACAACAAGTAAAGAAGTCGGAGAAGAAAATGACTAAGTTCATCAAGAAGCTTTATAAAGCCGTAAAAGGGAGGAAGGATGAGTAGATCTTGTATTCCAGTTTATGTAATTTAATTTCAATAAGTCCCTGCGTGGACATTGTTATATCTTTTAAACCCCTGCGTGGGTATGTTTTTCTTATTATAGTCCCTGCACGGACTAAATTTTGTACTAAGACCTCTTTAGAGGCAATTATGTAATCCCTAACCGTTTTAATGAAATTTTCAAAATTTTGACTTGCTTATGCAATCTTGTTACCTCTTCTTGGCGAACCTTGATTTTTAATTCGATTTTATCGTTCCGCCAATAAAACCCAAGGGGTCTTTCATGGTCCCTATGGACCTAAGTTATATGAAAAGCATTCATTGTAATTGTTAGGATCTGAGTTTGAATTACTTGTAGTTTTTTGTTTCAAAAATGGAAAATGATTGAATTAAAAGAGATTTGCAGCGGAATAAGATGGAAAACTTTTACTACAAGCAATGGTCGTTTGTTTTCATCATCATCATGATTTCAAGTTAATTAACTTGCATGTGATTCACAAACTCCCCCTCAGCCTTTGCAATTACAGTTTGGTAATGAGAAAATGCAAAGAAGATGATATGTGAAAGTTGATCTTTTAAGAGACGAGTTTAAAGGTTACAAGAGTTGCCTATTTATACTAACTATCTAACCTCTGAGCATCTTTGATGACGTCAGGGTTGATAGTGACAGGAAACAATATGTAACTAACTCTAAACACTGCTTATACTAACTATCAGTGCTTGGCACTATTATCATTGATTAACTAAGCTAATGACTAAACTCTGATTCCTATCCTCTGTCCTTGTTAACTCTGGCAGACCTTGAAGCTTTGTGAAGGCAGATGATAGGATGAGCAGTCTTTATGGAAAGCAGTGTAAGTACATCAGAGGATGTAACCTCTGATAGTTGAACCAAAGCTCGGATAGTGTTGTTTGGCTTTATATCATCTGTTCATTTCATAGGGTTCAATCTCAACAATCTCCCCCTGGAACAGATGATGCCAAAAACACTTTATTCTTGGTTTATATTCCTCAGAAGGAATTCTCTTATTTGACCTTTGAATTGAAGTTCAAAGTTAAGAGACTCCATGTCATCAGCATCCTTTACCGCTCTAAACATAGTAGTTCTTGGAAGTTTTCTACTGTAAGCTCATAAGCATCTTCCATGGATAGTTTAGTGGCTGCACTATCAGACTTGAGCAATGTCAATTCATGGGTGTCTTTGTCGACCTTCCATTTTAGAATTTTTGGGTCTGATGGTTTTCTTGAAGGAGCCTTTATTGCAGAAGTATATAAATGAGCCATCTTTGATAAGTCTTTAGCCAGCTTGGCACTTGTATCATATGTGTGATAGTTAATCATATTCTGAATCCCTTCTTTGATAAATGTATCCTCAAACTCTTTGTCAGTCTTTTCATTCATCTCCCCTTGCTTTTTCCTGTGTTGCAGGGCAAGTGTGGAATGGGCAGATGTTGAGCTGGATCTTTTAGAGAGTTGAGCTCTGAGGATAGCATCTTCCTTTGAGTAGTCAGGCTTGGGAGGCATGGATGGATCCTTTTTCCTTCTTTCTTCCAAACTTTTGTAAGTGTCTAACACCCTCACCTCACCCCATCTCATCACTTGGTTTTTGGAACCATAATGATTTTGAATTAGTTCTTGCTTCATTCTCTTCAACTTCAAGACATTTTCAGAGATATCTTTTTGTATAAAACCCAGTTGGGAGGAGTTGGCTTTTTGAGAGGGTCTTTCAACATTTCTTGCATTCTATTTATTTCTTCTCTCAGCTCATCTATGCTCCAATCCCTGAACTGAGGCCTTGTTGCCTTATACATCTTCTTTTCCATGATATCTCAATGAGTTCACTCTTGAGCAACTTATCTTCCCTTATTGACAACTGGTTACTCAGATCCTTGACAAAGTTTTGCAGAATGGTGACCTTACTCAGTTGAAAGGACATGATAATCTGTATTTCTCTATCATTTTTACCAGCTGATTCTCTTTTGGTAATATCCTCTGCTTGCTTCTTTTTCAATTCTAGATAAGCATCAACATTTGCTGGTCTTGGATAGCCATCAAGGGATAGAATTGTTCTTTTGTCAGGGTCCTCCTCTGAAAAGAAACTTAGAATCTCTTCCCTGACTGTTGGTAAATCAAGAGGGTACACCTTTGCTGCAGGGATGACTTTAAGAGTTGAAGAAGTTGTAAGCTCTGATGTGGGGATCATTGGTGTTGATGATAGTGGAAGAGGTGCAGAGATCTCATCATCATTTATCACTTTTGTGATTTTTTCTCCTTTTAAACCTTAAGGTGGGTGATGGTGGTTGTGGGATTTTTGGTTGTGTGTAAATAATGGTTGAGTTGATGTGGGAAATGTGATTATGGCAGTGGATAGAGATGCATCTGTTGCAACCTCTACTGTATTAACAGATGTTGACACAACAGTTGCTGTAACATCTGCTTGTGTGGATGTGGGTTGTGGTTTTGAAGATGTGATAGGTTTTTGAGAGGCAGAGGCTTTCATGGTTGGATTGGTTTCGGGCTTAGTTTTAGGAGGTGTGGATGTTGGTTGCCTGGCTTTTCTAGCAGGAGCTCTTTTTGATGAAGTACCAACCTCTCCGTTTTTTCTTTTTGCTGATCAATCTTTTTCTCAACCAACACTCTGCTCTCCTCAATCACATACTTCTTGTGACTAGCCCTTGCCTTGGCCACTAGTTCTTCAGTTGTATCTATCTTCTTTGAACCATCAGGCCTTGGAATGTTCAATGTAGGTCTAGCCTTATCATCGTCTGTTGTTAGCTTCTTTGGACCCAAAGGTTTCTCCCCCTTTTTGGCTTCATCTGTTGTAACAAATATAACCGTTGGAGGTGCATGGCCAGTGGTTGTGAGTAGATGTGCTTTGATGGCTTTAATGTCTGCTGCAGTGTCTTGATACCTTGATTCAAACATGTTTCGAACATTAATCAAATGATGCTTGTGTTATAAATCCAAATAATGTTGTTGGTGTTGAAACAGAGGGTTAAGAGCTTCTTTGAGATCAGCAGTGGATAGAACAGTGGGTTGACTTTTTGTAGCTATCATCTGCTTTAGTAAATCTTTGATTTCACCAACACAGTTTTCTATTCTGGTCACTCTCTCCGTCAAATCCTGGTATTTTAGATCATCACCTAATTTAATAGGATCATCTGAACTCCTACCAGTGGTGGTAGTTATATCTATGTTATCATGAGCAGTGGTTTTAGGACCGGCTTCAAACATAGATGCCCCTTTGTCTTGGTACTAGGGACTTCCCACAATAGAGGTAACAGTTGTTGCCTCAACAGTGGTTGCCTTCAACCAAGTCTTATTAATGAAACCACTGTCCAACTGAGAACTAGGGAGTTCAGCAATTGTAGTGGCTGCTTGTGTTGAGATATCACCAAAGGTTACATGTAACCCAAGGGATGTAGCCTCTTCATTTGCTGATGGATTAGCAAAGAATAAAGATTCAGACCCAGCCATTAGATGAAGTATATTCTCAGTAATAGGTGGTTGAGAAGTGTTGGTTTGTGTCTGAACTAATTCAATTGCATTCAGAAATGGTACAATTGTGGGTGGAAGTGAAGGTATCGGTGAAGGTAGTTGAGTAGAAAGCGACATTGCCCTGGGAGAGGGGTTGTGGAAGATAGACCCAAGTGGATCTAGAGCTTCATAAAGTGGTGTCCCTGTGTCTACAACCATTTTTTTTGTGAGGAAGAAGGAGGAGTTTCAAAGCCGGTGGGAGATCTTTGAACCATCTGTTGTGAAGAAGTAGCAGCAGTGGTTTGTGACTTTGGTGCTGTCACAGGGTTAACCTCTTGGATCTCATCTTCCAGAGGACCCTTTTTAGGTTTGGTGGGCTTTTTGGAGATTGTTTTGGTTTTCTTTTTGGAATTTTTTGGTGTGGGTTTCAGGGCAGCGGTTGTGTTGCCCTGATCACCAAGAGCAGTGGGCTCAGTAGCAAGAGGTTGAGATTGAACATTTTGTTCTGGTAAAACTTGCTCATCCTCCTCTACTTGTGTTTTCTCAACTTTATCTTGGTTTGTTATTCTGGTGAAAGTTTCATGATTAAGGCTGCCTAGATTAACCACAATGCCAATTTTACTTGCATTTGATCCTGTAAGTAAACACTCAAGAAACGTGGATGCATCAAAAAAGCTTTTCTTTTTTCAGTATTTTTAAAGTTATTCACAAGATCATTGAACAGTATCTGGGATTAGTTCAAATCGGTGTCAGTTAAAATTGCATACCCCAGATATTTCATGTTCTGGGATTTCATTGAAAGCAGTGGATTTTGCTGAGAGACAAGTAAGAATGGTGTGAAAGAAAAATCTCATCTCAGCAGGAAAGTTAGGTTTAAAAATGGTTATACCTTTCATCTGGCCGATATAACCTCTTTCCAGAAACTCTGCTTGGATCTCATTAATTGGAAATGACACAGGGTGTTGTATGTCATTTAACTTGAAAACTTGAGAGATCGATTGGGGGCTAATTTGCATCAACACTCCCCCTACTCTTGAAATTATTGTATAAGGAACACCATCAGCAGATGAGTGAACCTTTGCATTTTTCCAGAAATCACGAAGAGCATCAATGTAAATGGGGGCTTTGACGGTTAGCATGTGCAAGAATTTAGACTTTTGCAAAATTCGAATCATTGGATGATAGCGAGTATTTGCGTCGTTTTCTTCAAGTATGGCAGTGTAGTTGTGTGGGGTTTTGATTATGAGAGTGAAAGGTGGAGGTTCTTCTTGCGATTTAGCTTTGGATATTGAAGATTTTGATTTGGGAGCCATGGTGTTTGAGAGAAAAACTGTTTTGAGATTTTGAAATCGACACAGTTTAGGGTAACCACTGGTGAGATAAAACAGAGGTTTTTATAAGAGTTTTGAAAAAGTGAACATGACGTGGCATCTGTTGCAAGATCGGATGGCTAACATCTAGCCACGTGTAACCTCTGATGAGAAAAGTAATCGTTGATGTGGCAAAACATTGTTTTAGGACAGTGGTTTGGACAATACTGATTTTGTTAACACTATCAGAGAATAGCCATCAGTGGTTTTGAAGAGGTGAAAAATAGAAGTCAGAGGATACATTGTATCAGTGGATAAGATTTTAAAGCCTATCAGAGGTTTTGAGCAAACAGATGTTGTGATCAGACTTTTAAAGATTTATTGAAAAATTTCAATTCTAAACTATTTTTAAGGAATTTGTGAATTTCTGCAAACATTTTGATGCTATGTACACATGGATTTACAAGAAAACTTGTTTTTAATCCATGTTTAGCATACCAAGCCTTGAGATCAATTTTTCAAAGGTAGATGTATCCAATGCCTTGGTTAAAACATCTGCCCATGGATCTGAAGTATGGACATGATGCAAAGAAATCAAACCTTTTTCATAGCAATCTCTCACAAAGTGATGTCTGATGTCAATATGCTTTATAGTTGAATAAGAAACTGGATTTTTGATGATATTTTCAGCAGCTTGACTGTCCAATTTGAGTGGTGTCTTTAGTGTAATGATACCAAAATCCAACAACTGGTTTTGAAGCCACAAGAATTGAGCAGTGCAGCTAGCAGCAGCAATATACTCTGCCTTAGCAGTGGATGTTGAAACTGCAACCTGCTTTTTGCTTTGCCAAGACACTGACAATCACCTAGGAATTGACATCCTCCTGATGTGGACTTCCTTGCAGTCTTACACCCAGCAAAATCACTATCTGAAAAACCTGAATAGCTCAATATTCCCATTAAGCTGGATACCAGATACCAAGTGTCGGAGCATCTTTTATGTATATGAATATCTTTTTACAGCAATAAGGTCAGACTTTCTAGGTAATGCCTGTGATCTGGCACAAACACATGTTGCAAACATGATGTCTGGCCTTGATGCAGTTAGGTATAATAAAGACCCAATCATGCTTCTATAAAGATTTTGATCAACAAGGTCATCTTTACCATCAATGGTGACTAGCTTGGAGGTTGCCATGGGTGTGCTACATGGTTCACAATCATCAATATCAAACTTTTTAAGCAGTTCTTTCACATACTTGTTTTGATGGATAAATGTACCATTGTGCAATTGTTTAACTTGAAGACTAAGAAAACAATGGAGCTCACTCATTGCACTCATCTCAAACTCTGCTGCCATGAGTTTTCAAACTCTTCACACATAGCAGTGCTTGTGGATCCAAAAAATGTGTCATCCACATAAATTTGGACAAGCATCAAATCTTTTCCTTTCCATTTTAATAACAGGGTTTTATCTATTTTGCCTCTAGTAACCCTATTGATAAGAGAAAAGTGGATAGAGTTTCATACCAGGCTCTTGGTGCTTGTTTCAAGCCATACAATGCTTTGTTGAGCTTGTAGACATGATTAGGATGGAATGCATCTTCAAAACCTGGAGGTTGACAGACATACACCTCTTCTTTGATTTTTCCATACAAAAATGCACTCTTTATATCCATTTGAAACACCTTTATGTTGTGGTTAGCAGCAAAAGCTAAGAACAGGGAATAGCTTCCAACCTTGCTACACGAGCAAAAGTCTCATCATAGTCTATACCTTTCTTCTGTCTGTAGCCTTGAACCATCAGCCTTGCTTTGTTTTTGACAACAATACCTCTTTCATCAGTTTTGTTCTTGAAGACCCACTTTGTGCCAATTGGACTTACATCTTTTGGCAGTGGCACAAGCTCCCAAACTTGTTTTCTTTTGAACTGAAAGGAGTTCTTCTTGCATGGCCTCTACCCAGCTGTTGTCTTTCACTGCCTCTTGGTACTTGAAATGGCTGTATGAGTGATAGAAAACCAGCAAAAAGACAAATATTTTGGGATTGGCTTCGTGTGAGCACCCCAGATTTGATGTTGCAATAATTTGATCTGCTGGATGGCTTTTGAGATAATCAAATAACTTGGTATGGAACAATAGCATTTTGAGGTGATGGCTGCAAATGTGTATCATCTGAGCTAACCTCTGCTGGTGAAATTAAAGTATCAGTCACTGATGAGAATGGTGGTGGTGGTATTGGGGGTATAGAGGTAACATTCTGATGATTTTGGTGCCCAGATGTAGGACTTTTATCAACAGATGTTTGATTTTGTGAACTGGCAGAGGTTTGAGGATCAACCATTGTTGACCCAGAAGTGGCAGAGTTTACACAAGAGCTTGTAGCACTTGATCCTCTGTTTGAAGAATAGACTTTTGTTTGTGGAAGCACACAGTCATATCCTTGATCTTGAACTTCTTCAGATGATTGTGGTGTACCTGCATTGTCTAGCTTGATAGAAACATCAGCAAATGTGAATTTATCTAAATCAAAAGGCTCTGCAGGATTTGCTGGGATTTTCAGTGATGAAAGTTCATTGAACTTTACATTCAAAGTTTCTTCAACACACTTGGTCCAGAGTTAAAAACTCTATAGGCTTTGGAAGTGGTTGAGTATCCCAGAAAATAACCACAACCAATTTTGGCTGCAAACTTAGATATAGAATCTTTTAAGTTCAAAATGAAACATGGACAACCAAAAATTTTAAAATATAAAATCAGAGGTTTGATTTTATACAAAATCTCGTAGGCAGTCTTTTGATGCCTGGGGTTAATCAAAACTCTGTTTTGAACATAGCAAGCATGTTTACAGCCTCTGCCAAAAGGACAGGGGTAAACCAGAATCTGCTAGCATAGTTCTTGCTGATTCAATTAAGGTTCTGTTTTTCCTTTCAACCACCCCATTTTTGTTCTGGAGTTCTTGGAATGCTATGTTGTCTAACAATTCCTTTGATCACAAAAAGCATGCAACTCCCTATTTTTAAACTCCGTTCCATTGTCACTTCTAAAGATTTTTAGTGGAAGATCAAATTGCTTTTCTACTTATTTGACAAAGTTTTGCAAAATGCTTGCAGTTTCATCCTTAGAATGAAGAAAGAAGGTTCATGTAAACCTAGAGAAATCATCAACTATCACTAGGCAATACCTTTTGTGTTTTAAGCTCATGATTTGCACTGCGCCAAACAAGTCCATGTGCAACAGTTGTAAACACTGGCTTGTTTTGGACTCTTCAATTGATTTGAAAGAACTTTTATGTTGTTTGCCTTTTAAACAGGAAACACAATGTTCATCACAGGAAAATTGCTTGTGAGGCAAGCCTATTACAAGACTTTGTTTTAAGAGTGCGGTGATAGTTTTAAGATTTGTGTGTCCAAGTCTTCTATCCCATAACTCAGTCTCTTTGCTAGAAGCAACTGAGAATAGACATGTCCCGACATAGGATTATCTTTTAGCATATCTACCACATACACATTCCCACTTCTGTGTGCAGTGAGTTGTGCTTTGCTCTCAGCAATGATTTGATCAATCCTTTTAACAACCTCTGGTCCCACAATTTGATAAGTTTTCTTAGTGAAGAAGGATCCATATCCTCTGTCACTCATTTGTGAGACACTCAGCAGGTTAAATTCCAGATTGTCAATCAAATTCACATTTTCAAACTTGAGTTTACCAGCCAGAACCGATCCAGACCCTAAAACCTTTCCCTTTGAGTTATTACCAAAAGATATATCACCCCCCCCCCCCCATGAGCCATGAAGTCCATGAGAGGGCTCTACATCCTGTCATGTGCCTGGAACCTCCACTATCTACATACCATAAGCTATCAAGGAAAGTAGAGAGTCCCTGAACATTTAAGTAAATATCAGTTAAGATTGGTCTCCAAAGCCAAAATGGCTTTGGATGGGGTCACAGATGGTCCAGCCTCAAGTCTAGGACAATGGTCAGTGGTTTTGAAATTTTATTGTAACATCTGCTCTTGACCATTACCTATCCGATGATTGTATCCATAAGGGTGCATGTTTACTCTTTGCTTTGAAGGCTTTTTGTAGCCTTTATAAGCATGAGGAACCTTTTTATAAGTAGGTTGGCCATACCCTCTTGGAAATGAGTTTGAAGGTAGGGCATTTGTCACTTGCACCTCTCTTTGAACAGAGGTTTTGGTTAAGGTTTTTGTAACAGATGTTTCAATTGGTTCAAAACTCTGCTTGGATTTATTTCCAACAGAAGTTGAACTTTCTCTTTCAAGTGATTTTGCCATGATCTCTTTTACCTTTTGTTCATAGTTTTTGAGATAGGCACACTGTTGAGTTGAGTGATTTGTTTTGCTGCAAATGGTGCATTTTGAAGAGTTTTTGATAACACAAGTTTTGTTAATGTCATAGGCTTTTAAAAGAAAACAATCTGTAGCCACATGATTTCTTTTTTCACAAAATTCACAAAACAAGTTTTTAATCTTTACTCTTCTTTTCCTATCAGACTTTTTCTCAGCAGTGGTTGTAACCTCTGCTGGCACATCTTTGATAGGGATCACCAGTGCTTTTGGGGCTTTAATATCATCAGTGGTTGTGAAGTCCATTGGCTTAAAGTTCTCTAAGATATCACATTCATCTGACCAGGTTGGTTTAAACTGATATTTTTCAATTTCTTTATCTTTTGTTGAAACCTCTGGTTTTTCCAAAACAATTTTGTTTCCAGCTTTATCTGTGATTTTTATCTCTTCACCAGCCAAATTTGTAGGGACAACTTCAACCAACTCAGAATCAATTTCAGCAACATTTTTCTCATTTTGGTCATAGGCTCTAAAACCTACATCAAACTTGATGTAGCTCTTGATCAGAGCATCAAGCATAATTACATAACCTTTGCAGGACTCAACCCATTTTTCACAAGTGATTTAGGTTTCTTCTAACTCCTTTTTACAAAATTGGTATTTTTCTACCATAGTTTGAAGTTGGTCCTTGGTTATGCTTGATTCATGTCTTAGGCTACTCATTTCAGAATCTTTTTCACTTAACTTTGATTTTAACTCTTTAATCAGTTTTTCAAAATTAAGTTCATCTTCTAAAATTTTGTTTCTCAGGTTTTCATTCATCTTTTTGATGTTTGTAAAAGCAATGATGTATTTTTCAGAACATAGATCTTTAAGGATCTGAGGTGATACCTTTGTAGCAGCCATAAGAGCACAATCACACTCATCTTCACACACAACAATGTTCCATGGGTCAGTAGGAGAGTTCTTTTCCTTATCTGCAGCATTTTCTCTTTCTTCACTTGAAACCACTGTTTCATCACAAACTTGAACTTCATCTGATTTTGACAGTATCTCCATAGATTCAACACCTTCAGCAATTGTCTCTAAGGCCATTAAACAAAATTCTTGTTCAACATCATTTTTGGCCATTAAAGCAAAGTTTTCATCAGTAAAATCCTCAGGCAAACTGCTCCAGTCAACATAACTTTGTGTGAAAAAACTTTGTTGACCAACCTCTGCTTGACTAGCAGTGGTTTGAGCAGGTTGTGTAACAATAGGTGCTTGTTGTACAAGCACATGAGGATGTGATGGTGCCTGAACATATTGAATTTGTGGAGCAGTGGATTGAACATCATGCACTGGAACAATGGTAGCAGGGTGTGCAAAATGGGCAGTGTTTTGAACATGTTGAGCAGGGCATATTGGGAATAATGAGCAGTGTTTTGTGTGTGCTGGGGTCTAAGGCCAGGATGAGTCACTATTGGTCCAGAACTTTGAGACCTGCATTCTCTGGCAAAGTGTCCTAGCCTATTACACTTATAACACTTGACTTTTGATTTATTCAGCCCAACCTTCAACCCCCCATGCAAACCTGGGAATTTTCTACCAGTTCTCTTATAAAACGTACTAGCCTTAACACTCCATAAGGCCAGTTGGTGCAAAATATCCATTTCTTCAAGATCAGAAGGTTTAATGTGTTGCAAATCATTCAGCTCAAAGGATAGATTGTCAGAGGTTTGGCTTTCCCCACTAGCAGTAAAAGCATAGTTGGGTGCATATGTTTCAGATCCAAAGTTCCAACCAGATGTAATATCTATATAGTGATCATAACTTTGGTCCTTAATGCTGCCAGAACCCTCTTCTTGGCCAAAAAGAGCTGTATTACCCAATGAGTAATCATCAGTCATTTTGCCAGAATCTTGAACTTCTTTTTCTGGTTTAACTCTCTCTCATAAGTGAGGAGTATCCCATGAAGTTGTGTCAACGACATTTCTTTAAACCCAACAGATTTTCGCGTTACATAAGCTACCGTCTCCCACTTATCTCGTAACGATCTAAGGAAACGACTATTAACAGTCGAATTAGAAAAAAAAACCACGTTAACCATCTAAGTTCACTGATGAGACAGCTGTAACGTTCAAATTGTTGTGTTAGAGACTCTCCTTTCAAGTGACAAAACGTTTCATACTGCTGATTTAGAACTTCTCTATTACTTTCTATCACTTCCTCAGTCCCACCAAATTGCTCCTTAAGTGCATCCCATAACTCCTATGCACTATTGCAATGGAGTAGACCACATAAATTTCATTGGGTAAGGCCGAAGCAACTATGCTAAATGCCTTAGCATCCAATTCAATTTTCTGGAAATCCTGCTCCGAAAAGTTTTCAGGATTTTTTGGCACTTGTTTGGTTGGATCTTCTGTGCTTGGAACCATTGGAACATGAGGTCCATAAGCAACAGATCTCCAGCAACCGGTGTTTTGCTGGGCAAGGATGTGACCCATCCGTCATTGCCAAATGAAATATTCATTTCTTTTGAGCATCGGCGGTTTGAACAAGGAACCAGAATTGGCATCCTGTGTGTTTTAAGACATTTTCAGTTGATTTTTTCACAGATTTTGTTTTAAAAACTTTGAACGTAATAAAACTCTGAATATCAAGCTAAAAACAACCAAACTGATTAGCAATAGAGCTGATATGTTTGAACCAAATCGATTGTTAGATCAAATTTGATGAATCAAGCTCTGATACCAATTGTTAAGATCTAAGTTTGAATTACTTGTAGTTTTTGTTTCAAAAATGGAAAATGATTGAATTAAAAGAGATTTGCAGCAGAATAAGATGGAAAACTTTTACTACAAGCAATGGTCGTTTGTTTCATCATCATCATGCTTTCAAGTTAATTAACTTACATGTGATTCACAAACTCCCCCTCAGCCTTTGCAATTACAGTTTGGTAATGAGAAAATGCAAAGAAGATGATATGCGAAAGTTGATCTTTTAAGAGACGAGTTTAAAGGTTACAAGAGTTGCCTATTTATACTAACTATCTAACCTCTGAGCATCTTTGATGACGTCAGGGTTGATAGTGACAGGAAACAATATGTAACTAACTCTAAACACTACTTATACTAACTATCAGTGCTTGGCACTGTTACATTGATTAACTAAGCTAATGACTAAACTCTGATTCCTATCCTCTGTCCTTGTTAACTCTATCAGACCTTGAAGCTTTGTGAAGGCAGATGATAGGATGAGCAGTCTTTATGGAAAGCAGTGTAAGTACCTCAGAGGAGGTAACCTCTGATAGTTGAACCAAAGCTCGGATAGTGTTGTTTGGCTTTATATCATTTGTTCCTTTCATAGGGTTCAATCCCAATAGTAATGCTAAAACCTAAATGGTTTAATCATACCATGGCTAACTCATAAGATTCCTAATTCACCATATAGTACCGAAGCGTTATGGCTCATTTAGACGGTGCTAGTAGCCATCATAACGATGATGATCTGAATAGGACAAATATAGTCATGAATGAAGATGAGTTCCAGGCTCGCATTGATGCAGCCGTAAGCAAGGCTATGGAAAAAGCCTTAGAAAAATTTAACATGTCGAGTGCTACTCACTCTAAGACGGTATCAAAGGTTGTCTCAAAACCTCCCACCTCTGAGAAGAAAGAGGGATCTGTACATTCCTCAAGCGTGATGAATGAGGCTAAGAAAAAGGAAATCCATGATAGAACCAATACTCCATCTGGTGGCTGTTCATATAAGTACTTCGTCTCGTGTAAGCCACGAGACTTCAATGGAGAGAAAGGGGCTATTGAGACCCTAAGATGGCTCGATGAGATCGAGACAGTGGTTGATATCAGTGGCTATGCTGATAAGGACATTGTGAAGTTTGTATCTCAATCTTTTAAGGGTAGCCCCCTAATTTGGTAGAAGGCCTTAATGCAATCATCAGGTAAGGTCCACATGTATAACTTGGGATGGTCCCAATTTGCGGACTTAGTCAAGGACACTTACTATCCACCGCATGAGGTGGAAAAGATTGAGATGGATTTCCTTGCTCTCACAATGAAGAACCTCGATTGTCGGAAGTTTGTTACCGACTTCGACTCATACTCTCGGCTAGTACCTTATTTAGTCACGCCAGAACCTAAGCGCATCGCGCGCTTCATCAATGCTTTAGCTCCAGAGATCAGGAGCTTAGTTAAGGTTGTTCAGCCTAGCACTTATAAATCGGCTGTTGAGCTAGCCCCTCTCCCTCACTCAAGATTCTGTGAGGCGGATGTCAGCCGAAAAGGAAGCCGAGGGAAAGAGAAAACGGAGGATGATAACTCCCAACGGTTTAAGAAGAATGGGAAGTTTGAATCCCATAAGGGTCAGAATAGGCTGAGGATAGACCTGAATGTAAAATCTGCAAGAAATGACATGGTGGGCAGTGTCGGTTTGATCCACAAGCTAAACTTGTGGTATTTGTAAAAAAGGTAGGACACAAGACCTTGGACTGCAGGGATATCAAGGATAAGACGTGCTTCAAATGTCGTGAAAAAGGCCACATAAAAACAAACTGCTCCAAGAATGGAAAAGATGATAATGCAAAGTCTAGTGGAGCTAAGAAAACAAATGCTCGAGCCTTTCAGATGAGTGCTCGAGAAGCTGTCAATGATAACAACGTTATAACAGGTACTTTCCTCATCAACGATACCTTTGCTAGAGTTCTATTTGATTCGGGGGCTGATAAGTCGTTTGTTGACCATAAGTTTAGCAAACTATCAAACTTACTCGTAAGAACTCTAGACATAACGTATGAGGTAGAACTTGCCGACGGAACCATAGAAACCGCTTCATCCATTCTGGATGGATGCTTTTATATCCATCAAGAACCATTTGATTCCTATCTCTTTTCTGCAATGAAATTGGCGGGGTTCGATATAGTCTTAGGCATGGATTGATTATCCCATAACCAAACCCGCATTGCCTGTGATAAGAAACTAATCGAGATCAAAACTCCATCCAGTGAAATGCTCACCAGCTTTGGAGATATGCACTACGGGTTGCCAGAAAAAGTTGTCATGCTTAAGGCCTCCCGATGCATGAAGAGAGGCTGTGTCATCTATATGGCACAAGTAACCATCGATGAACCTAAGCCAAAGATTGAAGATATACCCGTTATCTTGGACTACCCAAATGTCTTTCCTGAGGAATTACCCGGTCTACCCCTGGATAGACAAGTCGAGTTTAGGATCGACATTCTACCTGGATCTGCACCTATTGCGAGAGTACCATACCGTTTAGCCCCAACAGAAATGAAGAAAATTTAAGAACCCAGCTCGATGAACTTTTGGAGAAAGGCTTTATCCAGCCTAGTTCGTCACCATGGGGAGCTCCGATCTTGTTTGTCAAAAAGAAGGACGGTTCAATGCGTATGTGCATTGACTACCGCGAACTCAACAAAATAACGATCAAGAATCGATACCCATTGCCCAGGATCGAAGATTTATTCGATCAGCTGCAAGGGCAAGTTACTTCTCGAAGATAGATTTGAGGTCTGGTTATCATCAGCTTAAGGTTAGAAGTGAAGATGTCCCAAAGACCGCTTTCAGGACGAGATACGGTCATTATGAGTTTCTAGTGATGCCTTTTGGGATCACTAATGCACCAGCAACATTCATGGATCTCATGAATAGAGACTGCAAGCCTTACTTAGGCAAGTTTTCATTGTCTTCATTGACAACATACTTATCTATTCTCGAATCAAACGATCACGAGAAACATTTAAAGTGCATTTTAGAGTTGTTACAAAAAGAGAAGTTGTATGCAAAATTCTCTAAGTGCGAATTTTGGCTTCGCGAAGTCCAATTCCTTGGACACGTGGTTAGTGAGCGCGGTATCCAAGTCGATCCCGCCAAGATTGAAGCGATAATGAATTGGCAAGCACCAAAAACACCTTCAGAAGTACGCAGTTTCCTAGGACTAGCTGGTTACTATAGAAGATTCATTGAGAATTTCTCAAGGATAGCCACTCCCCTGACTGCTTTGGCCGGCAAGAATATCAAATTCGACTGGGGTCCGAAGCAGCAGGAATCTTTCGACACCTTGAAGAAAAAGCTGAGCAATTCTCCAGTTTTAACCTTGCCAGAAGGCATTGAGGAGTTTGTCATTTATTGTGATGCATCGCACATTGTTATGGAATGTGTGCTTATGCAAAGAGGTAAAGTGATCGCCTACGCATCACGGCAACTCAAAGTGCATTAAAAGAATTACACGACCAACGATTTGGAGTTGGGTGCCGTTTTATTTGCACTTAAAATTTGGAGGCACTATTTTATACGGAACCAAGTGTATTATATATACCGATCACAAAAGCCCCCAACATTTGTTCAATCAAAAGGATTTGAATATGCGACAACGCCGTTAGATGGAAACCCTTAATGATTATGATTATGAAATCCGATACCATCCCGGCAAGGCAAATGTGGTCGCTGATGCGCTCAGCCGCAAAGAAAGGATCAAACCTTTAAGGATTAACGCCAAAAGCATTGAAGTCAGAAACAGTTTGAACGAAAAGCTACTTGATGCACATAAGCAAGCCCTGATGGAGGCTAATATTGCAAATGAGGAATTAGGTGGAACTGTCGAACAATTAATGCCTGGAAATTATGGAATCCTCAGATTCAATGGGCGAATTTGGGTTCCAGTATTTAGGGACTTCGAGATTTGATCCTCCAGGAAGCGCATAACACTAAGTACTCTATTCACCCGGGAGGTGACAAGATGTACCAGGACTTAAAATCTAATTATTGGTGGATGGGTTTGAAGAAATCCATAGCCAACTATGTAGCTAAGTGCTTGACGTGTTCGCAAGTTAAGGCTGAACATCAGAAACCGTCAGGAGTTCTTCAACAGCTTGAGATTCCCACTTGGAAATGGGAAATGGTAACTATGGATTTGATTACCAAGTTACCTAAGACCAAGCGTGGTAATGACACGATTTAGGTCATCGTGGATAGGCTGACTAAGTCAGCACATTTCTTGTCAACCAGAGAAACGTTTAGTTCGGACAAGTTGGCTAAGATGTATGTGGACAAGATTGTGTCCCTACATGGAGTGCCGGTGTCTATTATATCTGATAGAGATACAAGATACACCTCTCATTTTTAGAAAAGCTTCCAACAATCTCTTGGCACTCAATTGAACTTCAGTACCGCTTATCATCCGCAGACTGACGGACAGAGTGAGCGTACCATTCAAACTCTTGAGGACATGCTTCGTGCATGTGTGTTCGACTTAGGTGGTAGTTGGGACGACCACCTACCCTTGATTGAATTCTCCTATAACAACAGTTATCATACCAGCATCAAGGCTGCACCTTTTGAGGCCTTGTATGGGAGAAAGTGTCGAACGCCCGTCTGTTGGGTGGAAGTTGGGGAAGCCCAACTAACAGGACCTGAGATAGTCCTAGAAACGACGGATAAAATATTGCAAATCTGTGACCGTCTCAAAGCTGCCCGAGATAGGCAGAAGAGCTACGCGGATAAGTGGCGTAAACCTCTTCAGTTCCAAATTGGGGACAAAGTGTTACTAACGGTGTCGCCTTGGAAAGGCGTCATGCGATTTGGTAAAAAGGGCAAGTTAAGCCCAAGATATATAGGACCGTTTGAGATTATAGAACGAGTCGGGCTCGTAGCTTACAAGCTCAAGTTACCTGTAAAGCTAAGTGGAATTCATGATGTGTTCCACATTTCAAACTTAAAGAAATGTCTAGCTGATGAGTCGCTAGCAATACCGCACGAGGATGTGCAAATTGAAGAAAACCTGCGTTTCATTGAGAAACCGATCGCGATCGAAGATTGTCAGGTTAAGAAGTTCGTAGAAAGCACGTGCCTATTGTAAAGGTCAAGTGGGATGCTCGACGAGGTCCCGAGTATACATGGGAAGTCGAGTCCACTATGCGACAAAATACCCCTACCTTTTTGAATAAATCTCGAGGTCGAGATTTCTTTTAAGGGGGTGAGGATGTAACACCTTGTGTTTTTACGTCCTATAAAATTTCGACACGTGTCCCGCTGATCCTCGTTGCCATGTGCTAGACGAGAGGGACTAAAATCGCCAACATGTTATTTTATAACCTCTGAGTGGTGAATATTAAAGCTGAGGGGTTAAACGTGTCAACTGCTTAAACTATGCCTCTGAGTGACCTTTTAACGAATCCGGAGCTTAATGATGTTCGGTTATACTCCCGAGAGTGCTAATCAGGAGCCATATTGAATAAAACATGCTTTTATGTCGAAATATGGGAGTTTGGCGAAGTTCAGGGCCAAAATGGAAATTTTGTGATTTGGCACCTCAGGCGCCACGCGCCAGGGACCTGGAGTCCCCGCGCGACGCGCGGGAGAGGTCAGTTCACAGAAACAGTTGCCAACTGCTGATCTGCATGCTTGGCCACCTCTCAACCCACCTACACCCCTCTCAGCTCGAAACCATGGCCTCAATTCTGGTTTTGGACACCTCATGTAACACCTGGAGTGATCCTAAGTGAACTCTAAACACTTGGATTGATCTTGTTCATGATCTCCAAGTATAAATAGAGGTGTTCATCAACCCCATTTCTTTCACCTCTCATTTTCTTTCTCTCTATCACTTACATGGAAGGAGCAATCCCTGAGTTTCTTAGTCATCCTTGGTTCACTTATAAGTGTTCCAATCCTTTCTTTTCAGTTTTATTAGGCTTTAAGCCAAAGTCAAAGCGTTGACGTAAAAACGCTTTGACTTTGAGCTAAGACCATTACGGTCCAGCCATAGTTCGGTACGAACATGGCTACATGATCGTAATTAGGTAGATGTTAATCCTTAAAAAGGGCACCTCCTAATTACCACGTTTGCTTGGTCAATTAACGGGTCAAAGTTATTAATAAAAAGTCAAATTGGGTAAGATTTGAAAATAAATTCATATATGATAATGTAGGTGTTATAAAATATGTTTTAACACTTAAACAACTTGGTAATAATTGTTAGAACATGTGTAAACATGTTCGGCTCGTCAATTCCAGGTTTAAAGTCGGTTCGCAACTAAAAGTCGTAAGTTTGACTTCTATTTGACTTTCAGTTCTGACCCGATTTAGCAACTCTAGCTACTGAAATTAAGTTGCATTGTAACCATGTTTAGTTATAGTATAACCTCTGGAGTTATATCACATGGTTACATAGTAATCCGAGCTTTTATGCAAGTTTTCGTTAATTATGTCAAACTTTGCTAAAATGCCCTTCATACTTAAAAATAAGGTTTTAAATACAAATGAGCATTCAAATAAGTTATGTAGATATATAAACATGACTAACTTATTTTGATGTCAATAATCTGGGTTTTGTTTAGTTACCGCAAATTATGCTTTTAAAGGACCAAAATGCCCTTTCGACATCCAAAATGGTTTTTAACATAATTCTTCAACAAATCTCATTACCTACGATGTAATATCATAATTAGGATTACTTGGGATATTAAATCAGATTGTAAACTGAGTTATGCACAAGTCTTTGTATAATGCCGATAAACGTCGATATTACCCTTATGATGCATAAAATGATTGTAAAGATACTTTTCATAACCAAATCTTTTAACTACTATTATAATATATTAAATAACTTATTTTGGTTACATAAACCTGGTCATAACATCAGTTTTTCTTTAAACATCGATTAACTCGTCATTTAGCGACTTTATCGCCATTTAGGCGCATAGTATGGTTTAAGAACCATATTAAAGCACCAAGACTTGATACCTATTGATTTCAAAACTCATTTTACATATAATTACAGTAAGTACATCAACTAAACTCAGATTCCCAAGTAAATTATCAAGCTATGTGTGAAATGACCAAAATGCCCTTACGGGGCATAGTTTGGTCTTAAACTCTAAACCACACACATACTCGATATCCTACTGATATAACATCATAAATAAACTATTTTTACAATAAGATTATGACCATTACATCAGTTTGCTCATAATTTCTTTTACAAGTCATAAAATGACCAAAACCCCCTTTTGAGGAGTAACTTGATTTTAAAACCATAACGGCCATACATGCTATATCCTACTGATATTACAACATGTTCAAATATAATGGCATATGGAACTGTATACGACTCATCCGGTTACCCGATTTCGCTTATATGCGTACGGTTCGGCCTACGTAACTAGTTACGTAATTTAACCGAAACGGGTTTAACCTTATCATTTTATTTCCAAAATCCAGAATGTAACATGTTTGCCCATATTAAACAAGTCTCCGTGCTTGTCGGGTTTAAACTACATTCTATTCCGGTCATCACTTAATCTAGCGTCTAGTACCGTTTGTATCTTTAAGCTACCCGGTTCGAGTCTACAAAGTAGATAGGACCCATTAGCATTCTAATTGGTTATAAACACCATCATTTCCAGACTAAGAGCCTCCCGGTAGATTGCCATATAAGCTTACTTTTTGATATTCGGCTGAGTTATTTCTCTTATTTGAAGAATTTGCTCAGGTAAATACTTTTAACTTATTTTCCCTATACGAGCTTGGGATACTGAATAATAATACTACGTGGTCGGGTATGGGATCATGTTATCGGATTGTGATTTACTAAATCCATATAAACCCGTTTTATTCTTATTGTTTGATAACTTAAACATTGGGAGTTAATTCGACCATGTCTGGGATATCCTTGGCTCATTTAAGTTACTAATGGCCACGACCTTAAGCGCGGGGTGTAGGCATACACCTGACAGACGCTAATGCTAAAAAAATATTGAATCCCACTGGTGGATTATTTAACTGGCATGTCGGTTAATCAGGTTATTCGGTTTCTGCACCTAACCCCATATGTATTGACAAACATGGAAAACTGTAAACAATGTCATTTTGAACTATCCCAAGTTATTTATAAAACGTGCCAAGTGCACCATAAATCATTTTCAATAAATATTTACAAAATGAGTCGGTTATTAGTATTTACCAGTGAAAACTGACGTATTTTCAAAAGACCAAGTTACAGGTGGCAACACGTAATAGATCGGGAGTTGCGCTATAGTGACGATAGAGGATTTTGCAGGTCTCTAGGTTGCTTAAAGTCTGTTGAACAATTACTTTGTATATATTTATTTCGATCCGCATGTGGATCTTTTCATTACAAGCCTTGTAATTTATTTTTGAACTTTGGACACTCGGTTTGTAATAGTAATTTAAATCCAAGACTTCGCTGTGCATGTGTTTGTTTGGTTATGATGTTATCAACTACGTCACGATATTCCCCAATCGGGCCCACCGGTACACGTGGAAATAGGGGTGTGACATTTCGTCCTTTATGTTTGTATCATATTGCAATGAATAGCCTTTAACTTCAATAATTACAGTCAAGGTCCTTTATTTGTAAATCTCATTACACCCTACGTCCTTTGGCACTAACCTGGTTAAACTTTTCTGTTAAGTATAGCATGTGCCTTGCACATGAGGATAGATTAGTAATTTACAAGTAGGTTTAATAATATATTAATATCTTTAACAAATAAACACCTTTATCTCCTTATCTCAAATATCAGTTCTCGTCTTTCTCCAACTAACCCCCACGACCACCATCAAATCCGTCGTCACCGCTATGACAGCCACCACCACAAAATCCACTGTCGCCGCCACCACCAAATCCCCATATCCACCACCACCAAAACCAACCTGCACCACCACCACCACCGCTAGAGGGGGTGGGAAACTGAGAAAGAGAAAGAGATGAGGGAGGTGACATTTGGGTTACGGGTCAGAGGATGGTGATGTTAAGCAAACCCGTGATGACGTAGTTGGTGAGATCTAGAGCTCCGGCAACCCAAGTAAAGTTCCAGTGGATTCTAACAATTTTTCAGTCTGGACCAACAATCTTTGGACCAACAAGAAGAAGCTTTGGATTAATCAACCACTTTGCTTCCAACCCAAACTCCCAGCAGGGTAAAACCCATTTTTGGATCCATCTTTTCCACTCTTTATCCTCAAACACTCACTGAGGACTTTGCACAAACACCTTGCACACAAACTTTCAAACCCACATCTTGAAGTTAAACCCACATCGAAAAGATCCAATCATTTAGATTAACTTTATTAGGAACAAAATCGAAACTCCACATGCTCAATTTTCAATTCCACTACAACAATTCTGACAAAACTTAAACAAATGTGTACTAGTACTGAAAGAAAAACACCCAGCAGAAGTTAGAGAAAAGAGAGAGAGTAAAGTTGTAGGCTTTATGTGGGGATTGCGTTGCGTTCTTGATCGGCAAAGATAAGGAAGAGAAATCGTTCTGACAAACTGTCGCCGCATCAGATCTATCATTGCCGTGAAGCTTGGACTCCCGTTGGTTGCCGGGTTACCGCCGGAGTTGGTTGAATATGATGTGGCCAAGGTTTGATTGAAAAACGAAAAAGTGAAAGAGAGGAGTAGAGGGACATGATGTTATGTTTTTAGTTTTAGAATTTTGTATTAAATGAGTAAAATTACAAAGTTACCCTGATGTGCCTTGCACATGCCATAGTTAACTGAAAATCTTAACTAGGTTATGGTCAAAGGACGTAGTGTGTAATGAGTTTTACAAATAAGGACTGTGACTGTAATTATTGAAGTTAAAAGCTATCCATTGCAATCCGATACAAACATAAAAGAGAAAAGTGTAATTTACCCTAAATAAAAATATGTGCGTTGCAATAGCATACTCGAAATTTAATAAATATTGAATTCTAAACTGTTGTTGCTTTAGTGTGCGTGTGTGTATATATATAATTTAAATTACATCTTATTCAAAAATATTATTTCATAATTTCTAACTAAAATATAATAAAAACGTAATCAGTGAAATAAAAATAACATTTATATATAAAGTTATTGTAAAATTTAATAGTTTATGGTCTAAACAAAATTGATGAAACTTTGAGGATTAAATCGTTAATAAGTCTTCTGATTTGTTACCATGTAAAATTTGAAGGATTAATTCGTGGAAAAATTGTTAAGGATCAAGACATGACAAATTTGACGCAACTTAAAAACACAAAAACAAATTTAATAATGTTTTTCTAACAAAAATATAGTTACCGTTATAATGAAATATGAAAATTAACTATGAATCATATTTATTAATATGCGTAATAGGTTTCAAAAAAGAAACAAATAAAATTAAGGAAACTCATATATAGTTATTAATTGTATGAAATAAACAATAATGAATAATTATAGGGGATGAGTAAAATGAGAACTATCTTGAGTTGTGAGAACTGTATGAACCAATATTAGTCATTAATCAAATTGGTTTTTGGATGAATTAAAAAACAGTAAACCAATGTAATGATTGTGTTTTTATAATGACATTTTATTTTTTAGTGACAATGAGCATATTGGTCTTTTTACTATAACTTTAATTATTGGTATGATTATTGATTTTGTTTTAATTAATAAGATTGTTTTTTTTTTAATTTAAACATGCATTTTTCTTTTAATTCTCATATAAATTTTTTTATTTTATTCTCAGTTAACTTTTTTAAACATGAATTATTAATTTTGTTTTAAACATGAATTTTAATTCTCCGATAATTTTTTATGCGTGATATTTGGCTTTTTTACGCGCGGTTTTTACTTTTTTCGCGTCTCTTTTTAAACTTTTTTTACGCGCCGGTTTTAAACTTTTTTAACGCGCATGTTTAAAAAAAATTTTGCGGGCCGATTTTAAGTTTTTTTGCACGCGGTTTAAAACTTTTTTTACGCACGGTTTTAAACTTTTTTACGAGCCTATTTAGAACTTTTTTACGCGCCGGTTTAGAATTTTTCTATGCACGGTATAAAACTTTTTTACGCGGTTTTAAACGTTTTTTACGCGCCGGTATAAAACTTTTTTACGGGCGGTTTTAAACTTTTTATACGCGCGGTTTCAAACTTTTTATACGCGCCGGTTTTAAACTTTTTTACGCCCCGTTTTATGCTCTTTTTGTGCCGGGTGTTAAACTTTTTTACGCGCCGGTTTTAAAATTTTTGCGCGCCGGTTGTGAACTTTTTTTACGCCCGGTTTTTTTAAAACTCTTTTTACGCGCCAGTATAAAAGTTTTTTTACGCGCTGGTTTAAAACTTCTTTTACACCCGGGTTTAAACTTTTTTTACGCGCCGGTATAAAAACTTTTTTTACTACCCGGTTTTAAAACATTTTTTACGCCAAATTTTTTTACGGTTTTAAAGTTTTTTACAAAAAACTAGTGGGATTACCCGCGCTACGTGGCGGGAATTCGATTCGGTTCGTCACGGTATCGGCTCGACTCTCGTATGTTTACAATACCGAAAAATTAAGCAAACTACGTATTTGTTTTTTTAAAAGCTAAACAAACGTATTAAAAAAACCAAATTAGTAAAATCATTAAAAAGTTGTATCAAATATAATGTTGAGGTATAAAAATAAAAAGTAAAAGAAAAAAATTATTTATTTATATTTTCTTCAACCAAAACCAACCATAATAAACTAACCTACAATTTTTACTGCACAATACACAATAATGACTAATCAAAAGTTGCAACTTCACAAAATTTTGCTCTGGAAAAAGAAAATCAAATTGACAATCAGAAACAAGCACCAACATAGCAAATTAATATTATGTATAATAGATTTTTTAATCAAAAAACATTTTTTTTAGATTTAAAAGAGAGAGAGAGAGAGAGAGTAGATATGAAATTTTGATGGATGAAAAAGTCTGATAAAACTTTAAAGAGAGAGAAAGAGAAGACATGACATTTTGAGTAAATTACCAAAATAACCTTTAAAATTTAAAATAATAGTGTATATGTGGAATGATCTGATTGGTGGAGAACGGTTCTCGCAACTGTGGATGGTTTTCATTTGAATCGAACCTTAATTATATACATACATACATATATATATATAGGGATGACTTCTTAGAACTTCAGTTTTAGTGAGAACTAAAGAACCAATATAAACCACTAGTTTTTTTTTCTTGCGTCATATAGTTTAAAATAATTAAAAAGGGTAAAATAGTAATCTTTCAAATAATTTCTCTATCTTACTAATTAAATAATAGCATAATTATCTCTCTGATTATCTTCATCTATCTCTAATTTTACACATTTACACGTATTACAATGATTAAATACATCTTGAAAATTGGTTGTTTAATTTTTCCAGATTAACTAGCATCTATTTACAGATATGTAATTATGTTATATGCAAAATTATCATTTTTGTTTCAAATATGAACGTCCGTTAGCAAATGTATGTAACTTCACATTGGTTATCTTTTTTTTTCATATATAATCATCTCAATACATATATGAAAATCTTTATACTAACTATTAAAAAAGTAGAATAAACAACAAAATCAAAAGCAGAGACCATGTCGCTTAATCTAAATGACTTTAATATTAAAACTTGAAATTTTGATTGTTAAATAATAATAAATAAATATAAAATAGTTATATTCTACAATATTTAAATTTAAATTTAAATCTATAACAAACTTAAATCAAAAGAATGATTATTCATTCCTAAAACTTTATTTTACATATGTGTAAGATAGTTATCTATATCTATCTATATATATAATAAAAGAAACCATTGGGGGACACATGTAACCTTCTGGTTTCACCTCATTTTCTTTTTCCTTGACTAAACCAAAAACCTAAATGGATAGCCCGAGTTCTTATGGATAGTCTGAAATCTCATTACTAGCTTTCCTAAATAACCTTATCTTACACCATACGATTCAAAAGAAAACTCAATCCTAAATTAACGCCATAACCTTCCATTCTCTCTAAAATCTTCTCTCGCAATCCATTATTCAAATGATTACCGATCATCCAAACATCAAGTTATTCATCATCGGAGCACGTAATTGACGGTAACAACCTCAAACCCATATTAGATTCTTTAATTTATGTGTTTTTTTTTGTAATTTTGTATGTCTTTTGGATTTGCTCGACTGAGAAATATACGATTCCGATAAACATCGCTTTCACTCATCTAGCGAACAAGAAGATTGAAAGGTAATATTATTATTTAATGTTTTTTGGTTAGTTTTAGGATTAGGGTTACACATTGATGTAATTACTTGTGTTGACGAGAATTGTTTTTGGTTTATTGCTCTATCATTTAACTTAATTTAAACAATTAGGTTATTAAGAATTTTCAGTTGTTAATTTTATATGTTTTTCTTTTTTCTATTTGGTTAATTTATATTTTGCAGGTAATGTTTGGATTGTAGCTCTTTTCTTTGTTTTCTATCTAATGATATTTCATTTGTTAAGGATTTTATTGTCACCATGAATTAAGAGTTTTGGATTTTCTTTTTTATTTCTACTTTTTTTGTCAGTAAATGATCATTTTGCTTATGTATATTTCTTGTGCATAACTTTTAGGGTTTTAGATCAGAGCGAATTTATCAGTTCAAAAAAATTGGTTTTATGTTAATTATCTTTTACTTATAACATCTTTGGAACTTACTAGCATTTTGTAAATAAAGGTCTCATATATGCACAGACTTTTCTTTTTCTTTGTTAGTAAGAAATAAAAAATTTTCATTATTTGCAAAGTTTGTATGGTGAAGGCTCGACTTTAAATATAACATTTTCTATAGTAAGACTCCTTACAGGGTTTTATTGAGCAATGGAGTCTCACTATAGTATAGGTTGGTTATATCCAAGATTGGGATATAGCATCTACATTAAACCAATTAGTAGCTCTTTTTTCATTTATATCTTTTATCTTTTTTGAGGGTTAAGATTATATATATAACTCTATGTTTTGAACTTTTATCTTTTTTTATGGGTTAAGATGATATATATAACTCTATGTTTTGAAGGTAGAAGAGATCTCTAATCTTTTTTTGAGGGTTTAGATGATATATCTATATTAAACCAACTCACATAACTACTTTTAGGACCAGTTGAAAACTATTTCAAAAATTAATTAATATCACTGAACTATTTTTATTTGTGAAACCGTGTGTTCACGTGGGCAATAACATAGTTTATATATATGTAAACATGTTTTACATATTTTTCATATGTGTAAGTTAGTTATTTATATATATATGTAAACATGTTTTACATATGTGTACCTTTGTTTTAAATGCATAAATAAACTATTTACATACATGTAAATAATACAAGATAATCCTAACTAAGAAGAACAAAGAAAAATGAAACCTGAAAATAGTTGGCAATGCCATTCCTATGCTAAGAACCCATTTTATTCCTTTAGCACATCTACAGTGCAAATTATTTTTCATATATTAAAATTCGCTTTTATTTTTCATATATGGAATAAATGTGTGAATTAAACAAATCAAAGCTAAACAATTATATGGAATAAATATGTGAATTAAACAAATCAAAGCTTTACCTGACTTTCATATTAATAACACAAAATCTAATCAGAACACGTGGATTTTCAAACATGATTTTGGCAAAGCGGTATGACGAAACTTTTAGGTTCATTTTTTTTTTGTTGCTGAACTGAAATAGAAATTAATAGAGATATATGGAGAGAGAAATTAAGAGAGATATATACAGAGAAATTAGGATTAGTTATGACATGGATTATATCAAAATTCAGGTGAAAATGTCATGTGATATTAATTAAAGTCTTTAACATCCTCTAAACTCTAAATAATTACTAAAAAGCCATCGTTGATTAGAGCCAATGATCAAATGGTTAAATGGTTGAGATTAGTTCTGCAAATATTTAAGGTTCTGAAATGATCCTAGCCATATATATATAGGTAAGGTTCATGCGAGAACCACCTTTTTTGTGAGAACTGCGAGAACCATTTTTGTTGCAAAATAAAATCTAAAAAAAATAAAGAAAACACTCAAAAAAAAATTATTTTTTTAATATTTTTTTAATTAAAATCATTATATTTCGTTACCAAAAAAAAACTTTTTTTTCGAGTAACAGTTATCCATGCACATGTGCATATGTATCATAACTTCGACAAATTCAGTAATACGTTATCACTAGTAGACGATTGCACTTTAATTTACAATACCATTCATAATACACTCAATTTGACATTAAATGCACATGTGCATTATTATGTATAACAATTATATACCGTGTTTTAGTACAAAAACTTTGTGATTTTGAATGATAAGGTAGGCTCATATATATGTTTTTTGGTTAATTATATCTAGTGGTTGATGAGTTCATTATAGTTGTCACTTTATGATGTAATATGTTGATTGAATCGTATAAACGGTGTTGATATACATGTAATAAAGTGAAAATATTGGTATTGGTATTGTATTATAAATGGTAGGAGGTAATGATATTGTATTATGGATGGTACAAGGTAATGGAAGTGTATTATGGATGGTATGATAGATGAAAGAGAAAGTGTATTCAAAGTAGTGTACCAAAACACCTTATTTCATGTTGATACATATAGATGCACATGTACATTTCTTATATTGGTAACATAAAAAGTAGTGTATTACACATGGTAGTGTAAATGAAAGTATAATTGTCTAATGTTTGTAATATATTACGGAATTTGTCAAAGAAATAATGAAAATGCACATGTGCATGGTAGTGTATTATGGATGGTATGATAGATGAAAGAGAAAATGTATTCAAATTAGTGTACCAAAACACCTTATTTCATGTTGATATATATAGATACACATGTGCATTGCTAATGTTTGTAACGTAAAAAGTAGTGTGTTACACATGGTAGTGTAAATGAAAGTACAATTGTCTAATGTTTGTAATGTATTATGGAATTTGTTAAAGAAATGACGAAAATGCACATGTGCATGTATGTTGAGTAAATATAACGACTTTTTCAAAAAAAATATAAAAAAAAAAAAAAAAAATGGTATTTTTTTTGGATTTTTTAGGTATTACTGTTTGTGTTCACACTGGTTCTCGCGGTTCTCGCAATAAAGGATGGTTCCTAACGGATCCTTGTCCTATATATATAGGGGATGGTTCAAATAAGAACGCTAAATATCGCGAGAACTGTGAGAACGAATGAAAAAACCACGAAAACTTGATAAAAAACAATTAAAATTCAAAATTTCTTTTTACACTTATCATTATTATTCGAATACAATGTTGAAAATTTAATTTACACGTTTAAATTTACGTGAATTCGTAAATAAATTTTTTTACACATGTGTAAGTTTGTCATTTACACATGTGAAAATTTGTTATATTTACACATGTGTAACAAATCTAATAAGAGTGATTTTGAAGAGAGAAATGAATTAATTGATGTTGTAAATTCTTATTTTAATGTTGTATTTTAATTACAATGAGGTTTGTATTAAAAAAATTGATTTTAATTGGTTTTTTCATTTGTTCTCATGGTTCTTGCAATATTTAGCGTTCTCAAGATAACCTCCCATATATATATATATATATATATATATATATATATATATATATATATATATATATATATATATGGGATGATCATGAGAAAACTAGTTTAAATGAGAAAATCAAAAAACTAACTAAAAAAGCCAAAAAAACATATCAATTTTTTTTTATTTTTTTATTAAAACTCACTATATATATTATATAAAAAAACTTTTTTAAAAATAAAAAATAAAAAAGCATATAATGCACATGTGCAACATAAACATATAAATGCACATGTGCAGTACAAGTCCTTTTTTTTTTAAAACAAAGTTTTTTTTATACATAAAATGCAGTGATTTTTTATAAAAAATTGTAAAAAAATTGTATGTTTTTTATGATTTTTTTAGCTTTTTTAGTTAGTTTTCTCATTATATATAGTTTTCTCATGATCCTCTCCCTATATATGTATATGTGTGTGTCTATATATATATATATATATATAGGGTAGGGATCCTAAGAGAAGTTCACCCTATTTGAGTAACTTGAGAAGCATTCTGGACCACACATTTTCTAAGCCTTTCGTAATACACACATATGTATACGTTAAAACTGACTATATACATATGTGTATATTACGAAAAGCTCAAAGAAAATATGTGGTTCAGAATGCTTCTCAAGTTTCTCAATTAGTCTAGTGCTTCTCACGTGATCTTAACCCTATATATATATATATATAATATATATATATATATTAATATATATATATATATATATGGCCATGATTTAGAGAAAACGGTGGGAAGTGTGAAAACGGTGAGATCGACCATCAGCCGTTGGATCAAAACAATCAATAGATTAGATTGGAACGGTGGCGTTTTCGTAAATAACCCCAACTTTATTACGTTGACGCACTTCATTAAGGGTAAAAGGTCTTTTAACTGCGATAACATAAAACGCCATACTCATGTATAAAACGCCAAATTATATATAAAACGCCATTAAGACATATAAAACGCCATATTTTATATAAAACACCATCAGCCGTTGAGTCAAATCAAATCATTGTGTGGAATAAATGATGAACAACATTAATAAATATAAAACGTCATCTTCAAATATTTCTTCTGTGAATCAAATATTACTCTATTAAACAATGAAAAACACCATAAGTTGAATATGAAATTGTACAGACAATACAATAATCCTAAAAAACAAACGACAATTTATACGAATTAATATTACAAACGCCAAAATATTGAATATATGATGAACAACATTAATAAATATAAAACGCCATTTTCAAATATTACTCAGTGAATCAGAATCCATGTTAAACGCCAAGTGTCTCGAAAGCTTAGGGAGGAGGTAACCAATTTTTGGAATTTTGTACGAAACGAATTGAAAACGCCCTTTATTAGACGGAAACTGTAGAATGACATTCTTCCCCCGCATACAATATAGCGCCCCTTTGCCACGTGTTAGGCCAAGATCCGTTCTCAAAATTCAAATCGTTTTCTCCTGGTCTCTTTTCTATATATATATATATATATATATATATATATATATATATATAGGGATGGGGTAAAATAGGAACCACTATTAGCTGCGAGAACCATATGAACCATTATCCACCCTAGATCTCTCATATGTATGAGTGGTTGAGATTGAATGATTTAAGTTTGATTTGTCTTGTAGTGATTTTATTGATTAAAAAAAATAAATAATACAAGAAGGGTAATTTAGGAATATATGACTTGTGTACTATTCATGTCAACTTGTCAAATTTACAATCAAACATCATAGACAACATCACTTTTCAAGTCAACATTAATTACATTTATCTATTTAAAAAAATAAGTAATTATAATACATGATTTTTTATACAAAAAATGCACTACATGTATAAAAAGAAAACGTCTTCAGTCTCTCATCTTGAGCTTTATTTTTTTCGTTATCCTCATCATTTAAACATAAAAGCCCCAACAACTTCGAAAATTAAAGAAAAAGACAGAGCGTTTACATTCCACAAACATTTAGAGGAGCTCGGGCCAGCTATCAGGGGCGTAAATAAACATTTATTATCGTGTGTAATATAAAGACATTTTTTTACATTCGACACCGTATGCGATTTTTTTTACATTCGACAACGTACGGGAAACAATTTTTCAAACGAATGTAAAAAACTAAACAATTACGTATGTCGTTTATAAACACGTTTGAAAAACAGATTTAGGCAGAGGAGCTTGAACCGATGATGATGGGCATAAAAAACATTTTTTATTCGACACCGTGGGCAAAACAAAATTATTTTACATTCAAAAACTTACGTAAAACATTTTTCAAACGTACGTAAAAACTATTTTACGCCTTTCGTTTTACATACGTTTGAAATATAGATTTATGCGTGACGTTTAGATGAGCTCGGGTCGGCGATCAAGAGAGTAAAAAACTTTTTTACGCACGTTGTCAAAACATTTTTTATTTATTTTTTACATAGTGGTGCTCTTGTACTCAGTTTTTGTAAATGTTTACGCACGTTGTCAAATTTGTTTACGCACGTTGTCATAACTTTTTTTTACGCACGTTGTCAAAAAATTTTATGCATATTGTCAAAACTTCTTTTACGCACTCTGTCGAATGTTTTTTCTTTAAAGTTGTAGTGCAAAGTCATCAAATGGTAACAAATGAAATAGAAATTCTCAATAAACATATAATAAAAATATAGCTTGCATTTTATAATGAAAATTATGTCAGAATTATAGAGAAAATAGAGCAAAAAAAATAGATATCATTTCGATAATTTTGTATTTTCTAATAAACATATAAGAAAAATATAGCTTGCATTTTATAAAGAACATTGTGTCATATTTAGGGAAAATAGAGCAAAAGAAATAGATATCATCTTCGATATTTTTGTATTTTCTAAATTATGTAATCCTTTTGTTATTTGAATTTAAAACCTAAGAGCATTCACAATGGATTTGGTATATTTGTGTGAGTGGGTTAGTTACATTGTAAGGAATGGTTTTGAGTGGTTGTGAGTGAGGAGATATAAAATGTTATTGTTCATCTGTAAATATACGGGAACACTGTTCATTCCTTATAAGTTTTTTAATATTTTTGAAAGTGTTTATGAGTAGAGGAGGGAGAAAATGTAATGATAAAGGTATAAATAATATTATTTAATTGAAAAGAAGAGAGAAAAAGTAGTATGTTTTAATGTAATTATATAGATAAAGATAAGAAAATCAATGTGAATGCTCTAAGATAACTTTTCCCAATTTTAAATATATAAAGTATAAAAGAAATGAAATAGACATATAAATGATAATGTGATGTGTTTTAGAAATAAAAGAGAGTGGATGTGACATTGAGAGAAAAAGATTATAATACCCGTTTGAATTAAATTGATTATAGGTGATGTGTTAAAATTCTATTGGATGTGAGGAGTTTTCATGGTTCTCGCAACTGGTAGTGGTTCTTCTTTGAACCGAATCCTATATATATATAGGATTAGGATCATATGAGAAGTATTAGGCTAATTGAGAAACTTGAGAACATTCTGGACCACATATTTTTCCTAAGCAAAAAAATGTAAAAAAAACACCAATTTTTTTTTGAAAAATCGCAGCTTTTCCTATTAGTGTTTTTAGGGATTTATACACATGTGTATATTGCTAATCTTTTAACTATACATATGTTTATATTTTCAATCTTTTAAATATACAGATGTGTATATTGTCAATTTTTTTTAACTACACATATGTGTATATACATGTTTAAAATTGAAAAATAAGTGTTGTAAATCTATGATTGAGGTGAATGATTTAGTTTTAGCTTTAGGATTTAACATTAGTATTTCAGGGTTTAGATTTACGTTTTAGCATTAGGGTTTATCATAATGGTTTAGCTTTAGGGTTTAGTTTTTAGAGTTTAGCATTAAGGGTTAGTTTTAGTGTTTAGTATTGGTTTTTAGGGTTTAGCATTATGGATTACCGTCAGGGTTTAGCTTTAGCTTTAGGGTTTACCATTATGATTTAGATTTAGGGTTTAACATTATGGTTTAGCTTTAGGGTTTAACTTTAGGGTTTAGGGTTTAGCTTTAGTGTTTAGAGATTTTTGGTTATTATTCAATGACCTGGTTTCAATGTCGCCCGTAATGAGCTCAATCAACATTCGTTTGACCCGGTTTCCTACACTTCATTAGATTAAGGATATATATTTTTCATAATATACACATATATATAGTTATAAGATTGACAATATACATATATGTATAGTTAAACGATTAACAATATATACATGTGTATAAATCCCTATAAAACCTATCGAAAAAACTGCGATTTTTCTAAAAATAAAATTGCGTTTTTTACATTTTTCGTATTTTTTGTGTCTTTTGCTTAGAGAAAATGTGTGGTGCAGAATACTTCTCAAGTTTCTCAAATAGGACGCTCTTCCCTTAAGATCCCAATATATATATATATATATATATATATATATTGTTGACGAAAGACGATGAATAGTAACTTTGTTTTTAGAATAATATATAGCTTTTTTTTATTCTTTTATTTAATATATTATAACAGTTTATTATATTATACATATATTGTTGACCAAGGACGATAAATAGTACCTTTATTTATAATAATATATAGTTTTTTATCAATTTATTATTATATTTACTTTTAATAACATATTTTTATTTTTATTTTTTTAAAATCATATATTCGCTTTACTATTTTTTTAATAATTCTTTTTTCCTTTTTTTTTCTAGAACATATATTAATTTATAGATTAAGTTGATACTTCTTTAATAATTTAAGTTTATAACTTTTTTCTAAAGTACATAGTTGTGCTCGATTTTTTCCTTGGCATTCCGTTATAAGTTTTGTTAAAAACAAAGTTGTACTCAAAATAAAGTATTTATTTGGTATCATAAAACGGTACGATGATAAACTAAGTCGTTCTAGTGGTTTCGCTTTCTAAACAATATTCTTATTTTTCAAATCACGTTTGTTTTACATTATCATTTACTATTTGCTAGGTTCCGTCACAACGCGCGACATTAAAAAAACTGGTCTATATATTAAAGAGCATGGTTGGTAACCATGACTCTTATTTTTCAAAAACCCCCTAACTTTTCTAAGTTTTACAAAATTCAATTAACAAGTGATAAAAATGACCACTTACTCTCTAACTTCAAAAATAGACCTTCATATTTTTGACTTCTTTTTTAACACTCATACTTTTATCATGAAACCCATTCTACTCTTAAAGTTTGCTAATATGTGAAAGGTAATCTTTTAACTTTGTAAACGTCATTTTCACCATCTAACGTTTCTATGATTTCCAGCTTATCCTAAAACTAATTTCTCACATTTTTATTTTTATGGACGTGTCGGTATAAATTCGAGTTCGTCTATGTTTTAACGTAACTTTCTTACCCCCAATTTCTAACTTCACAAAAAAGGCCCTCGTACTTTCAAACTTCTCTTTAACAGTCAATTATAAAATGTTTTCTTTTATATAGTTTTGAGTTGGACTATGTTTCGACGTAAATTTAATATGTTTTGATTTGACGGTATAAATTTGACTTATCACACGTTCCTACGTAAATTAGTTCGGACACGAGTCCGAATGATCGTCGTCTATACGTTATCATTTCGTACGACATTGCTTCAACACACGACATGTAAAAAAACTAGTAATAATATAAAATGAATAGTGGGTTGGCAGAGGATAATATAAAAAGAAAAAAAAATAAAATACTTGATTAACATTAAAAAAACTATAATATATAGTTGATTAAAACATAAAAAGAAATAAAAAGAAATAAAAAGAAGGGTACAATTATCCTATAAAATCTTTTAAAATTTGAGAATGATACAAAGACATAATGGATCACAAAAGATATGCAAAGCCAATAAATATAATGCAATGTCGAGGAACAAAGACACAACGACACAAATATGGAAAACATACAATGTTAAATAAAAAGACATAATAATCTAAACAAGAATTCTAAAAGCTAAAAATCTAAAAGCGAAAACCTAAATCTCATATCGTAAAGTTCGATGAGACGATTCTAATGTTGCTTGAATGAGGTCAATCATAGTACGGTTGATACCCTTTCTACGACTTCCCTTTTACGGGGACTATTTATTTTATCATAACCCATAGAAAGAAAAATAATAGGGTGCGTTGTTAAAAAATAAATTAAAAACAATATGATAAGTTCAAGTACTTTTTTTTGACCGGCGAATATCTTGTCCCATGTAAGACTTGAAACTAAATCTTACACTTAAGTGTATGAAAAGGCTTTGTTTTGTCATTAGATCACCAATCTTAGTGTAAGTTCAAATAATTACTGCCATTTGATGGATAGTTATTTCAACCGCATTCATTTGATAAATAACTTTTAATGACAACCATTAAGCTAAAATCTACCGTGAAAAGATAGTATGCAAGCAAGTCTTAGTACATAACATTGATTCAGTACCTTTGATATATAGTATGTGATTCACATAGAGCATAACTTGCATATTAATGAGAAGAAAATCGGATACTTGAGCTAAAGTATATAGAAGACCATGAATTCACGCATATTACTAATGTTAACAAGTATAAGATCATTTACATTGGAGCCTCTATCTTCATCTATATGATATAATTAAAAAACACATATTTCTCTAAATTATGTTTACTTTTTAAAAACCTTCAACATCCAACTCTATATCTATATTTTTTTAACGGCTAACTAAATCACTGGATACGCATCACGGGTTGCCCTCAAACGAACAAATGCATCCCCTCCTCCACAACGGTCAGAGTTGGATGCATACCTGAGACACTAAGCCACAAGTTCCGGGGAAAACCTGCCTGTCCAAAGGTTCACTGCGGTAAAACCCGGTTCGGCTCGGTTTCGAACTGACAACCTTCAGAGAGGCCTAGTTCTAAACTTAATTGACACCACCAATATCCGTTAAAGTGATGCTAGTGGGAGTAGAACTTGGAACCTCAAGGAGAGAGACCAAGTGACTAACCACTAAACAAACTTGTCAGGACAACTCTCTATCTTTATCTCTATCATACTCACAATCACTTAGTTTATTATTTATTTCTCTTTCCAACACACTCACAATAAAAATAGAGGTTAACTTTAATATATATAAATTTTTCTCTATTATAAATGTAGTAGTGTTTTTGTTGTTTACTCTATGTCTTTCTCTATATTATATAGAATATATTAATATAGAGGCTCCGATATAAATACTTTTAACATATGAACGGTGATTGCATCGGTATATGACTTTAATTCCGTGGTACTGTTCGTTCTTTATAATTTAGAGGGTTTTATGCTTTTATACAATGTCTCCTGCACATAAACTGTACTACTTTCTCATTTGTAGAAAATCACGATGCTACCCTTTAATTGTATTACATGTTTTATTATATTTAAAAGTAGTTACCCTTTACATCAAACTGTTAGCCTTTGAGTGTTAACCAAGTTTGATGCAGTTTATGCGTAGTGTGCCAATTATATAATTTATACATAGATAGTTAGTTTGATGTCGAAATCATATTAACTAGGAGTCTAGAGGGTCGATGTGTCGGTTCATCAAAGAACACTATGTATCATATACGATCAAGGTAAACGTTTGATACGACGAACCCTATCTGAATCTTTAATGGATTGTATGTTTTCAATCGTTGAATCTTCTTGATTAATATCTATCATGTGAGAATTCGACAACTTGTGTTCCATTACTGAATAAAAAACCAATCAACAGAGTAATTTAACAAATCAAATAACATATGCAAACGAAAATGGGCAATATATATTTAAATGACCATGTAAAACACTTTTCAAAACAGAAGTTTTTTTTTTGCCTTAAAATATGGTGTTCTCACTTCATGTACTTTTATATAAAAAAACATATAACTTTTTTAAACCAACAACTAATTATATAAAAGAAGCTAAATCAAATAGTTAGTTAGCTAACTTTTTAATCGAAATAATTGATTTTCATTACAAGGAAAACGTTACGTATAGCATTCACATCCAACCCACCAACAATATACATACATTCCACTAAAAAACAATTCCTATATCAATATATTTTCACTAAAAACAAATATTTTTCTCTCTCTTTTTTCAATTAAATAATATTTTTATATCTTTATCATTACATTTTCTCTCTCCTTCACTCACAATCACTTTCAATATATATTTAAAAAGTATAGGGGTGAACAGTGTCCCCCCAAATATACAGACGAACAGTAATATTTTCTCTCTCCTCCACTCACAAACACTTTGTATACTCTTTATATTTTAAAAACCCCGAACACATAATTTGGTTTTCAGGATGAATGCTCTAAGTCAGTATATGTAAAAAGGACACGTAGTACTGGTATTGTGTGTGTGAGAGAGAGGGGTGTGTATGGGGATGGGTTTAGTCTGGAAAAGGCTATGTCTAGGAGTAGTTAAGGGAAGAGGCTGCCTAGCCATTGTTATGTTTCACAGAACTGTTAATCCAGAAGTCTGATGAACACAGTTTCCAGATCGAGTCAGACAGTGAGAGTTCTGCAACAATTCCACAATGTCAAAAGATATTCTGCCCTCACTTTGTTCTTTACTTCTTTTCATCAAATCCCATTCAAATTCTTAAACTTCAATCAAAACTTGAAAAAAAAAAATAGTAACACCCCATGTAATAAAAAAATAATATTGTAAGTTGTCTAGTGCAATCAATCAATCGTATTCAGTAGATTCCACACATGGCGAAACTATTAGTAGGGTCTGAGGAGGATGATATATCTAACGCAATCTAAACATATTGTTTTTAGTTTGTTCGAATGGAAACTTTATAGCATTGCTCCCATTTCACAAGCTTAAGTGTGAAGTAATTTTTCATCCACAAAAAGATATGATATTTGAATAAGGTGTCACAGAATATCTAATTGTTTATTCTGATTTGTTAATTTTAAAACATACACTAACATAATGAAAATAACATAAGATAGAGATGGAAATACAACGTCAATCGGTAGCATAAGAACATATAGATTACAACATTGTGTCACATTTAATAATAACTATCATTATTAGAAAGCTATGGAAGTGGATTGTAATGATGTATGTTATTCCATGCTTGAATCCTATTCCAGTTTTGATCATCGTTCCCCGTGGAGGCTGGATTCATGTTCACTGGTGGTGCGTAATGGTTGTCGAAGAACCATTCCGTCGCCAAACCACCAACGCCGCCATCGCCTCTGCTGCTAACTTCCTTTCTTGAAGCGTCTAGATTTTGAAATAAAATAGGTTGTAAGCCGGATTCTTTTTGATGTGGCCGCTGATGGTTATTTTCTCCTGTATTATAGAGAATATATTAGTTAACTTTTATTATAAGTAGCATATATGATTTCATGGGTTACTTTTTGTAATGATTTCGATCAACTATTTATATTAATAACTAATACAATACAATTATTTCATCTAACTCTGACTGTTATGGAGATGATGATGCATTTTCTCGATTGAGGGTATTTCAGGATGCTTATCAAATGATATAGTTGGCAATTAAAAAAAATATAAAGGAAAGGAAACCTGTTTTCTCTAGTAACGCACCGCCACCGCTACCACCACCGAAGAGCATCGCCAATCGCTGCTGCTGCAGCTTCCAGTGCAAATCTTGGTTTAAAGAACTCAAAGCCTCTATTGAAGTGAGACTAGTGTTGTGATGAACATTTGTGTATGTAAAATTACCAGTTTCTTGAACATTTGCTGACACATCTCCTGTTTGATTGACATGACTAAACCCTAATGGATCAAGATTCATAAAAGCAACATTATTTGGTGTATTCTCTCCAAAAGAAGATGAAAACTGGTTAACCCTATTTGGGTAGTTTATCCCACCAAGCTGAAAATCCATCACAGGTGGTGAAACAACATCCAATGATGAATCACCTATGACAAACTTTGAGTGACAAGATTTTGTTTTCTTGTTCTTCCGACAACCGCCACCAATCGGAATGTTTCGCAAGGCTCCACCTTTGGTCCAATACCTTCTACATGTCTTGCAAAAGTATCTTGGTTGAGTTAGGTTGTAGTTATTGTAGTAGCAAAACTTTGTGTTGGTAGAGTCACATCTTGGACACCTTAGGATTGCTCCGGTGGCCTTTGGGATGATGTTTTCCGGCCACCACCGGCAGTTTGATGTTCATCTTTTCTAGCTTGTTTTAGTGGTATGTTGATAGACATCACAAAGTGATAAGAGATAATAGGACAGGAAACCCTAAAAGACACTTTTTTAGGAGAGAGAACAAGAGAGAGAGTTAGGTTGTGGGTGGTTTGAGTTACCTTTGGCAGAGGCAAAGATACACCAAACTCACGGTTTCATGCATGATCTTGGTAGATTGGAGATGGATGTTGATGGATTCTTGTGAACTTCATCAAGGAGAATAAGTGGCTTCTTGTATATTTATGTTTCAAGAAGTATAGTACTTAAGTTTTAAAGAGTGCATTAATATATAATCCAACCCACACGAGAGAAAGTGAGAGTAAGAACAAAGAGACTCAAGTACACATATCCAGTGTAAGATGGAACTTCGGTTGTGGGGTGTGGTGGGGATGGAGTACGAGACAAAAGTTTGGACGATATGAAAGTGACATAACATGCACAAATCGAGTTTTCTACATGTAAGCCCCCACCCTACCAAACAACATCACAAAATAGAAGCTGAGTAATTAATTAAAGAAGAGGGAGAAAGAAAGTAAAAAGTGGGAAACAAGTATAACAACAACAACAAAAAGGGAGTGGACAACAAAAGGAGAAATGTTTAGAAAGTGGTAAGAATATTGTGAATGATATTGTTAAATGTAATGGATGCATAGAAATGGAGATGAAGTATGTCACAAGGGAAACATAAATAGGGGCTAATGTTTATCAAGATTAAGATCCTCTTTATTTAATTTTAGTTACCACTCTTGAACTACTAGCACATTTAGGCCATCTCTAATAGGGACGTCTATTATAGATCTCTTACCACGTGGAAGAGAGATATGGGCGGAGTATGCGGTGAGAAGAGACTATGAGAAATTTGTCTCGACGAGCGCCATCAAGAGGGTTCCATGAGACGGGAAGAGAGAAGGGACGTTGATGATAGATTCAAACGTAGAGAAGACAGGGAGATCGTCCTACTCTTATAGGATTAGATGCTCTAGTAAATTAAGTTGCGCAAAGAACCATCATGTATTTGTCCCTTTTGCCTTTGATACTTTTGGCTCCCTAGCGCCAGAAGCTATCCACTTCTTGACGAGGGTTCAACGGGTCGTCTACAGCAATTGTTCAACCCCACGGAGGCAAGGGTTTGTATTTGGAAGGTTAGGGTTTGCAATTCAGAAAGGATTGGCGGCGCAACTTGTTGCCCGGCTACCTTCTGTTTGTAACTTGGCAAGTTTTCTGGCTTATATATGAATTATATTTATGTGCCAAAAAAAAACTAATTAATTCACAAGGAGTGTAATCTTTACTTACAAAAACCACTATTGATTCAAGTTTAAAATTAATAACATCATTTCTTGAACTTGTATTTGGTTTATCCAAGACTTTCTCACATATATAGTCATGAAAAATTAACCGATAAATGTATGAACAACATGATTTTGTGATTTCACATACTTGAGCTGGACTTCTTTCTTGCTAACCACTAAATCATGAAATGATACTTTGTATTCGTTTTTGCTTCTATCATGATTTTTTTTTTCTATATGCTATGGCTGAGTTATTATGAATAGGATTTTCAGTAGCTTCCCCATGTCACATGCACCACGTCTCTAATAATCTTCTTAGCCTTTTTCCAATGGCAATAATCTTCTTATACATCATGACAAACACATGAAAACTACACCAACAATATTATAGTCAACTTTATAAGTTGAGATACATGGTTAATATAGGTTGATTCTTATAAATCCAAGATAATGCAATATTTCCCCGACTAAACATGAAACTCGTGATACTCTTCCTATCATCATTCATCAACCTCACTCTGTCTACCACTAGAAGTCCAAAAAAAGCACATCTGTCTATAGATGAATAAAAAATCCATAATCCTATGTAACCTTGAAATATCCGATTGGTACATGCAGCACCTAATGAAACTAAGACGAATTGAACAAAAAAATTATATCTACATTTTGAAATGGAGCGAGCACATATAAAGGTCATGCTAACTCAGGTTAAACTTCAGTATCAATAGGGTTCCTGTCGATCCAAGCATTTCTTGGAATACTGGTAAAAAATTGATCAGTATTATTGGACTTAAATATAATAATAATAATAATAATAATAATAATAATAATAATAATAATAATAATAATAATAATAATAATAATAATAATAATAATAAAATAAATAATAATAATAAATAAATTGGATTTAAATAAAAAATAATAATAACATAAATAATATTTACAATTTCGTGGCACTGTTAGGAAAATAAATATTACAAATCCTGCAATGATTTCTATAAAGTATATTAGAAAAGTACCCGTGTTATGCGCGGGGAATAAGACACTTTCAGGGTGTGCAATGTTCGATCCACTCGGTTATTATCCTCAATCGAAACTGAAGTCATTGGTTAGTCTATTTAAATTACAATCAGTTTTCAGTTAATCGGTTTGGGGTATTCGGTTATATTCACGGTTTTTTGTTTGTTTCATTTAATTTTGGTTAATAGCCAAAATCAAAGTTGGCTAAAACTTTTACTTAAAATACATGAAATGAGAGTAAATAAATACATAAATTGAGGTATATAATATGAAATACATGAACTGAATGTATAAACCCTAGAAATATGTGAAAATATGAATGGTTCAATTCAGTTCCGTCAATTTTGGTTAAACGAAGGTACAAAAAAATCGATAACCAGTTTTGATTAATTCGGGTTTCAGTTAATCGATTTCAATTAATTCAGTTTTTCGTTGATTTTGGTCCGGTTTCGTCTTTTTTATTCGGTTTAGATTAACGATTCAGCTACTCCCCACCTTTAGACACTATTAATAATCATGTAATAATAATTCAAAAACTATAGCAATACGATACTCAAGTTAAAGATAATAAAATACTTGTTTTTATAGTGTGATGTTATCTCTTTCTCTCTCTCTCTGTTCAAATGAGAACCACCACGAACTGCGAGAACTTTATGATCCAGAGCGAGTTGTGTCATATTTTTTTGCACAAACGTAGATAAAAACATTATAAAGACATCTATAAAATAAAAGTAAAAAAATGTCGAGGCGGTAGTTTTGAGTGATGTAAGTTTTTTTTACGCCTGGGCGTAAATTATAAAATTTAATTCTACGCCCAGGCGTAAAAAACTTGCATCAGTCAAAACTACAAACTCGACAATTTTTTTTTTACTTTTTTTACAAATGTTTTTAAAATATTGTCATCTACGTTTGTCCAAAAATTTTTTTGGCCCAACTCGCCTCGGATCAAAAAGTTCTCGCGGTTCTTACAACTCGTGGTGGTTCTCATTTTAACTCATATATATATATATATATACATATATATATATATACATATATATATATATATACATATATATATATATATATATGAACGTACAAAAAAATTCTGACCATTGAAAATCATGGACCTAGTTAGTTTTTTTATAAGGGGATAAAATGTAACTTATTATCTACAATTTTGTTAAAGATAAGAAAATTAAACTATAATTAAGATGAGGGGATTAAAGTATAATTAGTGTTTGAAAGACTAACCTTGTTTTAGGTTGTACTTTATGCATTATAGCAAAAAAAAGTTCTTAACTTTTGTGTTTCTTAAAATGCCCTTATAGACCAATGTCTAATGTCTACGTCTTAGTTAGAGTCTGTTTGTTTATTGGTAGCGTAATGTATTAGATTTGAAAGTTTGATTTTGATTGTAAAGGACACATATACGCGCATGAGTCATACGCGTGTACGAGTACCTAGAGCGTAGGAGTCTTGCGCACGGAGGACAAAGGTCTATATTATGAACTTCGTGCGCATGAGCTCAAAACTTATGCATAGGAGAGCTTTTTAAAGGAGTTGTAAACAAAACGTTATCCCGCCAAAATTTATATGAAAAAGATATATTTGGAAATCCTCGTGTATACAATCTTGTAATTTGGATTTCGCACTTGTTACAAGATCCGTAGATATCGGTATGTGTTTCAAATCAAGTCTTATCAAGATCTGCAAGTAAAACCCCGGTCCTACAAGAGCTAGAGAATGGATATCTACTTGTGATACGTTTAGATTTTGTATATTTCAATGGAAAAAGCATCAAAAAGTCTCATTTTTCACATTTCTATTGGTTCCAACAGTAAAAAACTTCTCAATTTCTTCCTACATCTTCATTTTTCGTTTTTAAATAGCATATCAAAAGATCTCAACCAAATTCATCAATTTTCATCTCCAAATTGCCAAAATTCTACCAAAAATGGTTTCAAGCGCACGAGGTTAATCCAAACGTAGGAGAGTCCTACGCACGCATTAGTCAAACGTAAGAGCTCCTACGCGTGCAAGAGTGAACCGCTTGAAAAGTAATACGCTTGCTTGGGTTAATAAGCTTGAGTGGTCATACGTTCGAGATTCTGCTCTCAGGTTTTCATACGTTTAAGAAGTCATACGCTTGGGATTGTTATTTTTGGGAAATTTTTCTAAGGCATGGATTCTAAAATGTACAATGTTTTTGCTACAAGTGGAAATTCATCAAGCATAGTCCAAAACATGAATTTGGATAATGAAATGGGTACGTTTAACAAACCACAAAATCTTCTATGGATGGAAGATTACCCAAGTTGGGCTACACGGTTTGAGAATTATGTGCGAGCAACATGCCTAGAAGCTTGGATGGCTATAGAGGATGAGTATCTGATTGCGAGAAATGAAGCTGGAGAAAGTATATCTTAGATTCCAGATGGTGCAAAAGAATATTATACAAGAGAGAAGAAAATGTACAATATGTTACAATAGTCAATCAAAGGCGATATTCTACATCTTCTTCATCATAAAGAGACAACACACTCACTTTGGATAGCTTTCTTAAAAAATATAAAGGAAATTATGACATGCGCAAAAGCAAAGCTGATTTAATCAAGAAAGAATTCGAAATTTTTACTGCTATCAGAGGGGAAACTTTTCATCAGTTGATTGAAAGATATTGTCACTTAATTGTTGAAACTAAACGGAACAACATTCAACTGACAGATATTCAACAAGTTGAGTAGCTAGCAGATACGTTACCTGATGAAGAATGGGGAATGTATCTGATGAAAGTCAAGACCAATGGGTTACCTGAGTTTCAGTCTTAGTTCATTTGATGAAAAGCTGGAAGCACATGAAGTGGAACTAAGGAAAAGGTCAAAGATGAAAGCAAATGCCATTCCTCAAGACATTGGTCTCTATTACAAAAGATCGGATATTGCAAGTCAAAAGATATATTTAGTGCAAACATTCATCTCCGTATTCATCATATGGAAATGCATTTGTGGGAGGTAGTTTGGATTCACACAAAATTCACAACCAATATATGGAAGCATTTCAGGAACAAGTGTGAATCAACAACCAATTTATGGAAGTAGTTTGGGATTTAATACTACTCAACCAAATCAATCTCAACAACCTTTACAATTTCAACAAACACCAAATCAACAATTCACAATCTTAGCAAAATCAGGACCAACAAAATGCAACAAACTAGTCTTAAGAAAATTTGCAGTGCCACATTGCTGTGAGTCTAAATAATCTTCAAGGTATCACTGTAGCAAACACAAAGAACCATTGCGTTGCTAGCCTAGTTTTACAGTCCTATGAAGTGTTAATGGCAGGTCGAATTGGAAACTATAATTTAGACAAAAAATAAAGATTACTACCAAATAGACCCAGAGGAAATGGTACTGATTGAAAACTCGATGGTGTTTAGCCAGTGTGATCAAAAGGGCTCAGATATTCATGGAGATTACAAAAAAGAACAGTTTTGGAGATCCAAATACAAAGCAAGATTTTGATAAGTCAAAGGTTACATGCTTCAAGTGTGGTGAAAGAGGACACTTTAAACCAGAATGCAGTAACAAGCAAGTCAACAACAATTATAACCCGTTTGGGAGTCATAGTGATGATTACTACCAGAAAGCCATTTATCACCAAAACGAACCAAGAAATCCAGCTCAAAGTCCTGGATCTGTTAAGTCAAGAAATATACCAATTGAAGGTCGGTCTTCGAATTCAACTCCAAAGGATAAAGCCTTAGTGGTTGTCAAAGGAGACGAAGGATTCAACTAGAATTCAATTGTACAAAGGACCGAGGGGTCAGCTTTGATGGCTGGGATCAAAGAGTCTGAAGATGTCAAAGTGTTAGTTGAAGAAGTTGAAAAGGTTCAAGAGATCAAACAAAGGTTGAAATCAAAGCATAGAAAGTTAATGTTGAAGTAGAATCAACAAGTATTGAAGAAAAAATTGAATAAGAATCGACAAACTTTGTCGAAGAGGAGAAGAGGTTTTATATTTCTCAAGAAGTATATTTTAAATATATTTTTCCTCCTAAAATTGTTGAAAATTTTGTAGGATTCTTCTCGAACAATGCAACATTTGGAGAAGTTAAATTTGATGAGGAGGATGAAGATACTGCTGAAATAATCAACTTAAAAGAAATATAATCTAAATCGTCTGAAGAAATGGCACAGGAAGCTATGATGGCACAACTGAAAGGGGTAAATACTGAGTCAGTTGAGTCTAAAACCGAGATTAAAACAAAAAATAAAATTGAATCGGTAAAGACTAAGCCATCTGAAATTAAAACTGAAGATAAAATTATATCATCAAAACCTTTTCAGTGTCAAAATTGTTTAATTCCATGCAAACAATGTGTTGAAAAGGATGGTGACTATGATATATTGAGGGTTCATATTGAGAGTATGTTAGTTGATTTGAAAATACTTCAAATTGCTTACAACAAGTTGCAAAAGACAGATAAATGTTTTATTGAACAAAATTAAAAGGATAACAAAACAATTGATATGTTAAAAGCAACTATGGTAGAAAAACAAAAGCAATTGATAAGTATCTGGATGATATAGCAGTTTTGAAACAAGAAATGGAAAAGATAAAATTTGAATGAGAGAGTCGATAGAAAACTCACAAGTTATGTGACAACATCTCATGTTTTAGATCACATTATTACAAAACCAACAGGTATTGATGAAGAAACAGGATGACATGTTTCTGGTTATGGAAATCATGGGATTGGGTATAATAAGCATGTGATTCGTGAATTCGAAATTGAAATTAATAAAAATCAAATGTAAAACACATTGAAATTGTATAACATAAAAGATATTTCAGCTTGTAAAATGTGAAAAGTTGTGAAAAGTCTCAGAACAAAACTAAGACTAAGTCAAAGTCGTCGAAAATCCTTTTGAGTTCAGGAAAACACGTTTTGGCCTAATAGGTAGAATACTCTTGCTGAGATTTCGGTTAATGGCATTCACCCTTCTGGTTACTACGTGTCCTTAGTCAATCGAAATTTCGCGACTTTGGTGATTCTGAAAATCGAGGAATGGAACTAATCACCAAGATGTAGATTTCACTCCTATCTTGATATGTCGTTCCTAAGTGTGATTAGTACTTACCAAACGCGGAAATAATTCGAACTCGTTGGTAAGGTTCCACTAGAGTGAGAATGGTAAATTCTCATCAAGGTGAGAAATTCACTCCTAACTTGATGTTATAATTTTGTGAAAATCGTTGATCGCGGATTTAGAGTGATCACTAGAGTGAGGGTTTCATGCCTAATTTGGTGAGGTCGTCTCGATTGTGATATGAAAGTGTCTTCATGTGGTTTGTGTCAAACTTTGCCTTAGGGAAGGCGTATATTTTGATATAATAGAATAGATAGAAAGCAAATGGTAAGAATTTGGTAATTTCAAGTAAGATAATCAAGAATGGTCAAATGAGGTACTTAGCTATGGATTAGATCAAATCATGAAATTTTCTCAAATTCTCTATAGTTATGGCTCTGATACCAATCTGTCACACCCAAACCGATGGCAGAAACATCAGGGCAGGACGAAATAGATTGTTCGAGGCATCATAACTTGGTAAATATGACAATATTTAAATAAAAATCCATTTCCATTGATGAACTTGGTGGTACATCGTTTGGAATGGAAATACAACAAGGAAATTCAAATACAACAAAATGAAAAGTACATAAACTTAAAATGTGTTTCCAAAATCCATCCTACTGATTCGTGAAACTTCATAGCATCAATCTCCTGCAATTATATTAAAGTAATGGTCAACGCATAAAGCATTGGTGAGCATACAAGTTTTGGCTACTAACATAGATACAAAAGTTGTCATCAATCCTACATGGCATAAAAGTATACAAAAGCATAAGACATAACATAACTAGCATGCAACAATTATATGTCAAAACAATTGTGTCCATAAAGTTGTGTATCATGTCAGCGAAACGAACAAGACCGTGATTGAATAACTTAACATACACCCTTCCTAAGGGTTGTGTGCTACTCCTATAGTGCTATGCATGTAAAGGTTAGCTCATGACGTTAATGAAAAATATTGTGCAAGAAAGGCTTCTAGCATGTATGTATCCTAAGCATATCTGTAACATCCGTAAAAAACCGGGTTAACCAAACCCGATTCGTTTATTAACCGAACAACCAGTTAAAAATTTCGTTGCGTATTTAATGCCCAAATTAATTTTAAACGATACATAATTAATAAGTATATTAGAATATAAAAATTTATATTTGAAAATGTATTAAAAATAGTGAAATAAAAATTAAATGCTGAAGCCGGGTTTCGAACCCGGGTCAGCCGAGAGTATCACAAAGCCTTAACTCACATCCATCCAACCACTCCGCCACTTGTGTTGTTTGATAACATATTGAAACAATTAATACAAATAATAAATCTGGAAATCAAACCCAGTCAACAGCGCACCCAAATCCGCTGACGCCGGAAAACCCGACGATTTCGCCAATTATCGTCGGTTACTTTTGACTTAACGTAAGAATTAACGACGCCATCCGTCGTAACCGCCGGAGAACGGCTGACCAACGAATCAAGATGGTAATCAGACCCAATTCATCGATATTCTTCCCTATAAATGCACACCCTAGCCTCTAGTAAGCTTTTCGCTCAAAATCGCACTGATTCTTCAATCAATTTCACTCGCCGGAATTCTCTGCAAGTCACCGGAAAACCGAGACTTTCATCAACACGGTAAATACCTCGACTTTTTCTGTTTCATTCCATTATTAGACAAATTCTAATATCACTCCATCACCCAAAATCAACCCCAGACGACGTTGCCGGATTTTCTGTTTTCGCCGGAAAACTTCTGAAAGTTCCAGAATCTCGCTGTTTGCCGGTATGATCATTTAAACTTACTGATAGTCGTTGCTCATTAGTTCAATTTCACATCTAATCCATCCAAACTGTTAATTGATCCTAACAGCCGAAGTTCACAAAACAGAGCCGACGATCTTTGCCGGATTTCTGAAGAAGACAATCTGTTCGGTACAATCATTTCCCCAAACCCTTTCTGATCAATACATTACAAACACTTATAAAGTTCGTTAAATTAATTTAACAAGTAACAGCATGGTTAACCGTTGTCTGTGTTAAAAACATAAATATTTCGGGTTAGACACGTAGCTCAGTTGGTAGAGCTGCGTGCACGCGTACGGGAGGTCACGGGTTCGAGTCTCACCCAGCGCACACATACAAACGACCGAACCGGTCAACGGTCAACAGTAATGGTCAATAGTCATGGTCAACGGTCGAAAAGTCAACATTTTATTTATTTATTTATTTTATTTAACAATCAATTAAAAATACTTAAAAATAACGTTTTTAAAGTTAGAAAATAGCCTTAAACTCACAAAAATATATCCAATAATCCTACTAAAATTGATTAATAAAATTCGCTTATTTACCGAACCGTTATGTCATTATCTAGGTTAGTTTCTCTCGTGGTTAAATCCAATTTCGTGAGCATTCATCATCAATCCAAGAAACGTAACCACTGTGAGTGAATCTTACAACTCCCCTTTTTATTACACGTTTTGGGGTGTATCATGTGTCGCTTAAACTAATTCGTTTATTCAAACTCGTGCCATACCATATTATGATTTAAACTTATAATGTAAATATTGTTTGTAGTTATGTATTACATATTATCAAGTTGTATGCAAATTATTTGTTAGGCCCATCAGTTCCTCGTGGGAGACGAGTTGAACAACGCGTGTCTTAAAACTCATTCATTAGGCCCATCAGTTCGTAGAACAACGCGTGCCTCAAAACTCATTCATTAGGCCCATCAGTTCCTCGTGGGAGACGAGTTGAACAACGCGTGCCTCAAAACAATCTATTATTGTATGTGTGTGCATTATTTAATATTAATTGTTTTATGAATAAGTTTACATCTATATTTACTCATATGTGGTTATGCACTTTATTTTATAATCAATTCAATAAACTTGTTCAAATGTTTTTCATAGGATTCACTCGCCAACTTTTTGTTGATCCAAAAACCATTTTTACACATGATACAGGTGAACAGGATGAAGCATGGAAAACATAGGAAAGTGCCTTAGAAGAAAAATAATGAAGCCTAGAAGGATGTATAGGACATGTTGAACTTGTATGATATGATTGTATGATCTTCTTTAAAATTGTGATAATAAATATGAAACGTTATAATAAATGTCATGAGCTTTGATGATAACCCAATCATGCCCCGATCACCTTTTCCGATGCGGGTCGGGGTGTGACAGATTGGTATCAGAGCTTTTGACTATAGGGATATAGGATAGGTTATTAGACCCTTAGAGCCTATACTATAGTTGATTAGATTTTAATTGTTTAGGTGGTTACATGCAAACTCATGATGTTTATTTCTTTCATATATATTACATACACAAATGCATGCAAACACTTCCAATACTACTTTTTATGATATATAGTGAATTATACTTACAGTCAAACATACATAATTACATACACATTCATCATACATATTTCAACGCTCACATATTCAAATCATCTTCATACTTCCGTTATTCAAGATTTTGTCGCATTTTTCATTTTTCAAATCTCATCAAAGTGAGTTCTGCGACGGGCATGTAGTAACTGTAAGGGTACAAGTACCGGTAGTCGGAACGTCCTGTCTAGGTTGGCATTCGTATAAATCCAATATAACGGACCAGTTTGCCTACCTGGGGACTAACGATGAGAGTACGAAGGACCTATTAGGCCAAAGCATGCCACACCAAACGTCGTTCGAACTAACCCCACTTTGAGGTGTCACCGTGTCCACACCTGGATACATTCCGAATATCATACGTTACATACATATTTCTCGATTTTCTCCGGGTTTTAGTGTACGTAATCAGCCTAACACATGCGAACCATATGAAAAACCCGGTAATCATGGGGGCCCACATGATTACGAAGGTGAAGTATGGCGGCATGCAAGGCCCAATTACGAGCAAAGCCCAAGACATCCTATGGATGTAGTAGATTTATTATTCTATATTTATTTTATGAATGTTCATTCCTAAATACGACACATGATCCCAAAAACATCCAACTCATACTCTTGATATGTATTCCTTGTAGATGTATTCTAGTCTCGCTCGTAGGAAGATGAGATCAGGAAAAGCCCGCGAGCGCATGGCTGCCAAATCGCTCAACAAATGGCTGCCGTAATACCCAGCAAGCCCTTACCGCTAATCCCGTCAATCAAGAAGATCAAAACATTGTCAATCCTCTCCCAAAAACCACTAAATGTACCTTCAAGCATTTCAAATCCTGCGACCCTCCAAAATACGAAGGGACTGAAGGTGTCACCGCTCTTCTCCATTGGTTTGAAGAAATGGAAAATACATTTCTAAATTGCGATTGCCCCGATGATCGCAAAGTGCGATATGCTACTGGTCGTTTACTTGGAATAGCACTTACATGGTGGAATACGGAGAAGGCCAAACGAGGTGTTGAAGATGCTATGACTTTGACTTGGGAAGAGTTGAAGGAAATCATGACAAGACGGTTTTGCCCAAGGAGCGAAATCAAGAAATTAGAGGATGAGTTCTATTCGTTGAAACAAAAGGAAGGCGACCACACCAAATACAACAAAAGATTCCTCGAATTAAATCAAATGGTTCCCAACTTGTTCACTCCTCTTTACCGTTTGATCGAGCACTACATTCGAGGTCTTCCTTCAAAAATTCAAGACTCTGTAATAAGTACCACACCTGCAACCTTGGAAGCAGCAATGGAGTTAGCTACAGAGCTCACCGAGAACCGCATACGGAACAAAGACTTCAAGGAGGAGAAGAAGAAGGATAAAGCATCAACTGAAACCTCAAACTCCACCCAAACCGAATCCCCTTCTCAACCCATTTCTAAGAGAAAACGAGATGGGCAACTTTTCGCTGTCACCCAACGCAATCTACCAGCCTCACAAGTCGTACCCCTCCAAGCTATCCCAATCACTCAAGTAGCACCCAACTCAACTTACCCAAATAAGAAACCTTACCTTGGACCTCACCCTCAATGTAACACCTGTTTTTTTCACCATCCATCTACCTTACCTTGTCGACTATGTGCGAATTGTGGACGCTATGGTCATTTGAGCAAGGTTTGCCGCATCCCCCAAAACCAAACCTCACCCCCTACTCAAAACATGATCTAAACATATCAACAACCCCAATACCCCATGTTACCTTATGTTCGAGCTTATTTTAATTGTGGCGACCCTACCCACTATAGAAACACGTGCCCTCGATTGGTTAACATCATACACGCCCAAGCTCAAGCAAACCCAGTTAACCAAGAAAATAAAGAAAACCCAACCACTAGGCCACCAGCAAGTGGAAGAGTTTTCAACATCAACGCCAATCCTGTTGAAGATAATGACGGCCCAAACGAACCACCCAACTAGTCTCCTTCACCAAAAATCAAGATTTAACTCCAACCGCTTAGTTTTTATGTTTTTCTGTATGTTATCACAATTTTCACGTATCTCAATTATAAATTGGAAATTTATCCAAGGATCTTAATGCGAATTACTATTTCAATTTTGTTTTTATACTCATTGATTTAACATTCATATCGTCATACCTCACGACGGATCTTAGTGTCATCATTTAAATAAGTTGAGCTGTGTCTCACTTCTACATAGACTAACTTCTCCATCATAACAAACAAGAGAGGTACTGTTATCATTCAAACATGTATACTATCAGAATTAAGACTCAAGCTTTGGTTGATTGTGTTTGTTTATGTTTTAGAATCACATAGAACTAATCATATCTTATGGATAAAGCCAATGAAAATTTGACAAGAATATGGTGGATACGCCGCTGGTACTTCCTTTATATAAGTATTCTTGCCAAAGGATCAGAGGCATTATCAGGCGGTTATGAGAAGTTCCATGTAGGATTTAGTATTGTCTTGGTTGAAGTTTGTTTTATACTCACTGATTTAGCATTCACATCATCTCATCATTTAAAGAAATTGGATTGTGTTCCATTTCTACATAGAATAACCTCTCCATCATAACAAACGAGAGAGGTACTGTCACCATTCAAACATGTATACTATCAGAATTAGGACTCAGACATTGGTTGTTGTGTTTATTTATGTTCTAGAGTCACATCATAGAACCAATCATAACTTACTGATAAAACCAATGAAAATTTGACAAGAATATGGTGGATACGCCGCTGGTACTTCCTATATATAAGTATTCTTGCCAAAGGATCAGAGGCATTGTCAGGCGGTTATGAGAAGTTCCAAGTAGGTTTTAATATTAGAAGTTTTGTTTTAAGATATAACCTTATCTTTCCAAACATATCAAAACTCTTGCGCATGAAATCATATTTAGTCAATCAACTCTGTTTATCAATATTCAATTAACTTAGGCATAAAAAAGCGATTCCTGTAGCAGGGTACTCAACCCTTACAAGGAACGTTACCGCCTCAAACAAAAATTTAAACTCTTACTCCTTTCTAAGTATGTAACTGTCAAATTAAACACCATCCTTTTTAGACAAACATGCCACTACTTAAATTTCGGGACGAAATTTCTAAAAGTAGGGGATACTGTAACATCCGTAAAAAACCAGGTTAACCAAACCCGCTTCGTTTATTAACCGAACAACTAGTTAAAAATTTCGATGCGTATTTAATGCCCAAATTAATTTTAAACGATACATAATTAATAAGTATATTAGAATATAAAAATTTATATTTGAAAATGTATTAATGCCTGATACCAATCTGTCACACCCAAACCGATGGCAGAAACATCAGGGCAGGACGAAATAGATTATTCGAGGCATCATAACTTGGTAAATATGACAATATTTAAATAAAAATCCATTTCCATTGATGAACTTGGTGGTACATCGTTTGGAATGGAAATACAACAAGGAAATTCAAATACAACAAAATGAAAAGTACATAAACTTAAAATGTGTTTCCAAAATCCATCCTACTGATTCGTGAAACTTCATAGCATCAATCTCCTGCAATATATATTAAAGTAATGGTCAACGTATAAAGCATTGGTGAGCATACAAGTTTTGGCTACTAACATAGATACAAAAGTTGTCATCAATCCTACATGGCATAAAAGTATACAAAAGCATAAGACATAACATAACTAGCATGCAACAATTATATGTCAAACCAATTGTGTCCATAAAGTTGTGTATCATGTCAGCGAAACGAACAAGACCGTGATTGAATAACTTAACATACACCCTTCCTAAGGGTGGTGTGCTACTCCTATAGTGCTATGAATGTAAAGGTTAGCTCATGACGTTAATGAAAAATATTGTGCAAGAAAGGCTTCTAGCATGTATGTATCCTAAGCATATCTGTAACATCCGTAAAAAACCGGGTTAACCAAACCCGCTTCGTTTATTAACCGAACAACCAGTTAAAAATTTCGTTGCGTATTTAATGCCCAAATTAATTTTAAACGATACATAATTAATAAGTATATTAGAATATAAAAATTTATATTTGAAAATGTATTAAAAATAGTGAAATAAAAATTAAATGCTGAAGCCGGGTTTCGAACCCGGGTCAGCCGAGAGTATCACAAAGCCTTAACTCACATCCATCCAACCACTCCGCCACTTGTGTTGTTTGATAACATATTGAAACAATTAATACAAATAATAAATCTGGAAATCAAACCCAGTCAACAGCGCACCCAAATCCGCTGACGCCGGAAAACCCGACGATTTCGCCAATTATCGTCGGTTACTTTTGACTTAACGTAAGAATTAACGACGCCATCGGTTATAACCGACGTCCAGTTCCGCGACATCCGTCGTAACCGCCGGAGAACGGCTGACCAACGAATCAAGACGGTAATCAGACCCAATTCATCGATATTCTTCCCTATAAATGCACACCCTAGCCTCTAGTAAGCTTTTCGCTCAAAATCGCACTGATTCTTCAATCAATTTCACTCGCCGGAATTCTCTGCAAGTCGCCGGAAAACCGAGACTTTCATCAACACGGTAAATACCTCGACTTTTTCTGTTTCATTCCATTATTAGACAAATTCTAATATCACTCCATCACCCAGAATCAACCCCAGACGACGTTGCCGGATTTTCTGTTTTCGCCGGAAAACTTCTGAAAGTTCCAGAATCTCGCTGTTTGCCGGTATGATCATTTAAACTTACTGATAGTCGTTGCTCATTAGTTCAATTTCACATCTAATCCATCCAAACTGTTAATTGATCCTAACAGCCGAAGTTCACAAAACAGAGCCGACGATCTTTGCCGGATTTCTGAAGAAGTCAATCTGTTCGGTACAATCATTTCCCCAAACCCTTTCTGATCAATACATTACAAACACTTATAAAGTTCGTTAAATTAATTTAACAAGTAACAGCATGGTTAACCGTTGTCTGTGTTTTGAGCGAAGAAGACGAAGTCGTATTGATTATAAGATTAATTAAAATCAGTATTATGAACGGGTTACACAGTCCAGCGGTGGACTGTGTGCAAACAAACGCATACGTCCCGAGTTCGATCCTTGACACACGCACACTCGCTGTAATAAAAATGTTTTTTTTTAAAACCGAACCGGATCCACACGCAGTAAGATGTTAAGTATAATAAAAACCGGAATATTTACCAAGTTAGACACACAGTCCAGCGGTGGACTGTGTGCCAACCTAAACCACAGGTCCTGGGTTCGAGACCTGTGGAGAGCACCGAGTCGATACCATTAAATCCTTTTTAAAATAAATGATTTTCGGATTAACTTAAATAGTGTATAAATATAATTAAAAACAGAAATATTTCGGGTTAGACACGTAGCTCAGTTGGTAGAGCTGCGTGCACGCGTACGGGAGGTCACGGGTTCGAGTCTCACCTAGCGCACACATACAAACGACCGAACCGGTCAACGGTCAACAGTAATGGTCAACAGTCATGGTCAACGGTCAAAAAGTCAACATTTTATTTATTTATTTATTTTATTTAAAAATCAATTAAAAATACTTAAAAATAACGTTTTAAAGTTAGAAAATAGCCTTAAACTCACAAAAATATATCCAATAATCCTACTAAAATTGATTAATAAAATTCGCTTATTTACCGAACCGTTATGTCATTATCTAGGTTAGTTTCTCTCGTGGTTAAATCCAAATTCATGAAGAAGAGAAAGGAAAAGTGAGTGAAATCATTTATAAACTTAACAACTTTCTACTCAAAACTTGCATAATTTCAGCTCTTGAGGGAGTTTGAGTGAGTTGAGGAGTATAGAAAGTGAAAGGAAGGTGTGGGATGCTTGGTTATATAGTGGTTGATTAGGGTTAGTATTTTAATGTAGGTAGAAGGTGATTGGGGAAGAAAGGAGGTGTGAAAAGGTGAAATCCGGTTGGCCAAATAAACTTACTGTGGATTATGCCTCGTCTTGTCGCACGACGAGGAGGACTTTGGTGGTCGCGCTACACCCTGTTCCAAACTTGTTGAGTTTTGTCCATTTTGGTGCCTGAACTTGTTTTCGTTGCATTTTATGTCGTAAACTCATGTTTTATCGTTTTTTCACATATGTAGAGTGTATGTTTTCATGTCATAAGTGTCGTGCATGTGTGAATGTCTTGGCTTTGCGTGTAAACACGTTTTTGACGACATGTTACACAAGTATGAATTTAAATATGATTTGTTATAAACATGATTCCCCATTATGATCAAAGTCTCGGATTATAAGACTAAAATGATATACGAATACAAGCTTTCTAAAAATAAAAACATGAAAATACGAAACATTACACAAAACAACTTGTTTCAAAACATCACATAGTGTTTGTTTTTTTATTAAAGTAAACTAAGGCAAGGTCCATTCCCTATGGGAAGCAAACTTGAATAGCATCATGGATTAGCACCTGAAACATATGTGAAAAACAGGGGTCAACTACAAAGATTTGGTGAGTAACATAGGTTTGTTTTGGTAAATCACATGGTAATAGTTTAAGTATAAATTGTATGGCTCTATATGGAAAACTACGCATTTTTCATAAACAAGGCAAGGTCGTTTGGGTATACATTCAAACCTTAGTAGACTGGTAGAATAAACCCAAAGGGTTACCTAGAACATATAATTCGGTTTCTATCATTCCCAAAGGATACTTCCATAAACTAACAAAACCCATTGGAAACGAGAATGGGGTGTGACACCTATAAATGTTATAACATACTACTCTTAGGCTTGGCCAAAGCTAATGAATGTATTTAGTCATGGATATTTACGAACCACCAACTTTCATAAAAAAGGAACATAGAATTCACATAAGCCATGCGTATTAAGTTTATATTAGAATGTAGTCACCACATATGCATCACCCCAAAGGTTTTGAATGTAAAAATGAGAACTATGTACTTACCTTGACAGTTGGCGATGAGTTTGTATGTTCTCAAAGATCACAAGCGAATCCTAATAATAAGGATGGTTTATTAAGGTTTTGAAAATGGTTTTAACCCACTATGGCTTGTTTATATGGTTTAAGTTATTTTAACGAGTCTTACGCGTAAATACGAGTTCGGATGGGGAAACGGGTTTGTGACAAGTCAAATAAGCTAGTACGTATTTTTTTATGTTGTAAAAATTTCTTTGATGTCAAATACCATATTACATATGTTTAAAAGTTCATTTCTTGGTAACTATATAAAGCTGCGTTTGACTTTTAAAAAATTTGTTTTGACTTGCCATTTTGACCCATTTAGACACGATGATCATGAGATACAAATGTAGGGTTTTGTTCCTTACATTGTATGGAAAATTTGGTTTAATTTGATTTGTTATTGATCGACCAAAGTAGTCCGAATTGAAAGTCAAACAGAATGGTCAAATCGTTGACAATTTGCGATTTCGGGCGGAATTAAGCTACGAAACTAATTGTTATGGAAAGAGCTTAAGGAAAAAAATTACTTACTTCGGAGGATAACTCCAATGACCAGAAAGAAAAACTTACAAAGTAGGAGCAAAGAACTCACACTTAGACTTGAGTTTGGGATGAATGAAAATGAAGCTCAAGCTTTCTATTTAAAGCAATAGAGGTTTCATGAGATTGGAAAAGTGTCCAAGGGTGTTCTATAGTGTCACCTAGGTGTCAAGAGCAGGTGAGTTCTGGCAAAAACTTGCAATAGGTGTCAAAATGGCAAAGAGGGATGCTGCCAACGATGTTTATGTTGTCTGATACCCCTTGCAGACCACAAGGGATATTCCATACGGTCCCCAAGTACCCCTGACACAGAAAAATTATGGTTTTTGCCAACTTTCATCCCCTCAACTTCATATTTTAGTTTTTTTTGATGATTTTAATCCCAATTAAACTTAGTTAGGTTATGAGGAAGGTTTTAAGGCACGTGTTACTTAAAATTGTTCCAGTAATAACGTTAAGTTAAATTTATTTAGCTAACAGGTAGGATAACGAATACATGTGTAATAAAAAGTAGAGTTTACTAAGTATGAAATTGATGGATGAACAAAAGCTTGAAATTATAGGTTACAACGTAGGTTGCAAATCACGACTTAACCCCATAAATCTCGTGTTTATTCATGCTTATTGTGTATGTGTGTGTGCTAGTTAATTCTAACAAGTGGTATCAGAGCCACGCCACTCGATCGTGACACACCAGACCATCGTCGGTTAGCCTCACAGCCCCGCAACTAGGGTTCATACATGTGTGTTTTCCGTCGTTGCTTAGGTGAATCATCGACACGATTCCACAGCAGCAACCATTGTCTGCGGTAGCTTTTTTTTTTTAAGAATTAAGAATTCCAGTATTTTATTTAGTGAGACAATACAAGAAAATAGTATATTTTTTGGTGTAGGGGAACAACGGGTTTTCTAAAGGTCATTTTTCTCTCGTAATTTGGTGATCCGGTGATTGTTTATTCAGACATTAGACAGTCAAATGCGTTATTAAAATGTTTAATTCTAGTTTTTGTAGATTGGTTACACACACATACACATATTATTTTGTGTATATATATAGAGAGAGATAGAGTGGTGTGTGTGTGTGCAACAGAACAACCATTAAGTTCAGGCAGCCAGCCATAGTTGTGTTTGAACACTAGTCTCAATCTTCACTCAACTGGGAAGTACTCATATTTGAAATAATGGTTTACAACAGTAACATCACGATAGAATTTGATGGGAAGAAGTTTGGTTGGTAGAAGATGTAGGTTGAAGCACTACTTTGTCAGAAAGACTTGGATGTAGTGCTCAAGGATGAAAATCCAGAAACGATGTCACAAGCATATTGGGATGGTTGGATAAGAAAGCCAGAGCAGTGATAATGCTTTCTCTCAGAGAATGTAGCATTTCATATCCAGAAGGAGAATTTAGGTAGAGGAATGATGTCAACATTATCTAACATGTATGAAAAGCCTTCTGCGGCAAACAAGGTTTATCTTATTCGAGAGCTTGTGAATACTACGATGAGGGAAGGTGATTCGTAACATTCCACATCAATAACCTAAACTCGATCTTGTCATGTTTGGGCTCTGATGAATATCAAGTTTGATGTTGTGGTCCAAGCCCTATTGTTATTGTCCTCATTACATGATAGTTGGTCCGAAACCGTAACTGCTATTAAGAGCTCTTCAGATACGGTTAAGTTCACGTTTGCGAAGATGCATGATCTTATTTTGTGAAAGGACGTTCGACGTCGTGGTTCAGGTGAGTCTCAAAGTTCTTTTTTCAGCACATAGGGCAAGGGAAGAAAGAATCAACATGGAAGTCGTCAAGGCAAGAGGAGTAGTGTGTCTAAGGCTCGGAAGGATGTGATATGTTGGGACTATAACGAAGTAGGACACTGTAGGAATCAGTGTTCAAAACATAAGAAATAAATAAATTCTACATCAAACCACATAGTAGATAATGACGCTTTGGTCTGTAATGTGGATAGTAGTGTGGATTCCCGGGTTATGGATTTGGGTGCTTCAATTCACACTACCATAGCTGTGAAGCACTGGGAATCTGTAAGTTGTAGATTTTTGTAAGATACGAATAGCAAATGATGAAGTCCTGATGTCACAGGCATGAGTGGTATTGACCTAGTTACTTTAGTTGGATCTACTTAGACTTGAGAGATGTGAGAGTTATTCCAAGCTTAAGGAAAATGTTTACTTCAGTCGGATGATTAGGGTCACGAGGTTATGTTCGGTAGTGGACAATGGAAAATAATTAAGGTAAATGTAGTGGTTGCACGTGGAAAGAAGAGGGGCTCATTGTATATGGTCGAGATACCACCAGAGGGAGTTAGTCTGGTTCTTGTAAAAGAAAAATCTTGTTCACATAATCTTATAGGCAGAAGAGGGTTACTTTTGCAAGAAAGGCAGCCAAGTAAAGTGAAGATTCAGGAAGAACGAGTTCAGAAGGTTAAATCAGTTAAAGGACTTCGTGACAGTGGGAGCACGACTTTTGTTTCAGCTACACTTCTTATGATGGAGAGTGTTAGCTCTCAGGTTTCCTCAGGGTCTAGGCACTTCGATTTAAGTGGGAGCGAAAGGGACAGAGAATGAGTCACGGGTAGTGATAGATGAGTTGAAGCTTAAGAGCTTCAACGAGCCTTGAGGTTAATTGATGACAAGGTTGGTGGCAGCTAGAGGTGACGCTTAGAGTTTCCATTGACCTATTACAGAAGTACAGTGGAGGGCAGTTGATGATGTCTTTGAAGCCTCCAAGTGGCATATTGTTGGGTTGTAGACTTCTCGACACCAGTAGGTGTGGCGTGACACACATAGGTTGTCGGCCAGAGTCGTGACCACAGGATTTATTCTTTAATTATGGGTTCTAAACCTAATTGTGTAGTTATAAAATTAATTTCTCGTACTTGTAATGTTTAACACCTGAATAAAAGAATACCCTAGTTACCCTGTGAAAGAAGGTTGCAGATCGCAACTGAACCACGTAAATCTTGTGTTTGTTCTTTCTTATTGCGTGTGTGTGTGCCATTAATCCTAACACCAATATGCTCGAGTCCAGCCATCATGTTTGATCTTCGAATTATTTTGCTTTATATTCTCCTTATGAGTTAGCCTACTTAGTTTATTGTTGCATCTATTTAATTGTGGTCGTTCTACCGTATCAATCTAATAAAATTGTCTAAACTTAATAGAAGTATTACCAACATTTAAAACTAAATTAACCATGAACAATATATATAACCTCAAAGCGAAATTTCATCCAGTAAGATACGTCTCAACAAGCAGGTAAATAAATCTATTCCAAAATAGGAAGACATACTTAAAAAGTGCAAGAATATATTAAACTAGAAACAAGATATTGAGTACACATGAGGATAATATATATATAAAATCTCCACCTTGTCACTCTATATGGAAGGGTCATTAATCCAAGTGACCATGTACCGAAGTTAAACTATCCATAAACTACACAATGTCGAAGAAAAATAAGAGCTTGGTTGAAAGATTTGTGGTTGCAGCCTTATCAACATATAAACCTAATTTCTCGTTATATAGTCTCTGAATTGAAGAAAGATGGTACACGGTTATGCTTCTTTGGGGGACATAATTGTACCTATTTTTTTACGCAATGCTCCTAGCCACACACGTGATCTTAGTCGTGTGAGCGGTCTTGTGTTTTGTTTTAAAGGAGCCAAGACTTGGTCGTCGGCATAACACTAAAAAGAGCTGCGAAAACCTAGTCCATGAATGATCTCTTGACGACGCAAGAAGACATTGCCTTATTGATGTTTGCCAATGAGTCTATAGGAGTTTTGAATGACCATAAGTATATATAGGCTCATGGACGGTTTGACTACAGAGTGCTTGCTGTCACCGGCCCATCATGCGAGTGCACCAATTTGGTTAGTAAGTTTCTATGGACTTACAATTGTCTAGCTATATTGAAGAGTTGGAGCTGCATTCTAAAAGATGTTTGTCAATAACTAAAGGCTTGGCATTTACACGTTATATTGTAACATTAATCGATATGTCGTTTTATAGTAACCACGATATTTGGTTTGTTAAACGTTTGAAGTTTTATTATCTTGTTCAGTCTAGACGAAAAAATTAGGGTTTGAATGCTTTATGGACCGATGAATAATTGTGATATTCTTTGTTATAGTAACCACGATATTTGGTTTGTTAAAACTGAGTTTATTATCTTGTTCAGTCTAGACGAAAAATTTAGGGTTTGGATATTTTTGGACCAAGGGATGATTGTGATATTCTTTGTCATCGTTGAAATAGTGCAATTAATACAATTTTTTTGGGATAAAGACAAATATAGACCCTATACTAGGCAATATATAGCACCATACTTGGTTGATCTACAAAGGAAAGTGGGGATGTGGTCATTCTACAACATAAATGGTTTGCATTGTTAATAAAAGACCCTGTCATCAATATGGCAGCTGGTTAGGTTTGTGTCACAAACATTTAAGAATGTTACTTGATAATGTAACCACAATGAATTCCGTTTGTGTATAAATTTTTTATTTTTGCAATACATATTTTTCTTAAAAGGACGATCGAAAAAACTAACATTAACCTATATCAGTTTTGGTTTAAGAAGTTTAACGATCCACGTCTATTATCAACCATGTGTTTACGTTCAATTGGCTAGATTATTCGCCGATCTTCTGATCTTGATATTCATGCTTCTACCGAAGCTGACTAAGGCATGATGTTTAGCTAGTAAACACTTTATCACTAGCAATGTGTGTTTCTTTTTTTAGCATTGGTCTATTGATATGTTACATAGACCATATAAAGCTCTAAACGGTTGAAAATGAATGTGACATACAAATAATTGACATAATTAATTGTTAAGTCTTGATGTGTATTGGTTGATGGGCATGTAAATGAAAGGGAGGGACAAAGCTATTCTGGTTGCCTTCATGTCCCGTGGCGACCAGCAGCCCCACAACTAGCCCTAGGCTACTCTACTAGTACTGGTTTACTTGTACTTCATTTTCTGATTGCATGAACTTCGATGCCTCCATCTATTGATACAATGAAATGACTTGTTTGGACGGATTATACAATGAATGACTGAAATCCTGCAAAATAGAAGCTTATTAACCATATTTGAAATGATAAAAAAAATAGTGATGACTTAGATTTAATTTGATAAAGAACTAGTCTTAATCTCACCGTGTTGCGGTGCAGGGGTGTAAAACCGTGATTCAAACATTGCGGGCAGAGGGTTGTAAAATAAAGCAAAGTAGCAACGGACAAAGACCAAAACTTGGAAAAAGCGTAATAAAAACATGAATTTCTAAAACTAAGTGACTCACGTAACGTAAAATATAGACAAAGTCGAATTTTTAGCGACAATTATTAGAAGTTCGAGGGGATAAAACAAAGCTAAGGGACCGAATGTGACCACCAAACATTGGTTAAATAGCAACAGAACAAAACAACCCTTAGAGCATTCACATCCAGCTCCCTGAAAATATACATACATTTCACTAAAAACAATCCTATATTAATATATTTCCACTAAAAACAAATACTTTTTCTCTCTCTCTTTTCAATTAAATAATATTTTTATACCTTTATCATTACATTCTCTCTCCTTCACTCACAACCACTTTCAATATATATTAAAAAGTATAGGGGGTGAACAGTGTCCCCCCAAATATACAGATGAACAGTAACATTTTCTCTCTCCTCCACCACAACCACTTTTTATACTTTTTATATTTTAGAAACACCACACACAGATTTTGATTCCAAGGATGTGAATGCTCTTAGAAACCAAATATGATTACCATACACCGTGTAAAGTAACAACCCAACGACGAACAAACTTGGTAAAAAAACATAAAATAAAAAATATTAAAACAAATAAACTCATTTAACTTTTGTGTCAAAATTATAAAAAACCAAAGTTTTATTACAAAAATAAAAATTAAAAAGTTTACTATGAAAAAAAAAACAAAACACAAAAGCATAAAATACAAAATTGACACTATTCCTCCTAAAATTGTAAATTTTTACATATAGACAACTAGTGTTATACACCGCCCACGTTGTGGGGCGCTAAACCGATTATTTCTTAAGTTAATAACATGTATGCCTATATTTCGGTTACTTATACATGTACTTATAACACGATCTGAAAAAAGATACATCAAGTCAACTAGTTAAACCAAGACACTACCATATTTTTGCTAAAAAAACTAAACGATGGCAAGCATATAATTTAGAGCTGGGGGTAAAACAATAATTTGTCAGGACCAATTAGCGAGTGTTAGGCAGTTGTTTGCACGAATAAAAATTACATGAGTCAACCAAGTAAGATAAGACACTACCATAGTTTTGCAAAAAAAAACGATGGCAAGATTGCAATTTGAACTGTGGGTAAAATCGTAATTTTGAAATGGAGGCAAAATCATATTTTGAACTAGGGGCAAAACCATAATTTTATTTTGAACTGGGGGCGAAATCGTAATTTTTAACTGAATAATTTTAAGCTGGGGCCAAAACCAAAATTTTATTTTGAACTAAGAGTAAAACCGTAATTTTAAACTGGAGATAAAATCGTAATTTGGCAAGACTATAGCCTGAGGCAAAACCATAATTTTATTTTGAAATAAGGGTAAAATCGTAATTTTTAATTGAGGGCAAAATCGTAATTTTTAATTGGGCAAAAAACAAAAGTTTTATTTTGAAATGGAAGCAAAATCGTAATTTAAACTGGGGAAAAAATTATTATTAGGCAGAATCAATGATGAAAAAAGAGATAGATGCACGTACCCCTTACCGCTGGAAGGGATCCCCCTTCCCAAGTTAGCGACCCAGCAACACACCCTGGCGATGAATAGCCTACCGGGTGGGCAATTTGGTTGAAGCAGGGCTCGAACCTGCCCACACCAGTTTGTAATGGGGACCAATGATGAACGCAATTCCTCATCTTCCTTTTGTAATTATGGATAACTATTATTATGTGCTAAAGAAAAAATAAATAAATAAATAAAATATATCATTTTGGAGGGAGGTTTGGTTAGACTCAGAGCCGCTTTCTACTTGATATCCAAAGTATTTCTAATTGGAAATGGATAAAAGATATTTGCTTTCAGAACGTATCGTCAACAGGGTATGGAATTGGTGTCAACGACCAAGTGTTGGGATTAAAGCGGTACAACTGGATTCGTTGATAGCTGACCTTAATTTCGTTAATTGGTCGTCAAATGGATTTAGGATTTAGATGTTGATGAGGTGGTTATAGTGAAAGTGGTTCGCAAGCATATTGATAGAAGTCTACTTCCAGATAGAGCCATGTCTACTACATGGAATCGTTATATACCGTGAAAGGTTAATATTCATTCTTGGAGAGTGATGTTAGATGCACTTCCTACGAAAAGTAATTGTGATAAGAGTGGAATTGACATCCCGTGCATTTTGTGACCTATTTGTTTTTTTTTTTTTTTGTGTAGTTTGACAGTTAAAAGAAATTATGGTTCGATTAATATTTGATTTACTTGAATATAAAATGTGGGTTTGAGCTCCAAAGTTTTTTCCTCCCCTGATCAAATCACATCAAAAGTGTATTGACGAATCTTAGACAAACAATAATAGACATAAAATTTGCACATATATAGACATAAAATGATAATATAGCAAGAGAGATATATGTGGGCAAATTTTATATCTATCATTTATCAAACAAGATACTTTGAACCTCATAATAAATTTCTAAATCCACCAACTAAAATACAACTTCACTCCCTGTTGGGCCGTCGAAACCGCCTCAATCCATCGACACAAACTATAATACCCACTACCCGTTTCTTGTAACATTGTCGAGATTTCAATCGCCACATGTATTAGACGGCTAGGTGAATATGTAATAGCGACATGCCGCTTTTGCAATCAAATAGTAACCAAAATATATCTTAAAAGATTTACAAAACTCTACGTAAACTATTTATAATTTGTATTAGGATACATCATGAAGAAATGAAAGAATGAGCACGTCAATTGTATAGCAACTGGATACACATCATAACACTTATAATAATGTAATAAGAGATGCAACAATCATATATGGAGATCCGTAGAGTGTATATATAAAATACAATAAAGTGGGAGAATACTTAGTTAATATATGGGAGAGGTGCAGGTATATCACAATAGCCATCCATAAATACAATAATTGTAATATCCTAGAATTGATCCATACGACCTCTTCAAATTGTTATGGTTGATGTCATGATGTCAATTCTATAGATGACGCGTAGGGCTGTAACGAAACGAAATTCAGTTCGTGAACCGTTCGGCGGGAAGTTCGTTCGTTTAGTAAATGAACGAACACGAACAAGAAATTCCGTTCATTAAGTTAAACGAACGAACATGAACAAAGGTTGCGTTCGTTCGGTAATGTGTTCATTTATGTTTGCTCATCGTTCGTTTAAATGTGGCCTTTTTATTTACTATACAGTTTTACCTTTGATGTTCAGAGCCGAGTTACAACGCCAAGAGCATAACACATAAATCATATTATTTAATTATACAAAGTTATTTATCGGTTGTCATAGTGTGTTATACGTTCTGAATTCCAAACGTGTCTTTGCGCAAAACGCGAGTAACTACACTCTTAGTTCAAATATATTTGTTAATTTTTGTTAATTTCCAGACTTGAACACTAAATAAAAGAAATACTTATGACCATGAATCTATTTCTAACATTTAATTGGACGTTTTTAATCCCGAGCCAGCCAAATAGGCTCATTGAATTATTTACCCATTTTGGACCAATACATTAGGACCACAATCCTTCTAAAATTATTTCGAAAAAAAAAATAAAAAGTTTGTATTTTGGGCAAATTACATTGAGTTGCGAATTGTTAAACGTGGCCCTTGGGCCAACCCACTGTATTTTTCTAAGCCGAAAACCCAAATGTACATTAATATGACTTTGTTATTGGATTATACAAATATAAATTTTAATGGATCAAATATATGGGCCATTCTTACCCTTCAATAGATCAAATATATGGGCCGTTCTTAACCTTCAATGAGTCAAATATAATTTTAGAAGCTAAAATTTCTAAAAATTACCCGTGTTTTCACAATTTAAATCATATCTTATAATCACCTTTTTATTATTTGATTCCGATCTTACTAAAACTACCCGTGTGTTCACACGGGTCTTACCACTAGTGTACATTTATATGACTTTGTTCGAGTAAGATAAATAATAAATCTCTATATTAGACAAACATGAGCTTATTGGGCCATCAAACCTAGTACCTAAGCCTACATTATGTATATCATACATTACTTATGTGACTCTGGGGCGGATCTACCTTAAAAGATCAGGTTCTCAGGAACCCATTCGATTTGTAATTTTTAGTGAAAATGTATATAAAAAATATATTAGGAACCCATAAATAAATCATAGGTGAACCATAACAAAATCAATGTAGTGTTCCAGTGGGAAAATGCGTCCTTTTCACCATAATGGTCTCCTGTTTGATTCCCGAATTCAACATTTTTTTACTTTTTTAAATTTAAAACTCATATCAAGGTTAAGTAAACTCAAACGTGAACACAGATTATAGAAGACTCATCACAAACCGCCTGTTTAAAACTAGAAAACTAGAGGTTGTGGATACTACAATAGAAAACAAAAGAGTAGTTATCCATATCCTTAAGCATGCATTTCCTCCTTTCCTCTGCAGCATGTGTATATGAGCACAACCTGTTTTTGTAGTAATTGGCTTTTTGGATCAGTTTTGCGAAGGCAATGTCTGAAAAAAGCATGAGCCAGTTATTACCATCTGCCATCAAATTGGCTTCCAAGATCTTTTATACTAGGCTGTTGTATTTCCCTGATATCATGCCTCCTATGATGTTTGGTGTACTCTTGTTTTCTTTTCTTTTATTGAGGTTATTGTTATATTGTTTTGCTGTTTCTTGTTATGTTTGTTTTCCGGATACCTGACAAAGCTTGTGGTAAGGTTACAAATGCTAAATTGGAAAGGCATTAAATTTCCATTTGATTAGTTTGTTAGAAACTTAAATTTTAGGGCTAATGAAACGATATCGTATTTTATTATGTTACGCGACCCGACCCGACCAGATCCGACCCAAAAGTTTCAGCGTCTAGTTGTGGGAACTCTAACCACCCAAAAAAAAATGAACCCATAGGAAAAAAAAACCTGGATCCGCCACTGAAGTGACTAAAGGACTTACGAGGGAAGGGGCATTAACCCCTCTACCCTAAGTCTCGTCAATCTCGTCGTGTCACGTCACTCAGATCATTCATTACTTTCTCTGCCCAATTTACTCGCACCACTACCCTAAAATATGAATCCCACCATTTTACCTCTCTCTCTCTTTTTCTTCTCTCTCATGCCCGTACTCACAACATTCTCTCTCCGGCAACAACTTAAACCTCTCCCTACCAGCAAGGTACTACGCACAAGACTGGCGATGGTGTTTTAGGAGGCGGGAAGGGGGTACTTTGCTAGCTTACCCTCTAGTGCCCTGGTCCCTTTAGTATTACTTATATTAATATGATAAATTCATCTATGTGTCATAATAAATTATGAGGATTATATATCAGTTTTGTTAATATAAAGTTTCCTTAATTAGAAACTTACACATTACCAAGCTCAGTACTAAACTACTATTGAACCTAAAAAAACAGTTGATTGCAAAAGCCAAAACATCCTACTTTGATCAAGAAATAAACAATTATGACATGCATCGCCTCCCCAAGATAGTAAATCTTAAACACTAACAAGCATCTGTTTGAAGACTTCAAAGATCTGTTGAAGACATGAAACCACTATTGAAGAAGAAGAAAAGTTTGTTTAATAGCTAAAGACCTGCTGAAGACAAAGCACTGTCACAGAGGACCAAACATTTGTTTAGGTCAGGACAAATGTTTGGACCAAGCCAACAGAGGTTTAAAGAAAAGTCCTTTTAATGTAATAGTGTATGTTGAAAAAGATGTTAGTTGTCATAGAACAATTATTACATTCCATTAGATGTTTCTAACATCTGTGGAACATTTTCTGTTATGAATGTTAGATGTCGCTATCATGGTGATGTCAACCCTGATTTCCATCAGATGTTTGTAATTTGTAAGAATAGATCTCATCTGTTAGAGATCTATTTTTATCACACCACACATATCCCTTTTGTACAAACAATCTAGTGAGTGATCAGGTGGGGGATTGTAAAATCATTTATGTAATTGTAATATTTTGATTATCAATAGAAAATAGTTTTGATAACTTTCCATTCTTGTTTGTTCAATTAATTGCACTGCAATTCATCTTTCCATTTTCATTTATATTTCATTTATTTCATCAAACACTTCATTTATTCACACAAGTTAAAACTTAGATCCTAACAATTGGTATTAGAGCTTGGTCACATTAAACTTGATTTCACAATTGGTTTAGTACAAAGATCAGCTCACATAATTGATAACCAATTGTTCGTTGTATCGAATTATACAGTTTAAAGTATCAGATTCAAAAAGTTTTTATGCGTACTCTATTTTCACGAATATCAAAAGGAATCACACAGAATAATCACGATCCCCATAACACTGGTTTCAGCAACAAGCCTCTGATGTTTGTTAGATTAGAATACAATATCTAGAAACGTCGAATGACACATGTGCTAGCTCAACAGAGCACATGATGTTGGAAGTTCGTGATATTCGGATTAGGTACTAAGTGCCGAACATCTGAATTTTCAAGAGCCAAAGAAGCAATAAAACTATTCTGAGCAAGATTATCAAAAGTTTGTGATAGATGGAAAAGCATTCAGTATTGTTGCTACGGGTTTAACAAACAAAATCTATGCTGACCTATTACACTGTAAGTGGAAAGGAGTTACGAGATGCTTTAAAAGAAAATTTTGATGGAATAGAGGATGTGATAATAAAAAACACCCACAAAACTCTCAACCAATAGTGTGAGATCATCAGTTATGAAGAAAATAAACCAAAAAATGAGATAACAGAGAAGATCAGACTATTGATATTGAAAGTGCAGTAAATATATTACAAACGATTGTTTGCAAAACGGTTGATGAAGAATATGTAAAAGATCATGATCACAGGAAATCCACTGAATGTGATTGTAATTATGCTTTAATGTCTACCACTAAAGGAACTACTACATGCCTAGATAGTCTATGGTATGTGGATAATGGTGGTTCCAGACATATGGTATGATGTAAAGCCCTACTTATAAACTTCTATTCGCATGGAGGAGGTGATATATCTTTTGGCATTGACTCAAAAGGTAAAGTGTTGGGTTCAAGAGCTGTCCACGTTGGTAAACTAAAATTTGAAGATGTTAATCTTATTGATAACCTAAAGTTTAACTTACTTAGCGTCTCACAAATGAGTGACAAAGGTTATGGTTCATGTTTTACCAAGAAAAGTTGTAAAATTGTTGGACAAGAAGTAGTGAAAAAGATTGACAAAATTATAGTTAATAGCACTACAAAACTTGTTGCTCACAGAATGGCTATCTTTATGTAGTGGATATATTAAAAGATAACCCTATCCCATGTGTACAAACAAACCTTTCATTTCTAATGAAAAAGATGAGTTTGTAGACGAAACACTTTACAGATGTATGATTGGGTCTTTGATGTACCTAACTGCATCAAGACCCGATATTATGTTTGCTACTTGTGTTTCTGCTAGATACCAAACATCACCTAGGAAGTCTCATTTAGTAGCTGTGAAAAGAATTTTTAGATATCTTAAGGGTGTACCCACACTTGGTATCAGGTATCCTGCTAATAGGAACACTGAGCTTTCAAGTTATGCAGATAGTGATTTTCCTGGTTGCTACACCACAAGAAATTCCACATCAAGAGGGTGCCAATTCCTAGGCAATGCCTTGGTCTCTTGGCAAAGTAAAAGGCAAACAACAATCTCAAGCACTATAGCAGAAGCATAGTATATTGTTGTTGCACAGCCCAACTCCTATAGTTTCAAAACCAATAGCTTGATTTTGGTATAACTACTACAAAGACACCATTAAAATTGGATAGTAAAGCAGCTGAAAACATTATCTAGAATCCTATGTCACATTCCGAAATAAATCATATTGACATCCGTCTTCACGCTGAAAGAGATTGCCATGTGAAAAAGGTTTGATTTCCATTCACCATGTTCCCACTAAGATCAGCTAGGGATGTTCTTACAGAAGCTTTGGATACATCTACTTTTAAAAGTCTGATCTCTAGAATTGGGATGATAAACATGGACTGAAAAGAAAATTTTCAATCTTTTAATAAAACATTAATATGTTTTTTAGAAAATATCAAAATCTTGTTTAAAAACATTGAAAAGATTGTTCAAAAATCATCAAAAACAATAAAGTCTGTTTAAAAGAGTAAAAACACTGTTTTGGTGGCTCTAAAGTCTGCTTGACCGAAGTCTACCTCAAACTACAAGAATCTCACGAAGATTATCAATGCTACTCGGGAGCGTGAAATTGAGCTAAAGAAACAAGTTGAGAGGGGCGAAAGAAGGGGTTGGACGCAAACCCAAGCCCCACAAAGAAGTTAAAGACAGTTGAGTCTTCAAAGAAAGCGAACCCGAAAGGAAGATCACCTAGCTGTAAGACTTGTGGTCGTGCTCATAAGGGCGAATGTTATTTAAAAAACAAGCGTGTGTGATATGCGGGAAGACGGGACATGCGGCTTCAATTTGTCCTGACAAGGTGTCAGTATGCTACGAATGTTACCAACAGGGTCACAAGAAATCCGAGTGCCCGGAGTTGGTAGGAAAGAAAGAGATGCCCGACACGAAGGCTGAGGTTTCAAAGTCAAAAGCAAGATCCTTCCACATAACTGCGGCGGAGGAAAAAAATGAACTATGTGGTTTCAGGTACATTTACCGTAAATAATATTCCTGCGCGCATTCCATCTGATACAGGTGTAAATAAATCTTTTGTTTCACATAGATTTATTCAACACCCTTCATTTACCTTGACAAAATTACATATGCCAATGGAAGTAGAGATAGATAATAATAAAAGTTTTATTGTCTATGGATGGAGAGGATTATCTAGTAGATTTAATACCCATGTCAATGGGGAATTCCAAGTGGTAATTGGGATGCATTGGTTGTCTCGACACCATGTTAAAGTATATGCTTCCATAAGCAGATACAACTAATAACCCCGAACGGGAGGCGTGTTACTATTTATGGGTAAAAGAGTTGCAACCCTATAGTATGCTCGTTGATGCAAGCCTGTAAACTCATCCAACATGGGTGTAAGGCTTATTTAACCTACGTGCGTGATGTGAAAAGAGTTGCCTAAATTCGAAGACGTACCAGTTGTACCAGATTTTAAAGATGTTTTCCCGGAAGATTTACCGGGGATACCTCCCGAACGCGAGGTAGAGTTCGGAATCGAACTAATCCCGGGTGCGAAACTAGTGGCCAAGGTGCCGTACAGATTAGCACCGTCGGAACTTCAAGAATTAATGTCTCAGTTGCAAGATTTACTAGATAAGGGATTTATTCGGCCAAGTGTTTCCCTATGGGAGCACCGGTATTGTTTGTAAAGAAGAAAGATGGGAGTATGCGTATATGTATCGATTACCGGGCGTTGGACAAAATTACAGTAATGGATGGGATCAAGCTCGTGCAAGAACCGAACACATATGACGTCAAAGCTTCCGTACTTGTTTTGTTGTTTTTGGTTATTCTAAACATTGTTAAATGTTAGAAACACATTTCAAACACTTTTGGACTCAAATAACTATGGATCATGTTTGTTGTTTGTGATTAGCATTTTTTGTATAAAAATATGCAAAAAAATTTATGATTATTATGATCGATTTGTTATAGGTCTTATAGTTCCACACTATCGTTACCCACTCATATTCTTCATCATAACGTCATGATTCGATGATTGGCTCTACAAATTGATTTTTAGAGGAAATTTTCCTTCTCAATCTCCTTATGATAGTTTGTGTTTGTTCACATAAGTTGTCCATAAGAACTCCAAGTTCCAGTATCCTCATCTGGACTTCTTGTTCCATATTCAGTATGGCGTTTACAGTTTTCACAATAACCCTTCTTCTTGAGTTGTATTTTATAATGAACCTGTTAATTGAAGTTTCCAACTCCCAAGAGATTACAGTTTCATCTTTCCCTTTGTGTAAATCTCTTGAAAGTAATATTATGTTTATCATTTTATAGAGAATGCGTTTTTGTTTTTTTTTCAGTATGTTCAATGAAAGGGATGTTAAGTATATGTATATAATGAGTATTAGGCGCATGATTTTGGATGGAAGTTTATCCACGTTAAATGTAAAGCATTAATGCCTGTGACCACTACGTCAAAAATGGTCTACGGCCACACTTTTGGCAAAACTGCACTGCCACACATTTGAAAAAATGTGTGGCTAAAGGTCATTTATAACATTTAAAACATCTTTAGCCACATATTTTATTATTAATGTGACCATTTATACCAGTTCAGTATCATTAGCCACACTTTTAGAAAATAACGTGACATTTATTAGCCACAACTCGAAATGTGTGACCGAATGTTTCCTATAACTACATTTTTTTGTTTCGTGTGACCAAAAACTCATGTATTTGACACCTTTAGCCAAACTTTAAGAAAACAATGTGACATATATTAGCCACAGTAGCAACGTGTGGCCAAATGTTATCTACGATCCCAGTGTTTGTTTTCATGTGACCAATAACATATTTATTTAAAACCTTTAGCCACATTTGTAAGAAAAAACTGTGACATTTATTAGCCACGCTAAAAAAGTGTGGCCAAATGTGATCTACAGCCACAATATTTGTTTCATGTGACTAAAAATAGGTATATTTTAAACCTTTAACCATACGTTAACTAAGACTAACCACACTAGAAAGTGTGGCCAAATGTGACTATCTAATAGAAACAATCACACTTAAATTAAATTCATGTGGCTGTTGTAACCCTTTAGCCACACTTAATGGAGGAAATGCTATATTTCTACAAAAAAAAATGTCGGTACCCTTTGGCTACACTTTTAAGTTCTACAGCCACTAAAAAGTGTGTGTAGCTGTATGATACCTACAATGACTCGAGCTTTGGTCACACTTGACATGAAAAAAATATGTGGCGGAAGACATACAGTCACACTTTTTTTTGTGTGGCTGTATCCCTATTTTGGCGTAGTGGACGTTTTGGTTTGCTTTTTTACTAGTACAATAATGTATCTGATGTTTCAGATGCTTTATAATTAATTTGTCAGCGAGTGGCATTTCTATGTTTCGTCTTATTAAGCAAAAGACTAGTTTACCTTAATGAACCTCTCAACATTACCAAAACATTGATTTTTACAAAAAAAGGTCATCGTTTCAATTTAGTCCTTAGATTGTTTTGATCCAACAACGGTGATCCATTCTCACCTTTCACACTTTGGGGTGTTTTTCCCAAATGATGCCCAATATATAATATATATATATATATATATATATAGGAATGCATCATGAGAAAACTAGTTTAAATGAGAAAACCAAAAAACTAACTAAAAAAGCCAAAAAACATATCAATTTTTTTTTATTTTTTTTAATAAAAAATCGCTATATATAATATATAAAAAAACTATTTAAAAAAAACATATAATGCACATGTGCGACATATACATATAATGCACATGTGTAGTACACATATAGTGCACATGTGCAGTACAAGTCTTTTTTTGAAAAAAAAAGTTTTTTTATACATAAAAAGTAGCGATTTTTATAAAAAAATTATTAAAAAAAAGTTGTATGTTTTTATGCTTTTTTTGGCTTTTTTAGTTAGTTTTCTAGTTTTCTCATTTATATTTAGTTTTCTCATGATCCTCTCCCTATACACACACACACACACACACACACATATATATATATATATATATATATATATATATTAGTTAGTTAGGATCGTGTGAAAAGCACTAGGCTAATTAAGAAACTTGAGAATCATTCTGAACCACACATTTATCTAAGCTTTCATAATATACACTTTTGTATAGTTTAAAATTGACTATATACATAAAATTGGGATCAGGGGAAAACGATTTTAAGTGTGAAAACGGTGAAAACGAATCTCAGCCACAAGATCTTTGTGATTTGTGGCTGAGATTGATGCGATGCTATTTTTGTAAATAATATGAACTTCAGAACTACCAGGAGGTGTAATATGGAAAGATCTAAATAAGGATGCACATTCTGATCACATGCCATTTCCCCCATCATATTTAAACGCCAATAACTTTTTTATACATGATTACTTCTAAAAAAAATTACACCATAAAATTCAGCGTTTTTTTATCTTTTCAACGAGTATACTATTAAATGTATTTCGAAAAAGAAATGAAATGGATTTTTTATAGCTTTTGAACTTTGTTTTTTTATGATGTTTTCAACTTGGTTTTTCATAGTTTTTATGGCGTTTTCAACTAGTTTTTATGTAACGCTCCGTGTTTTCGTGTTTACCTATTTGTAGCAAGTCAAGTTGTAATTTCCTTATTTAAACATTTGTACTCTCGTTTTGTTCGAATTTTGTAATCAGAGATTGGTGATCATAATGAAAACGTGACTCTTTTAATCACGTTCGTGTTTACGTGTTAGACTTATATGCAATTATTCGCGTTTTGGAGCGATATACTACTTGTGAATCTTGATCCTCGTTAAAAACAACGTTTTAAAGCACGCTAAACAACTTAAAACTAATAAAACGTCGGATCCTAACCCTTAATGGGGAATCGCTTAAAAATCTGTATCATTAAACACGTTTATTTAATTATTTATTTATTTAAACATATAATCATGTAATTATTAATTAATCATTCATTTTATTAATTTATTTATTCATTTAATTATTTACTTAATTATTTATTTATTTAATTTAAATATTTATTTATTTATTTATTAATTAGGTGAACAAAGAATTAAAGTTTAAAAGTTTAACTTTTATTAACTAACTTGGTTAAGTTTTATGGTTACCTAAGTTAAACTAACTAAATAATCTAGATAATATAGTTACCCTAGTTAATTAGTAAAGTTAGTGTAGTTGTTTAAAGAAGAGGGGCTTTTGTGCTATTTTTTTAAACTTAAAAACGGAAAAAATAAAACAAAATGGGATGGCCGGTGTCACACCCTGACCGCGTAAAACAACAAATCGAAGCGGAAACGTCGAGGAGTTTCGTAACAGAACTATTGTTTCAACAACCATGGCATATAAAGTTTAAGTTTTATTTAATAGAATTGTTTACATGTCTTGGATAATAACGGAAAATACAACAAAAGTTAAACTGTTCTTCATGATTTTATTGTCACTAAGGTCCAAGTCCGCCCTAAGTGTAGCATAATCGACCTTAAGCATTCGCTCCTGAAACATATCTGAAAATAAATACGTCAGCATATCTGAAAATGGCTGTGAGTAACATAGATTTTTCGTTAAAGATTCATGGCCTAAAATGTTTAAATGGATACTTAGTTAAAAAGTGGCCATGAATACTTACAAAGTGTTTTCTTTTATGAAATCAAAGATAAATCGAATGACATAAAAGAAAAAAAAATGCATGGTTAAAGCATTACTCAAATATATGTCATGTCTCATATAAAAATGTCATGTCATATATAAAAATGTCTTGTCTTGTACTTTGTTCTAAATGATTTAGATAATGCCATGATATGCAATATGATAAAAGCACTTATATATAGGAAGTACCAGCGGCGTATCCGCCATGCTTTTATCATATTACACCCGTCCCGTTATTTAAATCACTAACCATAAACTAACCATCAAAAGTCTTGTTTAAACCAAAGAAATGTCTAGTATAACCAATGTCGTGTAAACAAATGTCATGTATAAATAAAGTCTTGTGTAAACCAAAATGTCAAATGTAAACCAATGTCTTGAATAGTCGAAATGTCTTGTATAAAACAATGTCTTTGAATAATCAAACGTTATGTTTTATAAGCCGTTGCTTTTATTGTTTAAAACATATATTTAGATTGTTGGCAAACACATTAAACCTTGTTGACAGTCAAATAGACCCTTATAGAGTCAAAGGTCTATCCATTTCATCAGATTCTGTCGTTCCCTAAAGTCGCTTCCAACCCGGGAAGTGGGAACGGGATGTCAATCCTATGGTACCATTACATACTACCGGTCGGCATGATCAATGTTAATGACTGTATTAAGTCAATCTCCAACGCACCAATATGTCATGAACAATGTAAGCAAAAATGTCTTTGAAAACCATGTGCTAGTATGCTTAGTCAACATACATAGCAAAAATTTCCTTGAAAACCATGTACTAGTATGCTCAGTCAATATATATAGCAAAAATGTATGTAAATCAATGTGCTCATATGCTAAGTCAACATATGCCGCAAAAGTATCTTGAAATCAATGTGCTAGCATGCTCAGTCAACATACATAACAAAAATGTAATGTAAATCAATGTGCTCATATGCTAAGTCAACATATACCGCAAAAATATCTTTGAAATCAATGTGCTAGCATGCTCAGTCAACATACAAGCAAAACATAATTGAAATCATGTACTATATGTGCTATGTAGTCAAAGCATGTATAATGTCATGAAAACACGAAAGTAGTCATAGGCACAATATGTTTCACCCCAAAACATTTATAAAACATAAAAGAGGGGACTATGTACTCACTTGGGATTGCAAGAACGTCCTTGTTCAAGAAGATATACCAAAGCTCAAGAGTCCGAGAATTTACGTATGTCCTAATAACGGATAACTATGTTAATATCAGGACTTTAATCGGAGGATTTGGATAGAATGATGCCTCATAAACCAAATGAGTATTGGAACTATTTAATAAAGTTTACATTCTGATTTAGAAAGATTCCTAAGTGCTTTTGACCCGTTATGACCCACTAAGGTAGTTTAAGCCACTTTAACGTGTCATTTGTGTAAATATGTGTCCGGATGTTGGATATGTCCTATGATAAGTTTTATATGCCAAAACAAGTTTAATATAGTTGCAACATCAGTCTATTAGGCAAAACATTGGTTATATAAGCTTAAAATCGAGTTATGCGCAAAAAGGGCATTTTGGTCATTTATAAAGGCATTTTATGCGACTTAACATAACACTAACCAAACGACATGACCATAAGGTATAACCTCATAGGGTTATTCCCTATACAACTATGGTCCCTAATATGAGTTTGGTCGGATCCTAAGATCGACCAAACGGGTCGGATTCGAAAGTCAAATCGGTGGTCAAGACCGCTCGACTTACGACCCTAGAAAAGCACTAAACTAAAAGTGACACGACGGAACTATTTTCGGGTATCAAAACACTTTGTTTTGATACAAAATCAGTTTTATAAACTTAGTTAGACATGTTTATCAAAACAAAGTGTTTTGATACCCGAAAATAGTTCCGTCGTATGATGCGCATTTTGTGCATTATTGACCGAAACTTTGACTCGTCATTACAACTAGTAAACGTGGTAATCAGTAGGCGTGATCGCTATAGATCATAACCATCGTGATTACGATCACGTTGCAAAGTCCAATTGGAGTTTGACTTGACCAATTAATGGTCAAAGCTGAAAGTCAAACACTGTTTGACTTTTAGTTTGAAATAGCTAAAATAAATGAAACAAGACAAGGAGAGTGCACTTACTTGTGTTGAAGAATACTTGAAGAGGTCCAAGAAGAAGAATGCTCAGATGGGAGGCCTTCACAAAGGTGGTAGCACTCCAAACTTAGAGCAAGAGGAGAAGAATGAGAGATGAGCAAGGAAAAATGGTGAAGAAGCTTGCTATTTATAGAAATCATGAAGCCACAAGATCATCACAAGTGTCCAGTGTGTTGGCATGATCTTAGGAGGGTCTTAACACATGTCCAAAGTAGAAGAAATGGTGGCAAATTCGAATACTTAGTGTCCAAAGCTTTAAACAAGGAGCTGCCAAGTTTCTGCTGTGCTGGAGGGTCCTTACGGACCGTAAGGGCTTTGGGCTTATGGTCTGTAAGCCCTTTAGCTGGCAGATAGTTTTGAAAATGGCAGAACAGGCCCCTGTACTCGTTTCGTCGCGTTTTAGCATTTCTAAACCCGTTAACCTCATTTTCAAGCTTCATAAGGAAGACAAAGCATAGGGAACTTGAAAAATACCCGTTAACCTCATTTTCAAGCTTCATTTTCAAGATCATCACAAGTGTCCAATGTGTTGGCATGATCTTAGGAGGGTCTTAACACATGTCCAAAGTAGAAGAAATGGTGGCAAATTCGAATACTTAGTGTCCAAAGCTTTAAACAAAGAGCTGCCAAGTTTCTGCTGTGCTGGAGGGTCCTTACGGACCATAAAGGCTTTGGGCTTACGGTCTGTAAGCCCTCTAGCTGGCAGATAGTTTTGAAAAATGGCAGAACAGGCCCCTGTACTCGTTTCGTCGCGTTTTGGCATTTCTAACACCCGTTAACCTCATTTTCAAGCTTCATAAGGAAGACAAAGCATAGGGAACTTGAAAAATACTCGGAATTGTTTCAGATGTCGGTTTGTTTGGTCATACGGTTGTGGTTTTCGGTTAATTACGACGAAAATCGTAACAATCACGCAAATGACCGTAAAGGCGCAACGAATGATATTTTTGCATTCCAATCACTAAAATACAAGATTTTAATGATTACAAAAAAATTTGGATGTACGTACATGTTCTGGATTAAGAAATATGCATAACGACATAGTTTCGTAGTATTTGCAAAATAGCCCCTGAACTTGCATAAGCATGTTTTTGCCATACCGAAGCCCTCAAAACTTATTTCTAAGTTATGTAGAGGATATTTAAGGTATGGTTAGCTTATGAACTCGTTTCGGAGTGTGGGTCGCTATGAGAATCGGCAGACTTTCGTAGTTTGTCATAAATAGTCCATGTGATCTAATAGGCTTGTTTTTGACATACCAGATCCTTCAAAACTTATTTCTAAGTTATGTAAAGGATATTTAAGGTATGTTAAACTTGTGTCATTATTCTGGAGTGTACGTCACGTTAAACTGATTACGTTTTGCGATTGCACTTCCAGAAAAAGTTTGAAAGGTCAAAATCGAACAAATATTGAAAATGCACAAAAGTCATAAGTAAATACACAAATTTGTAAGCAACACAAAGTTTCATTGATTATTAAATTGTTCGGAAATTTTTATATGATTGAATTGCACTGATGTCACAGCCGGGACTCAAACCCACCCCATACCCGGGGCGAACAACAACAACTTATCATAAAAATCACAAGCCACTATAACAGTGACCCTGAGAACGTTTTATTTCATTATGTTTAATTTGTATATGCAGTTTCAGGTTTAAAACTCAAATCCACTTTTCTCTAAACTAACCAACGCAAAAACGGCATAAATCCAGTTGTTTCTTTCCTCTTTCCGGATCGCGAAATCATCGAAATTATATGACAATTATGCTTTCCTTACCTGTTTTAATCACGAATAAGCAACACATTATCGACTCGATTCGTTTATGCGGATAATTATAAATACCGAGCCCATCTTATGCATTTCACCCTCACATCCCCTCGGTAAACCACAGAACTCTCCGTTTCTTCTGTTCGTCGGATCGCTGCCCCTCGCCGGAGACCTGCATTCGCCGGAATCTTGCCGGAGAAGACGATCGGAAATCGTCGAAGAACACCTTGTTTTCTTCGTTCCGGTATGATCTTTGATCCCTTATCGTTTTTCTTGCACGTTACACGCTGTTTCAATCCCAATCGGTGATTAAACAATCGAAATCTTGTTGTTTTAAAACCCACAGTGTATGTTTTGGTGTTGTTTAAGAAGATGATGAACCCTTGATGTAAGTTAACTTTAATAAAAACATAAAGACAACACCAAACTGGACTTAGTCCAGTGGTGATGCCGTTGGTTGGTTATGCAGAGGGCGCAGGTTCGAACCCGCTTTCTACCCGGTTCGCTGATTGACTGACTTAGGCCGCTGTTGGTCCTGCCCTTTGGGCCATCTTTTTTTTCAACTGTTTTCATTTTGGGCCAAGTCAGCTTTGGGCCAGAATTGTTATATATTCGCATTATCAACTTGTTAGTATTAGAAACATTACCAAATATTTAACTCATTCTCATAACCCTAATTAAAGCGTAATTAACCAACATTGGAAACGTTTTCTCAAGAGTAGAAACATCATGTAACAAATGACGCAAACCAAATCTATAAACAATAACGAATTTATTATTTCATTCTAGGTTAATCGCTTTGGTTGATCTTTCTTCGTTACTCGTGCGTTCATTCCAGAAAACCAAATATGCAACCAAGGGTAAGTATACTTGACCCTTTTGTTTTATCACTTTTTGGTGCAACATGTACGCATATTTAAACACACGACACCTGAAACTTTTACTCACGATCTACCCACTTTTAAACATGGAACGATGTGATGCTTGTTAGACTCTTATGCTATGTAAACTTTTCTTGTCTATGGAATCATTAACTGTGCTAGCCTAACTTAACAATTATAGCGCTATAGGAGTAACGCACCGCCCTTGAGACTTGGGGTATTGTTAAGTAAAACACTTTAACCTACCGTTAGACTTTGGGAAAGGCATTTTGCGTTGGAAACTTGAGTTTGAACACATAATTTACACCGTTTCAGCATACTTGCTAACTTGCATATTGTTATTCATGTTTGGGTATGATTATTAAACTATTTGATTCTTATTATACTATGTATTAAACCTGTATGCACGCCAACTTTTGTTGATGTTATTTTATTACATGTTGCAATTTGAATGATGATGCTAGTGAAGAAAACAAGCAAGGGTGGACTTAGAAACACACTCTAGAATAAACAATGTTTTATTTTTGTTTGTTACATTTTATTGATGTTTGAGACAATGTATGAATTTAGTCATTTATCAAATTGGATTTAATTTATATTGCCACAATTGGTGTTATGATGCTATGAACGATTTGTTCGTCTCATCCCGATGTTTCCGCTATCGGTTTGGGTGTAACATTTTATGGCGTTTTCTGAACTGGGTGTTTTTATTGCATTTTCTGAACTGGGTGTTTTTATGTCGTTTTCAACTGAATTTTCATGGGTTTTTTTTTTCTGAATTGGATGTTTTATGGCATTTTCAACTAGGCTTTCATCGTTTTTATGGCGTTTTCTGAACTGAGTGTTTTTATGGCGTTTCTAACTAGGTTTTGATGGTTTTTTTTCTGAATTGGGTGTTTTATGGCGTTTTCAACGGGTATTTTCATGATATCTTTTTTCTGAACTGGTGTTTTATGGCGTTTTTATTTGAACACTCAGTTCATATCATTTTTTTAATTTAAGAGTGTAGCATTAGTATACTCGTTGGAAAGATAATAAAATACTCGATTTTATGGTGTAATTTTAAAAAAATAATCACGTATAAAAAGTTACCGGAGTTTAAAAAAGATGGTAGAATATGCATGTGACTTGCAAGTGGATGGTCTTTAGCATGTGCATGGACTTTTTGACAATATTACCCTCGGTGTAAGCTAACATCAATACCACATGTCAACACCAAAATCGTTCTCACAGTTTCACACTTTTTATCGTTTTTCCCATATCGCACCCTATATACATATGTGTATAATTCAAGATTTGACAATATATATATATGTGTGTATAGTCAATTTTAAACTATACATATGTATATATTACTAAAAGCTTAGGGAAATGTGTGGTCCAGAATACTTCTTAAATTTCTCAAATATGGTGGACTTCTCTTAGGATCACTACCCTACATAGATATATTTGTGTGTCACATATTTTGAGTATCCAGCCCGTGTATTACAAGGGTTATTATGGTATTTCAGTGTTATTAATTAAGATAGGCCGTTTTTATGATGGATTCAAGTTAGTTTTATGCACTCTTGTATGGTAATATAAAAAAGGCAGTTATATGAAGTTTTAACAGATAATATAAATATTTCATTTTTATTGTGAAACACCGTGTAATACAGGAAACATGGTATTACAATAAAACAGCGACAAAACAAACCTTAATTTCCACATAGCAAATCACAGTACAAAAGGTAAATTGAACTTAAGAGATACTGCATGACACATGAACCTTAAAAAGTTACAGCATACTTGTTTTTGCCAAAGTTGTAGGGCTTCATAACCAAGTACAGCTCGTTCTTTCTTTGAACAGATGCTCCAAACACCTCCTCCATATCCAACTCGTCACCGGGCTTGTTGTTCGGGAGCTCCCAGTCGAAGTAATACAGCATATGCGCTAATGGAACCTCGACATTCGCTATCCCAAGGACGGCTGCTGGACACATCCTTCTACCCGCACCAAAAGGAAGATATTCAAATTCTGTCCCCAACACATTCGTAGGGTTGTCGCTAAACCTTTCGGGTATGAAGCTATCAGGGTCCTTCCAGTATGCAGGATCCCTATTTATAGCCCATCCATTGACAAGAAGTTTGGTCTTTAGGGGTATATCGTATCCCCCTATTTTACATGCTTCCCTGCATTCTCTAGGGAATAATAATGGAAGGGGGAGGTGCATTCTCAATGTTTCTCGTACAATTAGCTTTAAGTAGTCAAGATCATGAAGATCTGACTCTACAATCCTCTCCTTTCCTTTGAGGGCATCCCTGAGTTCGGCTTGTGCTTTCTTCAACACCCGGGGATTCTTTATTAGTTCGGAAATCGCCCATTCTAATGTCGCTGATGATGTATCGGTTCCACCTCCGAACATATCCTATATCATTTCATGTTAGTCCAGAGTTTTATAGAAGTGCCACCCAAAAGATTTGCACTAAAAGGTTTGCTCAACGTAGTAGATCAAAAGATTGGAAAATTATAGAAACGGTAAATCTTGATAGATGAGCTTGATAAAATAGTCTTGAAATGTTGTAAATTAGCATCTGAGTTTTTTAGTTACCAAATAGACTTCTAAAACCAAAAATGTTATTTAGCAATATCTAAAAATTGAAATTATTATAACTTGTTTTTAATATTTTAAAAGTTTAACTTTTAATCTTTATAAGTCTTAAGTTTTTGATCTTTGGAACACTTTCATATCCCCCACACCGTTTTTTTTAAAGTAAAAAGTTTTTAATCTATATACCACTTTCATGTTTTCGCCCAGAAAATACATGTTTGTTTGATGGGGGTTGAAAACTCTATTTTCTTTAGTTTAATACTTTATTTGGGCCATTCCTTGAGTTTCGTCCCCGATTAAAAATACAAATCAGTGGTCAAATTTGTAATCTGGTGGTCAACATGTTTTTATTATAAAATGATTATATATATATATATTATTAAAAAATATATTGCTCACCAAAGTCACAGCCTTCACATTCTTTGTACTCAACTTGAATTCACCACTAGCTTGGAGCCTTAACAAGACATCAAGAAGAGACTCCTGATCGCTTGTGTTTGCATGTTGTCCGGGGTGCTCGGTTATCACGTCGCTAAGGATCTTGTCGAGTCGCTTATGTATGCTTTCGAGCTTCTGCCTCTTCCCGGTGAGCGTATGGATTATTTTCTTGGACGGAAACACATCAGCCACATCAAACCCACCTGTTAACTTAAACAACTCTTTCACAATATCAATAAACTCTTCTTGGTCCTTGCATCCTTTACCAAATGCAGCTCGACATACGATCTTCGCAATCGTGTCAAAAATCATTTGTGAAAGGTTCACTGGCGAGCCAGCAGATCCACGAAGTGTTTTAACAAGATTATAACACTCGTCTTCGCGAATATAACTAAAAGACTTCACTTTTTTAACACTTAGAAGTTCCAACGTGACAATCTTTCGTAATTGCCTCCAGTAATCACCATAGGGAGACCACACAACATCAGTGTTTTGGTATGCAACAATCTCGGTGGTTAAAACCACGGGTCTGTCCGCAAACGCGATATCATGAGTGGTTAAGACCTCTTTAGCCCAGCGAGGGTCGGATATGACTATCGTTGAAAGCTCACCGAGTTGTAGGTGCATGAGAGGCCCGTATTTGAGGGCCAAGTCGCGTAGACCGCGGTGCGGTAGTGAGCCTATTAAATGGTGCATATGTCCGATAATTGGGAGTCTCCATGGCTCTGGAGGAAGATTTTGTTTTGGTTTTGAAGGGGTGAAGAGTTTATAAAGGAGGAAGATAAAAAGAGAAAACACAAGGAAGGCTGTGAAAGAGAACTCCATCTTTGTTGTGGATGAAAACAGAATATAAGATTTCGGATTAGTTGTGTTTGTAGTTCGATTTTAGGTTCCTATATATAGGTGAAGATTATCACTCTGAACAGGTAAGAATATCTTGGTGGCTGTCTATTTTATAATATATCTTGTTACGCAAAAATGAAGAAGTGGCTGTCTATTTTATAATATATCTTGTTACGCAAAATGAAACTCATTTTTTGTGAAGTTACTAATTTAATGATAAGAGATCAAGTACAATAAAGAAATTCTATACACTTCTCTTTTTAGTTTAACGACGAAAGGATATGATAGTCTTTTTGTTTTCTTAAACTGTTTTTTTATTTATTTTCAAACGACTACAACGTTTTCATACGTTAATTTTTTTAAATTACAACGTATTAACGAGTATTTAATTCTTTTTAGTTCGAGCAGACTATTGCTATATAGACGAGGAAACGAGAAGGAAATGAGGAAGGTCGAGGTTTACGTTGGGCAGCTGTCTGATTTTAACAACCAGCTTGCCAAGTAAAGGGCAGAGTTTAGGGCCAAGTATAGGCAGGAGCGAGTTGCCGATGAAGCAGTTACGGAAGAGCTGAGGCAGCAAGTGAAACAGTTGAAAGAAGACAGGAGTGGCTGATTGGGTCTGGCATTCATCGTTTTGTGACATACCTCCTCCATAGTCAAGAGTTTAACATCTACCTTGCCGGTATATATTCTAAGGCAATGGCTCATGGTCATCAAATAGGTCTTATAGCCGGAGTTGATGCTGCTTCCTGGGGGAAGCCATAGCGAAGCTTCCGGCCTTCAAGCCTGACTCACTTCCAGATTTTGTGGGTGCCGTGAAGAAGATGGAGGCTCTGTCTTATCCTTATGTGGAGGCTTTGTCACAGATGGTTGATTGTCCTATAGCTGAGCCGGAAGCTTTGGAGCCGGAAGGTCTGAACAAGGAATTGTGTGAAAAGCTACTTTCTGTATCTTCTGTTAAGCGTGCTTGTTTGAGGCCAACGATGAGGAAAGTGGAGATGCTGGTCCCTCCACGAAGAAGTTGAAGGTAACCCTGAAGCCTGAGCCGGTTTCTTCGATATCCCTTCCTATCGATGTTCGTCCTCTATCTTTTGTGAGGGGTGAACCGACTTCTCTTGTTGTTGATGATGAAGGTCTTGATGATTTAGATGGCTTATATGATGACCTTCCCCAGAACAAGAATGCTTTTGATGAGGGTGTTGGTGGCCCTAGCTCAGCTTGACTATCTTTTATGTTTTAATATTTTTGTGGTTGTAATCTGAACAATTTGGACCTTCTTTTGAAGGTGTTTGTGGTTTGTAGTGCCCATATGAAGGCTTATCATGTATGAACTATATTGTCTTTTTAAAAGATATGGGAGCTACCCTATTACGGGTGTTTAGCTTCCCTTTTTGTTTTATACTTGTATATTTTCATTGCTTTCTTTCTGTGATATTTTTTGTTATTAAACTTGTGTTTGGCATGTGATATGGGGGAGCTTATTTTCCAGCTTCCCTTTGTATTTTGCAATGTATTTATCTATCAAATTGAAATTAAGTGTTGCAGTCACTTGGCTTGGACTTTTTAGAAAAGAACAGACGCAAGTTGTTGTAGTTATATCTCTTTTCTAGTCCACATTTCATTTTTTATTGTCGTGGTATATTGAAATAGGCTTGTTGTGTTTTGAATATTTTAGCCAATATAGCTGAATTGGTGTGAGGTGGTTTCCCTCTTTCATGGAGTTTGTTTTATTTTTGTTTAAGTCCATGGAGTCGTGTTGTTTTAGGAACTCACCCTTTATAGAGGAAGGGGTATAGTGCCTTGTTTCCTGTTGAGCGATATGGCCTAGGAGCTCATCCCCTTTCATGGGTAGATATAGCGTCGGATCCCATGGAACTTTGTTTGGAGAAGCTCACCCTCAGGATAGAACAATGATAAATTTTAAAAAAAGTGTTATCTTTGTTTCCATTAAACGAATATAGCCAATTACAAGTTTGTTTTCATCATCACACTAGTTATTCAGACTATAAATTTCTTGAGGTGCTTCCCGTTCCAATGTCTTGACACCTTCTTGCCATCAGGTGTCTCAAGTATGTCGGAACCTTCCTTATGTACTTCATAGATAAAATATGGGCCTTCCCATTTTGGGCCCATTTTCCCAAGATCTTCTTGCCTACTTGCCTCGTTGTGTCTGAGTAACAAGTCACCAGGTTTGAAGGCCTCTTCCTGACCCTTGCATTGTAGTAGGCTTCCATTTTTTTGTTTGTATATTGCCCCCCGAATCAAAGCAGCCTCCCTGGCTTCTTCAAGCAGGTCAAGGTTCAAAAGTATTTTTGAATCATTGGAAGTGTTGTCTTTCCTTAAACTTCTTAGTGTCTTGACCCCGATTGTAGCTAGGATCACAGCTTTTGAGCCATATACAAGGTTGTACGGGGTTTCCAGTGACTCATCTTTTCTAACGTGCGAATGGCCCATAATACGCTAGGGAGCACCTCTACCCATTATTTTTCGTATCTTCCTCGATGATCTTTTAACCCCTCCACGATCTTGTGATTCATTCGCTCTACTTGTCCATTTGATTGTGGTTAACAGACAGAGTTGAATACTTGCTTGATCTGAAGTTCTTGACACCAAATACTGAACGGTTTTTCTGCGAACTGCTTCCTATTGTCGGTCACTATTTCCCCCGGTAGCCAAAACCTGCACACCATCTGCTCCCAAACAAAATTGATGACATTCTCTCTTGAGATTTTTTTCTAATAGCTTGACTTCAGGCCATTCTGCAAAATAATCTACTGCCACCAAGAGGAATTTGACTTGCCTAGTTGCCGTGGGGAAGGGTCCCACTATATCCATTCCCCATTTGTAGAATGGCCAGGCAGCTATGATGGGGACAAGGTCATGCTTTGGGCTTGCCTTCATGGGAGCGTGTAGTTGGCATGCTTCCCATTTGTGGATGACTTCGACCGTATCCTTGTGCATCGTGAGCCAGAAGTAGCCCATATTCATTAGCTTTTCCACAATTGTTCTTACACCCGCGTGCAATTTGCAAATGCCCTCGTGGACTTCTTTGATAAAGTAGTTGCTTTGCTTAGGACCTACGCAGCTTAGTAATAGGGAGAGAGATGTAACCTTTCTTGTAGAGCTTCCCTTCTTCTAAGACATATTGTTTGGCTTTTGTCCTGATCTTGGAAGCTTTTACCTCTTCGGGGGGGGGGGGGAGCATTCCTTCTTCCAGGAACCGTTGGATGGGCGTCATCCATGTGTCTTCGTTTTCAACTATCACATCTTGGATCTCAGCTTCTTCAATGGATCTTGCCTTAAGTACCTCGACAAGTACCTTCTTTGTAAGGTGTGCAAATGTTAAGGAAGCTAGCTTACTTAAGGCATCTGCTTACTTGTTCTTTGTTCTTGATACTTAAGTTAGCGAGGAAGATTCAAAGCTGCCCATGAGTTCCTTTACTTTTTCCTTATACTTTATCGCTGATGGATCTATTTCCGTGTATTCTCCCCCCACTTGGCTTGCTACCAATCTTGAATCGGTGAAGGCATGCAACTCCTTTACCTTCATGGTTTTTGCCAGTCTTAATCCCGCCAACAATGCTTCATATTCAGCTTCGTTATTTGTGCAGGGAAAGTCAAGACGGAGTTCATAAGTATATTCGGTTCCCTGGGGTCTGTAATGAGGAGACCTACCCCGGAACCTTCTATACTAGAAGCTCCATCTGAGAATAATGTCCACTTCCTTGGGATTATCTTTTGACACCCTTCTTCTTCCACCTCATTTATCTCCTGACTATTGGCGTCTCTGCCAAAAAATATGCTAAAACTTGCCCTTTGTAGGCCTTCCTTGGAAGGTATTCAATCTTGTGTTCCCCCAGGCCGACAGCCTACTTAGCCAACCTTCCTGAATCCTCAAGCTTTTCTAGGATGGTTCTTAGTGGCTAATCGGTGATAACCTGAATTGGATGAGCTTGGAAGTATCTTCTTAGCCTTCTTTCCTGTGCACTAGTGCTAGTGCCAGCTTCTCGATTGGGTAGTAATTGATTTCAGCTGCCTTTAGGAATTTGCTCATGAAATACACCGGTATTTGCTCCCTTCCTCTTTCTACTACAATTATAGAGCTTATTGCTTCTTTTCCTGTGGATGAATGTATTTAGAGAGCTTGTTCGTATATATGACTGTGAGCACAGGGCCCGTGGTTTATAAAGTAAATGAGATATTTATAGTCTTTGAACCTACCGACAGGTAGATTGTGATTGTTTCTTCTTTCATGGATGCTGCCATGGTTGGCCGGGAAACTATGAGCTCCTTGAGTGCTATGAAGGCTGCTTATGCTTCCTCTGTCCAAATAAAGTCTTTCTTGTTAGCATAATCCTTTAATGCCTTAAATAATGGCAATGATCTTTCTGCTGACTTGGGGAGGAAGCGTTTGAGAACTGCTATCTTTCCGTTGAGGCTTTCGACCTCCTTTTTGGTTTTCGGAGACTTCATTTCCATCACAGCCCGGACTTTGTCTGGATTTGCCTTTGTACTTTGTTTCCCCACATATGACCAAGGAACTTGCCTTCTTCAAACCCAAATGAACACTTGTTTGGGTTTAATTTCATGTTGATTGCTTTGAGGTTGTGAAATGTTTCTTTGATATCTTGGAGCATGTCTTCTTCCGTATGATTTTTATCACAAGATCATAAAGATACACTTCCATGTTCCTCCCAATTTGTTGAGAGAAGGCTTTATCTATGTTGCCCCGCATTCTTTAGCCCGAAAGGCATCTTTTTGTAACAGAAGATTCCTTTATCGGTATGGATGTTGTTTTCTCTTTGTCTTCTTTCAACATCTTGATTACCCATTGTAGGCATCAAGGAAGCATTGTATTCGAAACCCTTGAGTGAGTCTACTTTCCAATCAATTTTTGGAAAAGGGTAATAATCTTAGGGCATGCCTTATTGAGATCTTTAAAGTCAACACACATTCTCCAAGAATCATCAGGTTTCTTCACCATGACAGGGTTTGCTAGCCAAGAGTGATACATTACCTCCCTTAGAATGTTCCACTAATTTTTCCACCTCCTGACAAGCAGCTAAGCTCCGCTCAGGAGCTAAGCTTCTATTTTTTTGTATGACGGGCTTGTAGGTGGGAAGCTATATTTAGTGCATGCTCGGCTATTTCTCTTGGTACCCCTACCATGTATTTCGAGCACCAGGCGCACACGTCTATGTTCCCTTGGAGGAGGTCTTTCAGCATGTGCTTGGTTTTATCGGGAAGTGGTTTTTAATTCTTATATTTTGCTCCGGATAGGAGTCATTGATGCTTTACCTCACTGGCTTTACTGCATTCCCCTTCTTCCATTTACATGGATGCAATCAAAAGAGCTTCTTGCATTGGCATCAACGAGGTGATACCCTTATTCGTTGGAAACTTCATCACTCTGTGTGTCGTGGATACAACAACGTCAAATGTTGCAAGTCTCGGCCTTCCTATCAATAGGGTATAGCTAGTGTTAGCTTCCTTAAAGTTGTACTTTTTCCCAGGTGAAGCTTCTAAGGATGTATTGGTGGCTTGTAGCCGAGCCTTTGTTTCACTTTTGAGTTGGTCGAAACATCTTTGATACATGATATTTGAGGCAACTCCTGGATCCACAATGATGGGAAGCTCCAGCTTGTCGTTCGGATCCGTAGAAGGAAGCAAATGAACTGTTGCTTCCATGGTGTGGTCCTCCTCCTTTTCCCTTCTTGTTTGTTTTCCGACCATACCATGTTTATGCCGACCTCTTTCTTCCCCTCCTTCTTATCTTTTATTTCATTCACCAAGTGAGCCAGATCCCCTGAGTTGACAACTTCCTCTATCCTCTTTCTCAACTGGTAGCAATCATTGGTGTGGTGCCCTGTGTCATTATGGAAGGCACAAAATTTGCTAGCGTCTCTTTTGTTAGAAGCTTTAGACATAGGTCTGGGAGGTCAAAAGTTGTACTTAACCTCATCTGTAGACAAGATTTCTTGGGGAGTCTTGGTGACGAGGGTGAAGATGCTTTTATCTTTGTCATGATTCATGTTCGGACAAGGAGATCTTTTATAGTCTTCAAACCTTCTTCCTTCGTAGGGCTTGAATGGTCGCCTATCTATGAAGGGTTGAAATCTTGACCTTTTGGACATGGGAGGTGGCTTCCTCCAGCTTCCTTGTTCTCTCTTTTTGGATGCTTGTTTTTCCAAGGCTTCCTCACCCTTTAGGAATGATTCTGCCCTTTCGAAAACTTCTTCCATTGTTTGGGGGTTATTTCCATGGAACCTCCTTAGGAGCTTCTTGGGCTTTATGGAATTCATGAAGGAGGACACTCTCATCTTTTCAGTTGCCCCGCTGTACATCAAGCCTTCCCTTTTAAACATTTCTATGAAGGCCCGGAGGTCTCCATGATCTTTCTGTTGGATTTGATGCATGACAGTGGCATCCCTAGTGCACCTCACCTGAAAGGTGAAGTTAGCTAGGAAGATTTTATGTAGGTCGTTAAAGGACGTTATGCTTCTGGTGCGGAGCCCACAAAATCATAATCTACCTAGCCTAATGAGGGTTTACATGAACATGTGGTATTCAGCGTTATTCCAACGCTCAACCGTAGTAGCTCCTGTGAAGACCTGGAGATGGATCCCGCGATATTCTAAACCATCGTATATCTTAACATTTTAAGGCATCTTTATCTTTGTTTGAAAGACATAGTTGGCTATCTCTTCAGAGAAGCATGACAACGCGCTCGGTTTCTAAGGCATGGAAGGTATATCAGCATTTACCCCTGCTCCACTCGTCTGGTACCTGCTTAGGTGTTTTGTTGGACCTCAACATGTTTTCCATCCAGGGTTGTTGGGATTGATCCCTATGAAAGGAACAGATGATACAAAACCAAATAACACTATCCGAGCTTTGGTTAAACTATCAGATGTTACAACCTCTGTTGTACATATACTGCTTTCCCTAAAGACTGCTCTCCTATCATCTGACTGCACAAAGTTGCAAAGGTCTGCCAGAGTTACAAGGATCAGAGGATAGAGATAAGAGCTTAGTCATTAGACAGATTATCAATGTAATAGTTCTATGCACTGATAGTTAGTATTAGCAGTGTTTGTAGTTAGTTACATTTAGTTTCCTTTTACTATCAACCCTAACGTCATCAAAGATGCTCAGGGGTTAGATAGTTTAGTATAAATAGGTAACTTGTGTAACAGATTAACTTGTCTATCAAAAGATCAACTTTCGCATATCATATTCTCTGCATTTTCTTACTACCAAACTTCAATTGCAAAGGCTGAGGGGGAGTTTATGAATCACATGCGAGTTTACCAACTTGAAAGCATGATGATGATGAAAACAAACGACCATTTCTTGTAGTAAAAGTTTTCCATTTATTTCCACTACAAATCTCTTTTAAAACTAAATCATTTTCCATTTTTAAAACAAAAACTACAAGTAATTCAAACTCAGATCTAACAATTGGTATCAGAGCTTGATACATCAAATTCGATCTAACAATCGATTTGATTTGAACAGATCATCTCTCTTCTATTTAGTTTGGTTTTTTTTGCTTGATAAACAGAGTTTTATTACGTTCAAAGTTTTTAAAACAGAAATCTGTGAAAAATCAACTGAAAATGTCTCAAAACACACAGGATGCCAACTCTGGATCCTTATTCAAACCACCGATGCTCAAAAGAAATGAATATTTCATTTGGCAACGACGAATGGGTCATATCCTTGCTCAGCAAAACACCGGTTGCTATAGATATGTTGCTTTTGGACCTCACGTTCTGATGGTTCCAAGCACAGAGGATCCAACTAAACAAGTGCCAAAAAATCCTGAAAACTTTTCGGAGCAGGATTTCTAAAAATTGAATTGGATGCTAAGGCATTTAGCATAGTTTCTTCGGCCTTACCCAATGAGATTTATGCTGGTCTACTCCATTGCAATAGTGCAAAGGAGTTATGGGATGCACTGAAAGAGCAATTCGGTGGGACTGAGGAAGTGATTGAAAGTAACAGATAAGTTCTAAATCAGCAGTATGTAACGTTTTATCACTTGAAAGGAGAGTCTCTAACACAACATTTCGAACATTACAGCTGTCTCATCAGTGAACTTAGACTGGTTAACATGGTTTTTCCTAATTCGACTGTCAATAGTCATTTCCTTAGATCTTTACCAGATTAGTGGGAGACTGTAGCTTATGTAACACGAAAGTCTTTGGGTTTAAAGAAATGTTGTTGACACAACTTCATGGGATACTCCTCACTTATGAGAGAGAGTTAAACCAAAAAAAGAAGTTGCAAGATTCTAGCAAAATGACTGATGATTACTCATTGGGTAATACAACTGTTTTTGGCCAAGAAGATGGATCTGGCAGCAGTAAGGACCAAAGTTATGATCACTATATAGATATTACTTCTGGTGGGAACTTTGGATCAGAAACATATGCACCCAACTATGCTTTCACTTCTAGTGGGGAAAGCCAAACCTCTGATAATCTATCCTTTGAGCTGAATGACTTGCAACATTTTGAACCTTCTGATCTTGAAGAAATGGATATTTTGCACCATCTGGCCCTATTGAGTGTGAGGGCTAGTAAATTCTATAAGAGAACTGGTAGGAAATTTCTAGGATTGCATGGGGGTTGAAGGTTGGGCTGGATAAATCAAAAGTCAAGTGTTATATGTGTAATAGGTTAGGTCACTTTGCCAGAGAATGCAGGTCTCAAAATTCTGGACCAATAGTGACTCATCCTGGCCCTAGACCTCAGCACACACAAAACACTGCTCATTATTCCCAATATACCCTGCTCAACATGTTCAAAACACTACCCACTTTGCACATCCTGCTACTACTGTTCTAGTACATTATGCTCTATCCACTGCTCCACAAATTCAATATGTTCAGGCACCATCACATCCTTAAGTGCATGTACAACAAGTACCCATTGTCACACAACCTGCTCAAACCACTGCTAATCCAGCAGAGGTTGGTCAACAGAGCTTTTTCACACAAAGTTATGTTGACTGGAGTAGCTTGCCTGAGGATTTGACTGATGAGAACTTTGCTTTAATTGCCAAAAATGATGTTGAACAAGAATTTTGTTTAATGGCCTTAGAGACAATTGCTGAAGGTGTTGAATCTGTGGAGTTAGTGTCAAAAGCTGATGAAGTTCAAGTTTGTGATGAAACAGTGGTTTCAAGTGAAGAAAAGAAAAATGCTGCTGATAAGAAATAGAACTCTCTCGCTGACCCATGGAATGTTGATGTGTGTGAAGATGAGTATGATTGTGCTCTCATGGCTGCTACAAAGGTATCACTTCAGATCCTTAAAGATCTATGTTCTGACAAATGCATCATGCTTTTGCAAACATTAAGCAGGTGAATGAAAACCTGAGGAACAAAATTTTAGAAGATGAACTTAATTTTGAAAAATTGATTAAAGAGTTAAAATCAAAATTAAATGAAAAAGATTCTGAAATGAGTAGCCTGAGACATGAATCAAGCATAACAAAGGACCAACTCTAAACTATGGTAGAAAAATACCAAGTGTGTAAAAAGGAGTTGGAAGAAACCCAAATTACTTGTGAAAAATGGGTTGAGTCCTGTAAAGGTTATGAGATTATGCTTGATGCTCAGATCAAGAGCAATATTAAGTTTGGTGTAGGTTTTAGAACCTATGACCAAAATGAGAAAAATGTTGTTGAAATTGATTCTGAGTTTGTTGAAATATTCCCAACAAATTTGGCTGGTGAAGAAATAAATATCACAGATAAAGCTGGAAACAAAATTGTTTTGGAAAAATAAGAGGTTTCAACAAAAGATAAAGAAATTGAAAAATATCAGTTTAAACCAACCTGGTCAGATGAATGTGATATTTTAGAAAACTTTAAGCCAATGGACTTTACAACCTCTGATGGTATTAAAGCCCCAAAAGCACTGGTGATCCCTATCAAAGATGTACCAGCAAGGTTACAACCACTGCTGATAAAAAGTCTGATAGGAAAAGAAAAGTAAAGATTAAAAACTTGTTTTGTGAATTTTGTGAAAAAAGAAATCATGTGGCTGCAGATTGTTTTCTTTTAAAAGCCTATGACATTAACAAAGCTCGTGTTATCAAAAATTCTTCAAGATGCACCATCTGCGACAAAACAAATCACTTAACTCAAGAGTGTGCCTATCTCAAAAACTGTGAGCAAAAGGTAAAAGAGATCAAAGCAAAAGCACTAGAAAGCGAAGGTTCAAGTTCTGCTGGAAATAAATCTAAGCAAAGTTTTGAACCAACTGAAACATATGTTACAAAAGCTTTAAACAAAACCTCTGTTCCTAGAGAGGTGCAAGTGACAGATGCCCACCATCAAATTTATTTCCAAGAGGGTATGGCCAACCAGCCTATAAAAGGGTTCCTCTTACTTATGAAGGATACAAAAAGCCTCAAAGCAAAGAGTGAATAAGCATCCTATGGATACAATCATCTGATAGGAAATGGTCAAGAGCAGATGTTACAAGAAAATATCCAAACCAATGACCATTGTCCTAGACTTGAGGCTAGACCATCTGTGACCCCGTCCAAAGCCATTTTGGCTTTGGAGACCTATCTTAACTGGTCTATTTACTTGATGTGCAAGGACCCTCTACTTGCCTTGATAGCTTATGGTATGTAGATAGTGGAGGTTCCAGGCACATGACAGGATGTAGAGCCCTTCTCAAGGACTACATGGCTCATGGGGGGGGGGGTGATATATCTTTTGGTAATAACTCAAAGGAAAGATTTTAGGGTCTGGGTCGGTTCTGGCTGGTAAACTCAAGTTTGAAAATGTGAATTTAATTGCCAATCTGAAATTTAACCTGCTGAGTGTCTCACAAATGAGTGACAGAGGGTATGGATCCTTCTTCACTAAGAAAACTTGTCAAATTGTGGGACCAGAGGTTGTTAAAAAGATTGATCAAATCATTGCTGAGAGCAAAGCACAACTCACTGCACACATAAGTGGGAATGTGTATGTGGTAGATATGCTAAAAGATAATCCTATGTCTGGAACATGCTTATTCTCAGTTGCTTGTAGCAAAGAGACTGAGTTATGGCATTGAAGACTTGGACACACAAATCTTAAAACTATCACCACACTCTCAAAACAAAGTCTTGTAAGAGGTTTGCCTCACAAGCAATTTTCCTGTGAAGAACATTGTGTTTCCTGCTTAAAAGGAAAACAACATAAAAGTTCTTTCAAATCAATTGAAGAGTCCAAAACAAGCCAGTGTTTACAATTGCTTCACATGGACTTGTTTGGCCTAGTGCAAATCATGAGCTTAAAACACAAAAGGTATTGCCTAGTGATAGTTGATGATTTCTCTAGGTTTACATGGACCTTTTTCCTCCACTCAAGGATGAAACTGCAGTCATTTTGCAAAACTTTGTTAAACAAGTAGAAAAGCAATTTGATCTTCCAGTAAAAATCTTTAGGAGTGACAATGGAACAGAGTTTAAAAATAGGGAGTTGGATGCTTTTTGTTAGTCAAAAGGAATTGTTAGATAATATAGCATTCCAAGAACTCCAGAGCAAAATGGGGTAGTTGAAAGGAAAAATAGAACTTTAATTGAATCAGTAAGAACTAAGCTTGCAGACTCTGGTTTACCCTTGTCTTTCTGGGCAGAGGCTGTAAACACTGTTTGCTATGTCCAAAACAGAGTTTTGAAAAACCCTAGGCATCAAAAGACTGCTTATGAGATTTTGTATAAAATCAAACCTCTGATTTCCTATTTTAAAGTTTTTGGATGTCCATGTTTCATTTTGAACTTAAAACATTCTATATCTAAGTTTGCAGCCAAAATTGACTGTGGTTATTTTCTGGGATACTCAACCACTGCTAAAGCCTACAGAGTTTTTAACTCTAGGACCAAGTGTTTGAATGTGAAGTTCAATGAACTTTCATCACTGAAAATCCCAGCAAATCCTGCAGAGCTTTTGATTTAGATAAATTTACATTTGCTGATGTTTCTATCAAGCTAGACAATGCAGGTACACCACAACCATCTAGAGAACATCAAGATCAAGAATATGACTGTGCTTCCACAAACAAAAGTCTATTCTTCCATCAGAGGATCAGGTGCCACAAGCTCTTGTGTAAACTCTGCCACTTCTGGGTCAATAGTGTTTGATCCTCAAACCTCTGCCAGTTCACAAAATCAAACATCTGTTGATAAAAGTCCTACATTTGGGCACAAAAATCATCAGAATGTTACCTCTATACCCCCAAACCACCACCTCCATTTACATCAGTGGCTGATACTTCAAATTCACCAGCAGAGGTTAGCTCAGATGATACACATTTGCAGCCATCACCTCAAAATGCTATTGTTCCATACCAAGGTGATTTGATTTATCTCAAAAGCCATCCAGCAGATCAACTTATTGGAAACATCAAATCTGGGGTGCTCACACGGAGCCAATCCCAAAATATTTGTCTTTTTGCTGGTTTTCTATCACTCACACAGCCAGTCAAGTACCAAGAGGCACTGAAAGACAACAACTGGGTAGAAGCCATGCAAGAAGAACTCCTTCAGTTCAAGAGATAACAAGTTTGGGAGCTTGTGCCACTGCCAAAAGATGTAAGTCCAATTGGCACAAGTGGGTCTTCAAGAACAAAACTGATGAAAGGGGTATTGTTGTCAAAAACAAAGCAAGGCTCGTGGTTCAAGGCTACAGACAGGAAGAAGGTATAGACTATGATGAGACTTTTGCTCCTGTAGCAAGGTTGGAAGCTATTCGCCTGTTCTTAGCTTTTGATGCTAACCACAACATAAAGGTGTATCAAATGGATATAAAGAGTGCATTTTTGTATGGAAAAATCAAAGAAGAGGTGTATGTTTGTCAACCTCCAGGTTTTGAAGATGCATTCCTTCCTGATCATGTCTACAAGCTCAACAAAGCATTGTATGGCTTGAAGCAAGCACCAAGAGCCTGGTATGAAACTCTATCCACTTTTCACTTATCTATAGGGTTTACTAGAGGTAAAATAGATAAAACCCTATTCTTAAAATGGAAAGGAAAAGATTTGATGTTTGTCCAAATTTATGTGGATGACATCATTTTTGATCTACAAGCACTGCTATGTGTGAAGAGTTTCGAAAACTCATGGCAGCAGAGTTTGAGATGAGTGCAATGGGTGAACTCCAATGTTTTCTTGGTCTCCAAGTTAAACAATTGCAAAATGGTTCATTTATCCATCAAAACAAGTATGTGAAAGAACTGCTTAAAAAGTTTGATATGGATGCTTGTAAACCATATAGCACACCCATGGCAACCACCAAGCTAGTCACCATTGATGGTAAAGATGACCTTGTTGATCAAACTCTTTATAGAAGCATGATTGGTTCTTTATTGTACCTAACTGCATCAAGGCCAGACATCATGTTTGCAACATGTGTTTGTGCCAGATCACAAGCATTACCTAGAAATTCTAATCTTATTGCTGTAAAAAGGATATTCAGATACATAAAAGGTGCTCCCACACTTGGTATCTAGTATCCAGCTAATGGGAATATTGAGCTTTCAGGTTTTTCAGATAGTGACTTTGATGGGTGCAAAACTACAAGGAAGTCCACATCAGGAGGATTGTCAATTCCTAGGTGATTGTCTAGTGTCTTGGAAAAGCAAAAAGCAGGTTGCAGTTTCAACATCCACTGCTGAGGCAGAGTACATTGTTGTTGCTAGCTGCACTGCTCAACTTTTGTGGCTTCAAAACCAGTTGCTGGATTTTGGTGTAACTGCACTAAAGACTCCACTCAGATTGGACAGTCAAGCTGCTGAAAACATCATTAAAAATTCAGTTTCTCATTCAACTACAAAGCACATTGACATCAGACATCACTTTGTGAGAGATTTCTGTGAAAAAGGTTTGATTTCTTTGCATCATGTCCATACTTCATATCAGTTGGCAGATGTTTTAACCAAGGCATTGGATACATCTACCTTTGAAAACTTGATCTCAAGAATTGGAATGCTAAACATGGATTAAAAACAAGTTTTCTTGTAAATCCATTCATACATAGCATCAAAATGTTTTCAGAAAATCAATAACTCATCCTTAAAAATAGTTAAAATTGAAATTTTTCAATAAATCTTTAAAAGTCTGCTCATAATATCTGTTTGCTCAAAACCTCTGATAGGCTTCAAAATCTTATCCACTGTTAAAGTGTATCCTCTGACTTTCATTTTTACCACTTTTTCAAAACGCTGATTGCTATCCACTGATAGTTTTAAAAATCAGTACTTTTCTCATCCGAGGTTACACGTGGCCAGATGTTAGCCATCAGATCTTGCAACAGATGCCATGTAATCATCACTTTTTCAAAACCCTATAAAAACCCTATTTTATCCCTCACCGGTGTTAACCCTAAACTGTGTTGATTTCAAAAATCTCAAAACAGTTTTTCTCTCTAACACAATGGCTCCCAAATCAAAATCTTCGAAGAAATCCACACAAGCACTTCCACCCTACACTCTCATAATCAAAACCCTACATAATTACACCCCATACTTGAAGCAAACAACGCAAATACTCGCTATCATCCAATGATTCAGTTTTGCAAAAGTCGAAATTCAAGCACATGTTAGAAATCAAAGCCCCAATTTGCATTGATTCTCTTCGTGACTTCTGGAATAGTGCTAAGGTTCACTCAACTGCTGCTGGTGTTCCTTATACAATAATCTCAAGATAGGGGGAGTGTTGATGCAAATTAGCCCCCAATCTATCTCTCAAGTTTTCAAGTTAATGACATAGAACACCCTGTGTCATTTCCCCAAAATGAGATCCAAGCAAAGTTTCTGGAAAGAGGTTATGTAGGCCAGATGAAAGGTATGACCATCTTTAAACCTAACTTTCCTACTGAGATGAGATTTTTCTTTCACACAATTCTAACTTGTCTCTCAGCAAAAAACCACTGCTTTCAATGAAATTCCATTGAACATGCAATATTTGGGGTATGCAATTTTAACTGACACAGATTTTAACTACTCCCAGATACTGTTCAATGATCTTGTGAATAATTTTCAAAATATTGCAAAAAGAAAAGCTTTTTTGATTCATCCACGTTTTCTGAGTGTTTACTTACAAGATCAAATCAAAGGTCCTGAAAGTAAAATAAGCGTTGTGACTAAACCAGGCTGCCTTACTCATGAAACTTTCACCAGAATAACAAACCAAGATAAAGTTGCGAAAACACAAGTAGAGGAGGTTGAGCAAGTTTTACCTGAACAAAATGTTCAAACTCAACCTCTTGCTACTGAGCCCACTGCTCTTGGTGATCAGGGCACCACAACCGCTGCTCTGAAGCCCACACCAAAAATCCTCAAAAAGAAAACCAAAACACTTACCAAAAAGCCCACCAAACCCAAAAAGGGTCCTCTGGAAAGATGAGATCCCAGAGGTTAACCCAGTGACAACACCAAAGTCACAAACCACTGCTGCAACTTCTTCACAGCAGATGGTTCAAAGATCTCCAACCGGCTTTGAAACTCCTCCTTTTCCTCACAAAAGGAAAAGGTTCTAGACACAGGGACACCAAATTATGAAGCTCTAGATCCACTTGGTTCTATCTTCCACAGCCCCTCTCCCAGGGCATTGTCGCTTTCTACACAACCACCTTCACCAATGACCACACTTCCACCTACTATTTTACCATTGTTGAATGCAATTGAATTAGACCAGGCACAAACCAGCACTTCTCAACAACCTATTACTGAGAATATACTTCATCAAGAGGTTGGGTCTGACTCTTTATTCGTTGTTAGCCCATCAGCACATGAAGAGGCTACATCCCTTGGGTTACATGTAACCCTTGGTGATAGTTCAACTCAAGCAGCCACTACAATTGCTGAACTCTGAAGTTCTCGGTTGGACAATGGTTTCATTACTAAGACTTGGTTGAAGGCAACCACTGTTGAGGCAACAACTGTTACCTCTGTTGTGGGAAGTCCACAGTTCCAAGACAAAGGGGCATCTATGGTTGAAGCTGGTCACTAAAACTACTCCTAATGATACCATAGATACAACTACCACTTCAGGTAGGAGTTCAGATGATCCTATTAAATTAGGTGATGAGCTAAAATACCAGGATTTGACGGAGAGAGTGACAAGGATAGAAAATTATGTTGATGAAATCAAAAGTTTACTGAGGCAGATGATAGCTACAAAAAGTCAACCCTTTGTTCTATCCACTGATGATCTCAAAGAAGCTCTTAACCCTTTGTTTCAACATCAACAACATTATTTGGATCTACAACACAAGCACCAGATAAATGATGTTAGAAACATGGTTGAATCAAGGTATCAAGACACTGCAGTAGACATTAAAGCCATCAAAGCTCATCTACTCACAACCACTGGCCATGCACCTCCAACGGTTATCTTTGTTACAACAGATGAAGCGAAAAATGGGGAGAAACCTTTGGGAAACAAAAAGCTAAAAATAGATGATGATAAGGCCAGACCTACTTTAAATATTCCAACGCCTGATGGTTCAAAGAAGATAGATTTAACTGATGAAACTGTGGCCAAGGCAAGGGCTAGTCACAAGAAGACAGTGATCGAGGAGAGCAGAATGTTGGTTGAGAAAAAGATTGAACAGCAAAAAGAAAAAGGAGGGTTGGTACTTCATCAAAGAGGATACATGCTAGAAAAGCCAGGCAACCAACATCCACACCTCCTAAAACTAAGCCTGCAACCAATCAAACCATTAAAACCTCTGCCTCTCAAAAACCTATCACACCTTCAAAACCACAACCCACATCCACAGAAGCAGATGTTACAGCACCTGTTGTGTCAACATCTGTTGATACAGCAGAGGTTGCAACAGATGCAACTCTATCCACTGCTATGATCACATTTCCCACATCAACTCATCCATTATCGACACCACCTAAGATCCCACTACCACCATCACCCACTTTAAGGTTTAAAAGGAGAAAGATCACAAAAGTGATAAATGATGATGAGATTCATGCACCTCTTCCACTATCATCACAACCAATGACCTCCGCATCAGTGCTTACAACATCTTCAACACTTGAAGTTACTCCTGCAGCAAAGCTGTATCCTCTTGATTTACCAGCAGTCAGGGAAGAGATCCTAAGTTTCTTTCAGAGGAGACCCTGACAAAAGAACAATCCTATCCCTTGATAGCAATCCAAGACCTGCAAATGTTGATGATTACCTAGAATTGAAATGGAAGCAAGTAGAGGATATTGCTAAAAGAGAATCAGCTGGTAAAGATGATAGAGAAATACAGATTGCCATGTCTTTTCAACTAAGTAAAGCCAGCATTTTACAAAACTTTGTCAAGAACCTGAGCAACCAGATTTCAGAAAGGGAAGATAAGATGGTCAAAAGTGAACTCATTGAGTATATCATGGAGAACAAGAAGTATAAGGAAACAAAGGCACAGTTCATCGGATTGGAGCTTAGATGAGCTGAGAGAAGAAATCAACAGAATGCAAGAAATGTTGAAAGATCCTCTTAAAAAGCCAACTCCTGCCAACTGGGATTTACACAAGAAAGATATGCCGGAAAGAGACTTAAAGTTGAAGAGAATGAAGAATGAACTAATTCAGAATCATTATGGTTCAAAGAACCAAGTGATGAGATGGGGTGAGGTCGGTGTGATAGACACTCACAAAAAGTTGGAAGAAAGGAGGAAAAAGGATCCATCCATGCCTCCTAACCTGATTATTCAAAAGAAGATGCTATTCTCAAAGCTCAACTCTCCAAAAAGTCCAGCACAACATCTACCCATTCCACACTTGCCCTGTTACACAGAAAAAGGCAAGGGGAGATGTCGAAAAGATTGACAAAGAGTTTGAGGATACATTTATCAAATAAGGTATACAGAACATGATTGATTATCCAACAGATGATTCAAGTGCCAAGGTGACTAAAGATTTATCACAAATAGCTCCTTCTCAATCCTCAGCAATAAAAGCTCCTTCAAGAAACCTTCAGACCCAAAAATTCTAAAGTGGAAGGTCGACAAAGATACCCATGAATTGACACTGCTCAACTCTGATGATGATGCCACTAAACTATCTATGGAAGCTTCTTATGAGCTTACAGTAGAAGACTTCCAAGATTTATTATGTTTAGGACTGGAGAAGGATGCTGATGACATAACTTTCAGTTCAAAGGTAAAATAAGAGATTTCTTCCTGAGGAATAAAGACCAAGAATAAAATGTTTTTGGCATCATCTGTTCCAGGGGGAGATTGTTGGGATTGATCCCTATGAAAGGAACAGGTGATACAAAACCAAATAACACTATCCAAGCTTTGGTTAAACTATCAGAGGTTACAACCTCTGTTGTACACACACTGTTTCCCTAAAGACTGCTCTCCTATCATCTGACTTCACAAAGTTGCAAAGGTCTGTCAGAGTTACAAGGATTAGAGGATAGAGATCAGAGCTTAGTCATTAGATAGATTATCAATGTAACAGTGCTAAGCACTGATAGTTAGTATTAGCAGTGTTTGTAGGTAGTTACATTTAGTTTCCTGTCACTATCAACCCTGACGTCATCAAAGATGCTCAGTGGTTAGATAGTTTAGTATAAATAGGTAACTTGTGTAACAGATTAACTTGTCTATCAAAAGATCAACTTTCGCATATCATCTTCTCTGCATTTTCTTACTACCAAACTTCAATTGCAAAGGCTGAGGGGGAGTTTGTGAATCACATGCGAGTTTACCAATTGAAAGCATGATGATGATGAAACAAACGACCATTGCTTGTAGTAAAAGTTTTCCATTTATTTCCACTGCAAATCTCTTTTAAAACTCAATCATTTTCCATTTTTGAAACAAAAACTAAGTAATTCAAACTCAGATCCTAAAAAGGGTAGCTTGCCACATTTGGTTTCCTGCAACCTGCTGGCTTAGTTGAGCTAGGAGGGTACCTATTTGGGATCTTGGGCACCATGCATGGAGAAACCCTTGCTGGAAACTTGAAGATGGTGACAAGCTTCCAGCTACAACTCTACTGGCTAAGGGCAGCGATCGGAGTGCTTCTTCAAAGGTCGTATGTTGAGGTGGGTAGCCGCTTGAGCCTGTTGGAGGAGCTGCTCGACAGTATCTCTGGACTTCTGGGAAGGAAGAACGGGAGCCAGTATGATAGCTCCCGGTCCAGAGTGATCCATCAGGATAAGATATGGATTTGGGTCAAGACTAGGTCCTACTCGGCTAACACTTGGAGACGTGGTAGTGCACAATGAAGTGGGCATAGGGTAGAGTGTAACCTCCGGCTCGTCATAAAACAAACGTAATCTAACCCCTTTTGTTCGTTCTTCTCGAACGTACCCATTCAAGAGTTCCTCAACTGTATAAAGTTACTCCTTACCCCCTCCGGAGCTATTTCCATGGTTTCAACCGGGAAGAGAACTTCACTTGGTAAAGATGGAGGAACTCGTGTAAGGGATGTGTATGGAATTGTTGTGCATCTTGCGTTACCGGTACACATTAAGTTCGTCTGTATTGGTGGAGCGTCTGCCAACTCCAAGAGTAGCCGGAGGGCTAGACCGAGGCAAGGAACTGCTTGAGACTTCCTTTGGATGATGATCCTTTCCAGCTATAAAAGAAGGTAACTTAGGAACAAGACTGAACTACCGAAAAATTGTTCTAAGCATCGCAGCCCCACGGTGGGCGCCACTTGTTAAAGAAACAAGAGTATGGTAGCGGGAAGGTCCAGGATCAACTCCCAAATGTAGCTCCTTGGCCGGAATCTGCAATCAAAGAACATTATTAGTCTTAACGCGAGAGGTGGCCTCCCGCGTTAGGACTCTGGCGTGAGAATCATAGGATGATCTTAGGAGTCTAAGCGAAATGAAAGGATAAGAGTTTAGAGTGAGAGTGAGAGAGATGGACTTACTTTGGGCTGGAACAAGACCCTCCTTTTATAGGCAGATTAATCTGTCCGAGGGAGCCTCATGCAGCTTATACCTTCTAGTCTTGGTAAGCTTATCTTTCCCTGATGTTGCTTGCAGGGTTAGCCTTGCCTCTTTAGGTAAGTTTCAGGTTTGTGTGTCACGAGGACACCTTTATGTGTTGTAAAGAGAGGTCTAATCAATTTGACCTATTTAGGTTCAAGTTCCAAGGTTGTACAGTAACATTAGCTTCCTGTCACCAGTCGTTGGTCTATCGGCTTCTCGTCGGGGGCTTCCAGCTCCCGAATTCCAGCTTCTTTCTTTTAGTTTATGTTTAACATTCTTTGTTATATTGTTACGATTGTTGTTGACTTTGACTTTGCTAAATGGATCTCCGAGTACCCACGTCATCAAGCACCAAGTGGAAAGAAGAGATCCAATCAGCTCCCTAGAATAGCACAAGCTAAACTGAATGTCTTTTTCTCTAAAAGACAAACTTTTTTAATTGGGGAATTTTGGGGCACATAGCTAGAAATTGTGCTCATCGTCCTCTCATGTTGTACTACTCAAGAAACACATATCATCAGACGGCTTCGCGTTATCGACCCTATGGAAATCGATTCACTCAAGCTAAGCCCTCTAATGGAGACCGGAATCTGGCAAAGAAGATTAATCAAAAGTTTTCAAACACAAACAGTTTCCAAAATCAGTCTAAGAAATCGAAAGTAACATCAACAAAAAATATTTCAAACAACACTGATTCAAAAATCTTGAAACCCAAAGTTCTTGTTAGATCTCAGTCTTTGTGTGTTCATGGTCGTCAAATTCAACATCTTCCTCACAAACCTCAAATTCTACTAAAAGTCATATGATCTTTTGTGATGTTTCGTATGCAAAAATTGATGGTCGACCCAGATCAACAATGGTTTGGGTTCCAGTTTCTAATTGATCCTGTATGTGCAGTAACGACTACGGAGGGCTGTTTTCAAACTTTGGTTTGTCGATAGTAGCTATTCTACGCATATGACAGGGGACATTTCCCAGTTGAAAGACATCAAGATATTTGACGGTGGATTTGTCAACTTTGCAGGAGGGGAAACTAGAAGAATAACAATGAAGGGTACAGTAAGAAATAGGGTTCTTAGCTTCTCAGATGTCAATTATGTTCCTGAACTCAAACACAACCTTTTGAGTGTGTCACAAACGTGCAACAAAGGTTTGGAGGTTCTCTTCACCAAAAGTGGATGTGTAGTTTTAAAGCCGGGGATTGTTATACCTGAAGATTGGTTCTTAATTGAAGCTGAACGACGAGGAAATGCTTAAGTAATTGACATGAATAAATCCCGCATTGATCAAGTTACATGTTTGTTCTCAGAAATTGCCAAACATGATCCTATGTTGTGGCATTGCCGACTAGGTCATCTCAACATGAAGAATCTTAATCGACTGGCAAAAGGAGGATTGGTAAGAAACCTACCCATGAAGGATTTCATGCAGATCAAAAGATGCAAATCATGTGCTCGTGGGAAACAACATTGTAAGTCTCACAAGTCTAAGCTCGTGCACACGACTTCTAAAGTTTTGGAATTGCTTCATATGGATCTCTTTGGTACCATTAATATGCTGAGTATTGGAAGCAAGTCTTACTGCTTGGTCATCACAGATGATTTCTCTCGTTTTACCTGGGTGTTTTTCTAGGAACAAAAGAGTGAGACAACATGTTTGATCAAGAAATTTCCACTCTCAAGGAAATCAGGCAAATGAGCGAGTGAAGATCATTCAATACGACAATGGGACAGAGTTTAAGAATGTTGAAATGATTAATGTATGTGCCTTAAAAGGAATTGATAGTCAATATAGTGCAGCTCGAACACCGAAACAAAATAGAGTTGCTAAAAGACGTAATCAAACTCTCATTGAAGCTGCTCGTATGAGGCTGATTGATTCTGGCCTTCCATTGATATTTTGGGCAGTAGCAGTGAACACCACCTGTTTGTTCAAAATCATGCCTTCACATGAAAACGCCTTATGAAATAGTTGAAAGGACAAAAACCTTCTGTACAACATTTCTGCACATTTGGTTTTTCCCTGTGTTCTCATGCTTAGTGATGCCAAAGGAAAATTTGAAGTAAGATGGGATCCATTGTCACACCCCAACTGATGGCAGAAACATCGGGGCGCGGCACTAGGCGAATCAGATTGTTTCAAGAGAAATTCCTTAACAACTAATGATGACGATATTTTAAATAGTCAACTTCCCATACAATCAACCAATATCTCACATTAATTCTTACAAAACATAACATCTCTTAAAAACACATCAAATCCGATCTTCCCTAGATTTCTATTACATGTGTTTCTAAAGATAGCCCTAATCCATTTCAGCAAATGTCATCAACCTGCCACATATGTTAAAATAAAAGTCAATACGATTAAGTAAAGGTGAGCATACTAGTTTGCATATATAATAGATATAAAAGCGTTTAGCATACACCGCATGAACATACGTAAGAGATGTGAATTATACTACTGCATTGATACATGTAAACCAACAAACCGCGAGTGCGAGGCACGCGAACAAGTGTCCACGTCCTAAAGAGAAAAATAAATAAGAAGTAAAAATGAGAGCCTTAACAACCCCTGGCCTCCGGGTGGTGGGTCAACCTCTAGCAAGCTACATGTTAAGGGTGGCATACAAACCAAGCAATACATACAATTCATCGATTCACGTATAATCACGTAAAGGCAGGTTGCGAATAAGCATTTTGAGTTGTGTGATGTGTTTTATACGGGAACATATGTGACACCCAAAAGTGCGTTTAAGCGTAAAAGGGTTCAAGTATACTCACAATCGGTGCATTCAGAGAGAGATGGGATCTGATATGGATTGAAGGGAGCGCCGGCTCAGCCTGTAAACGCGAACAGAAGTGCATCAGTCTTCCGAAGTGTTGAAACAGTCAAAACGAGAAGGAGCAGTGGACCAGTTCGGGCGAAGTTGCACCAAATCTCTTGGATTGGTACAAGTTTGGGCGAACTTGCCTGAAAGCTACTGGAATGTACAAGTTCGGGTGAAGTTGCACCAAATCCCTTGGATTGGTGCAAGTTCGGGCGAACTTGACATGTTTGCTTACAGATTGTACAAGTTCGGGCGAACTTGTCTGGTTTCGTTGGAAATTGTACAAGTTCGGGCGAACTTGACTGATTTTCTTGAGAATTGGACAAGTTCGGGCGAATTTGGTCATCAATCTGATGACAACTTAAAGTGAACTTGCTCTTTTTGGAGCGAACTTGACTGTTTTGGTCACCAAATCATACGTTTTTGCGTTGTTTGTTGAGGAAATCTAGTGTCCATCCCTCCAACCTTAAGCTACTGAGCAAAACATAGGCTGGAGAGGTTTTTTGGAGCGAGTTTTAGCCACTTTACAGGAACTCAGGCTAATCCGGGCGAACTTGATGGTTCGTACGGGTTAGTCCAGTTCGTGCAAGGTGACGATATCGTCCTTGTGCTTCCGGATCTGAGATCTTGCTTGACAACGCCTCGTTCCACTTCATAGTGAACGAAACATAGGTCATTATTTGTATTCTGTGTAAAAATCAATACTTTAAAAGGTTTTACTCAGATCTAACACTTGGTGAGTCGAAATCGTAAAGATTTCTAGCTTGGGAAGCCAAAGCTAAGCCCAAATACACTCGTTCAGTGTAGATCTAAGTGAAAATGAGAAGATTTATTGAAAAAGATGAAGATTTTCATAAACATAAGAGTTTTGATGAAAACGAAGGTAATCCTTGTGCAAAATCATAGTAAATACGTTGTAGTTTGCATAAAACGGGTTGATTCTTACTTGGAAATCAACGGTTTTCGGTTTTGGGAGCTCTGGGGCGAACTTAGCAGCAAGGGATGAGAGAATGAGGAGCTGGGTATTTATAGGTGGAGGAGAATTAAGTGGGCAGACACCAAGTTCGGTCGAACTTGGCACAAGTTCAAGTGAAGTTGGCACAAGTTCGGGCGAACTTGGCCAGTTTGCTTGAACTTGTGCAAGTTCGAGTGAACTTGCTGATTTTGAGGTTTCTGGGTGCCTGGTCAAGTTCGGGCGAAGTTGGGGTACCCAACTTCAGGCGAACTTGGCCTGTAGGCTAAGTTTTGCTCGTTATTTGCACGTTAGGTGTTCGTTTGGCTATTCGGTTCATATTAGATAGTTACGTTAAGCGTTTTAGTGAAGCGTGAAGCGTTTTAAATGATAAAATAATGCGATTAAGTGATTCGTGCGAGTGAGAGCGTTGCGATAGCGAGTACAACCATAAATCATAAAGCACACATAACACATAATTAACATAATGTAACATAAATATCTGCATTTGCGATGCGATTAGATAAGCGATGTCAAAGGCACAAGTGGTTATTGTACAACAACACACTCGGCTCTTAAGGTAACATAGTTACTCGTGATTGCGTTGAGTTAGCGTTGCGTTTAATAGGCGTTTAGATGTAATATAGCTGTGAAAAAATGCATTTAGTAAACATAAACCATCCTTTATCATCGAATCTCGGATTACAAAGACAGATACAAACAAATAGACGGAAAAAGATAACAACAAAAATACGAGTTGTTATATCCATACTATTTCATTGGCTATGCTAAAAACACCTCATATCGTGTGTATAACAAGATCAAAAAGCAGATCGTGGAGACTTACTACGTGGATTGGCTAGAAGAGAATCCCAAAGATGCTCGAATTGGACCAGATTGGTTATATAATTATTCCTCCTTGTTTAAGTCATTTAATATTCTATCTAATGTGGTTGTTATTGCGGGTGTATCAAGTACAGTGATACCCATTCCCGTTGTAGTTGAAGATGATGCCATGCCTTTGCGAGATGTGTTCAAGAAACTTATTGTGGATCCACCAGGATTTTACAAAGCTACTACGGCACTGCATCATACTTCATCAGTTCAGGAGCCGGTTCCTGAATCAACTACAACAACTACTCCTAATGGTGCAGTTCACGACACTTAAGCTTCCACACAACAGACAAATGCGAGACCCTCTGATCCCAATGTCTAAGGAGCTTCACTATTTCGGAGTTGATTCCGTCTGACTGCATTTTAGATCCACCGGTGATCAACTCTGCTACTGCATCAAATAAGGGGGAGCAAATTGGGGTAGTATCGGGAAGTTTTTCAAATCAGCAATCAAACTTGCAAGCTTCTGCTATAGCAATTCCTCAACGTGTTCAAAGAAGTCACCCAATTGAGAAAGTTATTGGTCATGTGACTACTGGTGTTCAAACCCGTAGCAAATCAGGGGACATTAACACATGTTTATATTCATGCATCATTTCATAGATTGAGCCTAAAAGCATTGTTATTGTTTTGTAGGAACCTGGATAGGTCGATATGCATGAAGAGCTCAATAAATTTGAAAAGTTGGGTGTTTGTAAGTTAGTGAAGTTGCCAGAAGGAAAATGTGCTCTTGTAATACGTTGGGTGTTTAGAAACAAACAGGATAACACTGGTGTGATTGTGAAACCAAAGTCCGATTAGTGGTCCAAGACTTCAAGTAGATTGAAGGCTTAGATTATGATGAGGTGTACTCGTTGGTGGCACGTCTAGAGGCCATTTGTATCTACTTGGCATATGCATCTTACATGGGATTTATTGTTTACCAGATGGATGTTAATACAACATTTCCGTACAGGAAGGCAAGGAAGAAATTTATGTCGGACAACCCTATAGGTTGGTTGATTCAGATTAACAAGGCTATGCCTACAAGTTAGATAAAGCTTTGTATGGGTTACACCAAGCACCTCGTCCATGGTATGCACCTTGATGGAGCATCTACTTGCACATGGATATACTCGGGGGACAATAGATCAAACGCTATTCATCAACGCGTTGACAAGGATCTTATTCTTCTTCATATCTACGTGGACAACATAATTTTCGGGCCAACCAATGAAGATCTTTGTAAGGAATTTGAAGTGATGAAAAAGAAGTTTGAAATGAGCTCATTGGGAGAAATGACAATGTTTTTAGGCTTGCAAGTTCGTTAGAGTAGTCAAGTGATCTTGATTCATCAACGCAAATATATTTAGGACGTTCTTGCAATTCGACATGACATATTCAAAGCCTATGGACTCCCCCATTGCAATACGGCCTTTACTGAATGAGGATGCTGAAGGAAGCCGATTAATCAGACAATGTACCGGTTTATGATTGGTTCATTGATGTACTAAACTGCAAGTCGGCCGGACATTATGTTTACCGTCTATCAATGTGCTCGTTATCAGGCCAATCCTAAAATTTCTCATCTACTGCCGTTAAAAGAATTTTTAGATATCTAAAAGGAGTTCCAAAACTTGGACTATGGTATCCTAGAGATTCAAAATTTGATATGTTTGCTTTTTCTGACAATAACCTTGGAGGAACAGACAGGGACATGAAATCTACATCGACTGGATGCCAATTCCTGGGAGACGGACTCATCTCATGGCAGTGCAAGAAGCAACGGACTGTGTCATTCTCGACAGCTGAAGCAAAATATGCTATAGCATCTGCTTGCTACTCCCAGGTTATTTGGATGTAGCACAAGCATGAGGATTACGGTTTGACTTATCTAAACACTACTATTTATTGTGATAATGATGTTGCTATCTAAATTATTAAAAACCATGTCTTTTACTCCAACACCAAGCACATTGATATCAAAGTTCATTTTATTCGAGATTGCTATGACAGAGGACTGATTAAACTTGAATAGATCCATATTGATGAAAATACAACGGATCTTTTTACAAAACCAGTCAGCAACTCGAGATTCAAGGTGCTTGTGGATCTTTTAAAAATGATGCGTTTCACCGACTGAGCAATAAAAAAACTGGTTGTTCTAATAAAATTAACAAATTTGAGCATAAAGTATTCTACTTTTGCACAAATTTACGGGGCAAAATATTTGTCGGCAAATGAAATAAATATTTGTGCTAAAGAATTTGATTGACTCATGTAGGAATCGAAGCTGAAAAGGCGAGGATGCACAGCGATCTGTTGATAGGCCTACCGCTCAAAAGGCAAAAAGATACCAAGTGATAAAAATATAACAAGCTATACATTATGTGGGTAACATATCATCGGCATATGATTTCATGGTCTTCAATCTAGCGTTGATTGATAGCCAACGTCTGAGGTTTCGGGTTTGGATACTGGTGAGTCATCCGGGATATCAAGACCGTCTTCTTTTTCATCTTGATTATATGCAGACCTAGGCACAGTCAGGATATCCTAAAAGAGCTATAAAAGGGCCAAGCCTTAAAAGGAAGAAAATCTCATCACAATAAAATTTTGTGTGCTTGCAAAGTTAAATACGTGTCGTATAAGGTATTTGCCTAACCCTCGTCAAACATTTTATTGGTCACTCTGTTGTACGATGTACTGACCTGTTCACCAACAAGTCTGACGTTATAAAAACAAAGGGATGAACTCAGTATACTCAGTCGCTACGATGAACTGTTGTGCTTACCTTGATCGCCGGGTATGTCATGGTATGGGAAACACTAGTGTTATAGTATTTTTTTACCTTAAACAAAACACAAGGTTGAAAGTTGAAGGTTGAGCGTTAGGTTTAAGAGGACAAATATATTCGTAATCGCGTGGACCAGTCTGATTAGGCATGTGCTGAAAAGTGTTCCTTAATCAGACCGAGAATGATTTGATCCCTTAGCAATCTCTTTCATCATTTATTTATTTTACTATTTATTGTTTTTGTGGTTTTCGAAAGGTTTCTCAGTTGGTTAGATCGTTGATTTTTAAAAGGATGTGTTTAAGAAAAGTTCCTGTTAGAACAAGCCAACGGATAGGCCCACTATTTCAAATCACTATCCCGAATTGGGCCAGGCCCACTGGTTGAATAGCCCCACTATTTCGAATCACTGTTTTTGAATTAGGCCAGGCCCACTGTTTTCATATCCCCCCCAATTCAAAACAGTTTATAAAGGCCATTTCGAGTCATTCGAGTCATATTTCGAACAGATTGAGCTTTTTGGATTTTCTAGACTACTAATTCGAATTACAAGATTTGCAGGTTCCCTATGCTTGTCGGATAGATTTCAGATGGACTTCGGATCTTCATCTTGCATTTCGGATGGGTTTCGATAAATCAACATGCATTTCGGATAATCAACATGCATTTAGGAAATTTAACATGATTGTCCTATCTGACAGATTCTATTCGTAATGTCAGATTGTTTCGGATAACTGACAAGGGGTCCATTCGAATTGTCTTTGACCCTTGACTATCCGAATCATTGTTGACCCTTTGACTCTTTCGAATTCCTTTTGAACCTTTTGACCGTTCAATTAGTATTTGAACCTTTGACCTTTCAATTTGAACTTATTGACTTGTTGACTTGTTGCCTTATGTTGACCAGTTAACTTAACTAAGTTAGTCTGGTTTCAATGATAAAACTTAACTTGGTTAGTTTTGTGCACAAATAGCTCAGAAAATGATATAACAATGTCAGCTCGACGTTGAAGCTTTTCACAACTAGGTGGGCCACTTATCAGATCCTCCAGCAGAATACTATGAAGTTTTCCATTCCATGATCGTGGGTTTAAATTCCTGTCGCATCACACATGTCTTGAAGACTAATCTAGTAATTTGTGACGACATGATTAAAGACTTCTGGCTGAATGCTAAGGTCAAAAGGAGTGGAGCTGATGGTATAGCCACCCAACATCCTATAACAGAGATAGTGTTGTTAAGGCTCTGCGTCGAGTAAGTTATGAAGGCGACTATCCGACCGTGTTGAAGAAACTGTTTCCGCCATATTGGAGATTTCTAGTGAATGTTTTCGTTCTATGTATCTCAGAAAACAAAGACGACTTGGATCAACTAAATCAAACTTAAACGTCTGCAATGGTTGCCTTGGTGAATGATTCTATGCTTTTATCTTTGACAATATGCGAAAAATGTTAGAAAATCCAAAGAAGAAGATCTTCATGCTCTATCCTCGGTTTCTACAAATGATTCTCAATGAGAAGTATCTAGATCTTGTCAAAGGCCCCAACCCTCTGAATTTGAAGCCAATGGGTCCATGTTTCTTTGAAGCTTGTGAGTAAAAATAGAGATTCTACAAAGAAGCACAAATTTTTGGCAAAGTATACGCTAGTAAAGCATGGGAAGTTTGGACCTGTCGTGTCAGCACCAAAACAGTTTAATGCTATAGTGGCAGAAGAGCACAATGTAAATTTGTAAGGGTTAGAGAGAAGCCGACAATTGAAATTGAAGGTTTGGTGACTAACGATGAAGATGCTGATGATGAGTTGGAACAGATGAAATCTGAGAAAGCTGAGGAAACTGTTAGAGATTTAACGTTGATAACATCTGAGAATCTTCAAGCATTGATCACATCATTAAAGGATAATCTCGGGAACACTCCTCCTGGAATTATTCCTACTCATGAAGAACATACTGAAGATGATACAACTTAAGATGTTGAACAAGAGTCATGTAAAAAACAAAGAACCGAACCAGAACCAAATTTTGTGAGCCGAAGTGTTGAGCCTGGGCCTATTATACAAGCTGAACTTGAAGTTAGTGCTGCAGTTCAAGAAATAAAGACACCAGATTTCTCTAACTTTAATATGCCAGAGACAACTGCTGGATCGCAACCGAAAAGTTCTAGAGGCGTTCGATTTGATGTTGGTAGTTCTAGTGGTGGTGGATTGACTGAACATGATGAAGCGGCAATGAGAGTTGTTGCAGAAAAAATGAAATTTATTGAACAGTCTTATAGTGACGATGGCGTGGAAGTTGATGTTGTAAAGCACCAAAGAAGAGTGATTGTATTAGAGCAAGATTCTGTGTTGAAAGATGTTCAGATTGCTTCACTGCAAGTTCAAGTTTCAAATAAAGATCAAATTATCGGTGAACTGCAAGGTGATGTAAACATGTTGATGGTGATGGTATTTGACTTAAAAGCAAAATTGGAAAAGAAATTTGGAAGCGAGTTTGTTGACAAAGATGATGATCCAATGAACGTCGCTAAACATGAACGAATAGCTGAAGAAAAAGCTGCTGAAGATGCTGAACATGAAGTAGGGTTAGATGCGTACCTAGCTTCTGCACAGAAAAAGAATAGAAAGTTGTCACCGAAGAATCCGAACAACAAACAAATGTTGATCATAAAGAATCAAGAAGTGAATCCTCTTTATGAAAACTTCCAACCTAAGGATCCAACAAAGAAGTCTAGTCGCTATGTTGTGGAGTTAGGATCGAGTCTTTATGATAAGGTAAGAAAAAGTCGAAAGTCGCGAGCTGGAGATTTGATCATGATAAAGATATGTGGTTGATAACTCGAGAAAGTGGACACAGAGGGTATTATTCAAAGGAGTCTCAGTTTGAATCGTGGATGAAGATTGATCTACAAAATTTGCTACGCGCTCCTTATCATAACTCGATCCAAATCAGTGAGTCAGAGGTTGTGCATTCCACACGAAGCTGGAAAGAGAAGTCAATAACAATTTTCCAACTATGAAGGTTGCTGAATCTTACCGGAAGAAAAGTCCTAGTGTTCGTGATCCACATACTAAGTGAACGATCCAGATAGTAAAGTGGCCACCAAGCGACAAAGAAAAGGTCATTCCTATTGCTCGCAAATTTACTAAAGGAGTGCTCAAGAACCTCCAATTTTGGGCATACGATCCAAGGATGGCTAAAGCAGTGATTGTGACAAAAGAAAATTCATTTTGGTTGACACGTTGGATCTAATAAGCATTCATGAAGAGGATATCAAGATCTTAGGCAAGCATCGGATCCACACAAATGATCAGTATGAAGTATGTGTGAAGTCATGGACTAGTGCAGTGGCTAATGTGATCAATTTAAGATTATATGTGGATGCTAGTCCACTGTTTGGAGGTGGTGCAGCTGGTGGAACATCAAGCTGCTGCGGCACTAATGTTATAAACCTAGGGGAAATTGTTAGGCCCTTAAGGTTTATACATTAGTTAATTAATTAGTGTTAGGCTAGATTGTTTATTTGCTAAAGGAGGCTTGTATTAGAATGGGCTAAGGGTTTAGGGGAGTGATGAACTAAACCCTCCCTATACATAGTTAATGATGTTTAGGGTTTTGGTGATTCTTTGGTTTTTGCCATTAACTTGTATTAGACGATCATTTGTATGCAAGTTAATCCTTTGAATCATTTCCACTTCATCTTTATTTCTTTTGCTTGAATCAAGTTTGATTATGTGATTCCGCCACCAATCAAACTTTGTGTGATATCGTTGTGATCTCATTTTGGGACTTACAGAAACTACCTTTTTGACTGATGTTGGATCGATGGATCGGGTCCAGGCAATTATGCCAGCCACTTCCCCGTGGGCCTGTTTATTTGAGTATGCCTGACAACAGGCCCACAGGGAGATTACTTTAGAGTTTTTGTGTACGTTTACTTTTGCGGATACACAGGGTCGGGGATTAGAGCATTTTTTGAGGACGACGGCTATTACTTTTACTCTTTGTATTGTACACATATGAGGAGTCCCAGTCACAGGCTTTTTTGGATGCGCCGATCGCCATGGCATCTGACGTGTTGTGGACCTGGTGGCGTACTATAAGGGTTGGGGAGTTCACGATCCCTGAAGCCCGGGTGTCGTGCATTTACGACCCATTACACCGATACCTCCATCAATGTATTTCCGTGATGATTACGGGTCGACACGATAGCAGGGAGTGGGTCACCCAGAATGACCTATTCTTTTTGCATGAGTTACGTACCGGTGGGGTGGGGAAACTTGCCATACAAGTTGGCCACATACTTCTCCGAGTATGCATTTAAACATGTTTCTAGCCACATCTCCTACGACGGCTTCGTCACCCACCTGGCGAAGCACTGGCGCCTCTTGTCCCCACAAAGCGCTACAGATATCTCTCTTACACTTGAGGTTGATCTGGTAGGCAGGGATACAGCAGTCTCGATAAAGATTGCTCACTTGGTGTTACTGGACAAGATCCGGGTTATTAGGTCATCAGACGAGAGTCGAAAGGAATGGTACCCAGGGCAGCCACTTTCGGGCGAAGGGGGCGACGGTGAGGCCGAGGGGGAATGAGGGTGAGAGTGATGGGGCGGCGAGCGTGTGGCCGACAAATCACAGATAGGGACGGAGGATGACCGATTGAGCGCTCGCATGCGCGACGGGACGTGAGGCAGAATGTGATGCCTCCATCGCGATTGGAGGAGAGACAGACTCGGGTCGAGTCGGATGTAGGTGTCGTACAGGAGGATGTATCCCGTTCACATAGTGGCGTATGGTGGATGGTGGAGGCAATCATTGCTATGCATGCGGGTCGCCCTACCTCCGCGAGCTGGCGCTGCACCACCGCCGCTGTAGCTGCTTATTGTGTTTTCCTTTTCTTGTTTTAGATTTGAAACATTGTAAATATTTATCTTTTGTTTATATTGTATTTTGTTTGTTTGATGATTTTTATCGAATTGTTTATCATATGCACATGTTTTGTTGTTAGTTTATCATATGCACATGTTTTGTTGTTAGTATATATTGATTATTAACCTAAAAAAGCTAGTGTAACATAATCGGCAAGATATTACAAACTCGTAACATAATAAAGTCGAAAATTATTCAACACTTCTACGAATACGTTTATCGCTAATATAGTCGTATATCTAAAAAACTTATTAAACGTTCTTTCGGTTTTATCAAAGTTAATTATATACAGGATCGCACGTGTACGTAATTCGTTAATATAGTCGTATATTCAAAAAACTTAACCGAGTTATTTACTAATACATACTTGAAATCAACCAGAAGATATACAAAGTCAAAGGCCGAACGAATGGTGTTTCACGCTTTTTCGTTCTCAATTTTGCAATGGTCCTCCAAGAACTTCACCAACAGTGACCTACTGTTACAAACATCATAAATCATAAAACAAACAATAATCAAACTTGGATATCTCAAAAAAAGTTAAATAGCATATTCATTACTGGAAATGAAGATGATTGCGTACGTGTAGTTATTCGAAATGTTTCGAATCATTACAGAAGTAGAATGCTCATTTGTATTAAGTAGAATGGTTTCTCGAAACTTTCAACCGCCATAATCATCGCCGCCCACGGTGGTAATCCTCTCCGACGAGTGAACCCGCAAAAACTAATATAGTCATTTATCGCTGATATAGTCGATTATAAAAAAAACTTATTTTACATTCATTTGATTTTATCAAATAAAATTTAAAAAAAAACAATTATATAAGGACCGTATGTGTACGTTTATCACTACTATAGTTGTATATCAAAAAAACTTATTATACGTTCTTTCGGTTTATAAAATTCAAAAAAAATATATACGACCCGTATTATACGGGTCGTATACTTGTGCTAAAACCCCAAAACTTGATCAAAAACCCTTCAAATTAATCAACTTTGGCCGTATAATATTATATTGGACGTATACAATGTATACGGCCCCGTAGAAGGTTTATATGACCCGTATACAACAAGTCAAAAAAAACATTCCAACGCATTTAATTATATGCAACAACATTCTATACGGGTCGTATACATGTATACGGCGTATACATGTATACGGGCCGTATACAAGTAAGGATGTGAAAATAAGATTATGAGAGTGTGGGATTAGTATAAGCCTAAAATTTTAATTTGAATATTTAAATGTCGCCTACTATTTAAAAAGATTGTCTTGACACTCAAAGTTAAATTTTTTAAAACTTTAGTCTTATGTTTTTTCTAAACACATTTTATTTATAGTATGATTTTTAATACATAATATTTTCTATACTATGATATATTCATATCTCATCTCATTATCCATATTTTATAAAATATTATCTTAATCAAAGTGTTTATTATATCACTGGTATGTATCGTACAATTTAATTACAATCCATTTGCACAACTTCATAACTTACATTTTATTTTTAAAATTTATTATCATTATTTTTATTTTATTAGTGTTATTGTTTTATAACTGTATATTATAAGATGAATTATAGTGACTCAAAAGAAACGTGAAAGCTTAGGAAAATATATTAGCATAGCTGAATATGTAAATTCTTTTTGTTTCACATTTAATGTAATAAGTCATTTTACCTATAATGATTATATACACAAATATAATTTACATTTTTTTTCAATATTCAATTTGTGTAAAACACGACTTTGTAAACTAGTATATTATATGCATGTATATAGATAGAAAAAGTATAATGATAATTTCTTATTCCTCGTTATGTTTTGAATTAATATGGTATAGAGAATATTATTATTAATTAGCACCAATACCAATATTAATAATAAGTAGAGTAAATTACAAGTTTTGTCCTTTATCTTTACACCAAATTACAGGTGCTGTCATTTTTTCTAAAAGTGTACGAAAGGTGTCATTAACCTTACAAAATCTTGCACGTTATGTCCTTTAGGACAAACCTAGTTAGATTTTTTGGTTAAATCTGGTCATGTGCCCCTGCACATGAGGGTATTCTTGTCATTTCGCCTTCCCAGGGGTTATTTTGTAAAGTACTTTTATTAAGGGGCAATTTTGTACAAAACTTAAAAATAAAACACTATATAAACGAGTGATTCTATTTACACCAAACATTTTACTATTTACACCAAGTGATGTGACATTAATAAATTTCAATTTGTGTTTTTCTTTTATAACTTTCGATATATAATGTTTTATCAAAAAACGAATACGGTTTTGTGATGTGCTTATTTTTATCTACGTGTTGATATAAATATTATGAAAAACGGAACATAAAATTTTATAACGACTTATAAAATGTTATATTTGATACGACTCCGTGTTTTATAAAATTTATATCAAAACGTAGATAAATATAAGCATATCACAAAATCATATTCTTTTTTTATAAAACATTATATATCGATTATTAACAAAAAACACAAATATGAATTTATTAATGTCACAACATTTGGTGCAAATAGAAAAAAGTTAGATGTAAATAGTAAGTCTCTATATAAACCTAGTTTATATAGTTCTCACTAGAATTGCAGATATGCCATTTCTTGATCCTACTCATACCGATACAGGATCTGTATATTTAGATCAACTGACAATAAGATTAGCTGATTTGATAACTTTTTAATCAAAAATATTTATGTAATGGGAATGAGAATATCCATATATTTTTGCATATCAAAAGTTCAAAGAGTCCCAATGCAGCTCAGTTTTTTTTAATCATAAAGCATCTTAAGTAATGATGTAGATTATTACTTAGAATTCCAATAACATTACCTAGTCTATCAGTAATTGATTCACTGTTTAAAGGATCTTGACTCGTTAATTATGTTAAGTTGTTAACCCAGTTGAATTATCGTTTATGGTGATTATTAGATTAATTTTATACAGCTTGATTAATAAAGTTTCTACCTTTGATCTTTGATTTGGGTAATTCATTAGTTTCTTTTAACTAATTGCAGATTAGAGAGAGAGAGTGTGTGTGTTTATATAGTGTTTTATTTTAAGTTTTTTTTTACAAAATGGCCCATTAATAAAAGTTCTTTACAAAATAACCCCTGGGAAGGTGAAATGACAAGAATACCCTCATATGCAAGGCACATGACCAGATTTAGCCAAAAAATCTAACTGGGTTTGACCTAAAGGACATAACGTGCAAGATTTTGGAAGTTTAAGAACACCGCCTGTAAACTTTTGAAAAAAGGGACAACGCCTGCAATTTGATGTAAACATAAAGGAAAAAACTTGTAATTTACTCTAATAAGAGATACAACAATAAAAGAAATAAAAAAAAAGTCATTCATTTAACTTATAAAAAATGTTGGGGTGAGGATATGTTTAAGTGAAACGGAATATGTTTTATTTGACAAGTTATGTGAATCTTATGACAGTTAAATCTTCTAGGATTCCTACTAAATTTGTGCGGATATCTTGGTTGACGACCTTCATACAACTAGAATAATTATTCGTCGTCAATGATACTATGGTAACATGGTTGAGGTTATGGTCTTGGTTGACGACCTTCATACAACTAGAATAATTATTCGTCGTCAATGATGCTATGGTAACATGGTTGAGGCATCTTGGTTTTTTTTCTTCATACTCGGGTTTGAGTTCCACCCGTTGCACTTTGGGTGGAAGCACTGTTCTGGCTAGGTGTGTTTATGGGGCTCACATCCAGTTAAACGTTGTGTCGCTTTCTGTACCAGCGTGGACCCTATTGTAATGGACGATCGTCTGGCCTTAGTGGGACCGATTTTCCAATGAAGAAGTGCGAATTGATAGAGATAATTTGCGTTAAAAAAAGATTAAATATTCATTTTGCTAACTCGTGTTTAAGTGTTTCACTATGTGTGTTCACTTTTTGATACTTTAATGTATTAAAAAGTTACCAGGTTGGAACACACATGAAAGTTTAATTATTATGAAGAAGCACTTGTAAATATGTATCACTGATGAGCATATTTGTGAAGATAAAATAATTCTAGAACAAAATTTATACGACTTTAAAAGAACTTTATAATATATTACATATCATTGTTTCTTAAAAATATTACTTCTTGAAATTCTAAGAGTCCAACTTGGATGGTTTTGACGTAGTTTTATTTAACAGGGGATGCTTGACTTTGATAATACCATCCATTAATGACTAGCGAATTCTTTATGTTTGAAGAAAAGAACCTGCCTGACGGCAGACTGCAGTCCAAGTTGTAAAAATTTTGACGTTGTTATATTTTATATCTCCCTTACATCTCAAACACTTGTGTATGCTATTGTAGTCGTATATACAAGACGTTACTCCAAATATTGATGGGATTCCATCCCCAAAGGGAAACAAGCTCGCTAACAAAAAGAAATATAATATTATATAGTAATTTAGTTTTTTAAGTATATACATATTATTTTTAGCATAATATATTTTTCTCTTATAACTTTTAAAATGATATATTTTAATGAGTTTTATGTATGTCATTATAACGTATTTGTTTTTATCTGTGTCTTGGTATAAACTTTACTTTAAACCGAGTTATGAATAACAATATACAGGTGTCTAAAACACAAAAGTACATGTAACTGATACTATCTAATAGTTTATTTATTTTTCATAAAATGACGTTAGTTTATCACTTTCGTCATTCTAATAATATAATAGAATACGTTATAAAGTTCAAATATATTGTTATGACGTGTTTATTTTATCAACATTTTGGTAAATGAATCGTTCAATATCGATATACAACAAAAGTAAATGTAAACGCCGGCATTTACTATTCAAGGAATGGTAATTTAGTTTATTTGAGTATATATAATTATTTTTAACATATTTTGTTTTCTCTTGTAACTTTTAAAATGTATATTTTATAAAGTTTTGTGTAAGTCATTGTGACGTACTTATTTTTATCTACGTCTCAATATAAATTTTACTCAAAACAAGTTGTGAATAACAATGTACAAGTGACTAAGACATCCACGTACATGTCATCAAAGCTAACTTGTGGTTTAGTTTTATTTTATTGGTGACACTCTAAAGAAGGTTAGGCAACACTCTTAAGGGATATTTGGCAACACTTTCATAGTAAGCCATAACCAAGATAAGCGACACTCATGTGCCACCCAAGTGGCACTGTTTATAACAATGTCTATTAACATTGTGTTATAGTATTAGTAAGTGAGGAGTTTCGCGTTTTAACTTTTATGCAGATCGTGCGGTGATATTTCTAGCATAGGCACCATAGTTTTATTTAGTTAACGGAAAAATGAATTTCTAGACCCATCTTACTTTATTGTTTTGGGGCGGTGTGCATACTCACAATGTTTTCAAAGTAAATTATTATGTTTGAAAGTACGAAATAGTTTATTGCAGTTTGCCAAAGTGAAGTAAAGTTTCATAAAGAAAGTGATAGTGTCAAGAAAGATGATTGAAAAGTAGAATTGTTGTATTATTTTCTATGTTTATTACAGGGAAAAATACATACAATTTATAGCTAAAGAAGAACAATCTAAACATAGAAAATGAGCTGTTTACGGGCTGGAATTAAGGCTGGCTAATGGCTGTCTTTGACCTTCTAAAATGGGAAATGATGTTTAACTGATCCCGCAAATTTCTTCCAAACTTATTCTTTGATATCCTTTTAATTTTAACACTCCCCCTCAAGTTGAATAGTCGGATTTCCAAAATTCAACTTGACTAAACAATCGCTGAAGATTTTTCCGTTAACTGCCTTTGTTAGAATGTCAGCGAGCTGATCCTTTGATCGAACAAACGGTAGTTCAATCGTACCATCTTCCAATTTTTCTTTGATGAAGTTCCTATCAACTTCTACGTGTTTAGTTCGATCATGTTGTACTGGGTTTTCTGAAATCTGAATTGCAGCTTTATTATCACACATAATCTTACTTGTTTCTTTTGAAGGAAAGCCAATCTCAGCTAAGAGTCTTCGCATCCACATGGCTTCTGTTAAACCTCGAGCTATGCCTCTAAATTCAGCTTCTGCACTTGAAAGGGCAACCACCTTTTGTTTTTTACTTCTCCAGGTGACAAGATTCCCACCAACTAAAGTGAAGTAGCCTGTTGTTGACCTCCGACTTCCCTTATCTCCTGCCCAGTCTGCATCAGTGTAGATTTCAACATTTAGGTGTCCATGTGATTGAAACAGGACTCCATGACCCACTGTTCCTTTGAGATATCTAATAATTCTCCAAACTGCTTCCATATGGGACTCTTGAGGTTGGTGCATGAACTGACTTACCACCCCTACAGCATAAGCAATGTCTGGACGAGTATGTGAGAGATATATTAGTTTTCCCACCATCCGTTGGTATCTCTCTTTATTTGCTAACTTTCCTCCTTCCTCCATATAAAGCTTTTGATTTACACTCATAGGAGTGTCTGCTGGTTTGCAATCGATCATTCCAATTTCTGCCAACAAGTCTAAGACATACTTCTTCTGACTGATGAAAATTCCTTGTTTCGACCTTAGTACTTCAATTCCGAGGAAATACTTGAGCCTGCCCAAATCTTTCATTTCAAATTCAGCAAACAAGTCTTCTTTCAGTTTTACCATTTCTTCTTTATCGTTCCCTGTAATGATCATATCATCTACATAGATCATTAGGCAGGTTACGAATTTGCCTCTATTTTTGAGAAACAAAGTATGATCAGCATTACTTTGTTTATATCCAAACTTTTTCATAGCTACGGTAAATCTGCCAAACCAAGCCCGGGGAGATTGCTTCAAACCATAAAGAGACTTCTTCAGATGGCAAATCTCTCCAGTTTTGAAATCTTTTGTGAATCCTGGAGGAGCATCCATAAATACCTCTTCATCTAGGTCCCCGTGTAGAAAGGCATTTTTTACATCAAACTGTTGAAGTGGCCACCCTTCATTTGCAGCTATCGAAAAAAGGACCCGAATTGTGTTCATTTTTGCAACCGGGGAGAATGTTTCAGCATAATCAATCCCATATGTCTGGGTATACCCTTTCGCTACCAGTCGGACTTTATATCTTTCAATTGTACCATCTGGTTTATACTTAACCGTATAGACCCAACGACACCCCACCGATTTCTTTCCCGACGGGAGAGTACACTTTTCCCAAGTATTGTTCTTAATTAGGGCTTCCATTTGCTTCCTTCCAATGTTTAGACTTTAAGGCTTGGTCCACGTTTGTAGGAGTTTCTTCAGAATAAACAGATGAGATAAATGCTTTTGCTTCCATAGTGAAATTTCCATTAGCCACATTAGCTATAGGATAACTGGATCTTTTTAGCTCTTTTTCAGGAGAATACCGTTTCGGAGGAACCCCTCTGTTTGTTCTAGGGGGTAACATATATCTTGATGGTGGTTCTTCTTGTATGGATTCATCTGCCTGAAAGTTTCAGCTTGTTCTGTGGCAGTTTCATGGTCCGAAGTATTGGTATCTTCGGAGTCATTAGAAACTTCAAAAGTATCACCAGACTGAATAGGGTGAGTATTACTTACCTCAGACACCAGGTTAGGAGGAACATTAGGGCCTTCAGTGGCACTGAAATTGGACTCTGGTGACTCTGTAGTTGGTACATAGGGAACATATTTCAACCAACTTAGTGTGTCTAAACATTCCTTCTCCCCCTGACCACTGAGTTGGGAATTGTAGTAATACTCGGTTTCAAGGAAGTCACAATTCATTGTGGTGAACATATGACGTGTCTTTGGGTTATAACATCTGTATCCTTTTTGATTTATTCCATACCCAACAAAGACACATTTTTCAGCACAAGGGTCAAGTTTGGTTCGATTTGATTTAGGTATGTGAACAAAGACGGTACATCCAAAGATTCGTGGTTGAAGAGTAAGGACCGAGGGTAGTTTGGAAAATTCTGAAAGGGTTTGTAATGGAGTGTTAAGTTTGAGGGTATTTGTTGGAAGTCGGTTGAGAAGATAGGTAGCGGTAGCAAGGGCTTCAGGCCAGAAATATTTCGGGACTTGGGATTCAATTAGGAGGGCTCGTGTCATTTCCAGCAAAATGCGATTCTTTCTTTCGGCGACACCGTTTTGTTCTGGGGTGTTTGGGCATGTAGTTTGGTGAATTATTCCCTTGTTTTGGAAAAAAATTTAAAAGAGGTATTAACAAACTCACCGCCATTATCGGATCGGAAAATCTGGATGTTTGTTTGAAATTGGGTTTGGATCATGGAGTAAAACATAGTGAATTTTTCAAAGACTTCGGATTTGTTCTTCAAAAAATAAACCCAGGTCATTCGGGTACAATCATCAACAAACATCACAAAGTAACGAAAGTTTTGCCCCCCAAGAACTGGGGCAGGACCCCATACGTCAGAATGGATTAATGAAAATGGCAAAGCAACCTTAGTGTTATTGGGTTTAAAAGTTTCTATGTGGCTCTTTGTCACACCCCGACCCGCAGCGGAATAAGAGTCGGGGCATAATTGGGTTATCACCAAAGCTCATGATATTTACTAATATGTTTCATATTTATTAAAGTCAAAATTACATTCCCAAATATCCAAACATGTCCATACAATACAAAGAGAATAAACCAAACAAAACAATCCCAAACTCTAAATCATTTTATTCTTCTAGTCCAATCCTAAGTGTTTCTTGCTGCAGCTGGTTCACCTGTATCATGTGTAAAAAATGGGGTTTTTGGGTCAACATAAGTTGGCGAGTGAACCTTGTTAGATAAACATTTATTATTGATTTACTTATTAGTTTATCAATGAAAAATTATGCATAATCAATAATGAGCAAATGTAAATAACCAAGCAGTAGCAATAGCAATCACAACTATAACATACAATAACATATGATAGCATACATTAACATACCAACATCATACGATAAATAACATGAATGAAACTGTGCGATCAAGGCTCAATCAAACGAAGCCGATCGTATTGCATGTACTGAAAATGATAAATGTCTGTGCGATTAAGGCTCAATCAAACGGAGCCGATCTTATGTGGGCACGCCAGGTTCACGCTCATAATGTAATGGGGAACATGCTCAACGCTCATAATGTAATGGGGAGCGGCGGCCTATGAAATTGCATGTACTGAAATAATAAATTGAATCTAACAATAACCACACAAACAGTTGAAACAAGCTGGATACACAAGTTCATGATATGATGTATGCACAATGGTTTAAATATAATATATAGCAAGACACATGATACACCCCAAAACGTGATTAAAACGGGAAATTTGTAAAGATTCACTCACATTGGGTGCGTTTGATTGGAGATGATGAGATGCGCACGAGTCGGGAGAGTTGAACAACGAGAATTACTAACCTAAATAATAACGGAAAAATATAGTAAATGAGTGGATTTTTATTAAGGATTTTAATGGAATTTTTAGATATATTTTTGTGAGTTTAAGGCTATTTTCTATCTTTATAAATATTATTTTTAAGTATTTTTAATTGATTTTTAAATTAAAATAAATAATAAATATATAAAAAAAATTGTTTATTTTTGCGTTGACCATTGACCGTTGACCGTTGACTTGTTGACCTGTTGACCGGTTCGGTCAGTGTGCATGTATGCGCTGGGTGAGACTCGAACCCGAGACCTCCGTACGCGTGCACGCAGCTCTACCAACTGAGCTACGTGTCTAACCCGAAATAATCTTGTTTTTAATTATATTTATATACTAATTCGATTTATTCGAAATTCATTTGTTTTAAAAAAAGATTTTAAATCATCGAACCGGTGCCGTTAACCAGACTCGAACGCGTGACGTACGAGTTAGTGTTGCACACAGTCCACCGTTGGACTGTGTGTCTAACCTGGTTAATATTTCGGTTTTTATTATACTTAACATCTAACAGAGTTAACCCGGTTCAGTTTTAAACAAAAAGGCATTTTATTACTGCGAAGGTGCGTGTGTCAAGACTCGAACTCGGGACGTATGCGTGTTTTTGTTCGCACACAGTCCACCGCTGGACTGTGTGTCTAACCCGTTCAAAATACCAATTTTAATTATTCTTATATTGTTATCACAGTTCATCTTCTTCGTTGGATTTTACCGACAGCAGATTACTCCATCTTATCTTGTTTAATTCGATTGTTAAGCATTACACAGACTGATATGAGATAGCAGGGATGATAATTAGAAGTAAACATACCAGTGAACGATTGATTACAAAGTTCGGCAAGGCGTCGGTCTCTGTTTTTAAGAACTTCTACTGAGCAAATCAATTAATCGTTTTGATTAGCTAATCATGAAATTGGAGTGCTAAACAAACGTTAACAGTGTGTTTGAAGGTCCTTACCGTTTCACAGACGAAGATAAAGATTTTCAGAAGTTTTCCGGCGAGCAGAAATTATCCGATGACGACGTCTGAATTTGATCTCAAGTGGAAGGTTTGAGTTAGAAATAGCTTAACAACTGTTAGACTACGATGGTATTGAAGAACTTACCGATTTGAGGAAAAATACGGTTTTCCGGCGAACTTGCAGAATTTTCCGGCGAGTTGATTTAAGCTTTCTGATGGTCCGGATGTATGACGAAAGTGAAATGGAAAGTTTGTATGATGTTTCTGAGTCGCGAGAGGCTCTTTGATTACAGTAATTCGGATTGTTGAATAGTTTCGGTTATAACACTCATCATTCTCAGAATTGAAGTCAATTCAAGTCTGAGTTGATTAAAATCGTCGGTGCATCGGTTATAAACCTGAAATCGCGATTATTCAAACGTTTAGACGGTTGAATAGCCGATTTCAGTTTTTCAGTTGGCGTAACCGGTTTATCTAGGTTTGTGTATAAGACTTATTTGTTTCCTAAAGTTGACAGAAAACAAACAAGTGGCGGAGTGGTTTGCGTGTGAGTGTTAAGTCTTTGGATTTCAATTCCGGCTGACCCGGGTTCGAGCCCCGGCAGCAACATTTTATTTTTATTTATTTTGTTTTCACTTTTTATCAAATATAATTTTTATAGTTTAGTTTGTTTATTAATTATGTATCATTACAAATCAAAATAACCATAAATACACAACGTGACATTTATAACTTGATATTCGATTACAAAATGAAGCAGGTTTTGGAAACCCGTTTTTGACAAATGTTACAGTATCCCCTACTTTTAGGAATTTCGTCCCGAAATTTAAGTAGTAGTAGGATAAAGATGTGGGTATTTTTCGTGCATTGAGTCTTCACGTTCCCAAGTAAACTTAGGTCCCCGTTTCGACTCCCAGCGTACCCTAACAATTGGAATGCGACTTCGTCGTAAACGTTTTTCTCCGAAATCCATGATCTCTACAGGTCTTTCAATAAAATGCATAGATTTGTCAATCTGAATATCTTCCAGAGGAATGTGGAGGTTTTCATCAGCGAGGCACTTCTTCAAGTTCGACACGTGGAATGTGGGATGAATCCTGTTGAGTTCTTCTGGTAGATCAAGCTTGTATGCTACAGGTCCTACTCTTTCGAGTATCTTGAAAGGTCCTACGTAGCGTGGTGCTAGCTTGCCTTTTTGACCAAAACGAACTACTCCCTTCCACGGTGATACTTTTAGAAGTACATGATCACCAATGTTAAACTCTAAAGGCTTCCGTCGTTTATCTGCATAACTCTTTTGACGACTTTGAGCCGCTAGAAGATTGTTTCGGATTTGATGGATCTTGTCTGTGGTTTCTTGGATCAATTCTGGACCAGTGATTTGAGCTTCCCCAATTTCGTGCCAACATACTGGAGATCGGCACTTACGACCATATAAGGCTTCAAAAGGTGCCATGCCGATACTTGAATGATAGCTGTTGTTGTACGAAAATTCAACTAATGGTAGATGAGCGTCCCAATTTCCCTTGAAGTCTATAACACATGCTCGAAGCATATCTTCAAGAGTTTGAATGGTGCGTTCAGATTGACCATCAGTTTGAGGGTGATAGGCGGTACTGAGATCTAATCGCGTACCCATAGCGGCTTGTACTGCTTGCCATGTTCGTGAAGTGAAACGACCATCACGATCAGAAATAATGCTTAACGGTACCCCATGTCGGCTTACGATTTCGTTGATATAAATACGAGCAAGTTTTCCGTTCTTGAAATATTCGCGGATAGGAATAAAGTGAGCTGATTTTGTAAGTCGGTCAATTATTACCCATATAGTGTCATACCCACCAGAAGTGCGAGGTAACCCGGTAATGAAGTCCATGGTTATATTTTCCCACTTCCATACAGGTGTTTCAGGTTGGACCAGAAGTCCTGAGGGTCTTTGGTGTTCAGCTTTCACCTTGGAACATGTAAGGCACTTAGAAACAAAAACAGCAATATCCTTTTTCATTCCAGGCCACCAATAGGTATATCGTAGGTCTTGATACATCTTATCGGCTCCTGGGTGTATAGAGTATCGCGTTTTATGAGCTTCCTTCATAAGAATTTCACGAAGATTGTTGTGGTTAGGAATCCATATACGATCCAGATAATACAGAATACCGTCAGATTTAGTTTCAATTTTAAGTTCAGCTCCACAGGACATCTCCTTTCGTACATCATCTTCCGTTACTGAAACATGTTGGGCTTCTCGAATTTGATCTTTAATGTCAGCTATGATTTGCGAACATAGAATACGAATGGAGTTCGCATAACCCTTTCGACTAAGTGCATCGGCCACCACATTTGCTTTGCCAGGGTGGTATCGAATTTCACAGTCGTAGTCATTTAGAAGTTCGACCCATCTTCGTTGCCTCATGTTTTACTCCTTTTGATTGAAGATATGTTGAAGACTCTTGTGGTCAGTGTATATTTCACACTTAGTACCATAGAGATAATGTCTCCATATCTTAAGAGCGAACACAACGGCTCCAAGTTCTAGGTCATGGGTGGTGTAGTTCTTCTCATGCGTCTTGAGTTGTCTCGAAGCATAAGCTATAACTTTTCCTCTTTGCATTAGAACGCAGCCTAATCCTTGCCCTGACGCGAGACCACGAAATCATCACAACCTTCAGGAAGAATAAGGATTGGTGCATCACAAAGTTTTTGTTTAAGAGTTTGGAAGGCTTCTTCTTGCTTGGGTCCCCATATGAAAGGTTTTCCCTTATGAGTTAAAGCCGTGAGTGGTACAGCAATGCGTGAGAAGTTTGAGATGAATCTACGATAATAACTAGCCAAACCAAGAAAAGATCTTACTTCAGTTGGTGTACGTGGAGCTTGCCATTCTTGTACCGCTTTGATCTTTGAGGGGTCGACATGTATTCCCTTGTCATTGACTACATGTCCGAGGAATTGCACCTCTTTTAACCAGAATTCGCATTTGGAGAATTTGGCGTAAAGCTTTTCCTTCTCTAGAAGTGTAAGGATGAGTCGAAGACGACGCTCATGATCGGACTTAGACTTTGAATAAATAAGAATGTCATCGATGAAGACTATAACAAATCGATCAAGATAAGGTTTGCAGACTCTGTTCATTAGGTCCATGAAGACTGCTGGAGCGTTGGTTAAACCAAATGGCATGACCATGAATTCATAATGACCATAACGAGTTCGGAATGCGATCTTTGGGACGTCTTCTTCATGCACTCTAAGTTGATGATAACCAGATCGAAGGTCGATTTTGGAAAAGTAGCTGGCACCTTGAAGTTGGTCAAGAAGATCATCAATGCGAGGTAATGGATAGCGATTCTTGATTGTTAATTTGTTGAGCTCTCTGTAGTCGATGCACATACGAAACGATCCATCTTTCTTCTTTACAAAAAGAACATGTGCACCCCAAGGCGATGAACTAGGACGTATGAATCCCTTGTCAGTCAACTCTTGTAATTGAATGGCTAGCTCTTGCATTTCAGAGGGGGCTAACCTATAAGGAGACTTTGCAACTGGTGTAGCACCAGGTATAAGATCAATACGGAATTCGACTTCTCTAACTGGAGGAAGTCCTGAAATGTCATCAGGAAAAACTTGCGGGAAATCTTTTACTACTGGTATGTCTTCAAGTTTCTTCTCCATGGTTCCCTTGTTGATGATATGAGCTAAAAACGCGACATAATTTTTGCGAAGATATTTTTGGGCTTGAAGACAAGACATTAAGCTAAGCCCCTTCGACGAGGTTTCTCCAATGATTCGAAGAGTCTGACCGTTTGAAAGAGGAATACGTATAAATTTTTCGCGACATACAACTTCTGCCTGATGTTGACTGAGCCAGTCCATACCAATTATGATATCAAAACTTCCCAGCTTCATAGGAATAAGGTCGACTGAGAAATCGTGGTCGTTTAAGGTGAGTGTACAGTTACGTATAATAGAGTTTAATGAAACTGGTTTCCCGTCAGCAACTTCTACTGTTATGGATTCCATGAGCTTATCCCGATTTTGGTTTAAGATAGGTTCAAATTCTAAGGACACAAAACTTCTATCCGCACCAGTATCAAATAACATAGACGCATATCTACCATTTATAAGGAACGTACCGTTAACCACATTGCCGTCAGCTCTAGCCTGATTAGCGTTGATATTGAAAGCTCTTCCTCTTGCAGGTGGAGGAGCTTGGTTCGCTTGATTCACCGGGTTGGCTTGGGCCTGAGCATGGATAATGTTTACCAACCTTGGACAAGTGTTTCTGAAATGGCTTGGGTCTCCGCAATTGTAGCAAGCCCGCATAGGTTGACCCATAGGATAATTGGGTTGGTAATATGTTTGGGCTAAATGTTGGGCGGGTGGATATTGTAGGGGTTGTTGGGCTTGACCCATTAATTGTTGGTGGGTCTGGGTTGAAGGCTGGTGGCGGTTCGTTCGCTGAGGCATGCGGCAGGTTTGAACAGTATGACCCGCGCGACCACAGCCGGTGCAATGTTGGCAAGGATAATCAGGAGAATGGTGATATTGGCAACGGTTGCATTTTGGTAAAGGGCCAGAGTATGGTCTTTTGTATGGTGCAGGTGAAGGAGCGACCTGGGTAATGGGTGCAGCAGGAATTGGGAGGTTGGTTTGTGTAACGGCGAAGTTTCTGGTGTTGCGCTTCCTCTTGTTAGCAAACTTAGAGGAGGAGACGGAATGGTTTGAAGTTTGACCCTCAACAGGGGCTTTCTTTTTCTCTTCTTTAAACTTCCCGTTGCGAATTCGATTCTCAGTCAATTAAGTCGCTAGCTCCATAGCAGCTTCAAGTGTTACCGGTGAGATGCTGAGAACTGAATCTTGAATTTTCGAGGGAAGTCCTCGAATATAATGCTCGATCAAACGGTAAGTTGGGGTAAACAAATTTGGAACCATTTGGTTCAACTCTAAGAACCTCTTGTTATAGGTGGTGTGATCTCCCTCCTTCTGCTTTAAAGAATGAAATTCGTCCTCCAACTTTTTAATTCACTCCTAGGACAGAAACGCCTAGTCATGATTTCCCTTAACTCCTCCCAAGTTAAGGCCATTGCATCATCAATTCCCCTCTTCCCCTTTTCAGTATTCCACCAAGTGAGAGCTGCCCCAAATAGTCTCCCGGTGGCGTATCGAACCTTGCGATCCTCAGGACAATCGCAGTTGAGGAAGGTGTTTTCCATTTCCTCGAACCAATGGAGGAGAGCAGTGACACCTTCGGTCCCTTCAAATTTAGGAGGATCACAAGATTTGAAATATTTGTATGAGCACTTGCTGGTAGGAGGGTTGTCGATGTTCTGGTCATTCTGTTGGAGAGGATTAGTGGGATTTGTGGCGAGGGCTTGTTGTACTTGGACCACAATGTCAGGCAGTATCGTGGCCATTTGTTTCGCGATGTGTGTGGACAAGCGTTCTTGAGACCTTCCTGATCTTTTACCCCCTCGTTGTTGTCTGGACGACATCTACAGGAACATGCATAAGAAGATTGTGAGTTTATGGAGTCTTTTTAGGTGTCATGTGTCTTTAAGAAAATGAAAATAACATAAATATCAATAATGCAACTACATCCATAGGATGTCTTGGGTTTGCTCATGTTGGGCCTCAAATGTCCCCCATACCTTCACCTGTATAGTCATGTGGGCCCCCATGGCTATTGGCTTGGTAGGATTCACATTAGTATTGGCGATTTAACACTCGCATCACCCGAATGCAAACCACAAAATATGTTTACGAGATGTATGGTCGGAATGTGTCCAGGTGTAGACACAATGACAACTCAAAGTGGGGTTAGCTCACACGACGTTTGGTATAGCATGCTTTGGCCTAATAGGTACTTCGTACTCTCATCGTTAGTCCCCAGGTAGGCAAACTGGTCCTTTATTTTGGATTTATACGAAGGCCAGCCTAGACAGGACTTCCGACTACCGGTACTGGTACCCTTCCAGCTACTACATGCCCGTCATGAGAACTCACTTTGATGAGATTTGAAAGCACAAAAATCATTATAAAAGCAATCATGATGTGGTGTGTGCTTTCATGGATATGATGTGTTATGAGAATATGATTCATGATAGGCATTATATGATAATATATACTTATGAACATGCTTGCATAACATTGAATGTAACATTTAACATAAAACATATAAACATCATGAAATTTGGCATGTAACACACAAAAATCTTATAAGTTTCTAATCAACTATAGTATAGGCTCTAAGGGTCTAAAAACCTATCCTATATCCCTATAGTCATGGCTCTGATACCAATCTGTCACACCCCGACCCGCAGCGGAATAAGAGTCGGGGCATAATTGGGTTATCACCAAAGCTCATGATATTTACTAATATGTTTCATATTTATTAAAGTCAAAATTACATTCCCAAAATATCCAAACATGTCCATACAATACAAAGAGAATAAACCAAACAAAACAATCCCAAACTCTAAATCATTTTATTCTTCTAGTCCAATCCTAAGTGTTTCTTGCTGCAGCTGGTTCACCTGTATCATGTGTAAAAAATGGGGGTTTTTGGGTCAACATAAGTTGGCGAGTGAACCTTGTTAGATAAACATTTATTATTGATTTACTTATTAGTTTATCAATGAAAAATTGTGCATAATCAATAATGAGCAAATGTAAATAACCAAGCAGTAGCAATAGCAATCACAACTATAACATACAATAACATATGATAGCATACATTAACATACCAACATCATACGATAAATAACATGAATGAAACTGTGCGATCAAGGCTCAATCAAACGGAGCCGATCGTATTGCATGTACTGAAAATGATAAATGTCTGTGCGATCAAGGCTCAATCAAACGGAGCCGATCGTATGTGGGCACGCCAGGTTCACTCTCATAATGTAATGGGGAACATGCTCAACGCTCATAATGTAATGGGGAGCGGCGGCCTATGAAATTGCATGTACTGAAATAATAAATTGAATCTAACAATAACCACACAAACAGTTGAAACAAGCTGGATACACAAGTTCATGATATGATGTATGCACAATGGTTTAAATATAATATATAGCAAGACACATGATACACCCCAAAACGTGATTAAAACGGGGAATTTGTAAAGATTCACTCACATTGGGTGCGTTTGATTGGAGATAATGAGATGCGCACGAGTCGGGAGAGTTGAACAACGAGAATTACTAACCTAAATAATAACGGAAAAATATAGTAAATGAGTGGATTTTTATTAAGGATTTTAATGGAATTTTTAGATATATTTTTGTGAGTTTAAGGCTATTTTCTATCTTTATAAATATTATTTTTAAGTATTTTTAATTGATTTTTAAATTAAAATAAATAATAAATATATAAAAAAATTGTTTATTTTTGCGTTGACCGTTGACCGTTGACCGTTGACTTGTTGACCTGTTGACCGGTTCGGTCAGTGTGCATGTATGCGCTGGGTGAGACTCGAACCCGAGACCTCCCGTACGCATGCACGCAGCTCTACCAACTGAGCTACGTGTCTAACCCGAAATAATCTTGTTTTTAATTATATTTATATACTAATTCGATTTATTCGAAATTCATTTGTTTTAAAAAAAGATTTTAAATCATCGAACCGGTGCCGTTAACCAGACTCGAACGCGTGACGTACGAGTTAGTGTTGCACACAGTCCACCGCTGGACTGTGTGTCTAACCTGGTTAATATTTCGGTTTTTATTATACTTAACATCTAACAGAGTTAACCCGGTTCAGTTTTAAACAAAAAGGCATTTTATTACTGCGAAGGTGCGTGTGTCAAGACTCGAACTCGGGACGTATGCGTGTTTTTGTTCGCACACAGTCCACCGCTGGACTGTGTGTCTAACCCGTTCAAAATACCAATTTTAATTATTCTTATATTGTTATCACAGTTCATCTTCTTCGTTGGATTTTACCGACGCAGAATTACTCCATCTTATCTTGTTTAATTCGATTGTTAAGCATTACACAGACTGATATGAGATAGCAGGGATGATAATTAGAAGTAAACATACCGGTGAACGATTGATTACAGAGTTCCGGCAAGGCGTCGGTCTCTGTTTTTAAGAACTTCAACTGAGCAAATCAATTAATCGTTTTGATTAGCTAATCATGAAATTGGAGTGCTAAACACACGTTAACAGTGTGTTTGAAGGTCCTTACCGTTTCACAGACGAAGATAAAGATTTTCAGAAGTTTTCCGGCGAGCAGAAATTTTCCGATGACGACGTCTGAATTTGATCTCAAGTGGAAGGTTTGAGTTAGAAATAGCTTAACAACTGTTAGACTACGATGGTATTGAAGAACTTACTGATTTGAGGAAAAATACGTTTTTCCGACGAACTTGCAGAATTTTCCGGCGAGTTGATTTAAGCTTTCTGATGGTCCGAATGTATGACGAAAGTGAAATGGAAAGTTTGTATGATGTTTCTGAGTCGCGAGAGGCTCTTTGATTACAGTAATTCGGATTGTTGAATAGTTTCGGTTATAACACTCATCATTCTCAGAATTGAAGTCAATTCAAGTCTGAATTGATTAAAATCGTCGGTGCATCGGTTATAAACCTGAAATTGCGATTATTCAAACGTTTAGACGGTTGAATAGCCGATTTCAGTTTTTCAGTTGGCGTAACCGGTTTATCTAGGTTTGTGTATAAGACTTATTTGTTTCCTAAAGTTGACAGAAAACAAACAAGTGGCGGAGTGGTTATGCGTTGTGAGTGTTAAGTCTTTGGATTTCAATTCCGGTTGACCCGGGTTCGAGCCCTGGAAGCAACATTTTATTTTTATTTATTTTGTTTTCACTTTTTATCAAATATAATTTTTATAGTTTAGTTTGTTTATTAATTATGTATCATTACAAATCAAAATAACCATAAATACACAACGTGACATTTATAACTTGATATTCGATTACAAAACGGAGCGGGTTTTGGAAACCCGTTTTTGACAAATGTTACACTCTTTGCTAAAACGCATGTTTCACAATGTGACATAGCATTAACTGGAAATAGTTTTGGAAATAAAATATGCAAATAACTTGTAGAAGGATGACCTAATCTTCGGTGCCATAGCCAAGCTTCTCGTTCCGATGTCCCATGAGCCAACATCACAGTACCACTTTGAGTCACCTCGTCCACATAATACAACCCTTGATTTTCAGTGCCACGCCCAATGATCACTTCCGTCCTGATATCCTGTAAAATACAAAATGTAGGGTGCATTAGGACGGTACAGTTGAGTTCTTTTGTGACGTGGCTAATGGAAAGTAACTTATGTGACAATGAGGGAACATAAAGACAATTAGAGATTTTTATTGTGGGTGAAATCTCAATAGTCCCTCCCGATTTTACATCTATTATCCCCCCATTCGCCATTTGAATATGTGTTTTTTCTGGTTTGGTTGTTGAAATAATATCCGATAACTCATAAGTCATTGTGTCGGTTGCGCCACAATCAAAGATCCATAGTTTTTGTTTTTTATGGTGTACTTGGGCCATATTAGCATTTCCACTATTTCCAGGGACTAAATGTGACATATTTATTTGGGAATTAGGGTTAAATAGCAAAGGGTTTGAGGGAGCAGCCCCAAACCCGTTACCTGTCACTGCATCTTCTCCTTTTGCGTCTGCCATTCCGCCGAAACCAGTACCTCCGGTCACTTGTTGGGCGGCGCCGGTAGAGCTACCTACGGTGGCAGCTGCCTGTCCCCGTTTGTGTCCATCGTTCCACCACTCTGGATATCCCACGATCTTGAAGCATTGCTCTTTAGTGTGTTTCGATAGACCACAATGACTACACTTGAGGTGAGACTTGTCGGGCTTAGACACGGTTCCAGCAAGTCTTCCTGATGAGTGTCGTTGCCCTTTAGAGGCTAACCCGACTCTGATGGGTTCTCTTGGTTCGACGGTAACAAGTCCGGCCGCCACGCCCTGTTGCGGTGTATTGTCAGAAACTGAACCCAAAATTTTTTGGTGGGCGGCTTCTTTCGGACAACGGCGTAGGCACCTTCCGGAGAGGGTAAGGGATCCATTCTTAAAACTTCTCGTTTTATATGGTCATATTTCATGTCCAAAGCATTAAGAAATTGAAACAGCTTTTGTTGTGACCTTATTTTTGTGTAAGTGTTGATATCGGATGCACATGTCATGGGATTGGGGTCGATTCGTTCGATCTCTCCCCAAATACCCTGCATCACTATCCAGAATTCTTCAAGTGGTACTCCGTTTTGCTTGACTTCATTGGCTTTGACATGTAGGTTAAAAGTTTGAAGCTTGTCTTTACCACTGCTATACGTTATAACCAGGGCATCCCACAGCGATTTTGCTGTCGGAAACTCGGTTAGATTGCTGGCGAGGGTTGGTTCAATGTTTTGTATGAGCCATGAGAAGACGACTAGGTCGTCTTGTTCCATTGTTCATACTCTTCACTGGTTTGGTTTGGTGGATTGGTTGATAAATGGCCCAAAAGGGCTTTCGATTTACCGCCTATGGCGACCCGAATCATTCGAGTCCATAAGGCGTAATTCTGATTGTTGAGTTTGAGGCTGATCTTGAGGCTGTCGGAAAGATTTTGTTTTGTGTTTTGGGTATTGAGACCATTTCTCAATAGGTTGGCTATTTGGATTGAGAGGTCGTTTGTTGAGCTACTGTCTTCGGACATGGCAGCTCTCCAATAATAGACCCGGAGACAAAGGTAGATGATGGTAAGCAGGTCGGTTTAGAACCGTATAAGCTGCTCTGATACCATGTCAAGAAAGATGATTGAAAAGTAGAATTGTGGTATTATTTTCTATGTTTATTACAGGGAAAAATACATACAATTTATAGCTAAAGAAGAACAATCTAAACATAGAAAATGAGCTGTTTACGGGCTGGAATTAAGGCTGGTTAATGGCTGTCTTTGACCCTCTAAAATGGGAAATGATGTTTAACTGATCCCGCAAATTTCTTCCAAACTTATTCTTTGATATCCTTTTAATTTTAACAGATAGTACAACCAATATTCTCATAGATGTTGGGAAAGTGATGAAAGGTTATGACTAAAGTCAACATTCCATGCTTTACGAACCCGAGACGATAGTTTCTAAAACCTTACAGAATGATTAAGTGTCTTGAAAGTAAATGCTTACATCATAGCATAAGTTACAGTTTGCTAAAGATTGCTAAAGTTAAAGTAATAGATTGTGGTATAGTTCATTACAACGTGTTAAATGTTAATGTCATTATACAGTGATATGTTTGTCATAGATGATAAGGTTATGTGTTGCGTTTTAAATACTTTGTGTTTATAGCTTGATTAAGTTTATAGTAAAATACCATGTTTCCTTGCATGGTGAACAATTACTTGCACTCTAACATGCTTTATGGCTAAAGTGTTTTATTTAAAGTGTAAAGAACGTTACAGATCATAATAGTGAGTCAAAGTTTATGATAAAGTGCTATGTTTACACGTAGTGTACAGTCATGTGAAAAATCAATGTGCCTAATTGTTAAAAGTTTGAAGTTGTTTTATTAAACTAGAACTCACTTAACGTAGCTGACTTTTAGTATGCACATCGGGTTAAAGTGAGATGGATTGAGAGGTTCACGGTTATGTGGATGAAGGCTTTCTACTACAACATTGGCATCCCATTTTAATAGAACTTGTATAGTTACAGACATATTATTTGTAATAGATTCTATTGAGTTACAGTTTCCGATGGGTATGTTTAGAATTTTTATAGTTACGAACTATTTGCCAAAGAGTAAATCCAACAGACGAGACCTCGTCGTTTTGGCGCGTTTCAACACAAGTTGATAGTTGTTAAGGAGATTTTACTTTTTTAAATGTCAATGTCATCTGTTTTTCATAATTGGGTGTTGATGATCTGATTTCATTTTATGTACACTTATTTCAAATTTAGCTTGGTTTAGGTGGGTAGAGCAACGGAGATAGAGGAAGCAAAAAAGCTAAACAATTTCATGGAATGGAAAACTCCTCTCTGAATTTTAGATTCTCACTTTATCCACGTCGAAAAGAAGAAACATAACCCTAATAATCGTTAGACGCTTATCTTGTGTAATTTGTGTTTGGTTTGGATAATGTAACTTTTGGGAGAGGATTATTTGCAGTGCATGATCTTTAGAGGTCAATTGGTTATCAAAGTTCTAAAATCAACTCTAATAACCTCTCAAAGGCTATTGATGAATGAGATAGGTTTTCCGTTCCAGTTTCCAAATTTGCCTAGTCTTTTCCATATGTTGTTTTTGTTGAATGTGATATGCCTGAGTATGAACATAAATAGGACGCCAATTAAAGTTGATCCTTCGGGGTCGCACAATGAATTATGCAATTGATCAAATTGTTTAAAAGAGTTTAAATTTCCAAGTGATTCACTAATAGGAGATATAATCTTTAGATGAATAATTGATTAAAGATTTAAACTTTAGGATTCTATTTAGAATCATAATTAAGTTTAAAATTTAATTAATTATGGTTTAATGCGTTTTGTAACACTCGTACTTTTCATGACGTATGACTTTAGTTTGCCTTCTGGACTTATCAATAAGAATGCCAATGGATCATTACTTTGCATGAAATCTTGCTTTGTAACATATGTAACATCATGTTATTTACTTGTAATTACTTGAATCTTAATTGTTTTGGGTATGTGCCTAAGCGTATCATGAACGTATTAGACTTATAACGACTTGATCATAACCTTCAGGACTAAATTAATGAGAACTCAAAGTTACAAAATTTCATGAAACATCAATTATTCACATAATTCCTAAAATCGCCTAAAATTTAAATTCAAGAAATAATTGGAGAATAATTGGAATAAATTAAACTTAACAAACCCTACCATCTAATCACCAAAGTTGGCGCAAAAAATCCCCTGCCCCCTTTTAAATCCATGGCTCACATATCCCCTCAAGCCCTAACTTGTTCAAAAAGGAGTTTCCTAATTTACAACCCCCTAATCCCACCTATAAATACCCTTGTCATACCCCAATCGATGGCGGAAACATCGGGGTTAGTGGTACTAGGCGACCAGATTGATTTCACGAGATGTTCCATAACAATCATTTAACATATCACAACCTGCTTAATATCCCATACTATTAAACGTAACATTTAAACAATTATTACAAAACGGAGATTTCTCATAAAATTCAACCGGGTTTGATTTCCCATAGATTTCATACATAAGTTCCAAATCTAAATTACATCAACAATCTAACTAAACAAAACTAAACTACGCTAAGCATGCAACATCCAAGCATCCATAACTAAAATCCTCAACCTGTTACATACGTTAAAATACAAGTCAATACAATTAAGTAAAAGTGAGCATACAGGTTTAAGTACTACTAGTATAATCGAGAAGCGTTCGCGAAATAATCTAACTACATAGCATGATACACCGAAAATATTCACACAGATTAACATAGGCTTATTTCTCATGCTAGCTACCGTGAGAAGGCTTGCGCGTCCATCCTAACTAGACCCCGTCGGGTGTAAGCCACACTATAGTACCATACTAGCTAAGGAGGCAAGTTAACGAAAATAAGTCCTAGTCGCGTGTTTCTAGCATCACGTATTGAGCATATATATTCAGATTATTGCGTGTGATAAACAGTTTGATTTGTGAAGTGATTTTGATAAAGGAACGTATGTAACACCCAAGAAGTGCGTTAAAACGAAAATTGGTCAAGTATACTCACTGTGGGTGCATTTAGGTAAGAGTTCGGGATCTGAGGAGAGTCGAGAAGAGCGTCGGATCAGCCTGCATACGCAACGGAAGTGCATCAGTCTCCGAAAAAGCTGAAACGGTTAAGTCTTGGTTGGGCAGTAGCCAAGTTTGGGCGAACTTGTATGAATTTTGGTGAGTTTATAGCCAAGTTCGGTCGAACTTGATGAGTTTCCTGAGAAACTTGTCAAGTTCGGGCGAACTTGTAAGAAATTCATACTGACCAGGCAAGTTGCATAGTTTTCTTAGGAAACTAAACAAGTTCGGTCGAACTTGTAAGAAAATTGGTGAGAATAGCCCAAGTTCGGTCGAAGTTGACCCATTTGGGTACAAGTTCGTCGAACTTGACTTGGTGAACTGGTGATTCTCGAGCAAACTTGATGTTTTCAGGTCCAAAATCTTGCGTTTCGCGTCGTTTGCTGAGGAAAATCGAGTGTTCATCCTTCCAACCCTGTGCTACTGAGCAAGCTTAGGTCGGAGAGGTCTTTTAGAGTTGTTTTAGTCGTTTTACAAAAGCGTGGCTAATCCGGGCGAACTCGGGGTTCGTTCGGATTAGTCCGGCTTGTGTAAACCAACATAAACGTCCTTGTGCTTCCAAAAATGAAGAAAACACCATCAAAAGTCCGTATCTTGTGTAGAAATCAATGGTTTTCAAAGGTTTTTTCTCAGATATATCACTTACAAGCCGAGATCTTGCAGATCTCGTGTTTGGGAAGTCTCTATTCACACCAAACGAACTCGTATTGTGTATATCTAAGCTTAAAACAGAAGTTTTTGAAGAAAAAGATGAAGGTTTTCGTAAAAGAATGAGTTTGGATGAAAACGAAGGCTATGCCTTGTGCCAAAATCGTTGTAAACCTTTGTAGATCGCTGATAAACGTTGTTGTAGTTAAATCGGTTGATTCTTACTTAGAACACGAAGGTTTTGGGTTTTGAGAGCTCTTGGCGAACTTACAGCAAGTTCAAATAGAGAACGGAGCTTGGTATTTATAGGAGAAGGCAAAAAGAGAGCTGGTGAAGACCAAGTTCGGTCGAACTTGCATGAGATTCATGCAAGTTCGGGCGAACTTGCTAGGATTTCAAAGGAGATCAGTCAAGTTCGGCCGAACTTGCTGATTCTGTGAGGAATCAAACAAGTTCGAGCGAACTTGAGAATAAAGAAGGAATTTTGTTTTGGCCAGTCAAGTTCGGCCGAACTTGGTAACACCAAGTTCGAGCGAACTTGACCCAAAAGTTGGGTTTTCTTCGTTTATTTCGCGTTAAGTGTTTGTTTGGCTATTCGGTTCGTATTAGTTAGTTATATCAAGCGTTTTAGTAAAGCGTTATGCGTTATACTTGATGTAATAGTGCGATTTATCGATTCGAGAGTGCGAGAGCGATGCGATAGCGAGCGTAAGCATAACCACAAACACACATAACACATAAATAATATAAAACACATAAATAATTGCGATTTGCGATGCGATGAGATTAGCGATGCGATTTGATAAGCGATTAGATGCGATAATAACGTACAACACCATAATTAATTAACATAAACTTTATTATAAGTCGAATCTCGGAATTACAAAAGATAGGTAAACAGGAAAATAAAATGAAAAGATAACAATCGAATTTTCGAGTTGTTAAAACCCTAGCCTACACCTTTGTTTTCTTTCACAGTTTGATTGAAAAATACCTTCCCCCACACTTTAACTTTTGGCAAAGGTTGGAAGAATCAAGAGTTTCTTTTCAAAGTTTTCAAGTAAGAGTTTTAATGTTCATCTTTGTATTGTTTATGTTTTTGTGTATTTTATGTTTCTCTTCTTTTAATTTCATTAACACCCTAACCCTAACCAACATCCTAACAATTGATTAACATCCTAACAGTAACATCTAGTGTGGATTCCAATTACCTATCAGCCTCTACCGATAGCAATTGTGAAGAAACACATCAACAAGTTGCAAAACAAGCTTTGCATGTAGCACCTTCTAACTTTAGATTCATCTATATATTATAAACCATGAATGATCATGATGTTACATCTTCAATATGTAGTATTCATGAGATTTAAACGTGGATCGTATTTTATTTCATTAAACACTTAAAAACAATCAAGGAAACCACATAAGTGATTTTCCCGGTTGTTTCGGCAATCTGAGTTGAACTTGTCACGACAATAAATTTGTCTTAACTAATCAAAATGAGGTAAATTTTGATTACATGATTAAATTCGTTGAATCATCATTCCAACGATGTATAGAACGTCGGAAAATTCATTCGTTTACATGTGCGTAATTTGGACATTTTGTTTTGTTACACGATATTGACCTATTTTTAAGGGTCTGAATGAAAAAACTTTCCTAAACAAAAGTTGTTTGCAACACATTAATTAAGATCCCTATAAATTTCTACAGTTTATTAAAAATGTTTGATATTGTTAACATGGCCTACAAGTTTAGCAACGAATTTGGAGTTTTCCCAAACAAACATTTTCTTATATTTTCTTTCATGTCTTTCGATCGCTAACTTAAAATCATCCTATGAAATCATACAAACCCTAAAACCATGTAACTTGTATTAATTTAGGGCACCCGCTTAAAGGTTGATCAGTGTTGTTACGTAAGGACCTCATTACTAGTAACAAGTGAGTTCTTCATAGCCAGTTTTTCTTTAATAACTTTGGGGTGGAAACCTGTAACAAACATTGTAAAACGTTTTATTAATACAATTCAACTTGTAAACATTTTTTATTATGTATTTGGTTTATGTAAATGTAAAATACATGTTCTTAATTCATTGTCATAAACATAAAGGCTCTCTTAACTCATAAATCTTACACAACCATTAGCTTGGGGATAAAGCAAACGGTAGTACGATAAGATCTTTTAGTGTGACATACCCGTCCTTTTTCCTGGTAGGGCTTGGATGTTCAAAATCCAACATATACATGCCTCATTCAATTCTTCATGACAAGGAGTTGACAATGACAAGAGAGGGCATTCGTCATTAGGTTTAGATGTGGACTCGTGTGCTTTATCTAATGTCTCATATATTATATTAAAAAGTTTATCGAATCGTATCTTATATCGTATTGTTTCTTTTTTTAACCTGTGAAGCTCACCAACTTTTAGTTGACTCATTTTCTTGACATGTTTTTAGGTAATGGCAATTAGCTTGTTGATCACTCACACAGGATTGCACGAACCTATCTACTTAAAATTTATTGCCTTTTGTTTTGTTTGAAAACCGGATGTATGGACTATTTGAATTTAATAGAATTTTGGTGAAGTTATCTTTATACCTTATGTTGTGATATCGTGTGTTGTTGGTTCATTATAATTTTGAGCCTAGACGTTTTCCGCCTTCGGTCGGGGTGTGACATGTTTCTTGCAATTCATCCAATCTCGTGTGTTGTTGGTTCATTATAATTTTGATGTATTTTGACTTTGGCCGGTTTAGAGGCCTTGATTTAATAGACATATTAGAATATGTTTTTCCTTTTATTTTATTGTAACAGATCAAGATCAAGATTTTAAGAAACCAACAAAAGACGGTCACAACACAGATACGAGATGGTTGTGGAGACAAGTGAGAGCGTTGATCGAGTTGAGAAGGATTAAAATTTTAAACATTTGAGAAATCTCATACTTTAACCTTAACTTTGGATTTTGTTGACGTGGCAAGTAATGTGTCACCAAAACCCAAAATTGACAATATCTTAATTGAATTATATGTAATGATCAATAAATTCAGTTGAATTTTAGATATACATATGTCAAAATTCTAGTAACGAATCTATAATAAATTCTATAAAGGAGAAAGATTTTCTGCAGATAATTAGACTGGAATTGACGAACACTTAATACCAATAAATGCATTATTTTGTTTTGTTGTTTGTGGAGTATTTGAAATTTAGGGCAACTCCATTTTATTTTAATATAATAATAGATTAATTAATCGAATTTTATAATAAATTCTATAAAGAAGAAAGATTTTATGTAGATAATTAGACTGGAATTGACGAACACTTAATACCAATAAATGCATTATTTTGTTTTGTTGTTTGTGGAGTATTTGAAATTTAGGGCAACTCCATTTTATTTTAATATAATAATAGATTGATTAATCGAATTTTAAATATGAGTATTCTTGTTTCCAACATCGCAATCAGAGGTTAATAAGTTAGAATGAAGATTTTAATTTTATAATAGAAATGTTTAAAATAAGAAATTATTATAAATAAAAGCACTGAATTATCTAAAACGAAGATTTGTTTATAATTATTCGAATTTTAAAGTAAAAAATTTTAGTAATTATTTGAATTTCAGATTTCGATTTTTTGAAAACTAAATCATAATTATATATTATTTTTGATGAAATGAGATTTTACTTTTACAAAAATATTAACCAATTAAGTTTGGAATTACTTAAATTTTTCAAAATTATTAATAAACTGAGATTCATTAATAATTAATATTGGTTCATCTTACTACCGACGTATTTTAACAACGCGTTGTAGAAAAGAAATTTTGTAAAACAAGAACCAACATAAAGTTAGATTTTACATTAGTATTTAAAATTAGAGTTAATTGCCCGAATAGTCCTGTGGTTTGCCATTTATTCACGTTTAGTCCTCCTCTTTTTGAAATAGCATGTTTGCTCCATGTGCTTTAAGAAATTGTTACTAGGATAGTCCCTGGAATTGGATTACACTTAGTTTTCCTCAGTTAAAGAAGTGTGAAATGTCTTAAAGTGGGTGTGAAATTACTGAATTGCCATTACTTCTAATAATAATAAATAAAAATTATGATTAAGTGGACCCACCACACTAATCACTATCTTTCCTCTCCACACCACCCTCACACTTCTGCCTCCAGCCGAACCCACATCTGCAAATTTAATTAAGAATTTGAAATTCATTCTAGATGTAAGTGATTTAATGTTTCTTTAAATCTAGCAAAATTTTGAAGCTCAATAACTCATTAGAACTTATGAAAACCCTACCTGACGTTCTACAAGTAAAAATTTCAAAAATCAAATTAATCTGTCACATAATCAAAATTCATTATGAAGCAATTATAGTTCAAACAATTATTGATGTTCCTGTAAGTCCGTGAACTCACTCGATCAGTAAATTAATTAGTGACAAATTATAATCACACATAAAGGTATATTCAAATTTTTCCAAGTGCAATTACTCCTTAAAATAAATTACACTCAAATGTCAAATTAATCTCACATACGCAAAATTCAATACTCGTAGATGTTCTACAACTCACTCGATGAGTATATTTATCACAGAAATCAGATCCAACGATAAAAAGTGAAAACACAGATATGCAGAAGAAACTAATAGTTGTTACACGCTTTAACACGAGCAGCAAATGCAAGCCAAACACGTCTGACCGGAAATCCTTCTGCGGCAAATTCATGAGATTCCGCTTTCGATTCTAATTCTTCTTCCGATTTTCTCGTTTGATTTTCGATTGCAAGTGTGGGTTTGGGTGGAGGCAGAAGTGGGTAGTGGTTGCAAGTGTTGGTGGAGGTGGAGGCGGAAGAAAAGTAGCGGAAGTAAGCGAGTGGTGGCGATTGGCGACACTGAGGTTGCAAGTGTTTGTTTGTTTAGGTGAAGAAGAAGAAGGAGTTGGGCCCACACCATTTATTAATTAATTTGTTGTTTTTTAAAATATATGCATAAAGGGTAGTTAAGACATTTCACACTTCTTTAACTGAGCAAACTAACTGTCATCCAACCCGGGGACTATCCGAGTAACAATTGTTAAAGCACAGGGAGCAAACATGCTATTTTGAAAAGATGGGGACTAAACGTGAAAAAAATGGCAAACCACAGGAACTATCCGGGCAATTAACTTTAAAATTAAGTCAAACTAATTTTACCTGCAACTCATATTTTGACCGCATCAAAAACCGAATTAATATATTATGTAAAGTAGGGATGAGATCAGTTATGTATCATGATCGAAAATACGGATGCTGAATTTGAAAGGAAGTGGGCACTAAGTTATCGGTTCGGTATCGGTATCAATTCTACCGGTTCGGTATCAATGCCAATTTTCGGTACTTACCGCTTTGGTGTTTTCATTTTTTTTGGCTAAATATGTTACTTGATAATGAACTCTTTAAGATTTCTGAGATGGATTTGATGATGAACATGAACCATTTAAGTAATGTTTGAAAGAAATATATTTTGAACATGAACCATTTGGAGGTGATTTAATTTGGACTTTGGAATGATCTAAACACATTTTTTAACAGCCTCTTTCATTCAAAACAACAGCCACTGAACTCCTTCATCAAGAAGCCACAGAACAGAAAAGATCTCCAATTGTCGCAGCCTAACAACACATTTTTAGCCCAATTTTTTATCTAAGGGAAGCTTTACGCCTTTACTCGCCAATAATCTTATCCACTTTGACCTTGCTCATTTTCAAACACAAACTCTTTGCAAGCTTTCCAAAGGCACCAACACGTCACAATCACGATCTAAGGCCACTCGGGGCGCTACGTGGTGGCTCTTCTACCATGCGTTGTTTAACGTGGAACACCGCCGCCACCCAAACCGAACACACGTGAAGAAGAAAACGCGTTGTAGTTATCAGGCGTAGAGATGATGGATGTTACCGTTGATTTCGAACGTTATGTTACCGTTGGACGATGAGAAAATAAAAAAAATATTAAACACTATATATATACCATCCACACAAATACGTATTTCACCCACATAAATACATAATTTTATACCACTTTCTTGCATAAATGGAATTTCCAACCGATTCGTTCCCTCTAGACACGATAGCTCTTCGTCTTCCGACGATGACACGCTTGAATTTTTCGAAAAGGCGTATAATGAACTTGAAGGTATGAGCCACCCAAAGAATAAAATGGTGGATCGCGATCGTAACATGCCAACGAAGTGTTAACGAAGGATTATTTTGTGGAGAATCCGGTCTATAATGCCGAAACGTTTAGGGATCGGTTTTGTTTACCAAAAGATTTATTTTTAAAGATTGTAGGAGACATCAAAGCAAGCGAATGCATGGTTTCAAGAACGTTACGACGGGAGGGGCAAACGAAATTTCACACTGATACAAAAATGCACATCCGCCATTTGCCAACTAGCAACAGGTAACCCTCCAGATCAATTTGATGAATACTTAGCTATGTCGGAAAGAACTTCACGTGAATGTTTGCAATTCTTTTGTAACGCGTTCATTAAATTGTATACCAAAGAGTTTCTACGTAAACCGACGAGACACGACATCGCACGTATTTATGTCGCGCATGAGGCTAGATTGCATTTTCCAGGGATGCTCAGTAGCATCGACTGTACACATATTGAATGGAGAAATTGTCCAAGAGAGTTGCGAGGGGCGTATGTTAGGGGTGACGTCAAAAGACCAACCATCATACTTGAAGCGGTGACGTAGAATGACTTATGGTTTTGGCATTCATATTTTGGTGCTTGTTCAAACAACGACATCAATGTTTTGCACACATCGTCGTTGTTTCAAAGCGTAACAGATGGTACCGCACCCTTCTGTCCATTTTTTGTTAACGGAAGATATTACAGATGAGGCTATCTTCTTGTGGATGGTATCTACCCATCATGGTCTGTTTTTGTGAAAGCTGTTTCATTTCATGTCGAGGTTAAAGAAAAGGCGTTAAAGAAGTTGCAAAAATCGGCAAGAAAAGATGTTGAGAGGGCTTTCGGTGTTTTAAAGGGTAAATGGGGCATACTAAACCGACCGGTTTGTGCAATGAATAAAAAACAATCCATAGCATAGTATATGCATATATCATATTGCACAATATGCTAATAAAAGAAAATAGACGTGCAATATCTCCAGATTGGGTGTCGGATCCTCCCACACAAGCTCTTGTTCCCGAAAATGTCCAACAAGACTTGCGTAATGAAGATTTTCACTTTCGGTTGAGATATGATTTAATTGAACTTATAGATTCTTTAGGTTTGGAATTTCCGGATTCGGGCGAGGAGTAGGTTTTCTTTATGTATCTTCTATTTTTATATGTTTTTTTTAAGTTTGTAACCTAAAATATGCCTAGAAATATTGTTTTCTATATAAATGAAATTATTATTGTTAATTTATTATTTAAAAAAAAATCATCACTAGTGATGGACACCCCCATGGAATCCATCACTAGTGATGTAACTACGCTCGATGATGTGGCGTTTGATGATTGGGTGTGATGAGTGATGGAAAGTGGAACACCCCCACCCCTAATGGACCACTTTTTTTCATGATTTTACTGCCCGGAATGAACTTGTGGGTCTCCAAAATATGATTCCAAACCACACATGCTATCATACACACCGAAAATAAATAGTTGACAGATTCGTTATCCCCTTCACATAGGCTACACCTACTAGGCCCCACAATAATACCTCGTTTTATGAGCGCGTCCATAGTCGGAAGTCTTTCCTACATTGCCCTCCAAATAAAAATATTTACTTTTATTGGAACCCATGCGTTCCAGGCCGTCCGCTGCTGTGTACTCATTGAAACCAACTTGTTTGTAACTTGATTCCACGCCACCAACTTGTTTTATCCCCGTTGCCACTCCAAAAGAATTTTCTTGTCTTTGCCTCGAGACACTCGATTACCTTCACCGGGGCTTTATAAAGAGAGAAGTAATAAGTCGGAAGAATTTCCAAGACCGATTTGATCAAATTAAGTCTACCACCTATCGAAAGATTATGTGCCTTCCAACTTGAGAGCCTATTATAAAAAATATCCACGACCATTTGCCAATTGCTTGGTCAATTCATATTAGCACCCACTTTCAACCCCAAATACAAAAAAGGCACCATCCTCGGACTGCAATGTAACCTTGAAGAAAAGCCTTCCACCTCCTTTTTCGACACTCCTAACCCATACATCATATACTTATTGAGATTAATTTTTAACCCTGACAAGAGATTATAAATCCTTAAGAATCAAGCTAAGTTTTGCATATACTCCTCCGACCATTCCCCCACTATTTAGGCTGGGTTACGTCGGGGCCTTCATGAGGAGGTAAAAAGCCTTTGAATAACCCGAAGGCGGTCATTTTCTATATGACGCCGAAAAAGCCTCCATTATCAATATAAATATGAATGGGGATATCAGGTCACCTTGACGAATGCCCCGAGAATAAGTGAATTCAAAGGTGGCGCCCCATTAACAAACACCGACGACCTCGATTACTTCAATATTCCCTTATACAAAGTCTCCATCTTTCCGGAAAAATCAAATTCAGATATTCAATTACTAAATTAAATATTATCTTTTAACTATGAAGTACAAAATTCAAAAAGATCAACCATGGGATCATTTCTTAGCTAGATGAACTGATGAAGTACCTTCCGGTTTTAGGCGACCCAATAACCAAAAACGGATTTTTTATAGACTTGAATATAGGATGAGAATACCAAGCCGAACACATGACGGTTGTTCCGACTTGCGCGCATAAATTTCAGTTTCATGTTAAGTTCAATACGGCCCATTTAACTCCGCAGACAGAATATTAAAGACATAAGCCATAATTCAGCAATAAAAAAGCATGAAATGCCAACACTTAGCAAGCATAAAATATAGATCAAAGTCAGCAACCAAATTTGAAAAACCACAGAAAGCTTTTTCTACAACTCATGCTACTTGTATCTCTGATTTACTTCCAAACCTAACGAAACATTCAAGTCTGCATGGCATGATAGTTCTCCAACTCCTTGTCAAGTTCATCAGCAGATTTGTCAACTGCTGGCTTCTTCCCTCGACCACGCCCACGACCACCACTTTGTCCTCGCCCACGACCACGGCCCCACCCAACACTGCCGCCACGTCCATTCAATGTGGCGCCACCACGGCTGTTCTTTATACCACCACGGGTTCTCTGACTACAAAGCATAATGCAACAAAAAAGATAAAAGCAGGTCACGTGAATTGTTAAAAACAAGGGGAATGACTAATGAGAAAAATAAGAAGTCGTGGGACAATAGGCTTCCACAAGTCAAATAAACGTACCCAGATGTACGATTAAATCCACCAGCTCCTCTTCCACGAGCCACTCCAGGCCTAAAAGGACAAAATACTATTATAGAATGAAACCAACAAGCTACAAACCGATATGCGTAGTACGTAACACGTCCATGTATGTGGCATATGTAATACGCCTATGTGTTATGTGTTACGTAACACATAAAAGTAGTTAATACATGTCAATGCATGTGATGTGTAACACATGAAAATGTATCTGTTATATGTAATATGCCTATGTGTAATGTGATGTATGTATGTAACGCTTAAAAGTAGCTAACACATGCTGATGCATGCAGACATAACACATGTCCATGTATGTGGTATACGTGAAAAGCGTATTTGTTAATGTATTATCAATTATGTATCACTTGAAAGTTGTTAACACATGGCAGGCAGATGCATGTGCTATGTAAACACATGCACATGTCCATGTATGCGGTATTCGTATTATGTGTGTAGCATGTAACATGTGTCTATGTATGTTGTATATGCGTTATGTTCACAAAGCTAGAGTCCACATGAAAAAGTATATCTTATATGAAAAACTAAATAAAAAGAAATATATACAAGAAAAAGTGGTAAGATAAGTGGTGCTGGTCACATACATCATGACAACGGTCCTCTGCCCATTTACACCTCCAACCAAGTTCACCCGAGGTGAAAGAGGGGCGTCTGACTTAGAGCCTACGATCTCAATCTTCATAGGTTTCCCATCCAATTGTACATTGTTATAACGTTTAAGCGCTTGATATGCATCGCTTCTTCTAGTAAACATTACTTCAGCTGTTCCCTGAACACAAGAATAATAACTTTCTAAAATCACACTCCAAACCCCATTGATACAACCCACCGTTCATGCCGTTCATATAAAAAACCTTAAAATTTCAAAACACAATAAGTTACGTACATTTGGTCGGCCACTTTTGTCATAATGAATTGCATATCTTTTCAGCTCCCCAATCTCAGAAAACAATTCCTAAGTTAAAAAAATCAAATAGCAAAGTAGGTTAATAATAAGGTCCAGTATAGTGAAACACATTACGTCCAACTAAAAACACATTGCTAAAGTTGTACCCTTATATCTTCATTTGTCACACCACTGTCCAAGTTAGAAACGTATAGTTTAGCACCGTTGTCCAATCTGTTTACACCTGCTGCTTTAAGGCTCTCTTCCAACAAGTCACGCTGCCAAGGCAAATTCATAGGTCTGCGAAAAGACTGGTGCCAGTAGGAGCATATACATGTCAGCATAAGTACACTATAGAGACAGAATATAAAAAATCCACCATTTTTCGATTATATCCGGAGGGTTTTCAAACTAAGAAATGAATTAAGGTTAGAATGTTAAACAGATAATGTATCTTAACACCGACAGAAATCAAGCTATGAGTAAAGATGGTCGGGAGTCGAAGACTACACCCACTGATAAAATGTGTGCATATTTACCAGAAGAGAGCTCCAGTTCGTAAGTTCAGTGAAAGAATCTCCTTTCCAAAACTCCATAAACTAGAACGTTTATTGAAATCTCACCCACGAGAGACTCCAAATTATAGCAATAAGATGCGTCATAAACTCCCCTTCCAGACAACCATTAATCAAACTAAAGCAACCACAACTAAATGGTAATGAACAAAGACGGAAATGTGACATCCCCAAACCGTTGAGAGTTCAATAAGTTTGTAACAGAAACTAGTGAAGCCCCATCAAATAGCACTATAAAACCTCTGATTTCATCAAACAAATTATTGCAAAATCCTGAGTACAGCCCATAATCAGGATCCATGAAAGTCATAAAACGACAATACTTTGGAAGTGAAGCGAGAATGAACTTCTCCATGAACATCATACTGTCAATTACCCCTCACGTTTAAATTTGAAAAGACGATGTTAGAAACTTATAACCACCAGAAGTTTGTGTTTTATAAATCAGATTCTCAATCAAATGCAAAAGATGTCCATAATCGTGTGCTTGCCTTGGCAATGGTAAAGGCTGATGGCCGAGCATTCACCCTGAGTGGGCCTTTACGAGGTGGCCCTGTAGGTCCTCGCCCACGGCGGGCCCTACCTCCTCGACCCCTACCTCTCTCAGCAGTTCGCCTGCTTTTAATCATATCATCAAGTGACATATCCAACGATGCCATTGCAAATAAGACTCTGCAACCTTGCTTTCAGAAATGTAGTTCCTGTAATTGTAAAAGAAAATTCTAGTCAATCACCAGTTGACCATGTTTTGTTTTCAATCTATTCATGTGAATGGATATGTTAAAAAATTATATTCTGATTCTACTGCAATCGTTTATAAAGCATCCTCTATGAATCATCACATTTTAGTAAATAAAAAAAAATTCATAACAATCGTCGTCGTACGATAGCATGAATATAGTGACTAGCGTACCAAATTACAGATCCCAGATTTCTAGATTATTATAAAATCTACCCTACAAGAGATTGCAAACAAAACAAAACAAAAAAGATGCTATCGCGAACCAGACTCGGCAACCTTAATATCAAGAATATAAAACTGTAAAAGCAAAACCTTACTACCAAATTATATTCTAATGCTACTGCATTTGTTAATGATTTCCAACATCATCTACCAATCATTAAAATAGCCTGACTAATTCCGAGGTTATTTTAAGAGATACAATATTACCATAACATGTTTCCCCAAATTAGTTGAATAACCAGATCTTAAGAGACGCCACAAGTGAATAACTGAACATATATATATACACACACACATATACATACCTATATACAAGTGAATATCTGAAGATATATTTACACACACATACAAGTGAATAATTGATCATATATACATATATATATACACACACAAAGACTTGTGACTCATAGATTCAGACAATTGAAACAAAAGAGATTCTAAAATCTAACCTTCAACAGATCGCAAAGAAAACAAAACAAAACAAATCAATTCAATCGATACGTATTATCTTCATCGTTTATGATTCTGTATGCAAAAAAATAGATCAATATACGAAAGCTGCTTACCGGAATGACAATATACACGAAAAAATACGGTGAATAGATTGCAGAAAACGTAGGCAAACGAAGAGAGAGATTAGAATAAAGGGGGATAGATCTTGTAGCGATTTGTAAGTATAGATTGACGAGATCTGATTGGGGGTAGAATTAGGGTTTGATGAGGAGAGAACCAGAGGTTCGATTTGGGGAAAAAGATGCTTTCACCAAGATATTTGAGTTGTGTAGGCAGAAAACGGCGTTTGAGTTGTGACTACATTGTGCCTTAATAGCTTTACTTAGGGGCAGTTTGTTTACATCTTAATGAGCCTCTGAATGGTTCAGACCTCTTACTGGTTCAATACTTAATAGTTCAGACTGTTTGTTTCGTGAGCAAATGTCTGAATGGTTAAGACATTTGGCTCTGAATGGTTAAGCATTATACTGAGTCTGAATGGTTAAGACCTCTAATCTGAATTAGTCAGACATTTGCCTCTTAACGGTTAAACATTATATTGGCTCTTAATGGTTCAGACTTCTTACTGTTTAGCACTTAATGGTTCAGCACTTAACCATTTAAAAATTGCCTAACAGCCCCTAAGCTAGGGGGATTTTTTTCTACGTGGTGCAGCGGAAATTCAGTTTTGGCTATTATTGGTTTGATTCGTTATAATCAGGGCCGACTTTGAGCATAGGCTAGGCGGGTGATGGCTCACGGCTAAAAACTTAAAGAGGCCAGAAAAAGTTTTTAAAAAATTCACTTATAATTTAATTATCTGAAGATTATGAATACTTATGATATTGCTAAAAGGAGCATACAGGCCCTAAAGCTCAGTCGTTGAGAGTGTCGTAAGAAAAGAAAAAAAAATAATAATCTGGGAAGAAGAAATTTTTTTAACGAACATGTTCGATTCATATTTATTTTGACTACTTTCTCATATTCATTTTTATTCGACCAGTCTTGGAAAAAAGAGGTCTTTCAGTTTGATCCTTGTTGGGGCAAAATATCTGTAGTCCTTAAAAAAGTTTTAAATACCGAAATTATTTTAAACAAGAGATTAAGAATCAATCACTTCAAACAAGCTTTGTTACTTAAAAATGGCAGTATTCAAATATAGTCCCTGTTTTTTTTTTGGAAAATACCATTGATTATTTCTTACAATACACAAAACGTACCTTGTATAAATATTATAAAAAAGGTTTATTTCATAAAATATATATAATCATATAATTAATACGTTTATCTTAACCAAACTTGGACTGTTGTCAACGGCTGGGTTAATGTTGTTTATTGGTGGGGGTGTGGTGGTAAGAACTCAGATCGTGAAAACTGAAAAGCCGTTGTTGGTTTGAATATGGTTGTTGAATTGGACTTGAGGATTGAAGATTGGTTTTGAGTTTGTATTTTCATTTTCATTTGCATTTTTACTTGTTTGTTTTGTCATGTTGGTAAGGGTAGTCTATTTAGCTAAAACAATTGTCTAGATTTATTTTCTATGTTTGCTTGGACCTTTGTGGTTTCAGTCTAGGTTTGGTTATAAGGTTGGGATTTTTTAGGGCCCGGTTACTTTATTTCGTCGAGAACCCAATTTTCGTTAACATTCTTAAAGAGCGCATGGTTGCAATATCGACTTTCGGTATAACACCTGAAAGAGACCAAAGATAAAGTGGCAAAAGGATACATCCACACATATTTTACATCAATTGGAAATCATGAAAACGAATATTGGTATCGCTTCGATAATACCCAATGCCAGTATCGGTTAGGTTCGTCACAATACCGCTATAAGTTACGATTACCAAAAAATGGTAACCTTTTAATACAACTTTGTTTCTTACAAAATTTATACAACAAACGTAAGTTATTAGAGAAAAAATAAATTAAATGAAAACTAAATAACTTAAAGACGTATATTATTTACGGTATAAGAGTAAAACTGAAAATAATATTATTATATATTGTTATTATTATATAATATTACTACATATTGTTATTATTATTATTTATATCCTGTGGTTTATAATGTATGTAGTAATGAAAGGTTGAAAATTGGATCACTTATAGATTGGTATTCCTTCTCAAGGAAAGGTGAAAGCTCATATGGGTTTCTAACAAACAAACTTCAGTGTGGTGTATTCATATTGATGATTACATCTTACAAATATAGTGTTGGTTCAAATCTTTGTACATGCAAATTAATCAAGTAATATTCAAGTTTAAAATCATTGTTAAAAATATTTTCATTTAGTTTGGTGTTTATAACATTTATACACAACTTAGTAGAATTATTATTGGTTTAAATAGGTAAACTTAAGTTAAAGTTAGGTCAATGGGGAAGCGTACAAAGTTATTGATGGATATTAGATGTTTGATGATGGATTCTTTAAATTGCTATTGAGATACGATCCAAAAGTTACACTTTGAACAACAAACAAATTATCATATATATAAACACACACAGACACACACACTACCAACTTAGGTTATACCTTTCATATCAATTACCAACTTGAGATATACCTTTTCGTTTAAAAGTGTGAGGTTAGAAAAATTATACCCTTATACAATTAGCAACTTGGGTTATGTCTAATTTGTTTAAAAGTCGTGACTTTTTTGCAAACCATTGTGTCTTAAGTTATAATTGAAAGGTCATGACTTTTTTTGCAAATAAATTGGGTTATGTCTAATTTGTTTAAAAGTCACACCCTTTAGTTCATTTTATTTCATTTTATTTGCAAAAAAATCATGACCTTTCAATTATAACTTAAGACACAATGGTTTGCAAAAAGTCACGACCTTTCAATTATAACTTAAGACACAAAAGTTTGCAAAAAGTCACGACCTTTCACTTATAACTTCATGACCTTTCAATAATAACTTAAGACACAATGGTTCGCAAAAAGTCACGACCTTTCAATCATAACTTAAGACACAAAGTTTGCAAAAAGTCACGACCTTTCACTTATAACTTCATGACCTTTCAATAATAACTTAAGACACAATGGTTCGCAAAAGTCACGACCTTTCAATCATAACTTAAGACACAAAGGTTCGCAAAAAGTCATGAACTTAACTTCATATGAGACATGGTAATTTAAAAAAAATTTACGACTTTCAATTGTAACCTCATACACTATGGTTTGCAATATTATATATATATATATATATATATATATATATAATTAGCACATGAGACACACATATTTTATAGATATATTGATTGTCGCACATATTCAATACATAAAATTATAACGGTGCCGCACAGTACACATCATATGCCAGTTCGAATCCCTTTTATGTCGTTTAAATTCTTACTTTGCCTTACTTTTAATTTTACCAAATCCATTGTCACACCTCAATCGATGACGGAAACATCGGAGCGGGACGAAAATAAGATTGCAAGAGACTTCATAACACTATTTGTGACAATATTTAATAATTCAAAATTCATTGATTCTAAAATGATATTACATTGTTTGAAAGGAAATGTACAACAAGTTGCAAATAATGAAATAACAAGAAACGAAATACATAAGTTTAAATCTAGGTGTGTTTCTAATCCATCCTAAGTAGTGTTCTTCTTCAACATCAACTAGTTTCCTGCAACATGTATTAAAATAATGATCAAAAAAAAGTTTGCGAGTATACAAGTTTGATACATAGCGTAAAAATGATTTAAAAGTTGTCTCGTATCCAACATGGTAATTTGCATACATTGTTACTAGCATACTAATATGTGTTAACTATATGCCAAACCAAAGTTTAACGTAATCGTGCTTACTATTATCACCGAAATGACAAGGTGTAAATAGTTTAATTAACAATACCACAAGAATATGGTCGGTGCGTTAATCCTATAGCGCTATAATTGTTAAGGGAGACTAGCAAAGTTAATGAGCATATAGGCACAAGTATATATAGCATGTGATAACAAGAATAATACAAGTATCATGTTTTAAATGGATAGAGTGTGATTATAACAAGTTTAACATGATTCGTGATTTTTGTATAAGTGTACATGTTGCACCCAAATTGAATAAAACGGAAAATGGGATCGAGTATACTCACGGTTTTGCAAAGCGTTCCTAGCAATCCATGAGTCGTTTAGTTTGGAGGATGGAACACCAAAGTTACCCTACATGGGGAAACGAAGGTGTGCGAGTATACGAATTCGGTAGAGAGTTCGGATTCGGAATTTTAAAGTATGTAAAAGTATGCATACGAAAAATGATTATCTAGTCTTAAAACTCGTTTTTTGACACTATTAATTCCATGCGGTTTCATGTGATTTCATGGGTCGAATTTGTCCATTAGAATCGTAATGAGAGGTTTAAAACTTAGATAATATAACTTATTTTCATGACATGTAACCATGATTCGGTTAACATCATGAGTTCGAATATGTGTGTGTGTATATATATATATATATATATTTATAGTATATTAAAGTAAGTCCATCATATAGTGTTATAGATTTCATGGAAGTCAAGCATGGAGGTAGGATGATAAACATCCATTAAACCGCATTATATGATTCACCAATGCACAAATCCCCACAAGGATGATTCGGATGGTCATGAATGAAAAGAAAATACTACGACTACTAAGTCAACTAAAACTATGAACAACCAAGTAAGCAAGCTAGGTTTAGGGACGTGTCGTAACCTTGTTACTTTAATGAAAGTTGAACAATTTTTAGTGATATAAACATAGAAAACATCAAGTGAGGTAGTGGAAATATGTTAGGATAGTCAAGCCTTCCAAGATTCCACTTTTACCAAAACACAAGTCTTACCATAAGAACTATGATGAACTTGGATGGTTTCATCATTTGTGGGGTTGTCTAAACCTAATAAAACAGAAAGTTTAGAGGTGTTTGCTCCTCTTAAGCTCATAAGAATCAACTCCTAACAAGTCTCATAACCTTAGGTAGGTTCAAGAACAAGTAGGTACAAGATTCAACAAGAAAAGTAAAGTTTTTAAAAAGTTAACAAGTAATCTTCCAAAACAGAAAGTTTGGACCTCAAAATGGTGTTGTTCCACCTTGGTTTACCAAGGGACACCTGCGAAAACATTCCTAGAGGTGTTCCAAGCTTTGTATAGAAAGAAGAGATGAAGAAAAGATGTAAAAATGTGAGTTTGAACTCACTTTATGACTTAGAGTATTCTGCCTTGCTCTTGAGTTTGCAACTGATTTGCGAGAGTTTTAAGAGTGTAGAGGAGTTTGGAAAGTGAAAATGGTGTATGGAGGCTTGTTTATATAGTGGGTTAGTGGGGTTTTGAGTTAAATGAGGTTTAAAGGTGATTGGGGGTGAAAAATGTGGGAAAAATGGACCAACCCGTATGCTAGAAACAACTTTCTACGGATTGAGGTCTCTCGCCACCCGCGAGAGGCAAGGCCTAGGCTCTCGCGCCCCGCCAGAGCCTCATTTAGGCAAAAGTTTCATTTTTTGCAATTTGGCCCCTGAACTTTGGTTTTTTCCTCATTTTAAGCTAAAACTTGGTGTTTTGGCATGTTTTTAAGCATATAACATGTATATAAGTATAATTTGAGTATCGAGAATGTATGTATGAGTATTTGCATGTATAACAAGTATCGGTTTGTGTGTAAACATGTATTTAAAGACCAAATGCATGTAAGACAAGTATGTATAATGTATGAATTTAATTACGATCAAAGTCTCGGATTACAAAGCCGGTAATGAAATACGAATGTGATACGAATACAAGTTTCCATTAATAAAAATACGAATACACTTTCTAAATGAGGGAAGTGCAGAAATGCGAAGCGTTACAGTCTCCCCTGCTTTAGGAAATTTCGTCCCGAATTTTATTCAAGAGGAAGACTTGTGGTATGACGGTGATTTGGTGGTATGATGTGGGTGATAATCGGTTAAGATGTTTGGCTAAGATTGAGGATTTTGAAGTTTAAATTCTATGCGTTATGTTATGGGCCATGCGCTTAGCATACTCAAATACCCTAATACCTACCAAAACTTTGTCCTTAAACATATAGACTCAATACTCATTACATGTACAAGATATTTAAGTTTTTGGAATATGCACTAACAATACTAGATTCCACCTAAGGTATCGAGATGTGTATTTAATTATTTGATATTCTGAGCTGGTTTTTCACACTATATCAAGCTTTATATTTATAAACATGATAAAATATGATCACTTCTATAGTACTTTAGGGCAAATGCACCCACCGTTAGCAAAGTATAACGAAAGTAAGTATCAAGATCGTCCAAGTACACAAGGGCTTCATATCACAATCTTGTTTAAGGTCTAGCCAAACCAAAAAGTGAGTCTTGCTGAAAAGGTTTTAAAATAAAAACAAAGAAAATAAAAGATAAATGAAATCAATAACAAGAAGAATCACTTAGATCCGAAAAATACGCCTCTTTGGGGTGTTGTCCTGAGTACTCTGCAAAAAAAACCCACCTAAAGTTGTAATACGTAGAAAATGACTTTGTGTGTTATTAATGCCAAAATGTAGTAGGTTTCCTTTTTGGGGAAAACATTACTCTCAACTATATTGGTCAGAGGTAGTAGGACAACCATCCCGCAAAGTTGGAAAAAAGTATAAAATAAGATTCATTCAAAAGGTAGTTGACCCACTAACTACTATGGACCTCTTGATTTGGTACTATCTCCTCAAGAATAGTAGAAATGTGTCAAACCAAGTCCTTACACATCGAGTATACGACCTCTCCGTGTAAGGCAAGAAGTTAACCCAAATACACACTTCTAAACCCCTTCCAAGTAGTTAACGTGTTTTTATAAAGACAAAAAGACACGGATTCTTGAATCAACAAACAAAAACTAACTATTGGATTAAAGCTCACGTTCGAGATAACAAAAGATATATAAAGTCATTAACACACACCAAGTGAAAAGTCTAAAACTAAGAAATCATAAAGCCATTAAAGATCCATATTCACCAAGTGATGCAAGAACTTTAACCAAGAATGACCATAATGATGAACATCAACAGACTTGTATGAACAAACATGTTAAACAACAATATTGAATCCTTAGAAATATAAGTTCTTACAATCTTGGATCCTAAGACAAACCAAAACTAAATTAAAAGATGGAAAGTGGTATGATGGATAGTGGTGGAGAGTGATGGAGAATATGTGTGAAAGGATGGGAAAAATGACAAGCTTGGCTCTCTATTTATAGGCTGATTAGGGGAAGGGGCATAGCCACGTGTCTTAGGAAACACAACCCGTGTGGTTGAATTTTTGCATCTTTTGTCTTGTGTGGAAAGTTCGTACAATAAGTGTGGGTGCGTGTCTGGGTAGGCATGGCCCAAGTCAACTTTGTGATGTCCAGTGTACGTTTTTTCTTCACTTGTAGGATGTGACACGGGGGCATGTTTGATCAGGCACGATCCCATGTATTCTGACTTATTTATCTTTTTCTTGAGGGGTTTAGCATGGGGCGTGTGAGGTAGACACGGGGACGTGTCACTTGACTGTCTTCTTGCAAAACTCTTAATTTTTGGCACAAATTTGCTTCTTTTATTGTTTTATGGATTTTACACCTGAAAGTCAAAAGTAAACACATAAATGACTTTTTTATAAATTTCATATAAGAAAACCATCAAAACGCTCCTCGATTGATATAAAAAACATGTTAGGTTTTGCGCATATCACCACCAGAAATAGTCTTTTGACAAATGGAATCATTTTTAAGTGGAAAGTTACCATAGCTCCTTTCTCGAATGTCGTTGAAAGGGCTAAGACTCTACATACTGATGTATTTGGTCGTTTAGAACAATGGGTAAACATGGGGATAGATATTTTGTTACTTTTACTGGTGATTACAATAGATATTTTATGCTTATCTTATGAAGCATAAACATGAGAAGTTTGAAATGTTCAAACAGTACCAGAAAGAAGTACAAAATCAGCTGTAACGCCTCGCATTTCCATGCTTTCTATTTATAGCAACTCGTATTGTATTTCTTTTTTGGAAAGCATTGTATCTTGTAATCGTCTTTCGTTGTAATCGTTGTAAACCGAGACTTGAATCATAATGAAAACTCGTATTTTATTTATTGCTTATTTCAAACCATTTTATACCAATACTTATGCATACACATGGAATATATTCAATGATACTCGTAATCTTGCAAACGTGATGATTATACAAATTCAAGGCTAAACGTGATATTCATACTCCATCATATTCATTTTATACTTGTGCATACATTCATTACATAATTTCTAACACGAATTAAATCGTAAATTCTTATCGTGTATTCGTAATTCGTACACGCTTCATTCACACGAGACACTTGATTATTCGATCGCAAAAAAAAAAAAACTATAATTATGAAATCTACACTTGTTACCATCTTAGGAACTTTAAAACTTTAAAACCCCTCTTTTCGCTAATCAAACTCTAACTTATGAGGTTCATACTCCCGAATAACTTGTCACACGATAATACATGTTATTATGTAATAATAACATCTATTAACCTAATATATAACATTAAAAACAAAAATATAAAAAAAATAAAAAATGGCAGCCCTATTATTCAGCTTTGGGCAGAGTTTAGTGACTTGTTTCAAGTCTAAACTCCCTCAAATCTTGTCCAATGCCCAACCCACTTAAACCCTAATCCCTTCCCTATATAATAAACACTTCCCCACTCCTTTTTCACTTTTGCAAGCCTCCAAACACTTCAAAAACTCTCCCAAACTCAGCTGAGTTTCAGCCATGTTTTTTAGAGTTTCAGCCATAAAAAGTGAGTTTTAACTCACTTCCACTTTAATTTTCTTCTTGTTTCTTCTTCTGCAACACTTGTATAACCTCTAGAAAGGTTCTCACAAGTTTGCTTGGGCAAACTAAGGTGAAACCTCACCATTTTTGAGGTCCAAAGTGCTCCAAAATTCTACTCATTTTTATTTTTTTAGTCTTCATGTTTTGGAAGAAAACTTATGTTTTCTTCATACATTCCTATGTCCTTATGCCACTAATCAAGTCTATGATTAAGTGTGCTTAAAAACAAGGGTGTGACATTCAAATTTAGAGGATTTATCCTCATAAACTTTCTATTTTCATAAGAGCTTTTAGCTCACAAGTGATGCAAGCTTAAGACTTGTTCATGTGTGTCCACCAAGGAAGCTTAGCTTTCCTAACTTGAGAACACACATCATTTGATGATTTTCATCAAGATCCCAAGCTAGTTTGCTAGACCTAAAGTGTCACAACCCCGCAAAGCCGTTGACGATTGTCCTCGTGTGCTCGCCGGGTTGTCTTATACTTGGCTACTTGGTATCTAGATGTCACCTTGACATTCATGTCATTTACATTCTTGTATCTTATTATTTTGTTCTAAGACCCTCCTTGTTATCTTTTGGTAACTCGTGAAGTGGTGAACAATCATATGAGGTCCAAAGTGGATGGTTAATCCTCCCACTTCCTACTTGACTTACATGATACCAAGAGGTTCCAAAGTAGATGGTTCATCCTCCCACCTCCTACATGATTATATAATTATATAGAACTATATTATAAACCTAAAACCGAAACCTTGATAATGACCTTATAATCACCTATTAAGTTATTAAGTTTAATGCTAAAGTATGTAATTCCTTGTCACGATTCTAATAGGTCCCGAACCTATGAAATCACATCCAACTCGTAAGAGTTACTATATTGTCAAGAACAAGTGTTACGTCTTAGTGTATACTTTCGTATCATCATACTTTATCAAACTTATTTTTAATCATGCTCAAATACTCCTCATCTACCGTCTAAACTCTATACTCATACGCCTCGTTTCCTCTTGTAGGATAATTCGGCGTCATCCTCGAACCAACGTCTTCACGGATTGTCAAGTGTAGAAAAGACTAACAAACCGTGAGTACACTCGACCCACTTTTGTTTATAACACTTTGGGATGTAACATGTTTTACATATACAAAAAAATCATGAACACTTAAACTTTATGAAACGCACAAACAATCTTATACACATGAATACTTGAATCTTATACTTGATGCTTGTCTTGGATATTCGTTATGCTATGCTTTAGTCGTTAACTATTTTTAGCCTTCGTTTGACATGCTTAGCGCTATAGGAATTCACGCATCCACCTCCATCGTGTTATTCGTGAGGTCATGTTCAAACATCGTGATTGCGTTAATGGTTTGATTATTAGTATTGCATGCCTTGATATTGCTCTTGTATAGATTTAGTTGCCATGAGGATTGTTTAAACTTATTCGTATATGTATGCTATGCTTAAACTTGTTTACTCGCCTTTGCTTTCGCATTGACATTATTTTAAAACATGTTACAGGTTGAAGGAGATGATGCTATGAAAACAATATAGCAAGGACTAGATACACACAAATTAGACGTTAGGTTTAATGTTGATGTATCAATTTTGTTATGACTTTGCAAATGTTATGTTGTTTCTTTGTTTTGTTACATGGATGTATTTGACAATTTTTATGAAATGAAATATAGCTTAATTAATTATTGTCATTTATTTATGTTGTGAGCAATGAGCAATCTCGTTTTCGTCTCATCCTGATGTTTTCGCCATCGGTTGGGGTGTGACATCAGCTCTCAATGACGATTAAAATACTTCGATCGAATCGAGGTGGTGAATATCTTGGTTAAGAGTTTGACGAACGTCTAAAGAAATGTGGGATCCTTTCTCAACTCACTCCGCCTGGAACACCACATCGCAATGGCGTGTCAAAAATAAGGAATCAAAATTATTAGATATGGTTCGATCTACGGTGTGTCGTACAAACCTCCCACACTCCTTTTGGAGTTTCGCTCTTGAAACCACCACAAGAGTAATCAATATAGCTTCAACAAAGAAAATAAACAAAACACCTTATGAGATATGGCATGGGAAGAACCGATCAACAAAGAGTTGTTGAACCTGAATCTGAGAGGATTCAAGAGATGGTTGCCACACCAAGTGTTCACAAGATTACTAGGTATCATCAAGAACCCGATAGGTGTATTGGACTTCACGAGATGGACAACATCATGATAGTTGATTAGGTTGAGCCTTGCACTTACAATACCGCAATCGATGATTCAGAATATGATAAATGGCTTGAAGCGATAAACACCGAGATGCAATCTTGTCTGACAACCGAGTCTAAGACGTAGCTGATCTTCTTCTCGAGAGTCGGATTACAGGGAAACATATAGATTTTTAAGAAGAAAGAAGAAATGGATGGAAACGTGTAGACCTTCAAAGCATTGGTAGCATAATTGGTAGGAAAGGGGCTGGTGGTTCCCATGGGAAGGGATGCGGCAACTATTTTGGCAAGGGGATAGGATCTAAGGGCTTCCTCAAAAGAAGTGGGTACTTGAGGAGGTGTTGACGTTTGAGACAACTGGAGTAGTTGCTCTACGGTATACTCTTGAGTTTTTGAAAAGGTAATGGGAGAAGTTGTTTGGCTTACCCTTCCCTGCCATAACCCACCTTCTAACGTAAGATATGGAATGTAATTAGGTACAACGGCATACCTAGTAACCGTCAAAGGTATAGTAGTGCTTCAAGGTGGTGGAGCGGGAGTGAGGGTTATTCCTGACTCCTTGTCATAAGAGAGACAAACCCTTACTCCTTTTGATTGCTCCTCTTAGACATAACCATTCATTAACTCCCCAATTGAAGGAAAAGTGACGATTCAACCCTGGGTCCGTCCATGTTTGGGGAACTGCCACCTGCTCCATCTCCAAATATGTGACCGGAGGCAGGTTGGTTAATTTTTGAAAGACAATCTCTTGAGGAGGGGTGTCCTCTCCAACCATTTTAAAAAGATGACTTAGGAACATGGATTGAGACTACCATATCAAATTGTTCTAAGTAGTGACAACTCCACAGTGGGCGCCACTTGTTAATACAACAAGGGTATGACTGGTTCAGGGTTAAGGACCTTCCTCAGCTCAGTTTCTTGGATATCTGATAAGAATAACAACTCCATTAGCCTTAACGCATGTGGGGGGCTCCTGCATTTGGACTCCGGCGTGAGAATAAGTGATTACCTCAAGGGTTGGCCTTCAAACAACTCACCTTCTATTTTTTGGTATTGCTTACCTCCTTGACCTTTACTTATGAAGGTGGAATTGCCGTTTTGGTGAAAGTACCATGTCTCTCTACACTCGAGATGGGCCATGTGAGTCCCTAGACAACTTTATGTGCTTTGGGTTTAAGCTCACATCCATTGACTTTTCTTGTCTCAGTATTTGTGATACTTCTGCAGCCAAATGCTTTTAAGCTTCACTTCTAAGCTTCCTAGCTTTTGTTTCAAGCTTGTCATTTTCAAGCTTCGCCGAATGGGGGGTTCCGCGTACCCATGGTATCACCGTGGAAGTAGTATTTCTATCCTATGGGTTAGTGATATGGTTTTCCTATACCCCACCCTCACTAGACTATACCAATAACATGGCTATTAGTGCAACCCTTACTAGGTATGTTGTTGCAGTTTTGGTGTTGGTGTATGTGTTGTTAAGCTTTAAACATCCACACATCAACACCCAAGATGATGCACAAAACACAATCAATATACCTCAAGAACGTCATTTGTTGATATTACGTGTACATTTCACAAATCCCATAATCTAATGGTATGATGTTTGCCCCGTACTAAAATGATGAGGGTTTATATCTTTACAAAGACAAAATTATTTGATATTTAGTTGTAAAGTGTACTTAAAAAGAAAATAACTTTTGGATTAAAGCAATTGTAAGTTTATTGAAATACAAAACTTAATTTTTTTTAACAACTCTAATCTTTTATCTAAGATGAGATATGAGATATGATAAGTAAGCCGCAAACAGGCGGCAAAGTTGTCTTTGCAAGACCATTTCAATTGCTATACGAATATTTATTTGGCTTTATGTCGTCATTGTTATTACTTACAGGAATATTTCTTTGGCTTTATTCACTAATTGTCGTCATTGTTATAATGGATTTACAATAGTAAAACCATTATTGTATATTTTAGTATATACATAGGTAGAGGTTTACATAACAACTATTTACTGACTAGAAAGTTCTTTATTCTTTCTTTATGATTTGATCATGATTCTTCTTGTCTCACTTTTTTATCACTTGTTGCTCCCACTTAGTGTTAAAACACCCGATACAACCCAACAAAATAGAGCCAAACAAATAACCAGACCCAAGCTACATCCACGAACTCAGGTTAGACTTTAAAAACACTTATGAATGGGTTAACATGCCACTTATCCCAAATGACCACAACATTCTTCACTTAGTTTGCTTAATAATTAAAAACAACAGATTAAGGTCGTATGTAGTTTCTTGTTTTCTATATTACATCAACTCAATAGATACACACACAAAGAGCAGTTTCAGAGTAAATTGAATGTTCGGTGCAAAATGGGGAAGCAACGATAATCACACAACCAAAATAACATAATCACCTAACAATAAACTGCAACTTACATACGTAATCACACAACCTTTACGTACCTCACACAACTTTTATATAAATATCGTTTTTTATAACGATACGGTACTCAAATTCGAGATAATAAAATGTTAGTTTGTTTATTGTTTAGTTGCTTTATAAAAAATAAAGTGTATACAAGTTATATGGATTTAAAAAGAATAGTCAACAATTGTGAGTTTTTCATTTTTGTCCTAATTTTCCAATTAATAATAGAATTACCACTGTCTATATATATTTTAGTCATTGGTTGGTGTTGATCATTGGTCAAGTATGTTTCACACTTTTAAATTTTAATACTTGATTCTGCTCGTATGTGTATATGTCTTAATCAATGGTTTAGACTTTAGAATCATATAGTGCTAGAGATATTCGATAAAATATGCTCTTTATTATATAAGTGAACGTTCAAATCATAATTCATAAATTTCATGAGAACTATAAGAACTCGAACAAAAACTGATCAAAACAAAAAAAATGTACACTACCTTTAATATTACAATACAACATTAATTGTTACACATACATTCGAAAAAAATAAACATGTGTAAAAAAAGTGTTCAGAGAGTAGAGATTGATTAATTGAAGAGTAACTTTTTTAATGGAAGTGTAGAAAATCTTTTTGATTTTGATTTGGCTTTGATCGAGTTCTCGTGGTTTTCATGAAATTCATGAGTTCTCAATATAACCCTTTTATACGCGTGTGTATGGTGAGTTCATTGGGGAACTCTAAAAAAGTAGGGACTCAAAGGGAATCTGGCTAAAACGAACTTTGATTGAATTAATTCAAGCGGTGTTCGAAACGGCTCATCGAAACCCTAAACCGTAAATCTAAACTATAATCATTAAAAGCTAAACCCTTATGTTAAGCCTAAAGTTAAACCCTATAAAGCTAAACAATAAACCCTATGTATATATAAAAGGTTTATAGTAATAACATTTTAGGGTTTATGATTTAGCATTGTGGTTTAGGGTTTAGCATTTACCTTTTATATTTATATTTTAGGGTTAGTTTTATGGTGTAATATTTGTGTTTGGGGTTTAGCTTTAAGGCTTAGGATTTGGGGTTTAAGGATTCTAGTTAGGGTTCGATGAGGCGGTTCCCCACTTTTTTGGAGTTCATTATGGACTCACCCATATATATGGATATGGTAAAAAGGGAAAACCGTGATAAGGATAAGAAGTCATCATAGAGTGTCATGTGTCCAAGGAGGGAAGGGCAATTGGGTCCAAACAAAAAAATAAACCTACACATGCAGCTCACATGCTAAGGAACATGCATTGCAGTAGATGCAAACTTAGTTTGTAGTGAGGGGTAGCACTCGCTACCCTCAACTTTTACGCCAAAGTAGATTTTTTTACGTTTTATATATTACGTTACCTCTAAAATTATGTTAGGCTACCTCTCAATGTTTGGCCTTTTAATGAAAGTCCTACATTAATTGATGATGAAAAATCCAATAATTAATTAAAACCTTTAAAGTTAAAAGCATAGTTGTGTGTCTGTCACCTGTGGGGTGTGACTCTTTCACCCTTTAGTTTTTTTAGCAGATACCATAGGTCCACAAATAGGGTTGTCCAAATCGCTCTTCGATCGTCGTTCATTCGCCGCACACACGAAAATGCTGGAAATATGCTTCTTTGATTTTCTATTGGGTTCAGTTTGCAAACGAGCTAAGCACGGGCGAAGGTCTGTTCGGCTCAGTTTGGCTCGAATTAATTTTTATTAATTTATTATATATATGGTTGTATGCACACACACAAAGTACATTTATATTTATAGTTTTGTGCATACCACTCTATGTGATTTGACCCGCTATATGCATATATACAATTATATTTATACATACTAGCCTAATCAGTGGCGGAGCTAACCCATTAATTTAGAGGTATCCGGAAAAAATTACAATGGAATCTACAATAATAAATAAAGTAAAAGAAATACCTAATAGATTTGTCCTCTTCTTTATTCATTGCTTGAAATCATTCCATCACATGGTCGTCTTTTACTTTATCAAAAGTTTCTTTTTTGACGACGCAATAACAAAGAAATTCAAGTAATTAACCTTTAACTTCAAAGAATTCAAGTACCTAGTTTAACAAAGAAAACTAGAAACTATAACTTTTTGTAAAATTTAACTTATATAAACATAAAACATTTATGATTTAAATTTTAAACCCTAACAAATATACAAAGTATAATTCTACATAAACTATAACACTAAACAAGATATCAAAGGGCAAGAAAACACACAAATCACATCAAACCCAATCGATCCACGCTCGTCAACGACGTCGATTTCTGTCAAACAGCAGAGACGATCAAACACTTAACAGCAGAGACAATTCCAGTGGGCTTCAGCAGGGACGATTTCGTGCAAATATCACGCTTCAGCAGGGACGATCAAACAGCAGAGCCAGGGATGATTCCAGCAGAGTCGCTGGATTCTTTTCGACACAGATACTTCTTCGACGTTTGGTTTTCAAATTGTCATCTTTCAATTCTATCACCAATTAGGCTAGTTTTATTATTTACCAATTAGGCCTCCTATCAATTCTATTATTGTTAATTTGTGGTTATGTTATCATTCGAGCTTAATTATTTTACAAGTTTTCGGGTTGTAAAAAAAGTTTGGGATTATAAAAAATGGAATTTAGTAATATCAAGTATCATATTTTTTGCTTAGGGATATCCTCGTATTTTTAGGGGTATTCTTTGTATAAAACCGAAAAAAAAAACACTACGACAGGGTTGAGCCATAGCCCGTGCTACGGCTCCTATAACTATAGTTTCGCCCCTCAGCCTAATCAGCCCTCTAAAAAAATTAATACTAAATTTAAAAGTAAAACTGCTAAGTCGTAAAGCGACAATATTTGACTTATTTCTCTCATCGTAGTCAATCGACTCCTGCTATCACCCTATAACACAATGCGATAACTGTTCTTTGCAATATGCTTATCGTCTTACCAGCCTCAAAGAGAGCCTCATCCTCAGACAGTTGCACCTCTGGCTTAGTGTCATCCTCAATCAACCTCTTATTAGCAATTTGTTTAAAAAAAGCCCCAAGAAATAATGATATTGGTCCAACTCCAAGTACAAATATTGTTAATAATGATATGCAAGAGAATGAAGATATTGGTCCATAAAAAACCTTTTGAAAGTATGAAGGTATGGTAGATTTTTTTTTCCTTATTATCGTGTTTTTATTTTTGTTTCGTTATCATTGTATGAAAGTACAGAAAATAAATTTCTTAAACGTTATCCCTAAAATTATTTTCTAGATATGTCACTGCATTGCAGTCACATGCAAGTTCCCTTATCTTTTGTAAAACATCCATAGCTTTTTTACATGTCGTTTTTGTCTAAAATATACAATAAACTCGAGAGTGTTTTTATCTCTAATATGAGTATAACATTATTTTACTTTATAAATAACATTTATGAAAACTCAATATTGCAAATAGCATGTGTAATTTGACACCTAAGTATTCACCATGCATAATATTAACACCAAGATAAAGTACCAAGTGTGAGTTGACATTAAAAACGTATATGACACTAAATGCAAAACTCCATATGTAAATTGACTTATAAGTGTAAAACACTATATGTAAAATGATATAACTTTTGAACACCTACTTTTGTAAAACAAAATGTGTAGTTTGACACCTAGGTGAAAAACACCATGTACATTAATACAAAGATCAAAACATCATGTATAAATTAGCACCCAAATGTACAACACCATATGTAAAAATAAAACGCGATGTTGGATTTTGATGCTTAGAAGAAAAACAGTATGTCTAAATTAGCATCTAGGTGTAAAAAAACCTTGTAATTTGGTGTCATCTTTAAAACAACATGTGCATATTAGTACCTAGGTGTAACACCATGAATTGGAAATTCATTTGTAAAAGACCATGTACAAAACCCATAATTATATTTGCTGATGAAAACCCAATTAAAACGTAAATTTTTTTAACTTTTATATAGCAAGACTATACTCATGTTAAAGATAAAAAATGATTATTATGATGTAATGTTTAAAAAAATAACAACATTAAAAAAGTTACGTATGGTTATTTTTTAGAATACGCATGTGCATTAGACTAATGACACAACTATTTCTTTTGTATCTTTCCATATTTTCATACATGACTTTTATATGACTTAGATCCAAAACTAATCTCAACGTTCCAATCTCAAAATTAATAATCCAAATTTCTTTTTCCTTCCTACAATTATTTTTCTTTATTCTAACCCCCCCCCCCACACACACACAACACATATATATATATATATATATATATATAGGATAGGGTTAGTGTAAAAAATGGTGATTTTATGAGAAGTATAAGAAGTGTTTTAGCCTTTAGATCTTGTAGTTAATGGATGAAATCACGAAGGCTTAAAATGTAAATTATATTTATTTTTAACTAATTTGGCTAGATTATGGGGTCTTTTGATATTGTATTTTTAAATAAAAAAACCGACATCAACTTTAATGTATATGTAACTTCCACCCATTTTGTTTGAACGTCAATAACTTTTTATACGTAATGTTTTTTAAAAAATAAAGTACATCATATTAACAAGCTTTTTTTATCTTCAATATGAGTACCATATTGTTATATTTATATAGACAAAAAAAATTTACGAATAACACATACTGAACTACAGGTTTAAAACACCATGAATGCATGTTTAAAACACCATACAAAGAACACATACTGCACTGATGGTTTAAAACACCATGAATGCATGTTTAAAACATTATACGAAGAACATACTAAGAACACATACTGGACTGCAGGTTTAAAAACCATACAAAGAACACATACTGGGCTGCAGGTTTAAAACACCATGAATGCAAGTTTAAAACACCATACGAAGAATCAATGGGTGGCAATGAACGAACAAGTCACCGAGTTATTAAATGTTGATATTCTGCGCGAAGTCAAATACCAGACATGGGTGGCAAACCCAGTCATGGTTAAGAAACATAATGGCGGATGGCGGATGTACATAGATTTTAAAGATCTAAACAAAGCGTGTCCAAAGATTGTTATTCTCTTCCTGAGATTGACAAAAAGGTTGACTCATTAGCTTCCTTTCGCTGGAAATGTTTTCTAGATTGTTATAAAGGTTATCATCAAGTCTTGATAAAAAGAAGACAAAGATAAACCGCTTTTCGCACGGAGAAGGGCATTTTTTGTTATACCAAGATGCCTTTTGGCCTCCGCAATGCGGGAGCTACTTATCAAAGATTGATGGATACAGTGTTTGGAGATGACATTGGGAAAACTGTGGAAGTCTACATGGATGATTTGGTCATTATGAGTAATTCAGAAGACACTATGCTAGACAACATCCAAAGAACTTTTGATTCTCTGCGCGAGGTAAACCTACAGTTAAATCCCAGCAAATGCTCCTTCGGCATGGAGGAGGGCAAATTTTTGCGCATCATCGTCACCAAAAACGGTTTCAAAGTTAATCCCGAAAAGATTGAGCAATACAAAAAATGTCTTCTCCTACTACCATCAAAGAGATGCAACGTTTGGCTGGGAGGTTAGCTGCGCTAAACCGCTTCCTCGCCAATCATGCTGCAAAATCTTATCCATTCATTCGAACCTTGCGCAATTGTACAAAGAGCAAAGAGTTCGCATGGACTCCTGAAGCTGATCAAGCTTTCCAGCAGATGAAAGATTGTTTAGTTCAACTTCCCACACTTACTGCTCCTCGAGAAAAAGAACCCATGGTCTTATATCTTGCTGCATCTGAGGCTAGCAGTAGGTGATGTCTTGCTGGTAGAACGCGAAGGGGTCAAGTCTCCAATTTATTATATCAGCAAGATGTTGAACAATCCAGAGACAAGGTATTCAATCATGGAAAAATTAGTTTTAGCATTGGTCCATGCTTCGCGCAGGCTACGAAGATACTTTTCTGGACATGTTATTACAGTTTTAACAAACTTTCACATAGGCCAAGTCCTGGCTAAACCAGACGTTTCTGGACGACTTGCGAAATGGGCAATAGAATTGGGAGGTTATAACATCTATTATAAACCTAGACCAGCTATCAAAGGCCAAGTTTTGGCAGATTTCATCGCTGAAATTCCTGCTGATAAGCTTGAAGAATGCCAAGCAATTCAAAACCCAGTCCCAGTCATCGACAACAGAGCCTGGACATTGTTTACAGATGGCGCATCAAACAGTGATGGGGCTGGAGCAGGTCTTCGATTAATGAGTCCAGAGGGAGCAGAATTCACATATGCAATTCGGTTGGATTTTAAAAGCACCAACAACAAGGCCGAATATGAAGCTTCGCTAGCAGGCTTACGCCTCGCTATCAAAATGGGCGCAACAAATTTAGAAGCCCATGTTGATTCATTATTAGTTGCTGAGCAAGTAGTTGGAACATACGATGCAAAGGGAGATATCATGGCTCTATACTTGGCGCAAGACAAGGCTCTTATAGCACAGTTCCAACAATTTAAAATCACACACGTCAAGCGAAGCGAAAACAAACATGCTGATGCTCTAAGTAAACTTGCTGCAACTAGTTTCAAGCATTTGGCAAAAGAAGTTCGCATCGAGGTTTTTAGTAATCCATTAGTCTCTCTCAGGCAAGTGACAATGATCGAAGTAGGAGATCCATCATGGATGTCTCCAATAATAATGTATCTGTTGCATGTTCTTTACCAGAAGATAGAGCGCAAGCACGAAAGTTACAATGCAAAGCTCTCAATTATGGAATGATTGACGGTATCCTGTACCGACGCTCTTACATGGGTCCTTCGCTCCGCTGTGTTGACAAACATTGTCACACCCCGACCCGCAGCGGAATAAGAGTCGGGGCATAATTGGGTTATCACCAAAGCTCATGACATTTACTAATATGTTTCATATTTAATAAAGTCAAAGTTACATTTCCAAAAATCCAAACATGTTCATTCAATACAAAGAAAATAAACCAAGCATAACAATCCCAACTCTAAATCGTTTTATTCTTCTAGTCCAAGTCCTATGTGTTCCTAGCTGCTGCTGGTTCACCTGTATCATGTGTAAAATGGGGGTTTTTGGGTCAACATAAGTTGGCGAGTGAACCTTATTAGATAAACATTTATTAATGAATTAATTGTTAGTTTATCAATGAAAAATTGTGCATAATCATAGATGAGCAAATGTAAATAATCAAGCAATGGCAAATAGCAGTCACAACTATAACATACAATAGCACATGACAGCATACATGAACATACCAACATCATACGGTAAATAACATAAATGAAACTGTGCGATCAAGGCTCAATCAAACGGAGCCGATCGTATTGCATGTACTGAAAATGAAAATGTCTGTGCGATCAAGGCTCAATCAAACGGAGCCGATCGTATGTGGGCACGCCAGGTTCAACCTCATAATGAAATGGGGAACATGCTCAACGCTCATAATGTAATGGGGAGCGGCGGCCTATGAAATTGCATGTACTGAAAATAATAAACTTGCATCCAACAATAACAACACAACAGGAAACAAACTGAATACACTGGTTCATGATATGATGTATGCACAATGGTTTAAGTATAATATATATATATATATCAAGACACATGATACACCCCAAAACGTGATTAAAACGGGGAATTTGTAAATATTCACTCACATTGGGTGCGTTGGATTGGAGATGGTGAGATGCGCACGAATTAGATGAGCGGAACAACGAGAAATACTAACCTAAATAATAACGGAAAAATATATTAAACGAGTGGATTTTATTAAGGATTTTAATGAAATTTTTAGATATATTTTTGTGAGTTCAAGGCTATTTTCTATCTTTAAAAATGTTATTTTTAAGTATTTTTAATTGATTTTTAAATTAAATTAAATAAATAAAAATATAAAAAAATTGTTTATTTAGCGTTGACCGTTGACCGGTTCGGTCGGCGAATTAATTTGCGCCGGGTGAGGCTCGAACCCGAGACCTCCCGTTCGCGTGCACGCAGCTCTACCAACTGAGCTACGTGTCTAACCCGAAATAATCTTGTTTTTATTTATATTTATACACTTATTCAGTTTAACCGAAATTCTCTTTAATTTCAAAAACATTTTAATTCAACGGACCGGTGCAAGTGACGGGTTTCGAACGCGCGACGTATGGTTCATGTTGTACACAGTCCACCGCTGGACTGTGTGTCTAACCTGGTTATTATCTCGGTTTCTATTATACTTAATAACTAACTGAGTTATCCCGGTTTAGTTTTTAAACAAAAAGGCATTTTATTATATAAGGAGTGCGTATAGCAGGAATCGAACTCGGGACGTGCGTGTGTATTTTGCACACAGTCCACCGCTGGACTGTGTGTCTAACCCGTTTATAATTCCGATTTTAATTAATCTTATGTCATCTTTGAACTCGTCTTCTTCATTACAAACACAGACATCAATCAAAACAACTGATACGCGATTAATTTAGTTAATGAACATGATGACCAATTTGAATGCATTGAACCGAAAAGTTTGGGGAAGAAAATACCGAATAGATCGTCTTCTTCAGAGGATCCGGCGAAGTTCGTCGGCTCTGTTTTGGAACCTTCGGCTGTGAGAATCAATTAACAGGTTTAAGGGATTAGATGTGAAATTGAACTAATGAGTATTGATTATCAGCACGTTGGAATGAGCATATCGGTAATCAGTGAGTTTCCGACAATTCCAGAAGTTTTCCGGTGAAAACAGAAAGTCCAGTAATGTCGTCTGTGGTTGATTATGAGCGATGGGTTAATGTTAGTAAGGTTCTAACAATTGATTGAAACAGTAAAGTAGAGGTATTTTACCGGTTTGAGTTGAATACGGTTTTCCGGCGACTTTTGCAGAAAATTCCGGCGAGCTGATTTAGGCGTTCTGATGGTCTGAAAATGCGACGAAAATGAAATGGAGTATTGGTATGATATCTCTGAGTAGCGAGAGTGGTCTGAAGTTGAAGAACTCTGGACTTGATGATTTTTCGGTTTTAAAAACCGATAATGATGAGGCTTTATGTTTAATCAATTCCGATTTGATTAAAAACCGTCGGTGCATCGGTTATAAACTGAATGTGTGAATAAACAACGAATTGACGATTGGTTTGCCGATTACCGTTTCTCAGATGGCGCAACCGGTTTTAACTGGGTTTGTGTATAAATTTCATTTGTGTTCCTAGAGTTAGCAGAAAACACAATATGGCGGAGTGGTCTTGTGAGTGGGTGTTAAGTCGCTGAAGTGTGTCTTGGCTGACCAGGGTTCGAGTCCCGGCAGCATCATAATTTTTTATTTATTTTATTTATTAATTATGTATCGTTTTAAATCAAAATAATCATAAATATTCGATGTAACTTTTATAACTTGATATTCGATTACAAAATGGAGCGGGTTTTGAAAACCCGATTTTTACAAATGTTACAGTATCCCCTACTTTTAGGAATTTCGTCCCGAAATTTAAGTAGTTGAAGTAGTAGGAAAAAGATGCGGGTATTTTTCACGAATTGAGTCTTCATGTTCCCAAGTAAACTCAGGTCCCCGTTTCGACTCCCAGCGTACCCTAACAATTGGAATGTGACTTCGTCGAAGACGTTTCTCCCGTAGTCCATGATCTCCACTGGTCTTTCAATAAAATGCATAGATTCATCAATCTGAATATCTTCCAGCGGAATATGGAGATTCTCATCAGCGAGGCACTTCTTCAAGTTCGACAAGTGGAATGTGGGATGAATCCTGTTGAGTTCTTCTGGTAGGTCAACCTTGTATGCTACAGGACCTACTCTTTCGAGTATCTTGAAAGGTCCTACGTAACGAGGTGCTAGCTTCCCCTTTTGACCAAAACGAACTACTCCCTTCCACGGTGATACTTTTAAAAGCACATGATCACCAATGTTAAACTCTAAGGGCTTCCGTCGTTTATCTGCATAACTCTTTTGACGACTTTGAGCCGCTAGAAGATTGTTTCGAATTTGATGAATCTTGTCTGTGGTTTCTTGGATCAATTCTGGACCAGTAATTTGTGATTCCCCAATTTCGTGCCAACATACAGGAGATCGGCACTTACGACCATATAAGGCTTCAAAAGGTGCCATGCCGATGCTCGAATGATAGCTGTTGTTGTACGAAAATTCTACTAGTGGTAGGTGGGCGTCCCAATTTCCCTTGGAGTCTATGACACATGCTCTAAGCATATCTTCAAGAGTTTGAATGGTGCGCTCAGTCTGTCCATCAGTTTGAGGATGATAGGCGGTACTGAGATCTAATCGTGTGCCCATAGCGGATTGTACTGCTTGCCATGTTCGTGAGGTGAAACGACCATCACGATCAGAAATAATACTTAACGGTACCCCATGTCGGCTTACGATTTCGTTGATATAAATACGTGCAAGCTTTTCGTTTTTGAAATCTTCGCGAATAGGAATAAAGTGAGCTGATTTTGTAAGTCGGTCTATAATTACCCATATTGTGTCATACCCACCAGAAGTGCGAGGTAACCCGGTAATGAAATCCATGGTTATATTTTCCCACTTCCATACAGGTATTTCCGGTTGGACTAGAAGTCCTGAGGGTCTTTGGTGTTCAGCCTTCACCTTGGAACATGTGAGGCACTTGGAAACAAAAACGGCAATATCCTTCTTCATTCCAGGCCACCAATAGGTGTATCGTAGGTCTTGATACATCTTATCGGCTCCTGGGTGTATAGAATATCGCGTTTTGTGAGCTTCATTCATAAGAGTTTCACGAAGATTGTTGTGGTTAGGAATCCAGATACGATCTAGGTAATACAGAATACCGTCTGATTTAGTTTCAAGTTTTAGCTCGGCTCTACAGGACATCTCCTTTCGTACATCTTCTTCTGTTATTGAAACGTGTTGGGCTTCTCGAATTTGATCTTTAATGTCGGTTATAATTTGCGAACATAGAAGATGAATGGAGTTCGCATAACCCTTTCGACTAAGTGCATCAGCCACCATATTTGCTTTACCAGGGTGGTATCTAATTTCACAGTCGTAATCATTCAGAAGTTCGACCCATCTTCGTTGCCTCATGTTTAACTCTTTTTGATTGAAGATATGTTGAAGACTCTTGTGGTCAGTGTATATTTCACACTTAGTACCATAGAGATAATGTCTCCATATCTGAAGAGCGAATACAACGGCTCCAAGTTCTAGGTCATGAGTGGTGTAGTTCTTTTCATGCGTCTTGAGTTGTCTCGAGGCATAAGCTATGACTTTTCCTCTTTGCATGAGAACGCAGTCTAATCCTTGCCCTGACGCGTCGCAATAGACTACAAAATCATCACAACCTTCAGGAAGAGTGAGGATTGGTGCATCACAAAGTTTTTGTTTAAGAGTTTGAAAAGCTTCTTCTTGCTTGGGTCCCCATACGAAAGGTTTTCCCTTATGAGTTAAAGCCGTGAGTGGTACAACAATGCGAGAGAAGTTTGAAATGAACCGACGATAATAGCCAGCTAGTCCAAGAAAAGATCTTACTTCAGTTGGTGTACGTGGAGCTTGCCATTCTTGAACTGCTTTGATCTTTGAAGGGTCAACATGTATTCCCTTGTCATTGACTACATGCCCGAGGAATTGCACCTCTTTTAACCAGAATTCACATTTGGAGAACTTGGCATAAAGCTTTTCCTTTTCTAGAAGTGCAAGAACGAGTCGAAGATGACGCTCATGATCAGCTTTAGATTTTGAATAAATAAGAATATCGTCGATGAAGACTATAACAAATCGATCAAGATAAGGTTTGCAGACTCTGTTCATTAGGTCCATGAAGACAGCTGGTGCGTTGGTTAATCCAAATGGCATAACCATGAATTCATAGTGGCCATAACGAGTTCGAAAAGCAGTCTTAGGGACGTCTTCTTCATGCACTCTAAGTTGATGATAGCCAGATCGAAGATCGATTTTTGAAAAGCAGCTGGCACCTTGTAGTTGGTCAAGAAGATCATCAATGCGAGGTAAAGGATAGCGATTCCTGATTGTTAACTTGTTGAGCTCTCTGTAGTCGATGCACATACGAAAAGATCCATCTTTCTTCTTTACAAAAAGGACAGGTGCACCCCAAGGCGACGAGCTAGGACGTATGAATCCCTTGTCAGTCAACTCTTGCAATTGACTGGCTAGCTCTTGCATTTCAGAGGGGGCTAACCTATATGGAGACTTTGCAACTGGTGTAGCACCAGGTATAAGATCAATACGGAATTCGACGTCTCTAATTGGAGGAAGTCCTGAAATGTCGTCAGGAAAAACTTGTGGGAAGTCTTTTACTACAGGAATGTCTTCAAGTTTCTTCTCGATGGTTCCCTTTTTGATGATATGAGCTAAAAACGCGACATAATTCTTGCGAAGATATTTTTGAGCTTGAAGACAAGACATTAAGCTGAGCCCTTTCGACGAGGTTTCTCCAATGATTCGAAGAGTCTGACCGTTTGAAAGAGGAATACGAATAAATTTTTCACGACATACAACTTCCGCCTGATGTTGACTGAGCCAATCCATACCGATTATGATGTCAAAACTTCCCAGCTTCATAGGAATAAGGTCGACTGAGAAATCGTGGTCATTTAAGGTGAGTGTACAGTTGCGTAAAATAGAGTCTAATGAAACTGGTTTCCCGTCCGCAACTTCTACCGTTATGGATTCCGTGAGCTTATCCCGATTTTTGCTTAAGATAGGTTCAAATTCTAAAGACACAAAACTTCTATCCACACCAGTATCAAATAACATAGAGGCATATCTACCATTTATAAGGAACGTACCATTAACCACATTGCCGTCAGCTCTGGCCTGGTTAGCGTTGATATTGAAAGCTCTCACTCTTGCAAGTGGGGGAGCTTGGTTTGCTTGGTTCACCGGGTTGGCTTGGGCCTGAGCATGAATAATACTAACCAACCTTGGACAAGTGTTTCGGAAATGGCTTGGGTCGCCACAATTGTAGCAAGCCCGCATTGGTTGACCCATAGGATAATTGGGCTGGTAATATGTTTGGGCTAAATGTTGAGTGGGTGGTAGTAGGGGTTGTTGGCCTTGGCCCATTATTTGTTGGTGGGTTTGGGTTATAGGTTGATGGCGGTTCGTTCGTTGAGGCATGCGGCAAGTTTGAACATTATGACCCGCGCGACCGCAGCCGGTGCAATATTGACAAGGATGATCAGGGGAATGGTGATATTGACAACGGTTACATTTTGGTAACGGGCCTGTGTAGGGTCTTCTGTATGGTGCGGGTGAAGGAGTGACTTGAGTAATGGGTGCAGCAGGAATAGGGGAGTTGGTTTGAGTAACTGCAAAATTTCTGGTGTTGCGCTTCCTCTTATTAGCGAACTTAGAGGAAGGAATGGGGTGGTTTGAAGTTTGTCCCTCAACAGGGGCTTTCTTCTTCTCTTCTTTGAACTTCCCGTTGCGAATTCGGTTTTCGGTCAGTTCAGTTGCTAACTCCATAGCAGCTTCAAGTGTTACTGGTGAAACGCTGAGAACTGAATCTTGGATTTTCGAGGGAAGTCCTCGAATATAGTGCTCGATCAGACGATAGGTTGGGGTGAACAAATTTGGAACCATTTGGTTCAACTCCAAGAACCTCTTGTTATATGTATTGTGATCACCCTCCTTTTGCTTTAGAGAATGATATTCGTCCTCCAGCTTTTTAATTTCACTTCTAGGACAGAAACGCCTAGTCATGATTTCCCTTAACTCCTCCCAAGTTAAGGCCATCGCATCTTCAGTTCCCCTCTTCCCTTTCTCAGTATTCCACCAAGTGAGAGCTACCCCAAATAGTCTCCCGATGGCGTATCTAACCTTGCGATCCTCAGGACAATCGCAGTTTAGAAAGGTGTTTTCCATCTCCTCGAACCAATGTAGGAGAGCAGTGACACCCTCGGTCCCTTCAAATTTAGGAGGATCACAGGACTTAAAATATTTGTAAGAGCACTTGCTGGTAGGAGGGTTGTCGATGTTCTGGTCCTGTTGTTGGGGTGGGTTAGTAGGATTTGTAGCAAGGGCTTGGTGTACTTGGACCACAATGTCAGGCAGTATCGTGGCCATTTGTTTCGCGATCTGAGTGGCCAAACGTTCCTGAGACCTTCCCGATCTTTTACCCCTTCGTTGCTGTCTAGACGACATCTACAGGATCATAAAATGAGAAGATTGTGAGTTTATGGTGTCTTTTTAGGTGTCATGTGTCTTTAAGAAAATGAAAATAACATAAATATCAATAATGCAACTACATCCATAGGATGTCTTGGGTTCGCTCATGTTGGGCCTCAAATGTCCCCCATACCTTCACCTACATAGTCATGTGGGCCCCCATGGCTATTGGCTTGGTAGGATTCACATTAGTATTGGCAATTTAACACTCGCATCCCCCGAATGCAAACCACAAAATATGTTCATGAGATGTTTGGTCGGAACGTGTCCAGGTGTAGACACAATGACAACTCAAAGTGGGGTTAGCTCACACGACGTTTGGTATAGCATGCTTTGGCCTAATAGGTACTTCGTACTCTCATCGTTAGTCCCCAGGTAGGCAAACTGGTCCTTTATTTTGGATTTATACGAATGCCAGCCTAGACAGGACGTTCCGACTACCGGTACTGGTACCCTTCCAGTTACTACATGCCCGTCATGAGAACTCACTTTGATGAGATTTGAAAACACGAAAATCATTGTGAAAGCAATCATGATGTGGTGTGTGCTTTCATGGATGTGATATGTTATGATCATACGATTCATGATAGGCATTATATGATAATACATACTTATGAACATGCTTGCACAATATCAAATGTAACATTTAACATAAAACATATAATCATCATGAAATTTGGCATATAACACACAAAAATCTTATAAGTTTCTGATCGACTATAGTATAGGCTCTAAGGGTCTAATAACCTATCCTATATCCCTATAGTCATGGCTCTAATACCAATCTGTCACACCCCGACCCGCAGCGGAATAAGAGTCGGGGCATAATTGGGTTATCACCAAAGCTCATGACATTTACTAATATGTTTCATATTTAATAAAGTCAAAGTTACATTTCCAAAAATCCAAACATGTTCATTCAATACAAAGAAAATAAACCAAGCATAACAATCCCAACTCTAAATCGTTTTATTCTTCTAGTCCAAGTCCTATGTGTTCCTAGCTGCTGCTGGTTCACCTGTATCATGTGTAAAATGGGGGTTTTTGGGTCAACATAAGTTGGCGAGTGAACCTTATTAGATAAACATTTATTAATGAATTAATTATTAGTTTATCAATGAAAAATTGTGCATAATCATAGATGAGCAAATGTAAATAATCAAGCAATGGCAAATAGCAATCACAACTATAACATACAATAGCACATGACAGCATACATGAACATACCAACATCATACGGTAAATAACATAAATGAAACTGTGCAATCAAGGCTCAATCAAACGGAGCCGATCGTATTGAGCGGAACAACGAGAAATACTAACCTAAATAATAACGGAAAAATATATTAAACGAGTGGATTTTATTAAGGATTTTAATGAAATTTTTAGATATATTTTTGTGAGTTCAAGGCTATTTTCTATCTTTAAACATGTTATTTTTAAGTATTTTTACTTGATTTTTAAATTAAATTAAATAAATAAAAATATAAAAAAATTGTTTATTTGGCGTTGACCGTTGACCGGTTCGGTCGGCGAATTAATTTGCGCCGGGTGAGGCTCGAACCCGAGACCTCCCGTTCGCGTGCACGCAGCTCTACCAACTGAGCTACGTGTCTAACCTGAAATAATCTTGTTTTTATTTATATTTACACACTTATTCAGTTTAACCGAAATTCTCTTTAATTTCAAAAACATTTTAATTCAACGGACCGGTGCAAGTGACGGGTTTCGAACGCGCGACGTATAGTTCATGTTGCACACAGTCCACCGCTGGACTGTGTGTCTAACCTGGTTATTATCTCGGTTTCTATTATACTTAATAACTAACTGAGTTATCCCGATTTAGTTTTAAACAAAAAGGCGTTTTATTATATAAGGAGTGCGTATAGCAGGAATCGAACTCGGGACGTGCGTGTGTATTTTGCACACAGTCCACCGCTGGACTGTGTGTCTAACCCGTTTATAATTCCGATTTTAATTAATCTTATGTCATCTTTGAACTCGTCTTCTTCATTACAAACACAGACATCAATCAAAACAACTGATACGCGATTAATTTAGTTAATGAACATGATGACCAATTTGAATGCATTGAACCGAAAAGTTTGGGGAAGAAAATACCGAATCATCGTCTTCTTCAGAGGATCCGGCGAAGTTCGTAGGCTCTGTTTTGGAACCTTCGGCTGTGAGAATCAATTAACAGGCTTAAGGGATTAGATGTGAAATTGAACTAATGAGTATTGATTATCAGCACGTTGGAATGAGCATACCGGTAATCAGTGAGTTTCCGACAATTCCAGAAGTTTTCCAGTGAAAACAGAAAGTCCAGTAATGTCGTCTATGGTTGATTATGAGCGATGGGTTAATGTTAGTAAGGTTCTAACAATTGATTGAAACAGTAAAGTAGAGGTATTTTACCGTTTGAGTTGAATACGGTTTTCCGGCGACTTTTGCAGAAAATTCCGGCGAGCTGATTTAGGCATTCTGATGGTCTGAAAATGCGACGAAAATGAAATGGAGTATTGGTATGATATCTCTGAGTCGCGAGAGTGGTCTGAAGTTGAAGAACTCTGGACTTGATGATTTTTCGGTTTTAAAAACCGATAATGATGAGGCTTTATGTTTAATCAATTCCGATTTGATTAAAAACCGTCGGTGCATCGGTTATAAACTGAATGTGTGAATAAACAACGAATTGACGATTGGTTTGCCGATTACCGTTTCTCAGATGGCGCAACCGGTTTTAACTGGGTTTGTGTATAAATTTCATTTGTGTTCCTAGAGTTAGCAGAAAACACAATGTGGCGGAGTGGTCTTGTGAGTGGGTGTTAAGTCGCTGAAGTGTGTCTTGGCTGACCCGGGTTCGAGTCCTGGCAGCATCATAATTTTTTTATTCATTTTATTTTAACTTTTTATCAAATATAATTTTTATAGTTTAGTTTATTTATTAATTATGTATCGTTTTAAATCAAAATAATCATAAATATTCGATGTAACTTTTATAACTTGATATTCGATTACAAAACGGAGCGGGTTTTGAAAACCCGATTTTTACAAATGTTACAAACATGACGCGCAATACCTGATCAGGGAGATCCATGAGGGACTATGTGGCATACATTCTGGGCCGCTCATGGTCGTAGCCAAAGTAAAAAAGCGCAGGGAATTATTGGCCCGGAATGTACGTTGACGCGGTAGAGATCTTGCGCAAGTGCATGTCCTGCCAAAGGCATGCCCTAAAATGTTGCGCCCAAAGAATCCTTTGGTACCCGTCACAACAGCTTGGCCATTTCAACAATGGGCTATTGATTTAGTGGGACCATTTCTAGATGCGCCCGGTGTAGTAAAATTTATCATCGTTGCGGTCGATTACTTCACCAAATGGGTTGAAGCCAAACCTTTAGCTTCTACTACAGCGATGGTAATTCGCAAATTCATCTGGGAATATATTATTTGCCGTTTTGGTCTGCCCATGCGCATTATTACAGACAACGGTCCAAATTTAACGGCTCAAGAGCTGCAAACATGGATGACCGAAATGGGAATCCAACATGTTTTCGCTTCTGGTGCGCACACGCAAGTAAATGGTCAAGTTGAAAGCATAAACAAACAGTTGGTCGACGGTATCAAGGCCCGCCTTGGCACGGCATGACGGGGGTGGGTTGACGAATTGCCTAGCATCTTGTGGGCACATTGAACTATGCCCAAGACTAGCACTGGAGAAACTCCTTTTAGCCTTGTATACGGCACGGAAGCTGTGATTCCTGCCGAAATTGGGTACCATCTCCAAGAATGCTAGCTTTGGAAAAACAAGATAACGAAGAACAACGGCGCATCAACCTAGACTTATTGGAAGAGCGCCGAGAAAATGCAGCGATTCGCGAAGCTAAATACAAGTCCCAGCTTGAAAAGTATTACAACAAAAGGGTGCGCATCTGTTCCTTTTTTCCTTGTGACTTTGTTCTTCGCGATAATGAAGCATCAAATGCCGAAAAACCGGGGAAGTTAACCCCGCGATGGGAAGGTCCATACGTGATACATGAAGTATTGGGAAAAGGCGCGTACACTCTGAAGCGTATGGACGGATCCAGCGTTCCTCGAACCTGGAACGCCCAGCAATTGCGCCGATGTTATATGTAATCTCAGTCCTCTAAGCAACTTCTGAGCGTTGCGTAACGAGACTGCTTACTTTATTTTGTTATGTAAGCTTAGTGGCAGCCATAGCCTTGCGCTCTGTCAGTATGAATAAAATACTTTGCCACTACTTACAGTCTTATATATGATCATTTACAAATGCATGCAATTCCTTTGGATAAACAAAAACACAAACTCATGAGCCACAAGCTAATTTAATACTTACGCTCACACATGAGAAGAAATTGTTCATTTGTCTATCCTACACAAGTAATTGGTTCCATGCAAACATTGTAAAACTGAAATATATTATATCCACAATACTTGCGCAGTAGCGCAACATTACAAGTTATTGTACAGGAAAAATTACAAATTTCCTATTCTATGGACTTGGTTCCCGCCTGCTTCTCTGCTGAAGAAAAGATCTCCTTTAGCTTATCAACAAAATCGTCTTGATGCAGCGCAGCGTCCACAAGGTCCATAATCGGAATTTGCAATTGATCATATTTTTCCTTGGCAGCAGAATAAATGGCGGCAGTATTTAGCCCATGCGTGGCAGCACGACTGGTATCCCATTCAGTCTTCAGCGCATGGGCCACGTGCAAAGTACATTCTCTGTAGCCTTCGGCATGACCGTCGCTGCGCGCCGCCATCATCAATTCTGCCACTCTCTCATCCAACTCCGTAGAGTTAAGGATGGCATTTGCAATCTGTACACAAATACAATCAGTATATCTTGCGACAATCAAACCAGACGTATAAAGAAAAGTGAATATTACCTCCACAATCCCATACTCCCGCAACCAGGTAAACTGGTTCATGAAGGATTCGGTCAAGCTTTCTGCAGTAGCGCGAGCGACCTCCGTGTCGTTAAGTTTTTGTTCGCCTTCAGTCAAACGGCGGATCAACTTGGCTTTCTCTGTTCGGTGCAGGTTGACATCTTTTTTCAAACTGTCAACCTCAGCTTGCAACCACTCCTAGTCAAAAAGCATAGCAGTTAGATCATCAATTTCTTTATTCTTAAAAGGAGAGTCATTTTGGTTGATACCTCATTTTGCTCGCTTCTTTCTATGTGTGAGCGCGCTTCTTCTGCTGCCGCAACTGCATTAGGTTTCTCTTTTTTGAGTTTCTCAATCTCGTTGCGCAGAGAAATTTTTTCTTTATTATCACGCTCGCAAGCCTCCACAAAGCGCTTGCGCTCGTCCGCGTATTGCACAGCAGAAGCCTCACACTTGCGCTTCCAAGATAGCGCAGCCCATTCTTCAGTCTTCTTCTCTTTCTCAAATTGGGCCTTTTCCGCCTCAAAATCGACAAGCGTCTTCAGCGTCTTCTCCTTCTCAAGCTTAGCCCTCGCTTTCTCAAGCTCAACCTCGTCCCACTCCTTGTCCATACTGCGCCATTCGCGCACAATTCTATTTATGGTGGACGAGGCAAGGGCAGACTCTTGCAGATATGACTCGTAAGTAGCTTCATGGTCTTTTTCCTCCTGGCGCTTCTCCTCCGCCGGTGGGAAGATGCCCTTATACCACTCCCTACAGGAGTACCAATCGGTAAAAACATCGCCCTGCTTAACCTTCCACACGGGCTGATGAATCGCAGAGGCCCGCCTCTCAGAATAAGAGCGATAATAATAGTCCCCAGGCGTCTCCTCTGGGCGAATGGGCGATTCCCCTCCGAATCCTCAACAAACACAAAGCCTTCGCCTTGTGTTGAAGGTCCGGCTCCCTTAGATATCAACCTTGACGGTTCCCGAACATCTGTAGCCGTATCTTTAACCTGCTCGCCAGCAGGATTCTCAGTATCAAAATTTTTGGGCTCTTCTTCTGGAGCCACCTTCTCAATATGTTCTGGGACGATAGGGTCGACTTCAGGAACATGAGTTTCTTGCCCCGCATCTCCCTCAACATTCTCAGGCCTGCGCGGTGATGATATAAACAGATGAGGTGGCCGGCGCAGCCTTCACCATTTTCTCTGCAAAGCATATCAACAAATACCAAATATCAGATTCTGCGCAACTTTTATGACAGAAATGCGCAACAAACTAAACGTACCAGGTGAGAACTTCTTTGCAAAGGCATCCAGATTGCCCTTCTTACCAATGCGCGGGCGCGCAACTTTGGTGGGCGCAGGAGTTTTAGTCTCCACCTCCTTCCTCTTCTTAGTACGCTTCAACGCCTCTTCGGGGCTAGAAGGTATTTCCAAAGGATCATATGGGTTCGCAGCAGGAAGAGATGAGGTGTCAACGGGTTCTGGCTTCGGTTTCTTCAAACCTACAGGCGCAAGACCCTCCAGTGAGTCCGACACCACCACATAATTGCACCAAGAGTCAGATACGGGAAATGTACCTTTCTTGCCCTCAGCTTTCGCAGCAACTGACGGCTTAGTTTTTTTCTCTGGGTTGGAAGGGGGAGGCGCAGCAGCTGCAACAGCAGTTGGTTTCTTTTTCTTCTTCGAATCAGGGCCTACGCCCAAGTTCAATAAATCACCTACATAATCAACCATATTGAGTAAAGGTTGCGCCATTAAGTTATATTGCAATATCAACTTAGGCTTTGTATGGACTTATTTACCAGTCTTCGAACATGGTTGCGCCTCAAGATCCTCCTGCTTGGGCAACTCAAAGTTCCCCAAGATTTGTCAGAACCAAGTGTCCTCACCATTAGCAATAGGCACGGCGGCCATTTTTCCCTTCTCTCTCTTGAAAGAGACCAAGTAGAGAGGCGCAGCTACATAGCAAACATTTTCGCATCAGTACATATCTATTGAAAGATATTGCTATGAAGTTAAAGAGTTACATACCAGTTCCATCTTCTGTATACACCGGTTTTTCTCGGCGTTCCTTCTTCCAGAAAATACTCATCCCAGCAGCAATGAGGGCCCTCTCCGGTAAAACAATATTGGGCACATCTTTAACATCTTGATACCATACCTCGTCGGCAGGTATGGGAAGGGTCTCCAGCTCGATTTCATCAGTGCCCCGGAATGTCATCTTCATCGGGATCACCGCCGCCTTGATATAGAAAAACTTCTGCTTCCGGTCATGGTAGGACTTCGGCGGCACCAACAGCAATCATTTGGCTTGCACATGCTGTTGAAACGAATAAAAACCCAACGAGCAGTGCAATTGGTAGAAAACTCTAAACTTCTCGATTGACGACACGATCTGCATTGATCGGCAAATGAACTCAAAATGCTAGATCCTCACCATTCCCATCGGGCTCAACTGAGAAATGTGAATCTTGTAAAAACCAAGAATTTCCAGCAAGAAATGGGTCACCGGCAGCCGGAAGTTCCCTTCAGCAAAATAGTCGTAAAATAATGTAATGTAGCCGGCCGGCGCATCAGCCGCCGTGGCATTCGCCTCCGGAAAAAACGCTTTCCAGGACGGAGCGAAAAGGAAGTTGGTGGCAAGATTATCAAAATCTTTCTTCGACCACTTTAGCGGTGGCAAACTTGACGACGACATCTCGCAGAGCTTGCACCGGTGGCCATAACTCGATCTTTGAAGAAAACCTAGAAAGCTTTGAGGGTCGCCGGAATTTATGAACGCAAATTTCTCTCAAGGTTGGTGAGGAAGCAAATGGATCGTTGATCCCTTTATATACTAACCGCAATTAATGCATGATTTGATTGCAGCGACTTTTACGGCCGTCACGTTTCCCCAAGTAACCGCAGGGGCGAGTGGGGAACAGAAACCGCCCCACGCGCGCGAGTGTCGCTTAAAAACATTAAATACGGTAAGACAGTACTCTTGACAGCCTGTCAAAGTACCACCATGTCTCAAGAACGTGCGTCGTCACCAACTACACCATCCAGATAAGTGACACGTGTCTAAGCATATTTGAATTCAAATACTTTTCAAAATTCACTTCATAAAGCAACAAAAAAGCTAGTCCTGACCTAGCGCAACACATTTATCTTAAGTCCAGTGCTCACCTACTTTTTATTCTTACATAGGAGCAACACTGGATGAGGGGACTTGAAGGGTATGGTCCCAAAAACCTTGCGCCAATCAAGGAAACCATACCCATTAATAACTTCTAAGGAAACTACGCGCAGACTTGTTTGCCAAAATAAGATTTATTAGAACTTTACGCCAAGTATCCAAGAGAGGAAAGCGTCATTTAACTACCTTGCGCGGGCTCGCGCAAGGGTCAAAGTTAACCTTGAACACTCTTTTGATAAATGCTTCATTTAACTACATTCGCGGGCTCGCGCAAGAGGTCAACAGTTAATCTTGACTTCTTGTCTGATAACAATGCTTCTTTAAACTTACTTGCGCAGCTGCGCAAGTCAAAGTAATCTTATTCTTGTTTATAATGTTCATGCAATACCTTGGGCGGCTGCGCAAGTTCAGAAGCCTTAACCTGTGAACATCTTTGTTTGAAAATGCCATTACTACCTTGTGCGGGCTCGCGCAAGGTTTAAAGTTAACATTGAACATTCTTGTTTTATAATGCTTCATTTAACTACCTTGTGCGGGCTCGCGCAAGGTTTAAAGTTAACATTGAACATTCTTGTTTTATAATGCTCCATGCGCAAACCTTGCGCATATATTTATATCAAAGCAAGCATCTACTAAACGTTGCGCTAAACAGCAATGAAAAGAAGGAAGACCAGTTAACTAACTTGCGCTTCTTGCGCAAGGAAACAGTAAATCCTGAAACTTTCCCTTAGTAAAATCCTTAACTTGGTGCAGAAGCAAAGGTAATCTTTTCTGTTGTAACAGAATGTACACGTGGCGAATAATAGATGGGTAACAGCTGTGAAACCTTCTAGAAGCCATTAACACCCAATCGTGCAAGCATCTTTTCGGTTATAACCAATTGCCACATGGCAGCATCTGGACGGCTGAGGAAGATCACGGTGATGGTATGCTTCACATTTATAAGATGTAGTGATCTCATGTTGACACGTGGCGTCTCCCTAACCGCTGATGAGCTCACGATCCGTGTGCACTAACAGATTGCCAACAAACGTTAACGGAATAACAAAAGATTCCGTTAAAATTAACAATCTCTCTTTTTGGGCCAAACACCGGCTATAAATAAGTAACTTGGAGTTCAAGGAAAGGTATTCACACTCAACTACTCTCTCACTTATAATACTTACTTCCGACTACCTGTACTTATTCTCACCCGGAGGGTGGTCACGGAGAGAACCCCCTTCTCCCCGTGGCGAGCTAACGGTGTTCTTTTTGCAAGATCAGCCGGAGTATTGTTCTATTCATCATCCATCGTGAAACCAAACGGAGGGTTAACCCTTTTATGCAGAGTCCATTCCATAGATCTACTTTGATTCCGGTCTAGTTGATCTAGGGTTTCTTCAGGCGGTTATTGAAGGGTGACGATTATGGAAGGTTATCAATTAATTAAATTAATGAGAAAATTACATATTTACCCTTTTGAATTAATTTAGATTGAGGACACATATCATCTTCACAATATCTTTCACACTTCTCACACTTTGTACATGATCCTCTACCTATATATATATTAATCATCTCACTTTTTTCGTTTGCTTTTTCCAATCAACTAATAAGATTGATAAATCTAGGACAACCAAAAAAACGAAGAGAACAATAATACAATAGAGCCGTGTTAGCCTTTTTGTACTTGATTGTTTATGTTACTTATGTTGATCAAAACCTGACAAATTAAGATTGAATAATATTATTATAAGAGTATATTAAAATAACCGATTAGAAATAACGGGGAAAGTTATTATACAAATAAAGTTAATATACAAAACATATAAACTGAAGGAAAAAAAAAAAGCACACGGTAGGTATTTTCGTAATTATCTGCTTGTAGGATAATTATCAAAGTTACTCTACAAATGTATTGTAGAGTAATTTTGAAATATCTTGTAGAGTAATTTTGTAAAATAGATCTTAACAATTAACCAAAAAACTAACCCTACTCTAACCCCAAAAAACCCAAAAAAAAAAACCTAACCCCCCTCCCTTCCCAAAACTAAAAGCTAAAAACTAAACCATAAACTTAAATCCCATAACTAAATGCTAACAAAGTTACTCTACAAGATCATTTTAGAAAATAACTCTACAAGAACGTTTTACAAAATTACTCTACAAGAAAATTTACAAAATTACTCTACAGACAATTATCTCATATTGTAGGGTAATTTTGATAGTTACTGATAATTACAAAATGGCACCGCGTTTTTTATCTTTTCCTTTAATTTGTACTTTTGTATGTTAAGTTTATTTGTATAGAAATAATAACCCACGGAAACATGAAAGCATATAGATTTTGTTACACCCATCTCCCCTTCTTTCCTGGTAAATACATGAAACCACAATCACTTATTTGATAAGAGATTTTGAATAATAGCAATCACACAATGAACTTCATGATACATTTTCTGTTGCGTGGAGATTTAGAGGGTCCAAGCGCCATGTTTGTTTGCGTTTTTATTAAGTGTCATTCACATACATTGTGTGTGAGTATATATAAGGTGCATGATAGTAAATGATTATGTTAAAACTTTTTTAGGAATATCTACCAAACAAAACATAAGTCTTTATTAAAATTAAATAAAAGTTTTAAATCACAAAACATATCAACATATGCTATTTAAAATTAAATAAAAGTTATAAATCACAAAACATATAAAAAAGAAAAGGTCGGTGGTATCACTAAAAAAAACAAAAAAAAACCCTAAACTTTTAAACTGACAAAAACAGTCCTTAAACTTTCGAAAAACTTTATAAATAGTTTTTCATCCCTGTAGGTCCTTACTTTCAGATTTACCCCATGTACTCCATTCTTTAGTATAACGTTAAAAAAAGACTATATTCTTGCGTGGTTAATTTTATGTAGTTCGTTATTATTCACGTTTTGACGTAAATTTTTCGGAAACAAGTCGGATCAAATATAATACGTTTTCATGCTATGTACGTTTTCAGTTGATCTACACTTTTGACAGTTTAATGTACGTGTCGGTATAAATTCATGTTTCAGCGTAAACGAAATAAATTCACGTTTCGGCATGTTTTTTTTCATAAACGAGTCTGATCAATTATAATACGATTTCATGCTTATTTTTGTGTACGTTTTTTTTTGTCTACGTTTTGACGCAAACTGTGTTCGGAAACAAGGCAGGTAAAATATAATATGTTTTTATTCAACAGTATAAATTCGAGTTATTGTAAATTTTGACGCCACTAAATCTTGATGCAAAGGTAAGGGTGGTGTAGTGGTTATGAAGAAACCCTAGATCAACTAGACCGGAACCTAAGTAGATCTATGGAATGGGCTCTGCATAAAAGGGTTAACCCTTCGTTTGGTTTCACGATGAATGATGAATTAAACAGTACTCCGGCTGATCCTGCAAAACAGAACATCGTTAGCTTGCCACGGGGAGAAGGGGGGTTCTCTCCGTGACCACCCTCCGGCGTGAGAATAAGTACAGGTAGTCAAAGTAAAGTATTGTAAGAGAGAGAGTAGTTGAGAGTGAATAACTTTCTTGAACTGCAAGTCACTTATTTATAGCCGGTGTTTGGCGCCAAAAGGAGAGATTGTTAACTTTAACGGAATCTTCTGCTATTCCGTTAATGTTTGTTGGCAATCCGTTAGTGCACACGGATCGTGAGCTCATCAGCGGTTAGGGAGGTGCCACGTGTCAACATGAGATCACTATATTTTATAAATGTGAGCATGCCATCACGTGATCTTCCTCAGCCATCCAGATGCTGCCATGTGGTAATTGGTTATAACCGAAAAGATGCTTGCAGATTGGGTGTTAATGGCTTCTAGAAGATTTCACAGCTGTTACCCATCTGTTTTTCGCACGTGTACATTATGTTACAACAGAAAAGGTTCCCTTTGCTTTTGCACCAAGTCAATGATTTTGCTAAGGGAAGTTTCTCAGGGTTAACTGTTTCCTTGCGGAGAAGCGTAAGTTAGTTAACTGATCTTCTTTCTTATCCTTGCTGCTTAGCGCAACGTTTGGTGGATACTTGCTTTGATATAAATATCCGCGCAAGGTTTATGCATGAAGCATTATCAAACGCGATTATTCAAGGTTAACTTTGAACCTCGCGTGAGCCCACGCAAGGTAGTTAAATGAAGCTTTTATCCAAAGAGAATGTTCGAGGTTAACTTTGAACCTTGTGCGAGCCCGCACAAGTTAGTTATATGATCCTTTCCTCTCTTGGATATTTGTCGCAGAGTTCTAATAAATCTCATTTTGGCAAAGAAGTCTGTGCGAAGTTTCCTTGGAAGTTATTAATGGGTATGGTTTTCTTGATTGGCGCAAGGTTTTTGGGACCATACCCCTTCAAGTCCCCCCAGTCCAGTGTTGCTCCTATGTAAGAATAAAAAGTAGGTGGAGCACTGGACTTAAGATAAATGTGCTGCGCTAGGTAAGTACTAGCCTTTTGTTGTTTTTCTGCATCTTGGTGACGTGTGGTAAGTGAATTTTAAAAAAGTATTTGAATTTCAAATATACTTAGACCCGTATCACTTATCCGGATGGTGTAGTTGGTGAAGATGCACGTTCTTGAGACGTGGTGGTACTGTTGACAGGCTGTCAACAGTACATGCCTTACGGCATTTAATGTCATTTCGGCGACACTCGCGCGCGTGGGGCGGTTACTGTTCCCCATTCGCCCTTGCAGTTACTTGGGGATACGTGACTGTCGCAAAAGTCGCTGCAGTCAAATCGTGCATTAATTGCGATTAGTATATAAAGGGATCAACGATCCATTTGCTTCCTCACCATATTAAATCTTGAGAGAAAAACTTTGCTCATATATTCCGGCGACCTTCAAAGTTTTCTGAGTATTCTTCGAAGTTTGAGTTATGGCCACTGGTGCAAGTTCTGTTGAGATGCCATCGACGTCAAGTTTGCCACCGTTAAAGTGGTCGAAGAAAGATTTTGATAATCTTGCTACCAACTTCCTTTTTGCTCCATCCTGGAAAGCGTTTTTTTCCGGTGGCGAATGCCACGACAGCTGATGCTCCGGCCGGCTATATCACGTTATTCTATGACTATTTGCTGAAGGAAACTTCAGGCTTCCAGTGACCCATTTTATGTTGGAAATTCTTGGTTTTTATAAGTTCCATATTTCTTAGTTGAGCCCGATGGGAATGGTTAGGATCCGGAATTTTGATTTTGTTTGCCGATCGATGTAGATCATACCGACAGTTGAGAAGTTTAGAGTCTTCTATCAGTTGCACTGCTCGTTGGGTTTCTACTCATTCCAACAACGTGTGCAAGAAAAAACGATTTCTGTTAGTGCCACCTAAATCGTACCACAACTGGAAACAGAAGTTCTTCTTCATAAAGGCGTCGTAATCCCGATGAAGATGACTTTCCGAGCCGGTGATGATATCGAGCTGGAGACCCTCCCATACCTGCCGACGAGGTGTGGTACCAGGATATTAAAGATGTGCCCAATATTGTTTTGCCGGAGAGGGCCCTCATCGCTGCTGGCATGAGTATTTTTTGGAAGAAAGAACGCCGGGAAAAACCGGTGTATACTGAAGACGAAACTGGTACGTAACCGTTTAACTTCCTAGTAATATCTTTTAATAGATATGTACCGATGCAAAAATGTTTGTTATGTAGCTGCGCCGCTCTACTTTGTCTCTTTCAATAGAGAGAAAGGGAAAATGGCCGTCGTGCCCATTGCTGAGGGTGAGGATACTTGGTTCTCACAAATCTTGGGGAACTTTGAGCTACCCAAGAAGGAGGATCTGGAGGCGCAACCATCTTCTAAGACTGGTAATTAAATTCTTACAAGGCCTAAGTTGATATTGCAATATTACTCTTGAACATATTTTCTAAGTAATATTGCAATATAACTAATGGCCCAACCTTTGTTCAATATGATTGATTATGTAGGTGATTTACTAAACTTGGGCGTAGGCCCTGACTCGAAGAAGAAGAAGAAACCAACTGCTGTTGCAGCTGCTGCACCTCCCCCTTCCAAACCAGATCAAAAAACCAAGCCATCAGCTGCTGCGAAAGCTGAGGGTAAGAAAGGTACGCGTCTCGTATCTGACTATTGGTGTGATTCTGTGGTGGTGTCGGACTCACTGGAGGGTCTTGCGCCTGTAGGTTTGAGGAAACCAAAGCCAGAACCCATTGACACCTCCTCTCTTCCAGCTTCGAACTCAGATGATCCCTTGGAAATACCCTCAAGCCCGGAAGAGGCGTTGAAGCGCACTTCCAAGAAGAGGAAAGAGGCTGAAACTAAACCTCATATGCAAACAAAAGTTGTGCGCCTGCGCATTGGAAAGAAGGGCAATCTGGATACCTTTGCAAAGAAGTTCTCACCTGGTTTGTTCAGTTTGTTGCACATTTCTGTCAAAAGTTGCACAGAATCTTATACTTGGTATTTGTTAATATGCTTTGCAGAGAAAATGGTGAAGGCTGCACCGGGCACCTCATCTGCTATACCATCGCCGCGCAGGCCTGAAAACGTTGAGGAGGGAGATGCGGAGCGAGAAGCACCTGTTTTTGATGCTGACCCCATCATCCCAGAAAATATTGAGAAGATGGCTCCGGAAGAAGAGCCTAAAAAATTTGATGCTGAGAATCCTGCTGGCGAGCAGGTTAAAGATACAGCTACAGATGCTGGGGTGAAAGATACTGCTACCGCGGAGCAAGAAAAAATATCTTCCCCTGTGTCGGAGCCGTCAAAGTTGATATCCAAGGGAGCTGGCCCTTCAACACAAAGCGAAGGCTTTATGTCTGTTGAGGATTCTGATGAGTAGTCGCCCATTCGCCCAGAGGAGACGCCTGGGGATTATTACTATCATTCTTATTCTAAGAGGCGGGCCTCTGCGATCCATCAGCCTGTATGGAAGGTTAAACAAGGTGATGTATTCACAGATTGGCACTCCTGCAGGGAGTGGTATAAGGGCATCTTCCCTCCAGCGGAGGTGAAGCGCCAAAAAGAGAAAGACCATGAAGCTACATATGATTCATATTTGCAAGAGTCTGCCCTTGCCTCTTCCACAATAAACAGGATCGTGCGCGAATGGCGCAGTATGAACAAGGAGTGGGATGAGGTTGAGATTGATAAGCGAAGGCCAAACTTGAGAAAGAGAAGACGTTAAAGATGATCGTCGATTTTGAGGCTGAAAAAGCCAAGTTTGAGGAGGAGAAGAAGACCGAGGAGTGGTTTGTGCTGTCTCGGAAGTGCAAATGTGAGGCCTCTGCTGCGCAACATGCGAATGAGCGCAAGCGCTTTATGGAGGCTTGCGATCGCGATAACAAAGAAAGAATATCTCTGCGCAACGAAATCGAGAAGCTTAAGAAAGAGAAAGCTGATGCAGTTGCGGCAGTAGAAGAGGCGCGCTCTCATAGAGAAAGGAGCGAGCAGAATGAGGTATCAACCAAAATGACTCTCCTTCTTAAGAATAAAGGATTGATGATCTAACTTCTATGCTATTTGACCAGGCGCGGCTGCAAGATGAGGTTGATATTTTGAAAAAAGATATCAACCTTCACCGAACAGAGAACGCTGAGTTACCCGCCATTTAACTGAAGGTGAACAAAAACTTAATGACACGGAGGTCGCTCGCGCTACAGCAGAAAACCTGACCGAATCCCTCGTGAACCAGCTTACCTGGTTGCGGGAGTATGGGATTGTGGAGGTAATATTCCTTTCTTTCGATATATTCATCTTTGTTGAATATTTATATCGTATATTGACATGTTGATTTTGTAGACCTCGTCTGCATGGTGTGCACCTAGGCTTTCTGACTTCGCGAACTCCATCTTGAACTCTACAGAATTAGATGAGAGAGTGGAGGAAGTAATGGTGGCAGCGCGGAACGATGGTCATGCGGAGGGTTATAGGGAGTGCACCCTTCATGTGGCCCATGCGCTGAAGACCCAATGGGATACAATCCGCGCTGCTACGCATGGAACTAACACTGTTGCCATTTATACAGCTGCCAAGGAGAGCTATGATCAATTACATATTCCTGTCATGGATCTTGTCGATGCTGCGCTGCAGCATGATGATTTCGTGGATAGATTTAAAGAAATCTTCTCTAAGGCAGAGGAATAAAAAGGTGTGAGGGATGCAGGAAAATAGAGTTATGTGTTTACTCCTGTAGCTGTCTGTAAATTCTTTTTTGATGTATCGTTGCGCTTGATGCGCAAGTACTTTTGATGTGAATATAGTATATTTAGTTTTACAATGTTTTCACGGGACCAATTACTTGTGTAGGATAGACAATGAACAATTTCTTTCCTCATGTGTGAGCGTAAGTATTAAGTTAGCTTGTGGCTCATGAGTTTGTGTTTTTGTTTATCCAAAGGAATTGCATGCATTTGTAAATGAACATATACAAAACTGTAAGTAGTGACAGAGTATTTTATTCACACTGATAAAGCATAAAGCTATGGCTTCCACTATACATAAGAAATAAAGTAAGCAGTCTCGTTACGCAACGCCTAGAAGTTGCTTAGAGGACTGAGATTATATATAACATCGGCGTAGTTGTTGGGCGTTCCAGGTTCGAGGAACGGTGGATCCGTCCATACGCTTCAGAGTGTACGCGCCTTTTCCAATACTTCATTTATCACGTACGGACCTTCCCATCACGGGGCTAACTTCCCCGTTTTTCGGCATTCGATGCTTCATTATCGCTAAGAACAAAGTCACCAGGAAAAAAGGAGCAGATGCGTACCCTTTTGTTGTAATACTTTTCAAGCTGAGACTTGTACTTAGCTTCACGAATCACTGCATTTTCTCGTCGTTCTTCCAATAAGTCTAGGTCGATTCGCCTTTGTTCTTCGTTATCTTGTTCTTCCAAAGCTAGCATTCTTGGAGATGGTAACCCAATTTCGGCAGGAATCACAGCCTCCGTGCCGTACACAAGGCTAAAACGAGTTTCTCCAGTGCTAGTCTTGGGCATAGTTCGGTGTGCCCACAAGATGCTAGGCAATTTGTCAACCCACCCCTGCCGTGCCATGCCAAGGCGGGCCTTGATACCGTCGACCAACTATTTGTTTATGCTTTCAATTGACCATTTGCTTGTGGGTGCGCAACAGAAGCGAAAACATGCTGGATTCCCATTTCGGTCATCCATGTTTGCAACTCTTAAGCCGTTAAATTTGGACCGTTGTCTGTAATAATGCGCATGGGCAGACCAAAACGACAAATAATGTATTCCCAGATGAATTTGAGAATTACCATCGCTGTAGTAGAAGCTAAAGAATTGGCTTCAACCCATTTGGTGAAGTATCGACCGCAACAATGATAAACTTGACTGTGCCAGGCGCATCCGGAAATGGTCCCACTAAATCAATGGCCCATTGTTGAAACGGCCAAGCTGTTGTGACGGGTACTAAAGGGTTGTTTGGGCGTAACGTTTTAGGGGCATGCCTTTGACAAGACATGCATTTGCGCAAGATCTCTACAGCGTCAACGTACATTCCGGAATAATACAATGCGCTTTTCACTTTGGCTACTACCATGCGCGACCCAGAATGTATACCACAAGCCCCTCATGAACCTCCCTGATCAGGTATTGCGCATCATGTTTGTTAACACAGCGGAGCGAAGGACCCATGTACGAGCGTTGGTACAGAATAACGTCAATGATCTCGTAATTAAGGGCTTTGCATCGTAACTTTCATGCTTACGCTTTATCTTCTTGTAAAGAACCATGTAACGAATACATCATTATTGGAGACATCCATGATGGATCTCCTACTTCGACCGTTGTTACTTGTCTGAGAGGGACTGATGGATTACTTAAAACTTCGAACTTCCTTTGCCAAGTGTTTGAAACTAGTTGCTGCGAGTTTACTTAGAGCGTCAACATGTTTGTTTTCGCTTCGCTTGACGTGTGTGACTTTAAATTGTTGGAACTGTGCTATAAGAGCCTTGGCTTGCGCCAAGTACAAAGCTATGATATCTCCCTTTGCATCGTACGTTCCAATTACTTGCTCAGCAACTAGTAATGAATCAACATGGGCTTCTAAATTTGTTGCACCCATTTTGATAGCGAGGCGTAAGCCTGCTAGGAAAACTTCATATTCAGCCTCGTTGTTGGTGCTTTTAAAATCCAACCGAATTGCATATGTGAATTCTGCTCCCTCTGGACTCATTAATCGAAGACCTGCTCCAGCCCCATCACTATTTGATGCGCCATCTGTGAACAGTGTCGAGGCTCTATTGTCTATGACTAGGACTGGGTTTTGAATTGCTTGGCATTCTTCAAGTTTATCAGCAGGAATTTAAGCAATGAAATCTGCCAAAACTTGGCCTTTGATAGCTGGTCTAGGTTTATAACAATGTTATAACCCCCCAATTCTATTGCCCACTTCGCAAGTCGTCCAGAAACATCTAGCTTGGTCAAGACTTGGCCAATGTGAAAATTTGTTAAAACTGTAATAACATGTCCTGAAAAGTATCTTCGCAGCCTGCGCGAGGCGTGGACCAATGCTAAAACTAATTTCTCCATAATTGATACCTTGTCTCTGGATCGTTCAACATCTTGCTGATATAATAAATTGGAGACTGGACCTCTTTGCGTTCTACCAACAAGACAACACCTACTGCTACCTCAGATGCAGCAAGATATAAGACCATGGGTTCTTTTTCACGAGGAGCAGTAAGTGTGGGAAGTTGAACGAAACAATCTTTCATTTGCTGGAAAGCTTGATCAGCTTCAGGAGTCCATGCGAACTCTTTGCTCTTCGTACAATTGCGTAAGGTTTTTATAAATGGATAAGACTTTGCAGCATGATTGGCGAGGAAGCGGTTTAGCGCAGCTAACCTTCCAACCAAACGTTGCATCTCTTTGATGGTATTAGGAGAAGACATTTTTTGTATTGCTTCGACCTTCTCAGGATTAACTTTGAAACGTCTTTGGTGACGATGAAATCCCAAAAATTTGCCATCCTCCATGCCGAAGGACATTTGCTTGGATTTAACTTTAGATTTACCTTTCACAGAGAGTCAAAAGTTCGTTGGATGTTTCCTAACATAATGTCTTCTGAATTACTCATAATGACCAAATCATCAATGTAGACTTCTACAGTTTTCTGATATCATCTCCAAAAACTGTATCCATCAATCTTTGATAAGTAGCTCCCGCATTGCGGAGACCAAAAGGCATCTTGGTATAACAAAAAATGCCTGTCTCTGTGCGAAAAGTTGTTTTATCTTCGTCATCGTTTTTTCATCAAGACTTGATGATAACCTTTATAACAATCTAGAAAACATTTCCAGCGAAAGGAAGCTAAGGAGTCAACATTTTTGTCAATCTCGGGAAGAGAATAACAATCTTTCGGACACGCCTTGTTTAAATCTTTAAAATCTACGCACATCACATCCGCCATTATGTTTCTTTACCATGACTGGGTTTGCCACCCAGGTCTGGTATTTAACTTCACGCAAAATACCAGCATTTAATAACTCGGTGACTTGTTCGTTCATCGCCTCTGTCTTTTCTGACCCGAGGCTGCGCTTTTTCTGTACAACTAGTTCTATGATGGAAATACATTCAGACAATGTTCCGCAACGTTGCGTGGGACACCGACCATGTCGGCGGGTGTCCAGGCGAAAATGTCTTTGTTGCGAAACAACAGTAGTTTAAGTTTTGCGCGAATTTCAATACTGACTGCAGGCCCTAACAAGATTGTTTGCTCATGATACTTATTGTTGAGTACCCATTTTTCTGGTTCGTTACTTTGCAATGTCTTGACAGCCTTCATAACTGGTTCTTCGATTGACATGATTTGTTTTCGAGGGTAAAGTATAGCTATACCATTTGATGTCGGAAAACCACAAGCAGCATGTAAGGCGGAGGTAATCATACTAAAATCACGCTGCGCGCGGCGTCCCAATAGTACATCATGACGGGAATTTGCTGGCATCACCATGAAGTTGACGTTACTTGTTCAAGAACACCTCCCATCAGATAAAGTAACAGGAAAAAGGATTTGTCCTAGAGGAAAGACAACCTCATTGTAGAACCCAGTAATGGAAAATCAACTGGTTCCAAGCGTGCCTTGTCCTCAGGATCTAGCTGCTTGAAGCACTGCTCATACATAATATCCATGGAACTACCAGGATCTATAAACATATAATCTGTTTGGTAGTTCCCAAAGATACCGGTGATAATCACTGGCCGGTCTTCTTGAGGACCTCCTGGAACGATAGGAAAAATGACTTGCTGCTCGCGCCATGTGTTGTTTTGAAAGTGTCGAAGATTACGCTTGCGTGATGGACCTCCTTGAATCATGGCAACATGCTGTTTCATTTTCTTGTTGCTAGGCCCTTCATCCCAGCGTGCAATCTGTTTAATCTCTTTGCGCACGTTCTAGAGTAGATGTGTAAGCTTCCCACTCTTTAATGCTTTTTCAATCTCCGTGCACAGACTGATGCAATTATCTGTTGTGTGGCCTGTGTCTCTATGATAGTCACAGAACAAAATTGGGTCTTGCCCTTTTTTGTTTTTCATTGGTTGCGGCTGTTTGAACTGATAATTCTCATTGCTGAGAACTTCAGCATGAGATTTCGTTAAGGGAGTCCACTGGCGTTCCCTATTCTCTTGTTTAATCGATTTTTGAGTTGTTATCTTGTTGATTGTTGTACGCGCATCAACTGGTGAATAAGGAGAGTACGAATTCTGACTTGACTCTTTCCAATTTCTCTTATACTTGCGACTACCTCTACTCAGGTCTTGCGGACGATTCTGAGGTAGAGGTGGCCTGTTAGAGTTTAAGTTGCGCTCAGTCTGGGCGTAGACCTTGGCTACCGCCATGAGTTTATCCCAGCTTTTTGGAAGGCCGGTTGTCACACCCCAACCGATGGCGGAAACATCAGGATGAGACGAAAACGAGATTGCTCATTGCTCACAACATTAATAAGTGACAATAATTAATTAAACCATATTTCATTTCATAAGAATTGTCAAATACATCAATGTAACAAAACAAATAAACAACATAACATTTGCAAAGTCATAACAAAATTGATACATCGACATTAAACCTAACGTCTAATTTGTGTGTATCTAGTCCTTGCTATATTGTTTTCATAGCATCATCTCCTTCAACCTGTAACATGTTTTAAAATAATGTCAATGCGAAAGCAAAGGCGAGTACACAAGTTTAGGCATAGCATACGTATACGAATAAGTTTAAACAATCCTCATGGCAACCAAATCTATACAAAAGCAATATCAAGGCATGCAATACTAATAATCAAACCCTTAACGCATCACGATGTTTTAACATTACCTCACGAATAACACGATGGAGGTGGATGCGTGAATTCCTATAGCGCTAAGCATGTCAAACAAAGGCTAAAAATAGTTAATGACTAAAGCATAGCATAACGAATATCCAAGACAAGCATCAAGTATAAGATTCAAGTTTTCATGTATATGGGATCGTTTGTGTGTTTCATAAAGTTTAAGTGTTCATGATTTTGTATATGGAAACATGTTACACCCTAAAAGTGTTATAAACAAAAGTGGGTCGAGTGTACTCATGGTTTTGCTAAGTCTTTTCTACACTTGACAATCCGTGAAGACGTTGGTTCGAGGATGACGCCGAATTATCCTACAAGAGGAAACGAGGCGTATGAGTATAGAGTTTCAACAGGAGATTAGGAGTATTCGAGCATGATTAAAATAAGTTTGATAAAGATTATGATACGAAAGTATTCACTAAGATGTAACACTCATTCTTGACACTATAGTAACTCTTACGAGTTGGATGTAATTTCATAGGTTCGGGACCTATTAGAATCGTGACAAGGAATTACATACTTTAGTGTTAAACTTAATAACTTGATAGGTAAGGTTTCGGTTTTTTAGAATTATAATATAGTTATATATATATCATTATAATCATGTAGGAGGTGGGAGGATGAACCATCCACTTTGTAACCTCTAGTGTCATGTATGTCAAGTATGAGGTGGGAGGTTAAACCATCCACTTTGAACCTCGGATTATGTTCACCACTACACAAGTTACCATTGGTAACAAGGAGGGTACAAGAACTATATACTATACAAGAATGATAAGGTGTCATCTAGATACCAAGTAGCCAAGTATTCAACAACCCGACGAGCACACGAGGACAATCGTCAACGGCTTTGTGGGGTTGAGACACTTTAGGTCTAGCAAACTAGTTTGGGATCTTGATGAAAATAATCAAGTGATGTGTGGTCTCAAGTTAGGATAGCCCAAGCTTCCTTTTGGACACACATGAACAAGCATAATAGCTTGCATCACTTGTGAGCTTAATGCTCTTCAAAAACAGAAAGTTTAGGGTGTTAAAACAGCCCTTAGTTCATGTTAACAAGCTTGGTTAGGCTTTACTAATCATAAGCTTGATTGTAAGCACAAGAACACAAGTTTGTTGAAGTTAAAAACAAGTTTGATAAAAGTTTAGACAAAACTGAAAGTTTGTGGACATTTTGGGGCATTTCCAGTCTGGATTCTCCATGGAGAACTCTAGGAATTCAACCCAAAGTTTATCCAAGCAAGTAGGAAAAATAATGGAGTGATTTCGTTAAAAAATGAGTGAGTTACACTCACTTTAGTAAGAGGAATACAATCTGCTCAAAATCTGATGTTGCAAGGATCTTGGGTGATTTGAGAGTGATTTGAGAGAGATTAAAGTGTAAAAATGCTTGGATTTGAGGTGGTTTTTATAGGGATGATTAGGTTAGTTGTTAGGTGAGTTTAGGTGGGTTATTAAGTGTTAAAAGTTGATAAAAAAACTCAAAAAACCAACCCAATCCCGCCCAAAACCCGCTGCTGCCGCCCTCCTTTGCGTCTGGATCCGACCCGGAAACAAAGCTTAAATGCTTTGTGTTTCCGGGTTCCTTCATATGTGGTGTGAGTGGTAGAGTGGTTGAGGCTTTGTTTGTTGAACCAGAGGTCCCGGGTTCGAGTCCCGCGGATCCGGTTTTGTTGAATTATTATTATTTTTATTTAAAAACTCATTAAATCAGTTTATATATATGACAAGAATGGCCCCTGTAGTTTGAGAATCCAAGAATTACACTTTAAACCTTGGACTTTATTAAAGAAAGATATATATTAACATTTAAATTCAAAATGTTAGTATATATATATATATATATATATATATATATATATAAATTAGATTTTATTTTTTTGTAAAAAGAAATTAATTAATTTTATTAATTAATTTAATTAATTAATTTAATTAACTTAATAAATGAATAGGTAATTATATTTTCGTAATGAATTTAGTTTAACGATTACGAGTTTCACGTTTGAGTCTCGTTTACGCAAACAAACCATGTTTGCGAGTTACCACACGTTTACGAATAAGAGTTTCACGAGTATGTTTATATGTTTAAGGTATGAACAAGTATAAATGTAACAAGATTATGATTAACACAACATGAATAAAATACTAGTTTCTCATTACGGTCCAAGTCTCGGTTTACAAATTTACAACAAAAGACGAATACAAGATACAACGATTACAGAAAATAGAAGTACGGTACAAGGTTTCCAAATATAGAAAGTATAGAAACACGGGGTGTTACAGTCTCCCCTCCTTTAGGAAATTTCGTCCCGAAATTTAGGGAAAATGTAACGAAGAGATATGGATACTTAGTCTTCATATCACTTTCAAGTTCCCAAGTGAATTCGGCGCCACATTTACCTTCCCATCGAACCTTGACATAGGAATACGACTGCGCCTCAATTGCTTGGTTCCTCGGTCCATGATTTCGACCGGTTTCTCCACGAAGTGCAAAGTATCATTGATTTTAAGATCTTCGAGTGGAACTTGGAGTCCTTCTTCTGCTAGTCACTTTTTTCAAATTTGAAACATGAAACACAGGATGCATGTTGCTGAGTGCTTAAGGTAGATCCAGTCGATACGCTACCTTGCCAATCCTTTCGAGAATCTTGAAAGGACCCACATAGCGAGGAGCGAGTTTGCCTTTCTTACCAAAACGATCAACACCTTTCCAAGGTGCAACCTTCAGAAGTACGTGGTCACCTATGTCGAATTCCAAAGGTTTGCGTCTTCTATCAGCATAGCTCTTTTGTCGGCTACGAGCTTTGAGCAAGTTGTCACGAATCTGTAGGATCTTGTCCGCGTCTCTGTATAAGTTCGGGACCGGTGAGTTGTACGTCTCGATCTCGTGCCAACAAATAGGCGAAACGGCACTGCGACCATACAGTGCTTCAAATGGAGCCATTTGAATACTTGCGTGATAGCTGTTGTTGTACGAGAATTCTACCAAGGGTAAGTGCAAATCCAGTTGCCGCCAAAATCGATTACGCATGATCGAAGCATATCCTCTAGGGTTTGAATAGTAGCTCGGTCTGACCGTCAGATTGAGGATGAAAAGCGGTGCTAAGTTTCAAACAGTGCCAAGGGCGGATTGGAAAGTTTGCCAAAGGCGAGAAGTGAAATGAGCATCACGATCAGAAATATATCAAGAGGAGTACCGTGACGACTAATGATTTCACTCGTGTAGATACGATCCAATTTCTCGACTTTATAATCTTCACGAATGGCGAGGAAGTGTGCGGATTTGGTCAAACGATCGATGATAACCCAAATGATGTGGTGACCAGACGAGGTAAGAGGCAATTTCGTGATGAAATCCATGGCTATGCTCTCCCATTTCCAGACAGGATTTTCTGGTTGTTCGTTCTGCCTTGACTTTGGAACATGTAAGGCATTTGGAGACGTAGAGAGCGATATCACGTTTCATTCCAGGCCACCAATAGGATGCGATCAAATTATGGTACATCTTATCAGCTCCAGGATGAACGGAGTATCGGGATTTGTGAGCTTCGTCCTCAAAGTAGTCCGAAGATTGAGACGATCGGGAATCCAAATGTGACTCACAATTCAACTCGTTATCGAGGTTACCCTCGTTAATGACGGCAAATTGTGCTTGTCGAATCAACTCGTTGAGTTTTCCCATGATTTGGTAGCAACGAGCACTCTTGACATGAGTCTTACGACTAAGTGCATCGACCACGACATTCACCTTACCAGGGTGGTAGCGGATATCACAGTCGTAGTCGTTTAACAATTCTACCCAACGACGTTGACGCATGTTGAGTTCCTTTTGATCAAAGATGTGTTGGAGGCTCTTATGGTCGGTAAAGACCGTACACTTTGTACCATAAAGGTAGTGTCGCCAAATCTTTAATGCAAAAACAACTGCACCAAGTTCAAGGTCGTGAGTAGTATAGTTTTTCTCATGAATTTTGAGTTGTCTCGACGCGTAAGCGACTACTTTGTCCCGTTGCATGAGAACGGAACCAAGACCCTGGTTAGAGGCATCGCAATACACGACAAAATTCGTTCCCATCGGGGAGAGTGAGGATAGGAGCATTACAAAGCATGTCCTTGAGCGTTTGGAAAGATTCCTCTTGTTCGGACCCCAAACAAAAGGTTTATCTTTTTGAGTCAACAAAGTCAAAGGAACGCAATCTTCGAGAAGTTCGAGATGAAACGACGATAATACCCAGCTAGGCCAAGAAACGAACGAATTTGAAAGGGCGACTTAGGTGCAATCCAATTCTTCACAACTTCTATCTTTGCAGGGTCAACATGAATACCAAGTTCATTGACAGGTGTGACCGAAGATTGAACCTCTTTTAGCCAAAATTCACACTTGGAGAATTTGGCATAAAGACGTTGGTTTGCAAAAGCTGAAGAATAAGACGCAAATGTCGTCCATGTTCTTCTTTCGTCTTGAAGTAGATTAGGATATCGTTGATGAATACAATGACGAAATGATCGAGAAAAGGCTTACACACACGGTTCATGAGATCCATAAACACTAGCAGGAGCGTTGGTCAAACCAAAAGGCATGACCACGAACTCGTAGTGTCCATAACGTGTGCGAAATGCGGTTTTGGGTACATCTTCCTCGGAAACCGAAGTTGATGATAGCCAGAACGGAGGTCAACCTTTGAAAAGCACTTCACGCCTTGCAATTGATCGAAGAGATCGTCAATACGAAGAAGTGGGTATCGGTTTTTGACTGTAAGTTTATTGAGCTCACGATAATCAATGCACATCCGAAAAGACCCATCTTTCTTCTTGACGAACAACACGGGAGCGCCCCAAGGGGAAGTACTAGGGCGTATAAAGCCTTATCAAGAATCTCTTGAAGTTGGCTTGATAGCTCTTGCATCTACGAGGGTGCTAAACGATAGGGAGCTTTCGCAACAGGAGTTGCGCCAGGGATCAGATCAATACGAAAATCGACAGCTCGAGGAGGCGGAGGACCAGGGAGATCCTCGGGGAAAACAGAAGGAAACTCACAAACGACAGGAACATCACTTATGCTAGGACCTTTGTCTTTCTTTTCCACAATGTGGGCGAGAAAGGCAAAGTACTCCTTACGCAAGTACTTGCTCGCTTTGATGCACGACATAAGCTTGAGACCCTTAGAAGGTTTCTCACCACAGACGTGTAAAGAGTCACCTTGAGGTAGGGGAAGAAGAATGAATTTCTCAGAACAAACGACTTCAGCACGAACTCCTTAAGACAGTCCATGCCTACTATGACGTCAACGCTACCCATTTGCATAGGTATGAGGTCGATGGAAAACTTATGATCGTTTAAGATTAGGGAGCAACCAGAAAGAACAGAGTCAACGGAGATGGTCTTACCATTAGCGACTTTGACAGCAAAAGGATTGGGCATTTTAGTTCGTTCGCACTTAAGCAAGGGTTCAAATTCAACGGATAAAAACTTCTATCCTCGCCAGTATCAAACAGACAAGTAGATAGATATGGTTCACAAGGAACGTACCAGTGATGACATCATTCGAACTTTGGGCTTGAGCTGAGGTGAGAATGAAAGTTCGTCCTTTCGCAGGTTCGGTTTGTTGTTGGTGCTGGTTGTTGGTGCGTTTCGGGCAAACGTTGGCGAAATGGTTAGGATCGCCACAATTGTAGCAGGTTCGACCAGGTGTAGCTTGGGTTTGGCGGTTTGGGTTAGGATTGGGTAAAAGAGCTTGGGTTTGCTGGTTCTGGGGTAGGCGACATTAGTTGGAGAGGTGTCCCAACCTATTATAGTTGGCACATTTTCGGCATGAGGTGCCAACAGGGTGATGGTAGTTGCAAGTGGTACACTTGGGGTGAGAGCCAATGTAACCTTGTCCAGGTTGGTTGGTGTTTTGGGTAGTGGCGACGACGTTTAGTGGTGTAGGGGTAGGCGGAGTGACGACCACATTGTTTTGAGAAGAAGCCTTCCGCTTCTTGTTCTTGTTGTGGGGCTTTTAGGCTGGAGGGGTAGGTGATTCGGTGGTGTTGGCAATGGCTTGGTGTGCATGCTTCGTAGGGACCTTGTTGTAGACCCCTGAAGGATGCAGTTATGGTTGAGTTGGAGGGTTATGGCATAGGCTTCCTCGAGGGTTTTCGGATTGGCTGCGGCTACATGGTTCATGATCACCGGTGAGAGGCAACGGATGAGCTTGGCGATTGACTTGGGAACAGTATCGACTTGCCCAGGGCAAATGATACTTAACTGTTTGAAGTGCACGATCAATCCTTCAGCGTCGCTCCCCTGTTGTGTGAGATTCCAGAACTCGTTTTCAAGTTTCTAGGTCTCATGGGGAGGACATAATTGCTCTTTCATGAGCTCCTTAAGCTCCTCCCAAGTCATTGCGTGGGCTGCTTCGTTGCCACGCGTGTTTCGTTCGGTGGTCCACCACTCGAGAGCTCTCTTGCGAAAGACCCCGGTGGCATTAAGGGTTCGGAGTTCCTCAGGGCAGCCGCCCTGAAGGAAGATAAGCTCCATTGAATCAAACCAATTGATCATGGCGGTAACACCGTCCATGCCAGTGAATTCCACTGGTTTACAAGCCATGAAATGCTTGAATTGGTAAGATGGTTTGGGGGTATCGGCTTTGGAATCAGCGGATGATTTAGGTGTGGATTTGGCTAACAATGTCGGGTATGATCTTAGCCATTTGCCGGGCCATTTGCTCCGAAACGAGCACAATCAGTTCTTGCTTCGATATCGAGTCCTCGTTGTTGGATTCCTTCTTGGAACCCGACTTCTTGGACTTTTTGGGACGGTTCAACGACTTACGGAAAGGAGGCATCTAGAGGTTGTAAACAAGACAAAAGCATGAGACTTGATTGTAATAAAGAAAATAGGTTTTGCATGCATGAGTATGAATAAAGTTCACATAAGTTTCACATAAGAAGCATGTGTTCATCAAGTATGGTTCACATAGTTTGCATGAGTTCAACAAGTATAACACGTATACTCATGTATGAATACAAATAAAGAGTATAAATTTAGTTTGTTCACGAGGATTAGTATTGTTTTTTATTGCGATAAATGTGCGAGTGTGTAACGGTTTGAAATGAACGAGGTAACAAGTATTAAAACACATAAAATTTGAGTCACATAAAAAGAATAGGCTCATAAAACATGGGAATGATTCGGGTAGAGAATCGTCGACAATTCCAAAGTGAATCGAAGATCTTTTTGAATTAGAGAAACGTGCTTTGGCCTATAGGTAAAATGCTCTCATCGAGAAGCGACTAACGACATTTTACCCTTCCAGTTACTACACGTCTCTAACCGATCGGAAAATCGAGACTTTGGCGAGAGCGAAAATCAAGGAATGGGACTTAATCGACAAGGTGCGGGTTTCACCCTAACTTGACGATTTTGTACCCTAAGTGTGGTTGGTACTTACCAAATGAAGAGCAAATTCCGATTCGTTGGTAAGGGTCCACTAGAGTTTTGAGTTGGAAATTTTCCATCAAGGTTTGGATTTCACTCCTAACTTGATGGCATAATTGCGTGCAAAAAGAATAAGTATAACGGATTGAGAGTCGTTCACCAAATTGCGGTTTTCACACCTATTTTAGTGAAGTCGTCTCATTTATATTACGAGTGTATTCAAGCGTCCAAACGTGTATTGTGTAAAAGTGTCTTAGGAAGACACCATGTATATGTATTAAGACCAAAAGGAAAGAGAGAAGAAAAGTAGGAAGCATAAAGTTTTAAGCATAATCAAGAATGGTCACAACGGGTACTTAGAACTATAGACTAGGACGAACATGGCAATTCTACCAAATTTCCTATAGTTATGGCTCTGATACCAATCTGTCACACCCAACCGATGGCGGAAACATTGGGATGAGACGAAAACGAGATTGCTCATTGCTCACAACATTAATAAGTGACAATAATTAATTAAACCATATTTCATTTCATAAGAATTGTCAAATACATCAATGTAATAAAACAAAGAAACAACATAACATTTGCAAAGCCATAACAAAATTGATACATCAACATTAAACCTAACGTCTAATTTGTATGTATCTAGTCCTTGCTATATTGTTTTCATAGCATCATCTCCTTCAACCTGTAACATGTTTTAAAATAATGTCAATGCGAGAGCAAAGGCGAGTACACAAGTTTAGGCATAGCATACGTATACGAATAAGTTTAAACAATCCTCATGGCAACCAAATCTATACAAGGCAATATCAACGCATGCAATACTACTAATCAAACCCTTAACGCAATCACGATGTTTTAACATGACCTCACGAATAACACGATGGAGGTGGATGCGTGAATTCCTATAGCGCTAAGCATGTCAAACAAAGGCTAAAAATAGTTAATGACTAAAGCATAGCATAACGAATATCCAAGACAAGCATCAAGTATAAGATTCAAGATTTCATGTATATGGGATCATTTGTGTGTTTCATAAAGTTTAAGTGTTCGTGATTTTGTATATGGAAACATGTTACACACGAAAAGTGTTATAAACAAAAGTGGGTCTAGTGTACTCACGGTTTTGCTAAGTCTTTTCTACACTTGACAATTCATGAAGACGTTGGTTCGAGGATGACGCTGAATTATCCTACAAGAGGAAACGAGGCGTATGAGTATAGGGTTTCAACGGGAGATTAGGAGTATTCGAGCATGATTAAAATAAGTTTGATAAAGTATTATGATACGAAAGTATTCACTAAGATGTAACACTCGTTCTTGACACTAAAGTAACTCTTACGAGTTGGATGTGATTTCATAGGTTCGGGACCTATTAGAATCGTGACAAGGAATTACATACTTTAGTGTTAAACTTAATAATTTGATAGGTGATTATAAGTTCATTATCAAGTTTTCGGTTTTAGAATTATAATATAGTTTATATATATATATCATTATAATCATGTACGATGTGGGAGGATGATCCATCCACTATGTAACCTCTAGTGTCATGTATGTCAAGTATGAGGTGGGAGGTTAAACCATCCACTTTGAACCTCGGATTATGTTCACCACTACACAAGTTACCATTGGTAACAAGGAGGGTACAAGAACTATATACTATACAAGAATGTAAAGACAAGAATGATAAGGTGTCATCTATATATCAAGTAGCCAAGTATTCAACAACCCGACGAGCACACGAGGACAATCGTCAACGGCTTTGTGGGGTTGAGACACTTTAGGTCTAGCAAACTAGTTTGGGATCTTGATGAAAATAATCAAGTGATGTGTGGTCTCAAGTTAGGATAGCCCAAGCTTCCTTGTGGACACACATGAACAAGCATAATAGCTTGCATCACTTGTGAGCTTAATGCTCTTCAAAAACAGAAAGTTTAGGGTGTTAAAACAGCCCTTAGTTCATGTTAACAAGCTTGGTTAGGCTTTACTAATCATAAGCTTGATTGTAAGCACAAGAACACAAGTTTGTTGAATTTAAATACAAATTTGATAAAAGTTTAGACAAAACAGAAAGTTTGTGGACATTTTGGGGCATTTCCAGGTCTGGATTCTCCATGGAGAACTCTAGGAATTCAACCCAAAGTTTATCCAAGCAAGTAGGAAAAAGAATGGAGTGATTTCGTTAAGAATTGAGTGAGTTACACTCACTTTAGTAAGAGGTATACAATATGCTCGAAAATCTAATGTTGCAAGGATCTTGAGGTGATTTAAGAGTGATTTGAGAGAGATTAAAGTGTAAAAATGCTTGGATTAAAGTGTTAAAAGTTGATAAAAAAACTCAAAAAACCAACCCAATCCCGCCCAAAACCCGCTGCTGCCGCCCTCCTTTGCGTCTGGATCCGACCCGGAAACAAAGCTTAAATGCTTTATGTTTCCGGGTTCCTTCATATGTGGTGTGAGTGGTAGAGTGGTTGAGGCTTTGTTTGGTGAACCGGAGGTTCCGGGTTCGAGTCCCGCGGATCCGGTTTTGTTGAATTATTATTATTTTTATTTAAAAATCATTAAACCAGTTTATATGTATGACAAGAATGGCCTCTGTAGTTTGAGAATCCAAGAATTACACTTTAAACCTTAAACTTTATTAAAGAAAGATATATATTAACATTTAAATTCAAAATGTTAGTATATATATATATATATGCATTTTAATTTTTTGTAAAAAGAAATTAATTAATTTTATTAATTAATTTAATTAATTAATTTAATTAACTTAATAAATGAATAGGTAATTATTTTTCGTAACGAATTTAGTTTAACGATTACGAGTTTCACGTTTGAGTCTCGTTTACGCATACAAACCATGTTTGCGAGTTATCACACGTTTACGAATAAGAGTTTCACGAGTATGTTTATATGTTTAAGGTATGAACAAGTATAAGTGTAACAAGATTATGATTAACACAACATGAATAAAATACGAGTTTCTCATTACGGTCCAAGTCTCGGTTTACAACGTTTACAACAAAAGACGAATACAAGATACAACGATTACAGAAAATAGAAGTACGGTACAAGGTTTCCAAATATAGAAAGTATAGAAACGCGGGGCGTTACAGTATCCCCTCCTTTAGGAAATTTCGTCCCGAAAGTTAGGAAGATGTAACGAAAAGATATGGATACTTAGTCTTCATATCACTTTCAAGTTCCCAAGTGAATTCGGCGCCACGTTTACCTTCCCATCGAACCTTGACAATAGGAATACGACTGCGCCTCAGTTGCTTGGTTCCTCGGTCCATGATTTCGACCGGTTTCTCCACGAAGTGCAAAGTATCATTGATTTGAAGATCTTCGAGTGGAACTTGGAGTCTTTCTTCAGCTAGACACTTTTTTCAAATTTGAAACATGAAACACAGGATGCACGTTGCTGAGCGCTTGAGGTAGATCTAGTCGATACGCTACCTTGCCAATCCTTTCGAGAATCTTGAAAGGACCCACATAGCGAGGAGCGAGTTTTCCTTTCTTACCAAAACGAACAACACCTTTCCAAGGTGCAACCTTGAGAAGTACGTGGTCACCTATGTCGAATTCCAAAGGTTTGCGTCTTCTATCAGCATAGCTCTTTTGTTGGCTACGAGCTTTGAGCAAGTTGTCATGAATCTGTAGGATCTTGTCCGTCGTCTCTTGTATAAGTTCGAGACCGGTGAGTTGTACGTCTCTGATCTCGTGCCAACAAATAGGCGAACGGCACTTGCGACCATACAGTGCTTCAAATGGAGCCATTTGAATACTTGCGTGATAGCTGTTGTTGTACGAGAATTCTACCAAAGGTAAGTGCAAATCCCAGTTGCCGCCAAAATCGATTACGCATGATCGAAGCATATTCCAATTTCCACGTTTATATAAAATTGTATATTTTTATAGTGAAAGTAACTTGCATTTTCCAATTTCCACTTTATTAACATAATTTATTTTTTTAATTTCAGAAACTATATATGTTTTACTTATTTGTCATCAAGTGTAATGTCGTCACATATATCCATAAGACTATATATATACGCACACCCATCATCTTGCCATCCAAAGATCTAAGGAAAGGATGAATTCTCTAATATATTTTGATTTATGCATTTTATTTGTTTATGTTTTCTTACACATAACCATGGGGTGTGAAACTATCGACACTACCCTAGGGTTTGTATCACAACCACTTAACCAGTCCAATTTTATCATCCAAAAGCCTTATGATGTTCCGCTTGAGCAAAGATACAACCAAGTTTTATAATGAAGAAAATAAATCACTAAATAATAATCAAGTTTTATAATTGTTTAACTTGTCAAATTATCATAACCTAGTTTCATATTTGAGTGACCTTAGTGATACTTTGGAAACTTATTTACTATATTGTGTATTGTGTGAAGTTGCTCTATTAACTATATTCACATCACCAAGATAGACTGTTAAGTAGTTTCTTTTTCTATTAACTATATTCACATCACCAAGATAGACTGTTAAGTAGTTTCTTTTTGTATATCTTATTTGAAGGGTTACGACTACTCTTCGGGTGTTTGGCAATTCGAAGCATATGGATATGTGCCTTGCGGGACGACAGGTGTATCCATCATGCAGGTGTTTGGGTCGAAGCCGCCACATGCTACAACCGCAATGCTTATAACACCAGCCTTTTCTATTACAGGGATCCCATGATTCTGTCTCGTTTATATAATAAATGGTTCCGTCTAAACGTTATCCATGATGTCGAATGAAACCACGTTAAAATTTACATAAATGGGGTTCTCAAGTACGAGGGTCTTGGACGAGGTGGAACACCCCATTATTTCAAGTGTGGGGTGTACACGCAGGACCATGCTTCGTTCTATATGGAGTCTCGTTGGAAAGATATCAAGATATTTAGAAGACATGATTAGTTAGTGTTCGACTTTCCGTAGGTTAATTATGGTTCCAACATAGGAACATACTTCTAACAAGGTTTTCATCTGCCTTGTAGCTTCCTATGTTTTTGTTCGTATTTGTTCTAGTGAAAAAAAAAGTGATATGCATCATTCTAGTATACGATGTTTATTTCTAACTAGGTATGCAGTCGTATTGCGTCGGCTCGGTTCAGAGTAAAATTTATATTGTAAGGTGGATAAAAATTAGCACGATGCAACGCTAATAAAGTAAAAAGGATATTATATTTGACCAATAAAATATATCTGAAGCACTGATAAAAATAAGCACATCGTGATGATGTAATATAAAGAAAAGAAGTAAAATTATAACGGATTTCACAAAGTTCAGCTATTAATAATATTTATACCAGAGTGAAGATAAAAATAAACATAGCATAGAATGTGACAACATAAGTTATCCAACGGTCATGCATGCCTTTGTTTAGCCGATCACGAGATTAGAAATTCAGCACAGCTCGACACTCGACAACAGGCGTTACATCCCCTCGATCCGATTATACAGGCTAGCAACAGAGCTGCAAGAGATGCGGAAACCCCTCAAAACTCAAGGAAAAAGGCTTCCTCCGGAAGAGTTACAGATCGATTAGACTAGCTCTAGTACAGGATCTGATTACTATCCGAGAAAAACTAAGCAACCAGAACGAGAAGCGCCGCTTTTATTGAACGCTGTAATCAAAGAAAGAAAAAAAGGCATTACCTATGCCGCTGTTTAGCCAATCACGATAAATTCAGCACTGGTCGACAAAGGCCGACGTCCCATCAGGCAACCTCCTCTTGTTTGATTCCGTGCACGAGTAACTTAAAGGGGCTTTTCGGCCTCATAGAATAGCGAAACGGCCCGCTCTTACCCTTAAGCATCGATCCTGAGCTAAGGAAGAGTAAATACATTGCATATGAACAATATGCAACTTGCCAAGTTATCGGAGAGGTTTAGGCAAAACAACCTCCTAGTAACACTCCACAACACTATGTGTGCATCTCTTTTATCGTTTGTGATCATAGTGTGTGTTCAAAATGTACCATGTATATGTCTTTAACCAATCTTCTATATATAAAAAAATAAAACTTGTGGTGGGACATGTGTCAAATCATGAGGCCATATATTGTGATAGGTTTTCCGCTCAGTTGATTGGACCCGTTTTACTTTGACCCGACCCTCACAATACAACTTTTTCGCTACTTTCTATTTCCTCAAATTAAAAACCCTAAAAACAATCTTCCAGAGACGGCACACTCTTCCCATGAAGCCCTTTCTAGGGGGTGTTTGGCCTAGCTTTTATTTTTTGGCTTATACTTATATTTTAAAGTAGCTTATAGCTTATTTTCTATCATTTGATAAGTTCTTTTTAAACGTTTGGATTAGTTTATAGCTTATTTTCTTTCATTACACCCCTATTTGTTAAATAAGCTTCTATAAATTAGCTTATATAAGCTAATACGTATAAGCTTAAAAAGCTAAATCAAACACAAGTTAAGCTTATTTTGTAAAAAAAAGCTATAAGCTTTGTTAAAAAAAAACTAGGCTGAACACCCTCCTAATATCCCATCCGGTTGATTGATGAAACAACGTCACAAAATCGCCGATTGTGTGATAAATTATGTGTAACACCCCGACCCAGATAGAGCTAACGTGTCACTATTACAGATATCAAAAACCAAACACAATCCATTTAATGAAGATAAGTTGAGTCGGAAAGATAAATAAAAGTTTTAAACAGACGAAGAAATCCTAAGTCTTAATTAATTTGAATACTAAAAAAATAAACTCTTTATTCTTGAACTGCATTTACTCTCATCATCACTGATTCCCCAAGTTCCCTCGATTACTTGTCAACAAATAAGAAAACACAACAAAGAAAACTACGGCTGAGCCAAAGGTTGCTCAGTAACGGAAAAATCAACAGTACAAGTAAAGAACTGACATAATGAAGGAAATGTGAAATTCAAACGAACTTTATTTCAAAGTAAAAACCAAACTTAGACTTATATCGAAACAAACGTTGAACATAATCCGAGGTAAACTCGATACTTGACCAAAACATAATCAAACGCATATCATAACAATATCAATAACATATCGAACACGTATAGATGTCAAACCACGCAACTATACATAGCAATAATTTAAGTCGCGTTAGACGGAAGCACCTACTAGCCTAAACAAACTCAACGGGTACACAGCTAGCTAGTCCATGTACCTATGAGACGGTGAGTGCGGCGTGCACCCATTGTTCCATCTCCACAAACCAAACCAAACCAAACCGAACCGAACCAAACCTAACCAAATAAAACATGCTCGGGTGACAGAGTGCAAAAACTAAAGCCATTTACAGGCAACTGAACATAATGCTAACGAGAACATGCAACAATGATTACAATTACTAAGGTATATTGCATGCTACAACGAAACTTATCAAATGTACAATACGGATATGAGACAATTGATGGGATAGACAAAATCCGTACTTCAAAGTAACGAACATAGAACTAAAACAAAAATAAAAGACCAAAGAATCAGTACCAAGAGTAACGAAAATAAAATTATACTATGACGTAACAAAACAGAAGCCGTACCTTATTTTTAGCAAAGCGACCCAAAATAAATCAAGTCGTCCTCAAACAATCAATAACCTATAATCCCGTTAGGCCAAATTAGTTATATATTAAACTAGTCTTATTTATTAATTCGTTTACTAAGAAATTTCCCGACAACCAAGGTTTCTGTTTAAGTTTCTGTAAGTCTTATTATATAAAAGAATCGACCTGAAACAAACTAGCCCATGACTGAACCCCATTAAATGTTAAATTCAATTTCATATTATAGTATAGGTTCTCACAATATTAACAGTGATGCAGATCGCTAGATTGTAGAGTTATAGTAATAAAATCATGGTTAACCCCATTACACATTAATGTATTATATTAATAAGTTTAATACTACTATATTATTCCCATGCTTAAGGTCAGAGAAAACATCTCACAGTTGACACACACAATGCATACACCCATGCACTCACACTAAGATAAGTAATAACATACACACACAACGTACACACACCTCACTTCATATATGCCTAAATAAAGAAAATAACTAAACTAAAAAAATTATTATATAAACTAACAAATATCCACACATACTATCAAACGCACATACACATACATATATCACACAACACACACATCATGCACTACCCAGTACCACACACACATACGTATGCTTATCTCAGTATACACATCACACACACATATAGTTATATACATATTATAACACATATACACGCATGCATAAACAAACCCACACACCTACATTATTACCAGTAAGTAATTTATGAGAGATTGATATTCTTATTATTATTATTATTATTATTATTATTATTATTATTATTATTTTATTATTATTATTATTATTATTATTATTATTATTATTATTATTATTATTATTTATTATTATTTCGGTGTACAAAAATTAATGACGGGTCAACATAATTTGCCAAAAACATAAACTAATATGAGGATACATGTTTTAGTATTTTGTTTTCTTGTTTCGCATCGCATCGCCAGGAAAACAATGTGTTCGACCGCTTATAAGTCAAAACATATCGATAGTAACTGTATATAATCGCAATGGTTGTTTGTTCGTTACCTTAATCACCAAACGGAGTTGACCGGAGACCAACGATTCAACTTCTAACAATCAAACGGAACCAAACAAGCAGCAGTGATGCTTGCGGACTGAACGTGAACCAGATGTAATCGATCAGAATGCTAAGGGTACAGCGGTGATTTACTACGGCGGTCCGACTTGGAGGGTGTGGCAGTGGCTGTGCTTGCACCGGAACGGGTCAGAGAACTCGGAGGACAAATCTGACGGTGGCGGAAAGAAGCGTGTCGCGATGGAGTACTCCGGCGAAGAAAAGCGTCACAGTGGAATACGACGACAGTGCGGTGGTAATGGGTGCGACTGTGATAGTTTGCAGGGTTTTCTTTTTTTTTTTCGGAACGAAGCAAGCTGGTCGATGAAGAGGTTTAAAAAGATTGGTGGAATTGGTTTCTATGCTGTAAATGGAGGGTTGATTTAGGTTGCTCGTTTGACGGGATTTGATATAGTTATGACAAGGATTCTTAATTGCTGATGGAGGATGAAAACTGCAAATTGGACTTGTGTTTGGAAATAATTGTGTGATGCAATATTTGACCAACTTATGCCTTGTTTCTCATTTTACTTAGTTATTTCAATTTTTCTTTTTTTTTGTTTGTTAACAATAGAATACCAATTTGCAACTTTCAATTTAATTAAATTCAAACTTTATTGTGAACGTGTATGTTTAATTATATGGAAGAAGGACATAGCTTATCTTATTTATTTTATATTTTGATTATTTAGTTTTTTGAATTTTATACCAACAAACTAACGTACGAAGTGTCGACCAATAGGCATAAGGATTTGTCGTATTCCTTATAGTATTTATTATATTAGGGTTATAGAAGTTTCGTATGTTACATTATGTCTCCAATATTGAAGACGCGGCCGATCATGGTAAGTTTTCTTTGATTCTTCTACATGAAATAAAATATTTTATGATTATTTGGCTAATTCTAGGGTTTAAGGATAGATGGGTTTTTAATCTTCTATATATAATAAACATATTTATTATAATGATTGACCAGATTATTCTTATCTCTTGGATTTTCATGAGGTTTGTGATTAATATTCAAAGTTTAATACTTTGGTTATATATATTTTGAATAGATACTTACATATAATTTATACAATATGCATACTTTCTTTGGTTTTGTTAATCTTAAGTTGAATATCCACCTATTATTGATCTTCCATTGAAAGCTTTAGATCAAGGTATGAAACTGAACTTGCTATAACATGATTAAATTATTATTGGATAACTCTTTTGATATCTTTATAATTTGTGTGTAGATTTATATGCTTTGACAATATACTCTAATGCTAAAGATGAATAGACATATAACTATGGCATCACTGAATATGACAGAAAATACTGTTAATACCCCCTATTTTCCAGTTTCCTCTACATTTTTTTATGAATTTGCATTTTTTATAAATGTAATACGTTCATAAAACAACTTAAATTGGTTCAATTCATCTTTGTTTTAGAATCTGGTACATTTATGATGAGAGATCTTTTTTGGCTCTCCGGATTAGTAGATAATTTGAGAGAGATTTCTTTTTTAATTCAAATATTGTTAGATCGTTTTGTTGATTAGCTAGCTAAACTACATTATATTGTCATTTGATCCATTACCTAACCCGTCTGACCTACCCCTTTTGCCACATACATGTTATGAAGATAGTTGACAAGCATGTATATTGAATGTTGTGAGTTCAAATCATGCTTTACTTCAATGGTTTTATCATGTTTTTGCACTCCACCACTAATAGATTTGCTCTATTGGTTCATCTATATATGTGTGCAAAATAGGCAAACATAAGACCTGAACCCATTTACCGAACCCGTCTCGAGCTAGCTCGAAGTGTGAATAAACAACACCTTGACTTATCCAAATTCGATTACAAACCCCACCCAACCCACCCGAAACCTGAGTAAATCGATAATTAAATTAGAACATAATGTCTTGGTCTCTACTACACTACATGTGATAGGTAATAAAATATTTCTGATCCACTACATGTGATAGGTAATAAAATATTTCTGATCCGTTAACGGAGTTACTGATGACTAGAAATGTTGGCTATGTGCTTTTTAAAAAAAATTGGATATAGACGATCCCACATTGCTTTAGTATGCTTAAAATTTGTACTTGAAAGGTCCTTCAGTTTGACTTGAATTGGGCATATGCTACTGTGTTTGTAAGTTTTGTAGTTCACTTGAACCAAATTATAAGTAATTTCTCATGCTTCAATAAAAAAATACGGTCTGGATTTTACTCGATCATCTATAAATTGAATGCTTACTTTTTTTTAATTAAAATATAATTGTTTGAGCATAGATTTTTATAGTTATGGATCATGTATCTTGAAACGTTGTCTGGATCACTTCTCCTTAGCGGATGGTGCAGGAACTCGGAGGATCAAGGATCCTTAAGGTTACTTATGATTTCTAACAATTGTTCTCCATGTTTTTAATGCTTATATGTAGGTAATGGACATAGTGGACTATATCTCAGCTGGAATCTCGGGAATATTCGTTCTCTATGCTGTGCATGTTGAATTCCATTAACGGTTATGGCCCAAGGACATGGTCTTCCTAGAAAACAGGACTTATTGTTTGCTTATTTATTGAGGGGTTGATCAAGTGTATTAGGCAATTTTTTTACACAATCACGAATCAGAGAAACACACACACATATTCGCAAACCAGAGCTCTCACTTAGCATTCGATTGTACCACACTTGATCAACATTCGAAGTTGTAACCATTTTAGCAATATAGTTGATAGTGATAGTTTTCACTATCCGAGGTTTTTATGCCGGTGATCTACTAGCGATCAAGGGCTTTTCCTCGTAAAAAAACATTGTGTTCATCTTCACATTCATCAAGCAATTCATTTTCTCATTGTTCATCACACAAGCACTTAACCTCACAAAATCAGATTTGGTTACATTATCCTTATTGTGATTTTTGACCAAAACTGTTTGGCGCCCACCGTGAGGCAATCGGTGCTTCAATTCTAAAAATCCCATTCATTTCATTCATATCTGTCCATCTCCATCGACTACATGGCTTCTAAGGGAAAATCGGCTTCAAGTGCCATGCCGGCGGTTACCTCATCCCAGACTAGTGCATCGTTGCCTCCTCTACCACCTGCACCTATTAGGAGTGCAGAGAATCCTCAGAAGAAAACTACTCATGTTTATACAGGATCGAAAACCTCTTTTGTTTCTTCGTCTACAACTACTAACAATGATGTTTCTACTTTGATTTTGCAGATGAAGAACTACATGGAGCAGCAGGACAAAATCAACCAAAGGATCCTCAGGAAGATTGATGAAATCAAGAAGCAGAAGAGATCACTAGTCTCCACTGATGCCCAGGTTATTGTATTTCACTTCTCCAGCATTAACGATCCAGCATCCCAGAGGACCCGGTGTTCAAATTCAAGGATCCTCCAATTACCAGCAAGGACCACTGGCGATGACACAGGCTCAAGGATCCTCATCTCAAGTTCATGGATCCTGCTTCCAGCCTTAAGGATCATCTATCCTTCAGCGAGGAACACTAGCGATCACGGAGCCTCAAGGTGTAACATTCGTCGAAAAACGGGTTTCAAAACCCGCTTCGTTTATTAATCAAATATTCGGTTATAAGTTTCGTTGCGTATTTATTGTTCAGATAAATTTTAAACAATACATAATTAATAAATATATTAGAATTTAAAAACCATAATTTATAAATAATAATAAATAGTGAGAAAAAAATAAAATGGAGACGCCGGGTTTCGAACCTGGGTCACCCGCAAGCACAAACACACAACACACCGCTCCGCCACACACTTCCTTTGTGACTAATACTAAAACAAATAACATTTAAAGTAAAACCCGAAAGTCAAATCCGGTAAACAACGCGCCAAGACTCGCAATCACCGGAGAAAACACAAACTCCGCGAATTTGGCTGTTTCTCCTTTGACCGAAACGGATGAATTGATTTTGACGTTGGTTATAACCGTTGCCGGCAATCAATTTTGGTCATAACCGCCGGAAATCCTAAATCGCGAATCAAGACTCAATTCAAACCCAATTCAGCCTATTTCCACTATAAATACCCACTTGAACACTCTGAAAATCCTTTCGCTCAGAACCACGTTCGTTTCCGAAGCTTTATTCATTCCAAAACACGTCGCCGGAGATTTTTGCATTCGCCGGACTTTCACCGGAAAACCGAGGCTTTACTTCTAATCGGTATAATTCTCGACTCTTTTGTTTGTAATCCATTATTTGGCATGTATTAACCTTAATCATTCAACCAGAGTCTGTCTCAGACAATGTTGCCGGAAATCCCCGCACTCACCGGAAAATCACTGAAAAACCGGAGCCTCACTGTCGATCGGTATAATCATCTAAACCCTCTTGATATCTCTTGCTTAGTAACTAATTGCACAACACAATGATGAAAACTGTTAAACAGTTCACTCAGCCGGAAATCACAAATCAGAGCCGACGACTCTTGCCGGAAATCTGAGGAAAACATTCTGTTTTGGTACATCTTATTCCGTAATCTTCTTTATCTATTTCATTTCAATCAATTATAAGTTTTGTTGATCGATTAAAACAGAACAGTCGGACTTCACTGTTCTGAGTTCTTCTTAATGAAGAAGATGAAGTCGAGTAGTATATTAATGTAATAAAAATCATGTATTTAACCGGGTTAGACACACAGTCCAGCGGTGGACTGTGTGCAAATGTAACACGCACGTCCCGGGTTCGAATCGCACACGTTACCGACTTTCAGAAATAAAACCAACATTTTTAGAACTTAATCAGGTCAAGTCACAGAATGTTTATAAGAGTAATATAATCCGTTAGTTAAACAGATTAGACACACAGCCCAACTGGTTGGGCTGTGCGCACTCGAACCAAAGAACCCGAGTTCGATTCCGGGTCTCTGCAACCGGTTCGGCCATATAAATCATTTTTAATAAAAACCAAATAAAGTTTAAAGTTAATTAGTATATATATATAATTAAAACAGAGAATATTTCGGGTTAGACACGTAGCTCAGTTGGTAGAGTTGCGTGCAACATACGAGAGGTCCCGAGTTCGAACCTCACTCAGCGCATAGAAAACACAGCCTGACCGGTCAATACCCGGTCAACGGTCAACGGTCAATGGTCAAAAAAGTCAACTTTTTTTATTTCTTTTTATTTATATATTTAATTGAAAAATCATTTAAAAATACTTAAAAATAAGATTTTTAAAGTCAGAAAATTTCCTTAAACTCACAAAAATAAATCTAAAAATCCCATTAGGAGCACTAATTAAAAATATTAATCTCAAATAAAATTTATTTATTTATCGAATCATTTTGTTATTATCTAGGTTAGTTCTTCCCTCGTCGATTGAATCATAAATTTGTGCGCAATCATCGTCATCAAAGAACGCACCCATTGTGAGTGAATCTCTACCAATTCCCCGTTTTAATCATATTTTGGGGTGTATCATGTGTCGTATAATCCTTTCATTTTATTCAAACACTTGTGCATACATCATATCCGTGATCAAATGTGTATCAAATGTGTATTAAATGTGTATCAATTGTTGTGTGAATTATATGTAGATTGGATTTATCATTTTCAGTGCACGCATTTCATTAGGCCCATCAGTTCCCCGTGGGAGACGGGTGAGCATCAGGTGCCTCATTAGATCGGCTCCGTTTGATTGAGCCTTGATCTCACATACATCATCATTCATATCATATACTCATCCAAAGTGGTTTGTGTTTGTTTATCTATATATGTTTGCTCACATGTGATTATTGCACAAATTTTCCTTATTAAATAAACAAGAAATTAGTAACAATATTTTATCAAGGTTCACTCGCCAACTTTGTTGACCCAAAATATCCCCCGTTTTACACATGATACAGGTGATCCAGCTGAGACAAGAAACACATAGGAAGGCCTAGAAGAATAAACACGTTTAAGCTTTGGAATAATTATATAGTTTCATTTTCTTGTATTTGTATGAATTTTGTTTTGGATATTTAAGTTGTAATTTGAATTTAATAAATATGAAACATTTTAGTAAAAATCATGAGCTTTGGTGATAACCCAATTATGCCCACGACTTTTATTCCGCTGCGGGTCGGGGTGTGACAGATTGGTATCAGAGCTTATGACTATACGATATAGGATAGGTTATTAGACCCTTAGAGCTTATACTATAGTTGATTAAATTTAAACTGTTTATGCGTTACATACAAAATTCATGATGTTTATATGCTTTATATTTATTTATACACTCAACGTTATGCAAGCATGCTTACAAATACATGTTATTATACAATGCTCATCATGAATCATATCCTCATAACATATCATATCCATGAGAGCACACACCTCACGATTCCCATGATTTTTGCAATGATTTTTGTATTTTTCAAATCAATCGAAGTGAATTCTCATGACGGGCATGTAATAACTGGAAGGGTACGAGTACCGGTAGTCGGAACGTCCTGTCTAGGCTTGGCATTCGTATAAATCCAAAATAAAGGACCAGTTTGCCTACCTGGGGACTAACAGATGAGAGTACGAAGGACCTATTAGGCCAAAGCATGCTATACCAAACGTCGTGTGAGCTAACCCCACTTTGAGTTGTCATTGTGTCTACACCTGGACACCCTCCTACCATGCATCTCGCAATCATATTTTACGATTTTCATTCGGGTGGTGCGAGTGTTCAATCCGCCAACACCAATGTGAATCCTACCAAGCCCAATAGTCATGGGGGCCCACATGACTACACAGGCGATGGTATGGGGGACATTGGAGGCCCAAACATGAGCAAACCCAAGACATCCTATGGATGTAGTTGAATTATTGTCAGTTATGTTATTTTTCATTCTTTTTACGGCACATGACACCTAGAAACTTCTTAAACTCACAATCTTCCTATGTATGTTCCTGTAGATGTCGGCTAGGCAACTACGTGGAGGTAGAAAGTCAGGAAGATCAAATGAACGCTTGGCCACACAAATTGCTAAACAAATGGCCGCAGTGCTTCCTGACATCGTGATTCAAGTTCAACAAGCTCTCACCGCAAATCCCATCAATCCTCCTAATCAAGAAGACCAGAGCGTCGCCAATCCTCCCTCCAAAAAGTGCTCCTACAAACACTTCAAATCTTGCGATCCCCCAAAATATGAAGGGACCGAAGGTGTTACCGCCCTCCTTCACTGGTTTGAAGAAATGGAAAACACTTTCCTCAATTGCGATTGTCCCGAGGATCGCAAGGTACGTTATGCAACTGGAAGACTGTTTGGGGTAGCCCTTACCTGGTGGAACACGGAAAAGGGTACGCGAGGAGTTGAAGATGCCATGGCCTTAACATGGGAAGAGTTAAGGGAACTCATGACAAGACGCTTCTGTCCCAAGAAGCGAAATCAAAAAGCTGGAAGACGAATTCCACTCATTGAAACAAAAGGAAGGAGATCACACTTCCTATAATAAGAGATTTCTCGACCTAAACCAGATGATCCCTAATTTGTTCACCCCCGTGTACCACTTGGTTGAACATTACATTCGAGGTCTTCCCTCGAAAATTCAAGACTCGGTTTTAAGCACTTCGCCTGCACACTTGAAGCGCGATGGAGTTAGCTACATAACTCACTGAAAATCGCATTCGAAATGGCAAATTCAAAGATGAAAAGAAGAAAGCACCCATAGAGACCTCAACTACAAACCACTCATCTCATCCTCAAGGTTTGCTGGTAAGAGGAAACGTAACGGCAAGAATTTTGCTGTCACTCAAACCAACCCTCCTATCACTGCTGCACCAATCACCCAAATCGCTCCCTCAGCTGCACCATTTAAAAAGCCATACACCGGCCCACACCCAAAATGCAACTGTTGTCAATACCATCACCCTCCCGAAACTCTTTGCCAACATTGCACAAGCTGTGGCCGTGCAGGTCACACCATCCAAACCTGCCGTATCCTTCAACGAATGAACCGCAGTCAACCACAAACCCAAACCCATCATCAGATAATGGGTCAAGCCCAACAACCCTTACTTCTACCACCCACGCAACACATAGCTTAACCTTACTACCAACCCAACTACCCCATGATGCAACCCTTGCGAGCTTGTTACAACTGTGGGGACCCAAACCACTTCAGGAACACTTGTCCACGCTTGGTGAACATCATCCATGCTCAAGCCCAAGCGAACCCAGTAAACCAAACTAACCAATGCTCCTCCACCTGCCAGAGGAAGAGCTTTTAACATCAATGCCAACCAAGCTAGGGCTGACAACAACGTGGTCAACGGTACGTTTCTCATCAATGTAGTTATGCATCCATATTATTCGATACTAGTGCGGATAAGAGCGTTGTGTCCTTAGAGTTTGAATCTATCCTCAACCAAACTCGTGTTAATCTCATGGAATCTCTAACGGTGGAAGTTGCTGACGGAAAACCCGTTTCATTAAATTCTATTATACGCGATTGTACCCTCACTCTAAACGATCACGATTTTCCAGTTGACCTCATTCCTATGAAGTTGGAAGTTTCGATGTTATAATCGGTATGGACTGGCTCAGCCAGCATCACGCTGAAGTAGTGTGCCCGAAAAGTTCATTCGCATTCCTCTTTCAGACGGTCAGACCCTATGTATTTTTGGGGAAAACCCCTTCGAAAGACTAAAATTTAATGTCCTGCCTTCAAGCCCGAAGATATCTCCGCAAGAACTATGTCGCATTCCTAACTCACGTCGTCAAAAAGGAAACAAGGAGAAGAAACTCGAAGATATCCAAGTTGTGAAAGAATTCCCCAAGTCTTTCCCGACGACATTTCAGGACTCCCTCCTATGAGAGAAGTCGAATTCCGCATCGATCTTGTACCTGGCGCTACACCAGTCGCAAAATCTCCTTATAGGTTAGCCCCATCCGAAATGCAAGAGCTGGCCAGTCAACTGCAAGAGCTGCTGACAAAGGATTCATACGTCCTAGCTCCTCGCCTTGGGGTGCACCTGTTCTCTTTGTGAAGAAGAAAGATGGAACGTTTCCATGTGCATTGATTATAGAGAACTCAACAAGTTAACGGTTAAAAATCGCTATCCACTACCTCGCATCGATGACCTCCTAGACCAACTTCAAGGCGCCACCTGCTTTTCAAAAATCGACCTTCGTTCTGGTTATCATCAGCTCAGAGTACATGAAAAAGATATCCCAAAGACCGCCTTCCGGACTCGTTATGGTCATTACGAGTTCATGGTCATGCCTTTCGGTTTAACCAATGCCCCCGCTGTCTTCATGGATCTAATGAATAGGGTATGCAAACCCTACCTCGATCGTTTCGTCATAGTCTTCATCGACGATATTCTTATCTACTCCAAGTCTAAATCCGATCATGAACGACACCTTAGACTCATCCTTACACTCTTAAGGACTGAAAAGCTCTACGCTAAATTCTCAAAATGTGAATTCTGGTTAGGAGAAGTACAATTTCTTGGACATGTCGTCAATGACAAGGGAATTCATGTTGATCCTTCAAAAATCAAGGCAGTGCAAGAATGGCAAGCGCCACGTACCCCTACCGAAGTAAGGTCATTTCTTGGTTTGGCTGGTTACTATCGAGCTTCATTGCCAATTTTTCTCTATTGCTGTCCCACTCACGGCCTTGACTCATAAAGGAAAACCCTTCATATGGGGACCTAAACAAGAAGAAGCCTTCCAAACTCTAAAGCAAAAACTTTGTGACGCACCTATCCTCAACTCCCTGAAGGTTGCGATGAATTTGTAGTATATTGCGACGCATCAGGGCAAGGGCTAGGCTGTGTATTAATGCAAAGAGGAAAAGTGATAGCCTATGCTTCTAGGCAACTCAAAGTTCATGAGAAGAATTACACCACCCACGACCTGGAACTTGGAGCCGTTGTGTTCGCTCTCAAGATATGGAGACATTACCTCTATGGTACCAAGTGTGAAATATACACTGACCACAAAAGTCTCCAACATATCTTCAACCAGAAGGAGTTGAATATGAGGCAACGAAGATGGGTCGAACTTCTCAACGACTACGACTGTGAAATTCGGTATCATCCTGGCAAGGCAAACGTAGTGGCCGATGCGCTCAGTCGAAAAGGTTATGCGAACTCCATTCGTCTTCTCTGTTCGAAATCATAACCGACATCAAAGATCGAATCCGAGCAGCTCAATATGTTTCTGTAACAGAAAATGATGTACGCGATGAACTGTCATGTGAGCTGAACTCAAAATCGAAACAAATCCGACGGTATTCTATACTATTTAAACCGCATATGGATTCCTGATCGCGATAACCTTCGTGATTTCCTCATGAATGAGGCGCACAAAACACGATACTCTGTACACCCAGGAGCCGACAAGATGTATCAAGACCTACGATACACCTACTGGTGGCCTGGCATGAAAAAGGATATCGCCGTCTTTGTTTCCAAGTGCCTTACCTGTTCCAAAGTAAAAGCTGAACATCAAAGACCTTCAGGACTTCTAGTCCAACCCGAAATACCTGTATGGAAGTGGGAAAACATAACCATGGATTTCATTACCGGGTTACCTCGCACCTCCAGTGGGTATGACACCATATGGGTAATAATCGATCGTCTTACAAAGTCATCTCACTTCATTCCGATTCGCGAGGACTTCAAGAACGAAAAGTTAGCTCGCATCTACATCAGCAAGATCGTAAGCCGTCATGGTGTACCTTTAAGCATCATTTCAGACCGTGATGGTCGTTTCACTTCACGAACATGGCGAGCCGTACAAACCGCCTTGGGTACACGATTAGACCTCAGTACTGCATTTCATCCTCAAACTGATGGTCAATCTGAACGCACCATCCAAACCCTTGAAGACATGCTGCGAGCATGTGTCATAGACTTCAAAGGGAATTGGGACGCTCACCTACCATTAGTGGAATTTTCGTACAACAACAGCTATCATTCAAGTATCGGCATGGCTCCTTTCGAAGCTTTATACGGTCGCAAGTGCCGATCTCCAGTATGTTGGCACGAAATTGAGGAATCGCAAATCACCGGTCCAGAATTAATTCAAGAAACAACCGACAAGGTCATTCAAATTCGAAACAATCTTCTAGCGGCTCAAAGTCGTCAAAAGAGTTATGAAGACAAACGACGAAAGCCCTTGGAGTTTGACATTAGTGATCAAGTACTTTTAAAAGTATCACCGTGGAAGGGAGTGGTTCGTTTTGGCCAAAAGGGAAAGCTAGCACCACGCTACGTAGGACCTTTCAAGATACTCGAAAGAGTAGGTCCTGTAGCATACAAGCTTGACCTACCAGAAGAGCTCAACATAATTCATCCCACATTCCACGTATCAAACTTGAAAAAGTGCCTCGCCGATGAAAACCTCCATATTCCTCTAGAAGACATTCAAATCGATGAATCTATGCACTTCATTGAAAGACCAGTAGAAATCATGGACTTCGGAGAGAAGCGTTTAAGACGAAGTCGTATTCCAATTGTCAGGCTACGTTGGGAGTCAAAACGAGGACCTGAGTTTACTTGGGAACGTGAAGACTCAATGCACGAAAAATACCCGCATCTCTTTCCAGTTACCACTACTACCTATATTTCGGGACGAAATTCCTAAAAGTAGGGGGTACTGTAACATTCGTCGAAAAACGGGTTTCAAAACCCGCTTCGTTTATTAATCAAATATTCGGTTATAAGTTTCGTTGCGTATTTATTGTTCAGATAAATTTTAAACAATACATAATTAATAAATATATTAGAATTTAAAAACCATAATTTATAAATAATAATAAATAGTGAGAAAAAAATAAAATGGAGACGCCGGGTTTCGAACCCGGGTCACCCGCAAGCACAAACACACAACACACCGCTCCGCCACACACTTCCTTTGTGACTAATACTAAAGCAAATAACATTTAAAGTAAAATCCGAAAGTCAAATCCGGTAAACAACGCGCCAAGACTCGCAATCACCGGAGAAAACACAAACTCCGCGAATTTGGCTGTTTCTCCTTTGACCGAAACGGATGAATTGATTTTGACGTCGGTTATAACCGTTGCCGGCAATCAATTTCGGTCATAACCGCCGAAATCCTAAATCGCGAATCAAGACTCAATTCAAACCCAATTCAGCCAATTTCCACTATAAATACCCACTTGAACACTCTGAAAATCCTTTCGCTCAGAACCACGTTCGTTTCCGAAGCTTTATTCATTCCAAAACACGTGTTTTTGCATTCGCCGACTTTCACCGGAAAACCGAGGCTTTACTTCTAGTCGGTATAATTCTCAACTCTTTTGTTTGTAATCCATTATTCGGCATGTATTAACCTTAATCATTCAACCAGAGTCTGTCTCAGACAACGTTGCCGGAAATCCCCGCACTCACCGGAAAATCACTGAAAAACCGGAGCCTCACTGTCGATCGGTATAATCATCTAAACCCTCTTGATATCTCTTGCTTAGTAACTAATTGCACAACACAATGATCAAAACTGTTAAACAGTTCACTCAGCCGGAAATCACATATCAGAGCCGACGACTCTTGCCGGAAATCTGAGGAAAACATTCTGTTTTGGTACATCTTATTCCGTAATCTTCTTTATCTATTTCATTTCAATCAATTATAAGTTTTGTTGATCGATTAAAACAGAACAGTCGGACTTCACTGTTCTGAGTTCTTCTTAATGAAGAAGACGAAGTCGAGTAGTATATTAATGTATAAAAATCATGTATTTAACCGGGTTAGACACACAGTCCAACGGTGGACTGTCCCGGGTACGAATCGCACACGTTACCGACTTTCAGAAATAAAACCAACATTTTTAGAACTTAATCAGGTCAAGTCACAGAATGTTTATAAGAGTAATATAATCCGTTAGTTAAACAGATTAGACACACAGCCCAACTGGTTGGGCTGTGTGCACTCGAACCAAAGAACACGAGTTCGACTCCGGGTCTCTACAACCGGTTCGGCCATATAAATCATTTTTAATAAAAACCAAATAAAGTTTAAAGTTAATTAGTATATATATATAATTAAAACAGAGAATATTTCGGGTTAGACACGTAGCTCAGTTGGTAGAGCTGCGTGCACGCATAAGAGAGGTCCCGAGTTCGAACCTCACTCAGCGCATAGAAAACACAGTCTGACCGGTCAAGACCCGGTCAACGGTCAACGGTCAAAAAAATCAACTTTTTTTTATTTCTTTTTATTTATATATTTAATTGAAAAATCATTTAAAAATACTTAAAAATAAGATTTTCAAAGTTAGAAAATTTCCTTAAACTCACAAAAATAAATCTAAAAATCCCATTAAGAGCACTAATTAAAAATATTAATCTCAAATAAAATTTATTTATTTATCAAATCAATTTGTTATTATCTAGGTTAGTTCTTCCCTCGTCGATTGAATCATAAATTCGTGCGCAATCATCGTCATCAAAAAACGCACCCATTGTGAGTGAATCTCTACCAATTCCCCGTTTTAATCATATTTTGGGGTGTTCATGTGTCGTTTAATCCTTTCATTTTATTTAAACACTTGTGCATACATCATATCCATGATCAAATGTGTATCAAATGTTATCAAATGTGTATCAATTGTTGTGTGAATTATATGTAGATTGGATTTATCATTTTCAGTGCACGCATTTCATTAGGCCCATCAGTTCCCCGTGGGAGACGGGTGAGCATCAGGTGCCTCATTAGATCGGCTCCGTTTGATTGAGCCTTGATCTCACATACATCATCATTCATATCATATACTCATCCAAAGTGGTTTGTGTTTGTTTATCTATATATGTTTGCTCACATGTGATTATTGCACAAATTTTCCTTATTAAATAGAACAAGAAATTAGTAACAATGTTTTATCAAGGTTCACTCGCCAACTTTTGTTGACCCAAAATATCCCCGTTTTACACATGATACAGGTGATCCAGCTGAGACAAGAAACACATAGGAAGGCCTAGAAGAATAAACAAGTTTAAGCTTTAGAATAATTATATAGTTTCATTTTCTTGAAATTTGTATGAATTTTGTTTTGGATATTTAAGTTGTAATTTGAATTTAATAAATATGAAACATTTTAGTAAACATCATGAGCTTTGGTGATAACCCAATTATGCCCCCACTTTTATTCCGCTGCGGGTCGGGGTGTGACACAAGGATTCTTCTATGAACCTGGAGGATGCAAGAGATGTACCAGTCCAGAGGATTCTATGCACCACATCAAGGATCCTCATCTCCAGTTCAAGGATCCAACTTGTTCCAGGATCAAGGATCCTTAGGGAGCCAACCATCCAGTAACTTTGAAGTTCATACATGAGACTTCATTCCTATGCAGACTATTGCCTCATCTGGTCCAACTGTTGCACCTGAAGTGTCCACCTTTGGATATACTTCTGGCATACCACTTCCAAACCAATCAGGAGGTAACAATGTCAATACATCTTTTGGTACTAACTATGGTTTCATGCAGGATGCAGGCATCAATCAGGCTATGGCTAGGGAGCTCCAGAAGCTTAAAGATATGATATCCAGCGTCCCAGGAGTGGTTAAACCCATTCCTGAGATCCCGGATGGAAGTCATATGGTGTCTCATTTTGCCCCTCCATTATGCAATGCTGAGATACCAAAGCGATTCCAGACTCCAAACATGAAGTTGTACGATGGTACAACTCATCCAGAGGAGCATGTAGCACGATACCGGAAAAGAATGGAGATCAATCCCATTCCAGAAAGGTTAAAGGAAGCCTATCTTGCAAGGGTTTCGGATCTACACTCACTGGATCAGCATTAAAATGGCTGCTAAGTCTTCCTACTTACTCAATTACTTCATTTTCTCATTTAGTTAACTTGTTCAATAATCAATTTTCATGTAGTAGAACTTTTGAACGATTAACTAGTGATCTATATAGGATAACACAGGCTCGTGATAAATCCTTAAGAGATTACATCACTAAGTTTAGTAGAGAATCCTTAGAAATCCCTAACCAAGATATTGCCACTGCTGTGGAGTCATTTAAAATGGGATTGCTGAAGGATTCCTCATTCTATGATGACCTTGATATGACACTTGCAGGAATTTAGATGAAGTGAGGAACAGGGCATTGAGGTTCATTCGCTTAAAGGATGACAAAAGGATCCAGGAAAGACTATCAAGATCCTCGAAACAGGAAAAGCAAGGATCATTTTTTAAGAATAATCGATCCAAGCCATACTCTAAGCATGACGACCACAATGTGAATGCAGTTGAACAATATGAAGACGATGAGGATTATCCTCCTATATCTGAATATTGTTTTTCTGTTGATAATCATGAACTAATCCTTGCTATGCAGAATCTAGGTGACAAAGCTAGGTGGCCTCAAAAAAATGAGAAGGCCACAGCCAATAAGGACAAGTCCAAATGGTGTGCTTATCATGAGGACTTTGGTCATCTTACTGATGAGTGTATAGCGTTGAGGAAGGAGATTGTCTATCTTCTCAGCAAAGGATACTTGAAGGAATTGCTTGGAAGAAAACAATCAAGGACCCAGATTCTGAAAAGATTCCTGAAAGAGCTCATCCTCCACCCGATGATGCTCAAATCATTAATTTCATATCTGGAGGCTCAGATATATGTGGAACCTCATTTTCAGCAGCGAAAATCCATGCCAAAGAAACAAAGATGGAAAATGGAGAAAGACCAGTTCGAACTTCAACACTGACTCAACAGAAAGTTATATCCTTTGATGAGGATGATCGTTTAGATATACAGGATCCCCATCACGACGGTTTAGTTATTAACTTATTTATTTCTAACCACTTTGTTCGCAGGATCCTTGTTGATGGAGGAAGTTCAGTGAACATAATTCAGTTGGATGTCCTCAAAAAGATGAACATCCCTGAATCCGAGATCATCCCAAGATCATCGGTGCTCGTGGGATTCAGTGGGAAACCAGAATACATTTGGGGACATCAAACTCCTAATTTATATAGCAGGAGTAAATTCTATCCAAAAATTTTATGTAATAGATTGCTTATCTTGTTGTAATGTTATCCTTGGCAGGCCATGGATACATGACATGAAGGCAGTCCCATCAACGTACCATCAATGTGTCAAGCTTCCAACTCCATGGGGAGTGGTCAAGATAGAGAGTGATCAGCAGGAGGAAAAGAACTGCTACACCTCTTCGATGAAACCAACTTCCAAGTCCGGGGAAGCATAGCAATTAAAGTATCCTCCAAGAGACGTCATGGAGGCAAGAGAACAAGACGTCAAGGATATACTTTTAGATCCTGAGGATCCTGAATCCATGGTGTATGTAGGATCCGGGATCCAGGAGAGCATAGAGCAGGATCTATATCCTTCCTGAAACGAAGAAAATTACCTTTGCCTGGAAGCACGAAGACATGACAGTTATCTCAAAAGATGTCATTACTCACTAGCTTGGTATTGACAGGTCTTTCAGGCCAATTCACCAAAAAAGGAGAAAATTCGCACCTGAAAGAAACGCGATCATCCAAGAAGAGGTAGACAAGTTACTGAAGGCAGGTATGATTAGGGAAGTAAAGTATCCAAGGTGGCTAGCCAATGTGGTTGTCGTTCAAAAGAAAAATGGAAAGTGGAGGGTATGTGTCGATTATACTGATTTGAACAAGGCATGTCCCAAGGATCCTTTCCCTTTACCCCACATTGACTCCATGGTGGATGCTACGGCGAGTCAGCAGTTGTTGACTTTTATGGATGCTTCATCTGGATTTCAGCAAATTCAGATGGAACCATCTGATCAAGAGGACACAGCGTTCATGACACCCGCCGGCATATATTATTATATTGTTATGCTTTTTGGTTTAAGAAATGCAGATGCTACATACCAAAGGCTAGGTGAACATGATGTTCAAGGAGGAGCTTGGACACACGATGGAAGTTACATAGATGATATGGTCGTCAAGTCCAAAAAAATCTGAGGATCACCTAAAGGATCCTGAAATAGCATTCAACATCCTCGATCAGTACAACATGAAGTTCAATCCATCCAAGTGTCATTTCGAGTCAAAGCTGGAAAATTTTTAGGATACATGGTGACCAAGAGAGGGATTAAAGCCAGTCCAGAACAGATCAAGGCTATAGTGAACATCAAATCTCCCGCCAACGCCAAAGATGTACAAAGATTGACTGGAAGGATTGCTTCCTTGAAAGATTCATTTCAAAATCCTCAGAGAGATGCAAGGATTTCTATGATATTTTGAGGAAAAATAAGAAATTCGAATGGACTGAGAAGCATGAAGCTGCTTTGCAAGCCCTAAAGGATTACTTATCCTCTGCTCCAGCTCTGATGAAACCGGAGGACGGAGAACCATTATCCTTATATGTAGATGTCTCAGGTAAAGCAGTAAGCAGCGGTCCTAGTTAATGATCATGAAGGCCAACAACATCCGGTATACTATGTAAGTAAAAGTCTACTTGATGCTGAGGCCAGGTACTCTCTTTTTAGAGAAACTTATTCTTGTTTTAATCATGGCCTCTACTAAACTTAGACATTATTTTGAAACTCATACTATAATTGTTAAAACTAATTTTCCTATTAAGAATGTCCTCAGGAAGCCTGAGATGTCTGGCAGGTTGGCAAAGTAGGGAGTTAAACTTAGTGCATATGGCATTAGTGTGAACCAAGGACTACCGTCAAGTCTCATGCTTTGGTAGACTTTGTGGCTGATTTCAGTAGTGGCCTACAAAGGGAAGCTGAGTTGGAAGTGCAACAACTTGAGGAGACCAAGGATCCTTGGACACTCTTCACAGATGGATCTTCAAGCGTCAAGGGAACTGGACTAGGTCTACTACTAAAATCGCCACAGGGGACATTATACCCCAATCTATTGCATGTGAATTCCAAGCCACTAATAATGAGGCTGAATATGAAGTCTTAATAGCAGGTTTGCAATTAGCTAAACATATGAGGATCAGGTACCTTCAAGTATTTGTAGATTCGTTATTAATTACTAATCACTATAATGGTTCCTATGTTGTTAAAGGTGAAAAACTAATCAAATATTTAGAGATAGTCAAGAAATTGGCACATTCTTTTGCTTTTTTCAGTTTAACACAGTTACCCAGAGAAGAAAATGCAGAAGCGGATGCCTTAGCCAATCTAGGATCCTCACTAAAGATGCCAGGGGATGTGAAGATACCCATCATCCATATTCTAACTCCTGCAATTGAGGAAAATGAAACAATAGAGATACTGGAAGATGCTGCAATTGTACCTAGTGATGATGCACAATCAACTTCAGGATCATGGATCCTTCCAATCCTAAATTATATTCAGAAAGGGGAAGTTCCCATTGGGGAAAATCCTAGAGCCTTCAAGACAAGTGTATCCCAATTCACTATAATCAATAACATGCTATATAAGAGATCTCTTGCAGGACCCTATCTACGATGCATTGAGGATCCAGAGATCCAAGAAGTCTTGAATGACTTTCATGAAGGAGACTGTGGAAATCACACTGGGGGCAGTGCACTATTTTTAAGGATCCTCAGAACGGGTATTATTGGCCTACAATGAAGAAGGATGTTGTGGACTATGCAAGGAAATGTGATGCTTGCCAGAGACATAGTAATATTCTTCATCAACTAGCAGAACCTATGCATCCTATATCCTCTTCTTGGACATTCATGAGATGGGGAATGGATATAGTAGGCAAGCTCCCCAAGGCACCAGGAGGAAAAGTGTTCATGTTGGCTATGACAGACTACTGCTCCAAATGGATAGAAGCTGAAGCCTTCGCCCAAGTCAGAGAAAAGGAAGTTATATCCTTTATCAAAAGAAACATTATTACTAGATTTGGTATTCCTTCAGATATTGTTTGTGAACGGATCCCAGTTTATTGGGAGTCGTACTACTAACTTTTGTGACAGCTGGGGGATTAGGATTATTACATCAACACCAGTCCACCCACAAGCTAATGGCCAGGCAGAATCATCCAACAAAATCATTATCAACAACTTAAAGAAGAAGCTTGGATCCAAGAAAGGCAAATGGGCTGATGAATTGCCATACGTCTTATGGGCAGACATAACAACTCCTAAGAATGGTACGGATCAAACTCCTTTTCTTTAGTCTTTGGAGCTGAAGCAGTGATCCCTACAGAAATGGTAGTACCCACAGCCAGAACAAGCACCCGTGATCCTGAAGCAAATGTTGAGACTCTAACTCAAGACTTGGATACCGTGGAAGAGCTGCGAGATATGGCAAGGATAAGGATGGCTAGCTATCAACAGGGAATGGCTGGTGCTTATAACAAGAATATCAGGGTTAGAAGATTTCAAGTTGGTGACATGGCATTAAGGAAAGCATTCCAGAATATCACCAATCCTGCTAATGGCAAGCTGGCACCAAAGTGGGAAGGCCCCTAACTCATCGAAGCTGAAGCTGGAAAGGGGGCATATCGTTTACTAACCATGGATGGTGATCTCCTGCCGAGAGCTTGGAATGCTATTCATTTGAAAAAGTATTTTATGTAAGGATCAAGGATCCTTAAGGATTCTAATATTCAGTTCAGGATGAAGGATCCTCAAAAGATATATGATCCTTGTATCGGTAATATTTTTCTTTATGGTTTTACTTATTATTTATTATGGAAAAGGGTGTTAGATTCTTAACATCCAATTTTATCAAAGTTTTAAGTTTTTGCAGAGTTTGTCACACTTTTGACAAAGGATCAAGAGGTTGGCCACCTCTCCAAAGATTTCACGGGCTTGACCCCAGTTCTAAGGTTTAAAGGTTTTCACCTTTCATACGAATTGGGTTTTGACACCCCGCCAGTAGCGCACGTTATCCAAGTATAGTTTAAGGAAATGGGACCAGTACCCGCTTTAGAGGCTGACAATTTCATTGTTGTTGGCTATATGTAGGATCTCAAGTATAATGGTAGACGTACCATACATCCGTTCCTAAGGTTTCTAACATTTTCACGTTAGCTAAGGTTTGGCATTTTCATGTCACTTACAATTGCTTAGTGCCAGTGTGGGCCATACACCAGTATCCTAAGTTTTCTAACGTTTTCACGTTAGTTCAAGTTTATTAGGCTTGTTCCAAGTTTGTTGGGCTTGTCCCCAGTTATTGGGATTGTCCCCGGTTATCATTTGCTTGTTCCCAGATTTTTTGGGCTTGTCCCCAGTATTTTGGCTTGTCCCCAGTTGTTTTGGGCTTGTCCCATAGTTTATTTGGGCTTGTCCCCAGTTGTTTGGGCTTGTCCCAATTTGTTTTGTTTGGCTTAGTCCCAAGTTGATTTCAACAGCTTTTAAATCTTGAAGACTCACAAGTTGATTTAAAAAGGATCCTAGATCCTTGACGTTTATCTAACGGTGACTTGTTTGTTTGTACAAAGTTAGTTCCTAAGGATATAAAATCCTAACTTGGATTTTCTGGTATGCTTTATTCTCATACTTGTTTATCTCATTGACTTCACTCTGAACCTTGCAATTAAGGGTATATGACTTATTTACTTGTATCTAATCAGATTTTATCCATGATTATTATATACAAGAATTTGAAAATTTTTAACAACATGAATTTTTCTAAATTCTTATAAGGTCAAACTTATGATTTTTCACAAACAATTTATTTGAATGTGGAAACACAAGCATATCAAGAAAACTTTACAAACAAATGAACAACACCTGGTATAGTCAAAAGATTATATTTTAAACCCAGTAAGGTTACTAATGTGCTCGACCCGAGCTTCGCCAGCAATCCGTGGCCCATCCACTTGGGTTGATACAGGGTGTTACTAATTGTTTTAAGTGCAGGTTGGTTAGGAGCGAAGAGCCTAAAAGGCTTCATCCTCCAAAACTTAAGGATTTTATGATCTTTAAAGAAATGGGAGTTATCTCTAACCCTATATTTCGCAATGATGATTATAGCAGGTCTTATCAGTAACGTCAGGCAGTGCAATGGCTAGTTACATGCAGCAACGGCTAGTCCGCATCCAATGGAAATATGATAGACTTGATTCACATCTTCTCTGCCATATTTGGGGGCAATTGTTTGGGCATAGATTTTTATAGTTATGGATCATGTATCCTGAAGTGTTGTCTGGATCACTTCTCCTTAGCGGGTGGTGCAGGAACTCGGAGGATCAAGGATCCTTAAGGTTACTTATGATTTCTAACAATTGTTCTCCATGTTTTTAATGCTTATATGTAGGTAATGGACGTAGTGGACTATATCTCAGTTGGAATCCCGGGAATATTCGTTCTCTATGCTACGCATGTTGAATTCCATTAACGGTTATGGCCCAAGGACATGGTCTTCCTAGAAAATAAGACTTATTGTTTGCTTATTTATTGAGGGGTTGATCAAGTGTATTAGGCAATTTTTTCCACAATCACAAATCAGAGAACACACACACACATATTCGCAAACCAGAGCTCTCACTTAGCATTCAATTGTACCACACTTGATCAACATCCGAAGTTGTAACCATTTTTAACAATATAGTTGATAGTGATAGTTTTCACTATCCGAGGTTTTTATGTTGGCGATCTGCTAGCGATCAAGGGCTTTTCCTTGTAAAAAATCATTGTGTTCATCTTCACATTCATCAAGCAATTCATTTTCTCATTTTTCCCATCACACAAGCACTCAACCTCACAAAATCAGATTTGGTTACATTATCCTTATTGTGATTTTTGACCAAAACAATAATCATTCAATCTTTTCTTTTATGAAATCAAAGCATAATCATTCAATCTTTTATGATGAGAATAAAAAAAAGTGGCATATGCCCAATTCAAGTCAAACTCATATTCTCTTAGGTGACCGAGACCGTCCTCTATGGGACACGACTCAGATGTTTATGCATCCGAGTTATACGCATGGTGGTGCCACTAGGTACTATTACCAGTTTTAACATATAATTTTAAAATATTAATTAGTTAATTATAGCTTCACGCATATCTGACTTCACTTGGTATGTTGTCAAAGCCCTGAGATTGGAGCCTATGCTTATGTTTGCAGCTCAATTCCGTCCAGGTTTCAGAGAAGGCAAAATTCCATTATGTGTATGCTATGCAATGACTATGAGCAAAAGCCAAGAACAATCACTATCTTAAGTTGGTTTATGTTTAAAACAACCTGTATATTGCACTTTCGAGAGTAAAGAGTAGAGCCTGAGTAAAACTACTAATTTTAGACAAAAAGGAAACGTTACAAATCAAACGACAAATTTTGTTTACTAAGGAAATTTTTACAGACTTACAATTACTTTATTCTTTATTTATTTCTCTTTTTTTGCATACTTGTAATTTATGTGTTTTGGTTGTTGATTGTTGAATTAAAAATGTTTTTCATTCTTTTTTTGTTTTTTATAAATAATCTATTACTGATAAATATTAAATTGTTCAACCCGTGTATCACACGAGTAGCTAACCTAGTTTACTAACATAGTAAATCCTTTGAGGTGAATGCAACATAAAAATATCTCTCAAAATCATATAATATAAGTAGAACAAGGGGACCCCTCTCCTCTGTGTGGTTGTCACATGGCTGTGATTGGCTGGGCTATGGTTTAAAGAGAGAGAGAGAGTTGTTGTGATTGGTTAGGCTATGCTTAACCAATCAATTTTTTCTCAATTATAAAGCACATATCTTACCACTACAACTTTTCATCAAGTAGCTTGATTAGATGACGTGGACATCACAAGTGAAAAAGACCATGTGGTATGCCAAACTACTACTCATGGGCTTGATTCATAAAACCATACCAATCACCATTTTCCTTAGGGTTGATTCTAACATTACGAACTAAACATGAGTAGTCATTGACCGTTTGTTTCTAAAGGCTTCCAATATTAATTCAACAACTTTCATATCACAACCTTCCATAACCAACCTCCATACATTACCTTCTCTTTGTATTTGTGTAAATGAGTATGTTTTACCTTCTCTTTGTATGTGTGTAAATGAGTATGTTTTAGTAATAGTAGTTGTCACAATTTAATACCTTTAAACAACAAATGTTGATTTTAGTTACTTGCTATTGTGTTCGAATCCATTTTTTTTGTTGTTCGAGCAAACCGGAGGGACGTTGATGTTCTGCCTTGACTTTGGAACATGTAAGGCATTTGGAGACGTAGAGAGCGATATCACGTTTCATTCCAGGCCACCAATAGGATGCGCGCAAGTCATGGTACATCTTATCAGCTCCATGATGAACGGAGTATCAGGATTTGTGAGCTTCGTCCATCAAAGTAGTCCGAAGATTGAGACGATCGGGAATCCAAATGCGACTATGGTAGTAAAGAATACCATCAGGCTTAGCTTCGAGTGGGTTTTCGATTCCACAATTCAACTCGTTATCGAGGTTACCCTCGTTAATGACGGCAAATTGTGCTTGTCGAATCAACTCGTTGAGTTTTCCACGATTTGTTAGCAACGAGCACACTTGACATGAGTCTTACGACTAAGTGCATCGGCCACGACATTCGCCTTACCAAGATGGTAGCGGATATCAAAGTCGTAGTCGTTTAACAATTCTACCCAACGACGTTGACGCATGTTGAGTTCCTTTTGATCAAAGATGTGTTGGAGGCTCTTATGTCGGTAAAGACCGTACACTTTGTACCATAAAGGTGTGTCACAAATCTTTAATGCAAAAACAACTGCACCAAGTTCAAGGTCGTGAGTAGTATAGTTTTTCTCATGAATTTTGAGTTGTCTCGACGCGTAAGCGATTACTTTGTCCTGTTGCATGAGAACGCAACCAAGACCCTGGTTAGAGGCATCGCAATACACGACGAAATCGTCGTTCCCATTGGGGAGAGTGAGGATAGGAGCATTACAAAGCATGTCCTTGAGCGTTTGGAAAGATTCCTCTTGTTCGGGACCCCAAACAAAAGGTTTATCTTTTTGAGTCAACGAAGTCAAAGGAACGCAATCTTCGAGAAGTTCGAGATGAAACGACGATAATACCCAGCTAGGCCAAGAAACGAACGAATTTCAGAGGGCGACTAGGTGCAATCCAATTCTTCACAGCTTCTATCTTTGCAGGGTCAACATGAATACCAAGTTCATTGACGGTGTGACCTAAGAATTGAACCTCTTTTAGCCAAAATTCACACTTGGAGAATTTGGCATAAAGACGTTCGGTTTACAAAAGCTGAAGAATAAGACGCAAATGTCGTCCATGTCTTCTTTCGTCTTAGAGTAGATTAGGATATCGTCGATGAATACAATGACGAAATGATCAAGAAAAGGCTTACCACACTGGTTCATGAGATCCATAAACACTGCAGGAGCATTGGTCAAACCAAAAGGCATGACCACAAACTCGTAGTGTCCATAACGTGTGCAAAATGCGGTTTTGGGTACATCTTCCTCGGAAACCCGAAGTTGATGATAGCCAGAACGGATGTCAACCTTTAAAAGCACTTCGCGCCTTACAATTGATCGAAGAGATCGTCAATACGAGGAAGTGGGTATCGTTTTTTGACTGTAAGTTTATTGAGCTCACGATAATCAATGCACATCCGAAAAGACCCATCTTTCTTCTTGACGAAACAACACGGGAGCGCCCCAAGGGGAAGTACTAGGGCGTATAAAGCCTTTATCAAGAAGCTCTTGAAGTTGGCTTGATAGCTCTTGCATCTCCGGGGGTGCTAAACGATAGGGAGCTTTCGCAACATGAGTTGCGCCATGGAACAGATCAATTTGAAAATCGACAGCTCGAGGAGGCGGAGGACTAGGGAGATCCTCGGGGAAAACAGAAGGAAACTCACAAACGACAGGAACATCACTTATGCTAGGACCTTTGTCTTTCTTTTCCACAACGTGGGCGAGAAAGGCAAAGTACTCCTTATGCAAGTACTTGTTCGCTTTGATGCACGACATAAGCTTGAGACCCTTAGAAGGTTTCTCACCACAGACGTGTAAAGAGTCACCTTGAGGTAGGGGAAGACGAATGAATTTCTCAGAACAAACGACTTCAGCCCGAACTCGCTTAAGCCAGTCCATGCCTACTATGACGTCAAAGCTACCCATTTGCATAGGGTCGATGGAAAACTTATGATCGTTTAAGATTAGGGAGCAAGCAGAAAGAACAGAGTCAACGGAGATGGTCTTACCATTAGCGACTTCGACAATAAAAGGATTAGGCATTTTAGTTCGTTCGCACTTAAGCAAGGGTTCAAATTCAACGGATACAAAACTTCTATCCGCGCCAGTATCAAACAGACAACTAGCATAGATATGGTTCACAAGGAACGTACCAGTGATGACATCATTCGAACTTTGGGCTTGAGCTGAGGTGAGAACAAAAGCTCGTGCTTTCGCAGGTTTGGTTTGTTGTTGGTGCTGGTTGTTGGTGCGTTTCGGGCAAACGTTGGCGAAATGGTTAGGATCGCCACAATTGTAGCAGGTTCGACCAGGTGTAGCTTGGGTTTGGCGGTTTGGGTTAGGATTGGGTAAAAGGGCTTGGTTTGCTGGTTCTGGGGTTGGCGACAGTAGTTGGAGAGGTGTCCCAACCTATTACAGTTGGCACATTTTCGGCACGAGGTGCCAACAGGGTGATGGTAGTTACAAGTGGTACACTTGGGGTGAGAGCCAATGTAACCTTGTCCAGGTTGGTTGGTGTTTTGGGTAGTGGCGACGGCATTTAGTGGTGCTGGGGTAGGCGGAGTGACGACCGCATTGTTTTGAGAAGAAGCCTTCCGCTTCTTGTTCTTGTTGTGGGGCTTTTTGGCTGGAGGGGTAGGTGATTCGGTGGTGTTGGCAATGGCTTGGTGCGCATGCTTCGTAGGGACCTTGTCATAGGCCCCCTGAAGGATGCAGTTATGGTTGAGTTGGAGGGTTATGGCATAGACTTCCTCGAGGGTTTTCGGGTTAGCTGCGGCTACATGGTTCATGATCACCGGTGAGAGGCAACGGATGAGCTTGGCGATTGACTTGGGAACAGTATCGACTTGCCCAGGGCAAATGATACTTAACTGTTTGAAGCGTGCGATCAATCCTTCAGCGTCGCTCCCCTGTTGTGTGAGATTCCAGAACTCGTTTTCAAGTCATAACAAAATTGATACATCGACATTAAACCTAACGTCTAATTTGTGTGTATCTAGTCCTTGCTATATTGTTTTCATAGCATCATCTCCTTCAACCTGTAACATGTTTTAAAATAATGTCAACGCGAAAGCAAAGGCGAGTACACAAGTTTAGGCATAGTATACATATACGAATAAGTTTAAACAATCCTCATGGCAACCAAATCTATACAAGAGCAATATCAAGGCATGCAATACTAATAATCAAACCCTTAACGCAATCACGATGTTTTAACATGACCTCACGAATAACACGATGGAGGTGGATGCGTGAATTCCTATAGCGCTAAGCATGTCAAACAAAGGCTAAAAATAGTTAATGACTAAAGCATAGCATAACGAATATCCAAGACAAGCATCAAGTCTAAGATTCAAGTTTTCATGTATATGGGATCGTTTGTGTGTTTCATAAAGTTTAAGTGTTCATGATTTTGTATATGGAAACATGTTACACCTGAAAAGTGTTATAAACAAAACTGGGTCGAGTGTACTCACGGTTTTGCTAAGTCTTTTCTACACTTGACAATCCGTGAAGACGTTGGTTCGAGGATGACGCCTAATTATCCTACAAGAGGAAACGAGGCGTATGTGTATAGAGTTTCAACGGGAGATTAGGAGTATTCGAGCATGATTAAAATAAGTTTGATAAAGTATTATGATACGAAAGTATTCACTAAGATGTAACACTCTTCTTGACACTATAGTAACTTTTACGAGTTGGATGTGATTTCATAGGCTCGGGACCTATTAGAATCGTGACAAGGAATTACATACTTTAGTGTTAAACTTTATAACTTGATAGGTGATTATAAGTTCATTATCGAGGTTTCGGTTTTAGAATTATAATATAGTTATATATATATTATAATCATGTAGGAGGTGGGAGGATGAACCATCCACTTTGAAACCTCTTGGTATCATGTAAGTCAAGTAGGAGGTGGGAGGATAAACCATCCACTTTGAACCTCGGATTGTGTTCACCACTACACAAGTTATCATTGGTAAAAGGAGGGTTCAAGAACATGATATACAAGAATATAAATGACAAGAATAATAAGGTGACATCTAGATACCAAGTAGCCAAGTGTAGAACAACCCGGTGAGCACACAAGGACAATCGTCAACGGCTAGGCGGGGTTGTGACACTTTAAGTCTAGCAAAATATCTTGGGATCTTGATGAAAATCATCAAGTGATGTGTGGTCTCATGTTAGGATAGCCCAAGCTTCCTTGGTGGACACACGTGAACAAGTTTAAGAACTTGCATCACTTGTGAGCTCAATGCTCTTCAAAAACAGAAAGTTTGGAGTGATTAAACACTCCTATATACAAGTTTAACAACCTAGGTTAGTCCCCATAATAATACATGTGATTAGGAGTTCAAGAACACTAGGATGAATGAGAAAAGTATGAGATTAAATAAGTTTATAAGAACATAAAGTAAAACAGTCCACTTTGGAACCTTTTTCTGGTCATTCCAGAGCTTGGCTTTCCATGTAAAACAAATGGAAATGATCCTTAGGTTAATCCAAGCAAGTGGGAAAAAGAATGAGGTGATTTGGTTGAGTTTTGAGCAAGTTATGCTCACTTTTGTAAGAGTGTATGAATCTGTCTTGTGCTTAGATTCAGCTGCGAATTTAGAGTTTTTTGAGAGTGTTTTAGTGTTGCAAAAGTGGAAAAGTGGCTGGGATTAGTGTGGTATTTAAAGGAAAGGATTAGGGTTAATGTTCAATGGGATTAAATGCAATTAGGTGGAAAAAAAAGCCAAAAATCAGCCAATGGCTGGCTGAAAAGAAGTGGGCTGCGGACACATGATTTGGGTGTAACTTTGGTTATATTCAGTTGAATTGTGTATATATTTTTTTTATGTTGACTGTTAAGTCCCTAGTGTAATAATAACATTTAGTTTAGTAATAAAAAAACAAAAAAAGCTTATCCAGCCACATTTTGTGAATTGTGATCGGCCATAAGGCCATCTCATAACCTTACAAGTTTGACTAAAATAAAGTATATTATGTATAATTAATTATTAACCATACATAATTTATTAACCATACATATACATTAATGTTTTATTTATACAAAACACGAAATTAAATAAGTTCTTATAACATAAGGTATAGGTTGTGCATTGTGAACGTATAATCAAGTGTTTGTACGTACAGGGTATCTAGAATCACGTATTGAGTGTAAGTTACATAAGTGTCTACTAGTGTACGAGTATGTATAAGGATTAAATGTTTAAGCATGCAAAAATAAACGAGGTATAATTCGTAGGAAATAATTAATTTTATTACTAGTTTAATTAATTAATTTAATTAGCGAATAGGTAATTGTATTTTCGTAACGAATTTAGTTTAATGATTACGAGTTTCACGTTTAAGTCTCGATTACGCATACATACCATGTTTGCAAGTTATCACACGTTTACGATTGAGAGTACCACGAATACGTTTACATGTTTAAAGTATGAACAAGTATAAGTGTAACAAGATTATGATGAACACAACATGAATAAAATACGAGTTTCTCATTACGATCCAAGTCTCGGTTTACAACGTTTACAACAAAAGACGAATACAAGATACAACGATTACAGAAAATAGAAGTACGGTACAAGGTTTCCAAATATAGAAAGTATAGAAACGCGGGGCGTTACAGTCTCCCCTCCTTTAGGAAATTTCGTCCCGAAATTTAGGAAGATGTAACGAAGAGATATGGATACTTAGTCTTCATATCACTTTCAAGTTCCCAAGTGAATTCGGCGCCATGTTTACCTTCCCATCGAATCTTGACAATAGGAATACGACTACGCCTCAGTTGCTTGGTTCCTCGGTCCATGATTTCGACCGGTTTCTCCACGAAGTGCAAAGTATCATTGATTTGAAGATCTTCGAGTGAAACTTGGAGTCCTTCTTCAGCTAGACACTTTTTCAAATTTGAAACATGAAACACAGGTATGCACGTTGCTGAGCGCTTGAGGTAGATCCAGTCAATACGCTACCTTGCCAATCCTTTCGAGAATCTTTAAAGGACCCACATAGCAAAGAGCGAGCTTGCCTTTCTTACCAAAACGAACAACACCTTTCCAAGGCAAAACCTTGAGAAGTACATGATCTCCTATGTTGAATTCCAAAGGTTTGCTTCTTCTATCATCATAGCTCTTTTGTCGGCTTCGAGCTTTAAGGAGATTATCACGTATTTTTAGAATCTTGTCCGTCGTCTCTTGTATAAGTTCGGGACCGGTGAGTTGTACGTCTTTGATCTCGTGCCAACAAATAGGCGAACGACACTTGCGACCATAAAATGCTTCAAATGTATCCATTTGAATACTTGCATGATAGCTGTTATTGTATGAGAATTCTACCAAGGGTAAGTGCGAATCCCAGTTGCCGCCAAAATCGATTACGCATGATCGAAGCATATCCTCTGTAGTTTGGATAGTACGCTCGGTCTGACCATCAGATTGAGGATGAAAGCGGTGCTAAGATTCAAACGAGTGCCAAGGGCGGATTGGAAAGTTTGCCAAAGGCGAGAAGTGAAACGAGCATCACGATCAGAAATAATAACAAGAGGAGTACCGTGACGACTAATGATTTCACTCGTGTAGATACGAGCCAATTTCTCGACTTCGTAATCTTCACGAATGGCGAGGAAGTGTGCGGATTTGGTCAAACAATCGATGATAACTCAAATGCTGTCGTGACCAGACGAGGTACGAGGCAATTTCGTGATGAAATCCATGGCTATGCTCTCCCATTTCCAAACAGGAATTTCTGGTTGTTCGAGTAAACCGGAGGGACGTTGATGTTCTGCCTTGACTTTGGAACACGTAAGGGATTTGGAGACGAAGAGAGCGAAATCACTTTCATTCCAGGCCACCAATAGGATGCGCGCAAGTCATGGTACATCTTATCAGCTCCAGGAGAACGGAGTATCGGGATTTGTGGCTTCGTCCATCAAAGTAATCCAAAGATTGAGACGATCGGGAATCCAAATGCGACTATGGTAGTAAAGAATACCATCAGGCTTAGCTTCGGGTGGATTTTCAATTCCACAATTCAACTAGTTATCGAGGTTACCCTCGTTAATGACGGCAAATTGTGCTTATCGAATCAACTCGTTGAGTTTTCCCACGATTTGGTAGCATTGAGCACTCTTGACATGAGTCTTACGACTAAGTGCATCAGCCACGACATTCGCCTTACCAGGGTGGTAGTGGATATCACAGCCGTAGTCGTTTAACAATTCTACCCAACGACGTTGATGCATGTTGAGTTCCTTTTGATCAAAGATGTGTTGGAGGCTCTTATGGTCGGTAAAGACCGTACACTTTGTACCATAAAGGTCGTGTCACCAAATCTTTAATGCAAAAACAACTGCACCAAGTTCAAGGTCGTGAGTAGTATAGTTTTTCTCATGAATTTTGAGTTGTCTCGATGCGTAAGCGATTACTTTGTCCCGTTGCATGAAAAGCAAACCAAGACCCGGTTAGAGGCATCATAATACACGACGAAATCGTCGTTCCCATCGGGGAGAGTGAGGATAGGAGCATTACAAAGCATGTCCTTGAGCGTTTAGAAAGATTCCTCTTGTTCGGGACCCAAATAAAAGGTTTATCTTTTGAGTCAACGAATTCAAAGGAACGACAATCTTCGAGAAGTTCGAGAGGAAACGGGATAATACCCAGCTAGGCCAAGAAACGAACGAATTTAGAGGGCGACTAGGTGCAATCCAATTCTTCACAGCTTCTATCTTTGCAGGGTCAACATGAATACCAAGTTCATTGACGGTGTGACCTAAGAATTGAACCTCTTTTAGCCACAAATTCACACTTGGAGAATTTGGCATAAAGACGTTCGGTTTGCAAAAGCTGAAGAATAAGATGCAAATATCGTCCAAGTTCTTCTTTCGTCTTGAGTAGATTAGGATATCGTCGATGAATACAATGACGAAATGATCGAGAAAAGGCTTACACACACGGTTCATGAGATCCATAAACACTGCAGAGCGTTGGTCAAACCAAAAGGCATGACCATGAACTCGTTGTGTCCATAACGTGTGCGAAATGCAGTTTTGGTACATCTTCCTCGGAAACCCGAAGTTCATGATGCCAGAACGGAGTCAACCTTTGAAAAGCACTTCGCGCCTTGCAATTGATCGAAGAGATGGTCAACACGAGGAAGTGGGTATCGGTTTTTGACTATAATTTTAATGAGCTCACGATAATCAATGCACATCCGAAAAGACCCATCTTTCTTCTTGACGAACAACACGGGAGCGCCCAAAGGGGAAGTACTAGGGCGTATAAAGCCTTCATCAAGAAGCTCTTGAAGTTGGCTTGATAGCTCTTGCATCTCCGAGGGTGCTAAACGATAGGGAGCTTTCGCAACAGGACTTGCGCTAGGGATCAGATCAACACGAAAATCGATAGCTCGAGGAGGCGGAGGACCAGGGAGATCCTCGGGGAAAACAGAAGGAAACTCACAAACGACAGGAACATCACTTATGCTAGGACCATTGTCTTTCTTTTCCACAATGTGGGCGAGAAAGGCAAAGTACTCCTTACGCAAGTACTTGTTCGCTTTGATGCATCGACATAAGCTTGAGACCCTTAGAAAGTTTCTCACCACAGACGTGTAAAGAGTCACCTTGAGGTAGGGGAAGACGAATGAATTTCTCAGAACAAACGACTTCAGCACGAACTCACTTAAGCCAGTCCATGCCTACTATGACGTCATAGCTACGCATTTGCATTGGTATGAGGTCGATGGAAAACTTATGATCGTTTAAGATGAGGGAGCAACCAGAAAGAAAAGAGTCAATGGAGATGGTCTTACCATTAGCGATTTCGAAAGCAAAAGGATTAGGCATCTTAGTTCATTCGCGCTTAAGCAAGGGTTCAAATTCAATGGATACAAAACTTCTATCAGCGCAGTATCAAACAGACAAGTAGCATAGATATGGTTCACAAGGAACGTAACAGTGATGACATATTCGAACTTTGGGCTTGAGCTGAGGTGAGAACGAAAGCTCGTCCTTTCACAGGTTCGGTTGTTGTTGCTGCTGGTTGTTGGTGCGTTTCGGGCAAACGTTGGAGAAATGGTTAGGATCACCACAATTGTAGCACGTTCGACCAGGTGTAGCTTGGGTTTGGCGGTTTGGGTTAGGATTGGATAAAAGGGCTTGGGTTTGCTGGTTCTGGGGTAGGCTACAGTAGTTGGAGAGGTGTCCAAACCTATTACAGTTGGCACATTTTCGGCACGAGGTGCCAACAGGGTGATGGTAGTTCAAGTGGTACACTTGGGGTGAGAGCCAATGTAACCTTGTCTAGGTTGGTTGGTGTTTTGGGTAGTGGCGACGGCGTTTAGTGGTGCAGGGGTAGGCGGAGTGACGACCGCATTGTTTTGAGAAGAAGCCTTCCGCTTCTTGTTCTTGTTGTGGGGCTTTTTGGCTGGAGGGGTAGGTGATTCGGTGGTGTTGGCAATGGCTTGGTGCGCATGCTTCGTAGGGACCTTGTCGTAGGCCCCTGAAGGATGCAATTATGGTTGAGTTGTAGGGTTATGGCATAGGCTTCCTCGAGGGTTTTCGGGTTGGCTGCGGCTACATGGTTAATGATCACCGCTGAGAGGCAACGGATGAGTTTGGCGATTGACTTGGGAACAGTATCGACTTGCCCAGGAAATGATACTTAACTGTTTGAAGCGTGCGATCAATCCTTCAACGTCGCTCCCCTGTTGTGTGAGATTCAAGAACTCGTTTTCAAGGTTCTGGGTCTCGTGGGGAGGACAGAATTGCTCCTTCATGAGCTCCTTATGCTCTTCCCAAGGCATCGCGTGGGCCGCTTTGTTGCCACGCGTGTTTTGCTCGGTGGTCCACCACTCAAGGGCTCTCTTGAGAAAGACCCTGGTGGCATTAAGGGTTCGGAGTTCCTCAGGCCAGCCGCCCTGAAGGAAGATAAGCTCCATTGAATCAAACTAATTGATCATGGCGGTAACACCGTCCATGCCTGTTAATTCCACTGGTTTACAAGCCATTAAATGCTTGAATTGGTAAGATGGTTTGGGGGTATCGGCTTTGGAATCAGCGGATGATTTAGGTGTGGCTTCGGCGTGTATGGTGTGGATTTGGCTAACAATGTCAGGTATGACCTTAGCCATTTGCCCTGCCATTTGCTCCGAAACGAGCCCAATCAGTTCTTGCTTCGATATCGAGTCCTCGTTGTTGGATTCCTTCTGGGAATCCGTCTTCTTGGACTTCTTGAGGCGGTTCAACGAGTTACAGAAAGGAGGCATCTAGAGGTTGTAAACAAGACAAAAGCATGAGACTTGATTGTAATAAAGAAAATAGGTTTTGCATGCATGAGTATGAATAAAGTTCACATAAGTTTCACGTAAATTCATGAATTCAACAAGTATAGCATGTATAATCACGTATGAATACGAATGAAGAGTATAAATTTAGTTTGTTCACGAGGATTAGTTTTGTTTTTTGATTGCGATAAACGTGCGAGTGTGCAACGGTTCGAAATGAATAAGGTAACAAGTATAAAATCACACAAAATTGAGATAACATAAAAGATAGGCTCATTAAAACATAGGATTGTTTCGGGTAGAGAAACGTCGACTATTCCAAAGTGAATCGAAGATCCTTTCAAATTATAGATACGTGCTTTGGCCTATAGGTAAAACACACTCGTCGAGAAGCGATTAACGGCATTTTACCCTTCCAGTTACTACAAGTCTCTAACCAATCGAAAAGTTGAGACTTTGGCGAGATTGAAAATCGAGGAACGGGACTAGTTGACAAGGTACGGGTTTCACCCCTAACTTGACAACATCGTACCCTAGGTGTGGTTTGTTTCTTACTTAACGAGGAGCAAATTCCGACTCGTTTGTAAGAGCACTAGAGTATGAAACGGAAGTTTTCCATCAAGATGTGGATATCACTCCTAGCTTGATGGCGTAACTTCGTGAAAAATCGAATACGTGGAATAAGGGATTTCACCAAAAATTGTTAACCATTGGGTCTATTTTGGTGCAAATCGTCACATTTGCATTACGAGTGTCTTCAAGTGTATATTGTGTAAAATGCCTTAGGAAAGGCATGTTATAAACATTAGGACCAAAAAGATATGGAAAAAGCAAGTAGAAAGAATAAAATTTTAAGCATGATATAGGAATGGTCAAAATGGGACACTTAAACTATAGACTAGGTCGAACATGGCAATTCTACCTAATTCCCTATAGTTATGGCTCTGATACCAATCTGTCACGCCCCAACCGATGGCGGAAACATCGGGATGAGACGAAAACGAGATTACCCATTGCTCACAACATTAATAAGTGATAATAATTAATAAAACCATATTTAATTTCATAAGAATTGTCAAATACATCAATGTAACAAAACAAAGAAACAACATAACATTTGCAAAGTCATAACAAAATTGATACATCGACATTACACCTAACGTCTAATTTGTGTGTATCTAGTCCTTGCTATATTGTTTTCATAGCATCATCTCCTTCAACCTATAACATGTTTTAAAATAATGTCAATGCGAAAGCAAAGGCGAGTACACAAGTTTAGGCATAGCATACGTATACGAATAAGTTTAAACAATCCTCATGGAAACCAAATCTATACAAGAGCAATATCAAGAATCAAACCCTTAACACAATCACGATGTTTTAACATGACCTCACGAATAACACGATGGAGGTGGATGCGTGAATTCCTATAGCGCTAAGCATGTCAAACAAAGGCTAAAAATAGTTAATGACTAAAGCAGAGCATAACGAATATCCAAGACAAGCATCAAGTCTAAGATTCAAGTTTTCATGTATATGGGATCGTTTGTGTGTTTCATAAAGTTTAAGTGTTCGTGATTTTGTATATGGAAACATGTTACACCCGAAAAGTGTTATAAACAAAAGTGGGTCGAGTGTACTCACGGTTTTGCTAAGTCTTTTCTACACTTGACAATCCATGAAGACGTTGGTTGAGGATGACGCCGAATTATCCTACAAGAGGAAACGAGGCGTATGAGTATAGAGTTTCAACGGGAGATTAGGAGTATTCGAGCATGATTAAAAATAAGTTTGATAAAGTATTATGATACGAAAGTATTCACTAAGATGTAACACTCATTCTTGACACTATAGTAACTCTTACGAGTTGGATGTGATTTCATAGGCTCTGGACCTATTAGAATCGTGACAAGGAATTACATACTTTAGTGTTAAACTTAATAACTTGATAGTTGATTATAAGGTCATTATCAAGATTTCGGTTTTAGGATTATAATATAGTTCCATATAGTTATATAATCATGTAGGAGGTGGGAGGATGAACCATCCACTTTGGAATCTCTTAGTATCATGTAAGTCAAGTCGGAGGTGGGAGGATAAACCATCCACTTTGAACCTCGGATTGTGTTCACCATTACACAAGTTACCATTGGTAACAAGGAGGGTTCAAGAACATGATATACAAGAATATAAATGACAAGAATAATAAGGTGACATCTAGATACCAAGTAGCCAAGTGTAGAACAACCCGGTGAGCACACGAGGACAATCGTCAACGGCTAGCGGGGTTGTGACACTTTAAGTCTAGCAAAATATCTTGGGATCTTGATGAAAATCATCAAGTGATGTGTGGTCTCATGTTAGGATAGCCCAAGCTTCCTTGGTGGACACACGTGAACAAGTTTAAGAACTTGCATCACTTGTGAGCTCAATGCTCTTCAAAAACAGAAAGTTTGGAGTGATTAAACACTCCTATATACAAGTTTAACAACCTAGGTTAGTCCCCATAATCATACATGTGATTAGGAGTTCAAGAACACTAGGATGAATGAGAAAAGTATGAGATTAAATAAGTTTATAAGAACATAAAGTAAAACAGTCCACTTTGGAACCTTTTTCTGGTCATTCCAGAGCTTGGTTTTCCATGGAAAACCAATGGAAATGATCCTTAGGTTAATCCAATTAAGTGGGAAAAAGAATGAGGTGATATGGTTGAGTTTTGAGCAAGTTATGCTCACTTTTGTAAGAGTGTATGAATCTGTCTTGTGCTTAGATTCAGCTGCGAATTTAGAGTTTTTTGAGAGTGTTTTAGTGTTGCAAAAGTGGAAAAGTGGTTGGGATTAGTGTGGTATTTAAAGGAAAGGATTAGGGTTAATGTTCAATGGGATTAAATGCAATTAGGTGGAAAAAAAAGCCAAAAATCAGCCAATGGCTGGCTGAAAAGAAGTGGGCTGCGGACACATGATTTGGCCGTAACTTTGGTTATATTCAGCTGAATTGTGTATATATTTTTTTATGTTGACTGTTAAGTCCCTAGTGTAATAATAACATTTAGTTTAATAATAAAAAAAAAAAGCTTATCCAGCCGCATTTTGTGAATTGTGATCGGCCATAAGGCCATCTCATAACCTTACAAGTTTGACTAAAATAAAGTATATTATGTATTAATTAATTTATTAACCATACATATACATTAATGTTTTATTTATACAAAACACGAAATTAAATAAGTTCTTATAATATAAGGTATAGGTTGTGCATTGTGAACGTATAATCAAGTGTTTGTACGTATAGGGTATCTAGAATCACGTATTGAGTGTAAGTTACATAAGTGTCTACTAGTGTACGAGTATGTATAAGGATTAAATGTTTAAGCATGCAAAAATAAACGAGGTAGAATTCGTAGGAAATAATTAATTTTATTACTAGTTTAAATAATTAATTTAATTAGCGAATAGGTAATTGTATTTTCATAACGAATTTAGTTTAACGATTACGAGTTTCACGTTTAAGTCTCGATTACGCATACATACCATGTTTGCAAGTTATCACACGTTTACGATTGAGAGTACCACGAATATGTTTACATGTTTAAAGTATGAACAAGTATAAGTGTAACAAGATTATGATTAACACAACATGAATAAAATACGAGTTTCTCATTACGATCCAAGTCTCGGTTTACAACGTTTACAACAAAAGACGAATACAAGATACAACGATTACAGAAAATAGAAGTACGGTACAAGGTTTCCAAATATAGAAAGTATAGAAACGCGGGGCGTTACAGTCTCCCCTCCTTTAGGAAATTTCGTCCCGAAATTTAGGAAGATGTAACGAAGAGATATGGATACTTAGTCTTCATATCACTTTCAAGTTCCCAAGTGAATTCGGCGCCATGTTTACCTTCCCATCGAACCTTGACAATAGGAATACGACTGCGCCTCAGTTGCTTGGTTCCTCGGTCCATGATTTCGACCGGTTTCTCCACGAAGTGCAAAGTATCATTGATTTGAAGATCTTCGAGTGAAACTTGGAGTCCTTCTTCAGCTAGACACTTTTTCAAATTTGAAACATGAAACACAGGATGCACGTTGCTGAGCGCTTGAGGTAGATCCAGTCAATACGCTACCTTGCCAATCCTTTCGAGAATCTTGAAAGGACCCACATAGCGAAGAGCGAGCTTGCCTTTCTTACCAAAACGAACAACACCTTTCCAAGGCAAAACCTTGAGAAGTACATGATCTCCTATGTTGAATTCCAAAGGTTTGCTTCTTCTATCATCATAGCTCTTTTGTCGGCTTCGACCCTTTAAGGAGATTATCACGTATTTTTAGAATCTTGTCCGTCGTCTCTTGTATAAGTTCGGGACCGGTGAGTTGTACGTCTCCGATCTCGTGCCAACAAATAGGCGAACGACACTTGCGACCATACAATGCTTCAAATGTATCCATTTGAATACTTGCATGATAGCTGTTATTGTATGAGAATTCTACCAAGGGTAAGTGCGAATCCCAGTTGCCGCCAAAATCGATTACGCATGATCGAAGCATATCCTCTAGAGTTTGGATAGTACGCTCGGTCTGACCGTCAGATTGAGGATGAAAGCGGTGCTAAGATTCAAACGAGTACCAAGGGCGGATTGGAAAGTTTTCCAAAGGCGAGAAGTGAAACGAGCATCACGATCAGAAATAATATTAAGAGGAGTACCGTGACGACTAATGATTTCACTCATGTAGATACGAGCCAATTTCTCGACTTTGTAATCTTCACGAATGGCGACGAAGTGTGTAGATTCGGTCAAACGATCGATGATAACCCAAATGTTGTCGTGACCTGACGAGGTACGAGGCAATTTCGTGATGAAATCCATGGCTATGCTCTCCCATTTCCAAACAGGAATTTCTGGTTGTTCGAGCAAACTAGAGGGACGTTGATGTTCTGCCTTGACTTTGGAACACGTAAGGCTTTTGGAGACGTAGGGAGCGATATCACGTTTCATTCCAGGCCACCAATAGGATGCGCGCAAGTCATAGTACATCTTATCAGCTCCAAGATGAACGGAGTATCAGGATTTGTGAGCTTCGTCCATCAAAGTAGTCCGAAGATTGAGACGATCGGGAATCCAAATGCGACTATGGTAGTAAAGAATACCATCAGGCTTAGCTTCGAGTGGGTTTTCGTTTCCACAGTTAACTCGTTATCGAGGTTACCCTCGTTAATGACGGCAAATTGTGCTTGTCGAATCAACTCGTTGAGTTTTCCACGATTTGGTAGCAACGAGCACTCTTGACACGAGTCTTACGACTAAGTGCATCGGCCATGACATTCGCCTTACCAGGGTGGTAGCGGATATCACAGTCATAGTCGTTAACAATTCTACCGAACGATGTTGACGCATGTTGAGTTCCTTTGATCAAAGATGTGTTGGAGGCTCTTATGGTCGGTAAAGACCGTACACTTTGTACCATAAAGGTAGTGTCGCCAAATCTTTAATGCAAAAACAACTGCACCAAGTTCAAGTTCGTGAGTAGTATAGTTTTTCTCATGAATTTGAGTTGTCTCGACGCGTAAGCGAGTTACTTTGTCCCGTTGCATGAGAACGCAACCAAGACCCTGGTTAGAGGCATCGCAATACACGACGAAATCGTCGTTCCCATGGGGAGAGTGAGTATAGGAGCTTTACAAAGCATGTCCTTGAGCGTTTGGAAAGATTCCTCTTGTTCGGGACCCTAAACAAAAGGTTTATCTGTTTGAGTCAACGAAGTCAAAGGAACGGCAATATTCGAGAAGTTCGAGATGAAACGGTGATAATACCCAGCTAGGCCAAGAAACGAACGAATTTCAGAGGGCGACTTAGGTGCAATCCAATTCTTCACAGCTTCTATCTTTGCAGGTCAACATGAATAACAAGTTCATTGACGGTGTGACCTAAGAATTGAACCTCTTTTAGCCAAAATGCACACTTGGAGAATTTGGCATAAAGACGTTCGGTTTACAAAAGCTGAAGAATAAGACGCAAATGTCGTCCATGTTCTTCTTTCGTCTTAGAGTAGATTAGGATATCGTCGTGAATACAATGACGAAATGATCAAGAAAAGGCTTACACACACGGTTCATGAGATCCATAAACACTGCAGAGCGTTGGTTAAACCAAAAGCATGACCACGAACTCGTAGTGTCCATAACGTGTGCAAAATGCGGTTTTGGGTACATCTTCCTCGGAAACCCAAGTTGATGATGCCAGAACGACGTCAACCTTTGAAAAGCACTTCGCGCCTTGCAATTGATCGAAGAGATCGTCAATACGAGGAAGTGGGTATCGGTTTTTTATGTAAGTTTATTGAGCTCACGATAATCAATGCACATCCGAAAAGACCCATCTTTCTTCTTGACGAACAACACGGGAGCGCCCCAAGGGGAAGTACTAGGGCGTATAAAGCCTTTATCAAGAAGCTCTTGAAGTTGGCTTGATAGCTCTTGCATCTCCGAGGGTACTAAACGATAGGGAGCTTTCGCAACAGACTTGCGCCATGGAACAGATCAATTCGAAAATCGAAGCTCAAGGAGGCGGAGGACTAGGGAGATCCTCGGGGAAAACAGAAGGAAACTCACAAACGACAGGAACATCACTTATGCTAGGACCTTTGTCTTTCTTTTCCACAACGTGGGCGCGAAAGGCAAAGTACTCCTTACGCAAGTACTTGTTCGCTTTGATGCACGACATAAGCTTGAGACCCTTAGAAGGTTTCTCACCACGACGTGTAAAGAGACACCTTGGGGTAGGGGAAGAGAATGAATTTCTCAGAACAAACGACTTCAGCCGAACTCGCTTAAGCCAGTCCATGCCTACTATGACGTCAAAGCTACCCATTTGCATAGGTATGAGGTCGATGGAAAACTTATGATCGTTTAAGATTAGGGAGCAAGCAGAAAGAACAGAGTCAACGGAGATGGTCTTACCATTAGCGACTTCGACAAAAAGGATTAGGCATTTTAGTTCGTTCGCACTTAAGCAAGGGTTCAAATTCAACGGATACAAAACTTCTATCCGCGCCAGTATCAAACGGACAAGTAGCATAGATATGGTTCACAAGGAACGTACCAGTGATGACATCATTCGAACTTTGGGCTTAAGCTGAGGTGAGAACGAAAGCTCGTCCTTTCGCAGGTTTGGTTGTTGTTGCTGCTGGTTGTTGGTGCGTTTTGGGCAAATGTTGGCGAAATGGTTAGGATCGCCACAATTGTAGCAGGTTCGACTAGGTGTAGCTTGGGTTTGGCGGTTTGGGTTAGGATTGGTAAAAGGGCTTGGGTTTGCTGGTTCTGGGGTTGGCGATAGTAGTTGGAGAGGTGTCCCAACCTATTACAGTTGGCACATTTTCGGCACGAGGTGCCAACAGTGTGATGGTAGTTGCAAGTGGTACACTTGGGGTGAGAGCCAATGTAACCTTGTCCAAGTTGGTTGGTGTTTTGGGTAGTGGCGACGCGTTTAGTGGTGCAGGGGTAGGCGGAGTGACGACCGTATTGTTTTGAGAAGAAGCCTTCCGCTTCTTGTTCTTGTTGTGGGTCTCTTTGGCTGGAGGGGTAGGTGATTCGGTGGTGTTGGCAATGGCTTGGTGCGCATGCTTCGTAGGGACCTTGTCGTAGGACCCCTGAAGGATGCAGTTATGGTTGAGTTGGAGGTATGGCATAGGTTTCCTCGAGGGTTTTGGGTTGGCTGCGGCTACATGGTTCATGTTCACCGGTGAGAGGCAACGGATGAGCTTGGCGATTGACTTGGGAGCAGTATCGACTTGCCCAGGCAAATGATACTTAACTATTTGAAGCGTGCGATCAATCCTTCAGCGTCGCTCCCATGTTGTGTGAGATTCCAGAACTCGTTTTCAAGTTTCTGGGTCTCGTGGGGAGGACAGAATTGCTCCTTCATGAGCTCCTTAAGCTCTTCCCAAGGCATCGCGTGGGCCGCTTCGTTGCCACGCGTGTTTCGCTCGTGGTCCACCACTCGAGGGCTCTCTTGCGAAAGACCCCAGTGGCATTAAGGGTTCGGAGTTCCTCAGGGCAGCCGCCCTGAAGGAAGATAAGCTCATTGAATTAAACCAATTGATCATGGCGGTAACACCGTCCATGCCTGTGAATTCCACTGGTTTACAAACCATGAAATGCTTGAATTGGTAAGATGGTTTGGGGGTATCGTCTTTGGAATCAGCGGATGATTTAGGTGTGGCTTCGGCGTGTATGGTGTGGATTTGGTTAACAATGTCGGGTATGATCTTTGCCATTTGCCCTGCCATTTGCTCCGAAACGAGCCCAATCAGTTCTTGCTTCGATATCGAGTCCTCGTTGTTGGATTCCTTCTGGGAATCCGTCTTCTTGGACTTCTTGAGGCGGTTCAAAGAGTTACGGAAAGGAGGCATCTAGAGGTTGTAAACAAGACAAAAGCATGAGACTTGATTGTAATAAAGAAAATAGGTTTTGCATGCATGAGTATGAATAAAGTTCACATAAGTTTCACGTACAACTCATGGATTCAACAAGTATAGCACATATAATCACGTATAAATACGAATGAAGAGTATAAATTTAGTTTGTTCACGAGGATTAGTTTTGTTTTTTGATTGCGATAAACGTGCGAGTGTGCAACGGTTCGAAATGAATAAGGTAACAAGTATAAAATCACACAAAATTGAGATAACATAAAAGATAGGCTCATTAAAACATAGGATTGTTTCGGGTAGAGAAACGTCGACTATTCAAAGTGAATCGAAGATCCTTTCAAATTAGAGAAATGTGCTTTGGCCTATAGGTAAAACGTTCTCGTCGAGAAGCGATTAACGGCATTTTACCCTTCCAGTTGCTACACGTCTCTAACCGATCGAAAAGTCGAGACTTTGGCGAGATTGAAAATCGAGGAACAAGACTAGTTGACAAGGTGCGGGTTTCACCCCTAACTTGACAACATCTTACCCTAGGTGTGGTTTGTTTCTTACTTAACGAGGAGCAAATTCCGACTCATTTGTAAGACCACTAGAGTATGAAATGGAAGTTTTCCATCAAGATGTGGATATCACTCCTAGCTTGATGGCGTAACTTCGTGAAAAATCGAATACGCGGAATGAGGGATTTCACCAAAAATTGTTGACCATTGGGTCTATCTTGGTGCAAATCGTCTCATTTGCATTCGAGTGTCTTCAAGTGTATATTGTGTAAAATGCCTTAGGAAAGGCATGTTATAAACGTTAGGACCAAAAAGATAAGGAAGAAGCAAGTAGGAAGAATAAAATTTTAAGAATGATATAGGAATGGTCAAAATGGTACACTTAAACTATAGACTAGGTCGAACATGGCAATTCTACCTAATTCCCTATAGTTATGACTCTGATACCAATCTGTCACACCCTAACCGATGGCGGAAACATCAGGATGAGACGAAAACGAGATTGCTCATTGCTCACAACATTAATAAGTGACAATAATTAATTAAACCATATTTCATTTCATAAGAATTGTCAAATACATCAATGTAACAAAACAAAGAAACACATAACATTTGCAAAGTCATAACAAAATTGATACATCAGACATTAAACCTAACGTCTAATTTGTGTGTATCTAGTCCTTGCTATATTGTTTTCATAGCATCATCTCCTTCAACCTGTAACATGTTTTAAAATAATGTCAATGCGAAAGCAAAGGCGAGTACACAAGTTTAGGCATAGCATACGTATACGAATAAGTTTAAACAATCCTCATGGCAACCAAATCTATAGAAGAGCAATATCAAGGCATGCAATACTAATAATCAAACCCTTAACGCAATCACGATGTTTTAACATAACCTCACGAATAACACGATGGAGGTGGATGCGTGAATTCCTATAGCGCTAAGCATGTCAAACAAAGGCTAAAAATAGTTAATGACTAAAGCATAGCATAATGAATATCCAAGACAAGCATCAAGTCTAAGATTCAAGTTTTCATGTATATGGGATCGTTTGTGTGTTTCATAAAGTTTAAGTGTTCGTGAATTGGTATATGGAAACGTGTTACACCCGAAAAGTGTTATAAACAAAAGTGGGTCGAGTGTACTCACAGTTTTGCTAAGTCTTTTCTACACTTGACAATCCGTGAAGACGTTGGTTCGAGGATGACGCCTAATTATCCTACAAGAGGAAACGAGGCGTATGAGTATAGAGTTTCAACGGGAGATTAGGAGTATTCGAGCATGATTAAAAATAAGTTTGATAAAGTATTATGATACGAAAGTATTCACTAAGATGTAACACTCGTTCTTGACACTATAGTAACTTTTACGAGTTGGATGTGATTTCATAGGCTCGGGACCTATTAGAATCGTGACGAGGAATTACATACTTTAGTGTTAAACTTAATAACTTGATAGTTGATTATAAGGTCATTATCAAGGTTTCGGTTTTAGGATTATAATATAGTTCCATATAGTTATATAATCATGTAGGAGGTGGGAGGATGAACCATCCACTTTGGAACATTTTAGTATCATGTAAGTCAAGTAGGAGGTGGGAGGATAAACCATCCACTTTGAACCTCGAATTGTGTTCACCACTACACAAGTTACCATTGGTAACAAGGAGGGTTCAAGAACCTGATATACAAGAATATAAATGACAAGAATAATAAGGTGACATCTAGATACCAAGTAGCCAAGTGTAGAACAACCCGGTGAGCACACGAGGACAATCGTCAACGGCTAGGCGGGGTTGTGACACTTTAAGTCTAGCAAATTATCTTGGGATCTTGATGAAAATCATCAAGTGATGTGTGGTCTCAAGTTAGGATAGCCCAAGCTTCCTTGATGGACATACATGAACAAGTTTAAGAACTTAATCACTTGTGAGCTCAATGCTCTTCAAAAAAGAAAGTTTGGAGTGATTAAACACTCCTATTTACAAGTTTAACAACCTAGGTTAGTCCCCATAATCATACATGTGATTAGGAGTTCAAGAACACTAGGATGAATGAGAAAAGTATGAGATTAAACAAGTTTATAAGAACATAAAGTAAAACAGTCCACTTTGGAACCTTTTTCTGGTCATTCCAGAGCTTGGTTTTCCATGGAAAACCAATGGAATAATCCTTAGGTTAATCCAAGCAAGTAGGAAAAAGAATGAGGTGATTTGGTTGAGTTTTGAGCAAGTTATGCTCACTTTTGTAAGAGTGTATGAATCTGTCTTGTGCTTGGATTCAGCTGCGAATTTAGAGTGTTTTGAGAGTGTTTTAGTGTTGCAAAAGTGGAAAAGAGTCTGGGATTAGTGTGGTATTTAAAGGAAATGATTAGGGTTAATGTTCAATGTGATTAAATGCAATTAATGGCTGGCTGAAAAGAAATGGGCTTGCGGACCACATGATCTGGCCATAACTTTGGTTATATTCAGCTGAATGTGTATATATTTTTTTTATGTTGACTATTAATTCCCTAATGTAATAATAACATTTAGTTTAATAAAAAAAAACAAAAAAAGCTTATCCAGCCACATTTTGTGAATTGTGATCGGCCATAAGCCATCTCATAACCTTACAAGTTTGACTAAAATAAAGTATATTATGTATTAATTAATTTATTAACCATACATATACATTAATGTTTTATTTATACAAAACACAAAATTAAATAAGTTCTTATAACATAAGGTATAGGTTGTGCATTGTGAACGTATAATCAAGTGTTTGTACGTATAGGGTATCTAGAATCACATATTGAGTGTAAGTTACACAAGTGTCTACTAGTGTACGAGTATGTATAAGGATTAAATGTTTAAGCATGCAAAAATAAACAAGGTATAATTCGTATGAGATAATTAATTTTATTACTAGTTTAATTAATTAATTTAATTAGCGAATAGGTAATTATATTTTCGTAACGAATTTAGTTTAACGATTACGAGTTTCACGGTTAAGTCTCGATTACGCATACATACCATGTTTGCAAGTTATCACACGTTTACGATTGAGAGTACCACGAATACGTTTACATGTTTAAAGTATATCAAGTATAAGTGTAACAAGATTATGATTAACACAACATGAATAAAATACGAGTTTCTCATTACGATCCAAGTCTCGGTTTACAACGTTTACAACAAAAGACGAATACAAGATACAACGATTACAGAAAATAGAAGTACGGTACAAGGTTTCCAAATATAGAAAGTATAGAAACGCGGGGGTTACAGGAGGAAACCTAATAAATATAGGAAAAAACCAATGTTTTAAAATCCGATTTTATACCGTACCAGATTTAGCTAAAAAACGGTTTAACGGGGTGTATCGGACGCTTAAACCGGGTGTACCGGGTGGTTTAAACCAGTTCTACCGGACGGTTCAATCGGTACAACCGACAGGTTTGAACCGGTTTTTAAAAAATTGGAAAAACCTTCTTGTGGGAATCGAACTCATGACCTATTGGTCCCAAAGTCTTATCTCACCTCCAAAATACCACTAGGCTATAAAACCATGGACTTCGAATCAATATTTAGTAATTGATTCTTCCATATGTAAACAATTAGTTTTTTCCCCGCCCGCGTTGCGGGGCACTAATTCGAATATTTTTTTCTCATAACATGTAGGTTTGTTTTTCGGTTACTTGTACATACTACTCATAACACGATCTAAAAACCATTACATCGAGTCAATCAATTAAAACAAAGAACTATCATACTTTTGGTATAAAAAAAGCAAAAGATGGAAAAACTATCGTTTGGCACGAATAAAAATTACATCGAGCCAACCAATTAAAACAAAACACTACCCTAGTTTTGTAAAAAAAAACAATAAAATGAGTTTTACACTTGGGGCAAAATGTAATTTGACAGGGAAAAAACAAAAAACAATGGCAAACTATACATTCAAGCTGATGGCAAAATCGCAATTTGGCTAGGAGAAGGAAAAACCAAAACAAATGTCAAAAATGTAAATTTTAACGGGCAAAATCGTAATCTGGCTGAGCAATGGGAAAGTGCTGGCAGCCGCCTGGCTATTCCCCCTTTTTTCCCCGCCCGTGTTGCGGGGCACTAAGTCGAATATAATTTTACCGAGTAAACCAGTTAACAGAAACACACCGTAGCTTTGTAAAAAAAGGAATTAAAACGATCGCATGAGTATAATTTTATACTGGGGCAAAACCGTAATTTCACAGGACAAAGAAAACCAAAAAACGATGGAAAATTTGTAAACTTAAACTAAGGGCAAAATCGTAATTTGGCTAGAAGGGAAAACGAAAACAATGGCAAAACTGTAAATTTAAACGTGCAAATTGCAATTTGATTGAACCAATAGGAAAGCGCCAAACAGCTGCCTGGCACTGTTGGGCGCAGCCCATTTCAACCAATGGCAGGGAAACACTATTCCCTGCCATGGTTTTTGTTAATATAGTAAAAAATAAATAAATAAATAATTATATTAACTCAACATTCTTTTTTCTATTTTTCTTATATTTTTAATAATTATTAGTTTGTTATTACTAATTATTATATATAATATTTCCAGCATTTAACTTGTGCAAGTATATCTATAAATACGTTTTTTAAGTACTAGTTATTCAATTCGAAACCAACAACTTACAGTGCGGTGAAGATGATTTCTAGGATTCAAGGTACTCGAGTGAATTCTATACATCACCATTCACCAAATTGAATCGATTGGAGTTGATAAAACGTTTGAATCTGTCATAATTTTTTTGTTACCTTATAAGAGAAAAAAAAAGTTGGTTAAAATTGTAGAATTTGGGTGTCCGTTTAGAAATTTGTTGGGATTGAACCCTATACAAAAGAACAGATGATATAAAGCCAAATATTCTATCCGCGGTTTGGTCCAACTATCAGAGCTTACAACAACTGATCACCTAAACTCTGTCTTCCTAAGATCTGCTACCTTTACATCATTTGCTACAACAAATTGCCAAAGGTCTGTCAGAAGATAAGAAGCAGAGGATAGAGATCAGTGTTTACTAATCAATGTAACAGTGCTTTGCACTATCAGATAATAGACAACAGAGTTTCTAGTTAGTTATTTGTTTGTTTAATGCCACTATCAACCCTGACGTCATCAAAGATGCTCAGTAGTAAGATAGTTTAGTATAAATAGGTGAATCGATGTAACAGTTAAACTTGTCTATTAAAAGATCATTCACCAATTATCTTCTCTGAGTTTTTCTGTATTTTCAAATTGTTGTAATTAGCTGAGGGGGAGTTTGTGAATCACATGCAAAGTTTATAAACTTGAAAGCATGATGATGAAAACAAACGACCTTTACTTGTAGTAAAAGTTGTCCATCTTATTCCGCTGCATTTACTTTACAATTCAATCATTTTTCCATCTTTTGAAACAAAAACTACAAGTAATCAAACTCAGATCCTAATAATTGGTATAAAGAGCTTGGTCAATCAAAATTTGATTAAATTCAATTTGATTTGAAAGATCAGCTCTCTTTGCTAATCAATTTGTTAGTTTTACTTGAAAACAGAGTTGTATCACGTTCAAAGTTTTTAAAACACAAATATGTTGTAAACAAGCATAAATGTCTCAAAACACATCAGAATCCAACATTGGATATATGTTCAAACCACCGATGTTGAAACAAATGAATATTTCTTATGACAACATCGGATGGGTCACATACCAAGTTTGCAAAAAGGAGTTAGAAGCTACCCATCACATGTGAAAAATGGGTAGAAGTCCTCAAAAGGTTTTGAAATTATGCTAGACAAACAGATCAAGAGTAACATAAAATTTGGCATTAGTTTTCAAAATGAAGAACAAGTCATTGAACATGTTACAAAAATTAATTCTGAAAAGGTTGAAGTGGTTCCAAAGAATTTGGCTGGAAATAAGATAAAAATCACTGATAAAAATGGTAACAAAATTTCTCTTGAAAAACAAAAAAAAGTCTGCAACTTTTAAAGAAATTGAGAAATACCAATTCAAACCCACATGGTCAGATGAGTGTGATATTCTTGAAAATTTCAAGCCAGCGGACTTCTCAACCATTGAAGGTGTCAAGGCACCAAAGACTAGAATCATTCCCATCAAAGATCTTCCAGCAAAGGTTACAACATCTTTTGAGAAGAAATCAGATAAAAGAAAAAGGAAAAGATCAAACATTGTTTTGTGAATTTTGCAACAAGAGAAATCATGTCACTGAAAATTGTTTTCTTTTAAAAGCATATGACATTAACAGAACATGTGTGATCCCAAATGATTCAAAATACTTTGTCTGTGAAAAAACAAATCAACTAACTCATGAGTGTGTCTATCTTCAAACCTATGACCAAAAGGTAAAAGAGATAAAGGCAAAAGCTCTTGAGTGAGGAAGTTCAAGCTCTGCTAGAAATAATTCTAAGCAGACCTTAGAACTTGTTGAAATATCTGTCACCAAAATTATTGAACAAAATCTCTGTTCCCAGAGAGGTACAAGTGACAGATGCTCCACCTGCAAACAGGTATCCAAGAGGACATGGTCAACCAGTTTATCAAATGGTTCCTATGAGCTATGAAGGTTACAAAAACCTTCAAAGCCCAAAATGAATAAACATCCTCATTGTTACCAATATCTGACAGGAAATGGTTCACAATAGTGGATTCAAAGCAAAACTCAAACCACTGACCATGTTCTTAGATTTGAGAATGGACAATCTGTAACCCCATCCAAAGCCATTTTGGCTTTGGAATCTCATGTAAACTAATTGTTTACTTATGTGCAGGGATCTTCTACTTGCCTTGATAGTTTATGGTATGTAGATAGTGGAGGCTCCAGGCACATGACGGGATGTAGAGCCCTTCTCAAGGATTTCTTGGCTCATGGAGGGGGTGATATATCTTTTGGTAACAATTCAAAAGGGAAGGTGTTGCGATCAGGGTGTGTTCAGGCTGGGAATCTCAAATTTGAAAATGTTAACCTAATTGACAATCTAAAATTCAATCTTTTAAGTGTCTCACAAATGAGTGACAAAGGATATGGATCCTTCTTTACTAGGAAAACATGTCAAATTGTAGGACCAGAGGTTGTTAAAAAGATTAATCAAATCTTTGCTGAGAGCAAAGCACAACTTGTTACTCATAGGAGTGGCAATGTGTATGTGGTTGGTATGTTGAAAGATAACCATATATCTAATGCATGCCTGTTCTCAGTTGCTTCTAGCAAAGAGACAGGGTTATGGCACAGGAGACTTGGGCACACAAATCTGAAAACAATAACCACACTCTCTAAAAATTGTCTTGTCAGAGGTTTACCAAAAAAACAATTTACTTGTGAAGAACATTGTGGTTCCTGCTTAAAAGGTAAACAACATAAAAGTTCTTACAAGTCAATTGAAGAGTCCAAAACAACACAGTGTTTGCAACTGCTGCACATGGATTTGTTTGGCCCTGTGCAAATCATGAGTCTCACAAAGAGAAGGTATTGTTTGGTACTTTTTGATGATTTCTCAAGGTTTACATGGACCTTCTTTCTTCACTCTAAAGATGAAACTGCAGGCATTTTGCAAAATTTTGTAAAACACGGTGAAAAAAGCAATTTGACCTTCCAGTAAAAAATTTTAGAAGTGACAATGGGACAGAGTTTAGAAACAAGGAGTTAAATGCCTTCTGTGATTCAAAAGGGATTGTTAACAATATAACATCTCAAGGACTCAAGAACAAAATGGGGTTGTTGAAAGGAAAAACATAACTTTAATTGAATCAGCAAGAACTATGCTTGCAGATTCAGGTTTACCCTTGTCCTTCTGGGCAGAGGCTGTAAACACTGCTTGCTATATTCAGAACAGAGTTCTGATTAACCCTAGGCATCAAAAGAATACTTATGAATTGCTTTACAAAATCAAATATCTGATCTCATGTTTCAAAGTTTTTGGTTGTCCTTGTTTCATTTTGAACTTAAAAGATTCTATCTCTAAATTTGCAGCAAAGTTGATTGTGGTTATTTTCTGGGATACTCAACCACTGCCAAAGCCTACAGAGTTTTAAACTCTAGGACCAAGTGTGTTGAAGAAACTCTAAATGTGAAGTTCAATGAACTTTCATCTTTGAAAATCCCAGCAAACCCTGCTGAATTGTTTGACTTAGATAAATTTACATTTGAAGATGTGTCTGTCAAGACTAACCCTGCAGGTACACCACAATCATCAACACAAGAACAAGGATATGACTGCATACTTCCAAATTTCAAGATCAGTCCTTCAAGCAGAGGAGCAGATGTTAGTAACAATGGTGAAAGCTCTGTTGGTTCAACAGTGGTTAATACTCAATCCTCCGCCTGCTCTCAAAATCAAAACACTGTTGATAAAAATCCATCCAATGTGGATAAAAATCAACCACCATCACAACTATACCACCCATACCACCATTCCAATCAGAGGCTGGACCATCAAATTCACCAGCATAGGTTAGCTTAGATGATACACATTTACAAGCTTCACCTCAAAAGCAACTGTCCCATATCAAGGTGATTTGATCTTCCTCAAAAGCCATCCATTAAATCAAGTTATTGGCAACATCAATGAGGGTGTGCTCACAAGAAGCCAAACCCAAAACATTTGTCTTTTTGCTGGTTTTCTATCACTCACACAACCTGTCAAGTACCAAGAGGCACTAAAAGACAATAGTTGGGTAGAAGCTATGCAAGAGGAACTCCTTCAGTTTAAAAGACAAAAAGTTTGGAACTTGTACCATTGCCTAAGGATGTCAGTCCAATTAGCACAAAGTGGGTCTTCAAGAATAAAACAGATGAAAGGGGTATTGTTGTCAAGAATAAAGCAAGGCTCATGGTTCAAGGCTACAGACAAGAAGAAGGCATTGACTATGATGAGACCTTTGCTCCAGTAGCAAGGCTAGAAGCCATCAGACTGTTCTTAGCTTTTGCTGCCAATGACAAATCAAAGTGTTTCAAATGGACATCAAAAGTGCATTCTTGTATGGAAAGATCAAGAAGAGTGTATGTGTGTAACCTCCTGGATTTGAAGATGCATTTCATCCTGATCATGTTTACAGGTTAAACAAAGCACGGTATGGTCTAAAAAAGCACCCAGAGCCTGGTATGAAACTCTATCCACTTTTCTCTTATCCATAGTGGTTTTTCAAGAGGTAAAATTGATAAAACCTTGTTTTTAAAATGGAAAAGAAAAGATTTGATGCTTATTCAAATTTATATGGATGACATCATTTTTGGATCCACATGCACTGCCATGTGTGAAGAGTTCAGAAAACTTATGGAGCATAGTTTGAAATGAGTGCAATGGGTGAGTTGCAATGTTTTCTTGGTTTACAAGTCAAACAAATGCACAATGGCACTTTCATCCATCAAAATAAGTATGTCAAAGAACTGCTTAAAAAGTTTGATATGGATGATTGTAAACCTTGCAGCACACCCATGGCAACTTCCAAGCTTGTCACTATTGATGGTAAAGATGACCTTGTTGATCAAACACTTCATAGAAGCATGATTGGGTCTTTAATGTACCTAACTACATCAAGGCCAGACATCATGTTTGCCACATGTGTTTGTGCCAGATCACAGTCATTACCTAGAAAGTCTGATCTTATTGCTGTAAAAAGAATATTCAGATACATAAAAGGTGCTCCCACACTTGGTATCTGGTATCCTGCTACTGGGAACATTGAGCTTTCAGGTTACTCGTATAGTGATTTTGCTAGATTCAAAACAACAAGAAAGTCCACATCAGGAGGTATCCAATTCCTAGGTGATTGCCTAGTGTCTTGGCAAAGCAAAAAGCAAGTTGCAGTTTCCACATCCACTGCTGAGGCTGAATATATTGCTGCTGCAAGTTGCACTGCTCAAATCCTGTAGCTTCAAAATCAACTTTTGGATTATGGTATCATTGCTTTAAAGACTCCACTCAAGATTGATAGTCAAGCAGCAGAAAATATCATCAAAAATCCTATCTCTCACTCTACAACAAAACACATTGACATCAGACATCACTTTGTGAGGGATTGCTATGAAAAAGGTTTGATTTCTTTACAACATGTCTATACTAAGGATCAACTGGCAGATGTTCTAACAAAAGCATTGGACACATCTTCCTTTGAAAGCTTGATCTGTAGACTTGGAATGCTAAACATGGATTAAAAACAGTTTTCTGGTGATCCATGTGTAAATAACATAAAAATGTTTTTAGAAAATCAAAAATTCATCCTTGAAAATAGTTTAAAATTGAATTAATAAATCCTCAAAGTCTGTTTAAATCATTGATAGCATAAAACACTGATTGTTTATGAAAAGTCTATCCACTGTTAAAGTGTATCCTCTGATAGTGTCAAACACTGTTCACAATCCATTACCCATACCTTCAAATAGTGTTTTCCAACAAATGTCTTCCATTTGCAAGCAGAGGATACACGTGGTCAGACGTTATTCGTTAGTCGTTTGCATCAATGCCACGTCATCATCACTTTTTCAAAACCCTATAAAAACCATGTTCTATCCATAACAGAGTTTCCACTTTATCGTGTTGAATTCAAAATTCTCAAAACAATTTTCTCCAACCATGGCACCCAAAACTTTTACAAGGATCACAAATCAAGACAAGGTTTCAAAAACACAAGTAGAAGAGGTGGAGCAAATTTTACCAAAACAAAATGTTCAAACACAACCTCTTGCTACTGAGCCCACTGCTCTTGGTGATCAGGTCATTACAACCACTACCCTGAAACCCACACCAAAAATCTCCAAAAAAGAAACCAACAAGAGGTACCAGAAAGCCCACGAAACCCAAAAAGGGTCCTCTGGAAGATGAGATCCCAGAGGTTAACCCAGTGACAACACAAAAGTCACCACAAAACACTAGCTGCTACTTCTTCACATAGATGTTAGAAAGATCTCAACCTGACTTTAAAACTCCTCCTTCTTCCTCACAAAAGGAAAAAGTTCTAAACACAGGGACACCAAATTATGAAGCTCTGGACCCACTTGGATCCATCTTCCACAACCCCTCTCCCAGGGCAATGTCTCTTTCTGCACCACACCCTTCTCCAACTACATCCCTACCACCTGCTATGTTACCCTTGCTAAATTTCAATAGAGTTGGAACATACATTAACCGATTCTTCTCACCAACCTATTAATGAGAATATACTCCAACAAGTGACTGGGTCTGATTCTTTACTCCTTGCTAGCCCATCAGCAAATGAAGAGGATACATCCCTTGGGTTATAAGTAACCCTAGGTGATAGTTCAACAAGAGCAGCTACTACAATTGCTAAACTACCAAGTTTTCAATTGGACAATGGTTACATATATAAGACTCTGTTGAATGCAACCACTGTTAAGTCTACCAAGGTAACCTCTATTCTAGTGGGAAGTCCCCAGTTCCAAGATCAAGAGCATATATGTCTGAAACAGGTGTTGAAAACCCTGTTCATGATGATGTAGATATAACTACCACACTTGGTAGGAGTTCAGATGATCCTATTAAGTTAGGTGATGATCTAAAATACAAAGATTTAAGGAGAGAGTAACAAAGATAGAAAGTTTTGTTGATGAAATCAAAGATCTATTTAAGCAGATGATAGCTACACAGAGCCAACCCTCTATACATAACCACTGATGATCTCAAACAAGCCTTAAACCCTTTGTTTCAACAACAAAGATACTTTGCTTACCTTCAACACAAACATCAAATGCAAGAAAAGAGAAACATGGTTGATGCCAGATATATGGATACAATTGCGATATTAAGGCAATCAAGGCTCACATTCTTCAAACCACTTGTATAAATCCTCCTACAGTTATCTTGGTAAACACTGATGATGCCAAAAAGGGGGAGAAACCTCTACAGAAAGAAGTGCTAAAGCTTGAAAAAGATGCACAACCAACATGGATATCCCTAAGCCAGATGGGTCTTAGAAAATTGATGAAATAGAAAATTTCCTGGCTAGGGAAAGGATGAAGAATAAGATGAGGGTAAGGGATGAGATCAAAGTGTTGGTTGAAAAAAAGATGGCTCAACAAAGAGAAAAAGAAGAGGTTGGTACTTCCACAAAGAAGAGACATGTTAGAAAAACTAGGCAACCAACATCCACACCTTCTAAAACTAATCTGTTGCTACTCCAACCATTGAAACCTCTGCTCCTACAAAATCTCTTACACCTCCTCCACAAGCAAAACTTACTTCCACCACAACAGATTGTTAACCCATACCAACTACCCTAATCATTTTTCCTACATCCACCCAACCAATACCAACACCCACAAGGATTCCTGATCATCCACCATCACCTGCACCCGGTTCAAAAGGAGAAAGGTTACAAAGGTCATTAATGAAGATGAGATCATTCCTGCTCCACTTCCATTATCAGCACAACCTCTGACCTCCACATCAATTGTTCCTCAATCTTCCTTTCAAAAAGCTGATCAACCATTGAAGATAGTTCCTGCTGCAGTAAAATTTCCTCTTGATTTACCAGCTGTGAGGGCAGAAATCTTGTCTTTTTACTCTGAAGAAAAACCTGAGAAAAGACTCATTAATTCTATGGATGGCTATCCTAGACCAGCAAACATTGATGAATACTTACTACTCAAAGCCAAACAAGTAGAGGATATAGCCAAAAGGATACAGCAGGTAAAAGTTGTCACACCCCGACCCGCAGCGGAATAAAAGTCGGGGCATAATTGGGTTATCACCAAAGCTCATGATATTTACTAAGATGTTTCATATTTATTAAATTCAAATTACAAACTTAAATATCCTAAAACAAAATTCATACAATTACAAAGGAAAATGAAACTATATATTTATCCCAAAGCATAAACTTGTTTATTCTTCTAGGCCATCCTAAGTGTTTCATGTCTCGGCTGGATCACCTGTATCATGTGTAAAACGGGGGAGATTTTGGGTCAACAAAAGTTGGAGAGTGAACCTTGATAAAACATTTTAACTAATTTCTTGTTTTATTTAATAAAGAAAATTCGTGCATTAATCACATGTGAGCAAACATATATGTAAACAATCACAAACCACTTTGGATGAGTATATGACATGAAATGATGATGTATTTGAGATCAAGGCTCAATCAAACGGAGCCGATCTAATGAGGCTCCTGATGCTCAACCCGTATCCCACGGGGAACTGATGGGCCTAATGAAATGCGTGCACTGAAATGATAAATTTAATCTACATATAATTCACACAACAATCAATACACATTTGATCACGGATATGATGTATGCACAAGTGTTTAAATAAAATAAAAGGATAGTACGACACATGATACACCCCAAAACATGATTAAAACAGGGAATTGGTAGAGGTTCACTCACAATGGAAGCGTTTCTTGATGACGATGGATGCGCACGAATTTATGATTCAACCGACGGGGGAAAACTAACCTAAATAATAACGAAATTATTCGATAAATAAATAAATTTTATTTGAGATTAATATTTTTAATTAGTGCTCTTAATGATATTTTTAGATTTATTTTTATAAGTTTATTGCAAATTTTTAACCTTAGGAATCTTATTTTTAAGTATTTTTAAATAATTTTTAAACTTAAATAAATAAAAATAAGAAAACAGATTTTTAAAAAAATGTTGACCTTGACAGGTCTGACCGGTCGGATTGCATGACATTCAGGCGGCGAGTGAGGTTCGAACTCAGGACCTCTCGTATACGTGCACGCAGCTCTACCAACTGAGCTACGTGTCTAACCCGAAATATTCTCTGTTTTAATTATATATATATACTAAATAACTTTAACCTTATTTAGTTTTTATTAAAAATGATTTAATATGGCCGAAACCGGAACCCGGAATCGAACTCGGGACCTTCGGTTCGAGTGCACACAGCCCAACCAGTTGGGCTGTGTGTCTAATCTGTATAAACACTGGATTATATTAATTTTATATATATGCTATGAATTGATCTGAATAAGTTTAAAAATGTTGGTTTTATTTCAGAAAGTCGGAAACATGTGTGATTCGAACCCGGGACGTGTGTTTTGTATTTGCACACAGTCCACCGCTGGACTGTGTGTCTAACCCGGTTAAATACCCGTTTTTATTTATATTAAAACACTAACTCAACTTCATCGTTTTCACCATTCAAAATCCCGACAATGATTCCGACTGAATAAACTGATTAAACAGTTTTGATTACTGTGTTGAGCTATTAATTTACTAAACAAGAGATAGCAAGGAGGTTTAGATGATTATACCGGTTTTGAGAACAATGGTTTTCTGGTTTAGAAATTCTGGCGATATTCCGGCGAGTACGAAAATCTCCGGCGACGTGCTTTGAAAGGAATGAAGCTTCAGGAAGAGAGTGCGGTTCTGAGCGAAATGTTTACAAGGAGTTTGAGTGGGTATTTATAAGGGGGACATGCCGATTGGTAGGTGAGCGTCCCAGTTCCCTTTGAAGTCTATGACACATGCTCGCAGCATGTCTTCAAGGGTTTGGATGGTGCGTTCAGATTGACCATTAGTTTGAGGATGAAAAGCGGTACTGAGGTCTAATCGTGTACCCAAAGCGGTTTGTACGGCTCGCCATGTTCGTGAAGTGAAACGACCATCACGGTCTGAAATGATGCTTAATGGTACAATGACGGCTTACGATCTCGCTGATGTAGATACGAGCTAACTTCTCATTCTTGAAGTCCTCGCGAATCGGAATGAAATGAGATGACTTTGTAAGACGATCGATTATTACCCATATGGTGTCATGCCCACTGGAGGTGCGAGGTAACCCGGTAATGAAATCCATGGTTATGTTTTCCCACTTCCATACAGGTATTTCGGGTTGGACTAGCAGTGAAGGTCTTTGATGTTCAGCTTTTACTTTGGAACAGGTAAGGCACTTGGAAACAAAAACAGCGATATCCTTTTTCATGCCAGGCCACCAGTAGGTGTATCGTAGGTCTTGATACATCTTGTCGGCTCCTGGGTGTACAGGGTATCGTGTTTTGTGCGCGTCATTCATGAGGAAATCACGAAGGTTATCGCGATCAGGAATCCATATGCGGTTTAAATAGTATAGAATACCGTCAGATTTGGTTTTGATTTTTAGTTCAGCTCCACATGACAGCTCATCGCGTACGTCATTTTCTGTTACAGAAACATGTTGAGCTGCCCGAATTCGATCTTTGATGTCGGTTATGATTTGCGAACATAGAAGACGAATGGAGTTCGCATAACCTTTTCGACTGAGCGCATCGGCCACCACGTTTGCCTTGCCAGGATGATACCGAATTTCACAGTCGTAGTCGTTGAGAAGTTCGACCCATCTTCGTTGCCTCATATTCAACTCCTTCTGGTTGAAGATATGTTGGAGACCCTTGTGGTCAGTGTATATTTCACACTTGATACCGTAGAGGTAATGTCTCCATATCTTGAGAGCGAACAAAACAGCTCCAAGTTCCAGGTCGTGGGTGGTGTAATTCTTCTCGTGAACCTTGAGTTGCCTAGAGGCATAGGCTATCACTTTTCCTCTTTGCATCAATACACAGCCTAGCCCTTGCCCTGATGCGTCGCAATATACCACAAAGTCATCGCAACCCTCAGGGAGTGTGAGGATAGGTGCGTCACAAAGTTTTTGCTTTAGAGTTTGGAAGGCCTCCTCTTTCTTAGGTCCCCATATGAAGGGTTTTCCTTTATGAGTCAAGGCCGTGAGTGGTACAGCAATACGGGAAAAATTGGCAATGAAGCGTCAATAGTAACCAGCCAAACCAAGAAATGACCTAACTTCGGTAGGGGTACGTGGCGCTTGCCATTCCTGTACTGCCTTGATTTTTGAAGGATCGACATGAATTCCCTTGTCATTGACGACATGCCCAAGGAATTGTACTTCTCCTAACCAGAATTCGCATTTTGAGAACTTAGCGTAAAGCTTTTCAGTCCTTAAGAGTGTAAGGATGAGTCGAAGGTGTCGCTCATGATCGGATTTAGACTTGGAGTAAATAAGGATGTCGTCGATGAAGACTATGATGAAACGGTCGAGGTAGGGTTTGCATACCCTATTCATTAAATCCATGAAGACAGCGGGGGCGTTGGTTAAACCGAAAGGCATGACCATGAACTCGTAATGACCATAACGAGTCCGGAAGGCGGTTTTTAGGATATCTTCTTCGTGCACTCTGAGCTGATGATAACCAGAACGAAGGTCGATTTTTGAAAAGCAGGTGGCACCTTGAAGTTGGTCTAGGAGGTCATCAATGCGAGGCAGTGGATAGCGATTTTTAACCGTTAACTTGTTGAGTTCTCTATAATCGATGCACATGCGAAACGTTCCATCTTTCTTCTTCACAAAAAGAACAGGTGCACCCCAAGGCGATGAGCTAGGACGTATGAATCCTTTGTCAGTCAGCTCTTGCAGTTGACTGGCCAGCTCTTGCAGTTGACTGGCCAGCTCTTGCATTTCGGATGGGGCTAACCTATAAGGAGATTTTGCGACTGGTGTAGCGCTAGTATAAGATCAATGCGAAATTCGACTTCTCTCACAGGAGGAAGTCCTGAAATGTCGTCAGGAAAGACTTGTGGGAATTCCTTCACAATTGGGATATCTTCGAGTTTCCTCTCCTTGTTTCCCTTCTTGACGACGTGAGTTAGGAATGCGACATAGTTCTTGCGGAGATATCTTCGGGCTTGAAGGCAGGACATTAATTTGAGTCCTTTCGAAGGGGTTTCCCCAAAAATACGTAGTGTCTGACCGTCTGAAAGAGGAATGCGAATGAATTTTTCGTGGCACACCACTTCAGCGTGATGCTGGCTGAGCCAGTCCATACCGATTATAACATCGAAACTTCCCAACTTCATAGGAATAAGGTCAATTGGAAAATCGTGATCGTTTAGGGTGAGAGTACAATTGCATATAATAGAATTTAATGAAATGGGTTTTCTGTCAGCAACTTCCACCGTTAGAGATTCGATGAGATTAACACGAGGTTGGTCGAGGATAGGTTCAAATTCTAAGGACACAAAGCTCTTATCCGCACCAGTATCGAATAATATGGATGCATAACTACCACTGATGAGAAACGTACCGTTGACCATGTTGTTGTCAGTCCTGTCTTGGTTGGCATTGATATTGAAAGCTCTCCCTCTGGCAGGTGGGGGAGCTTGGTTAGCTTGGTTTACTGGGTTTGCGTGAGCTTGGGCATGGATGATGTTCACTAGGCGTGGGCATGTGTTCCTGAAGTGGTTTGGGTCCCCACAGTTGAAACAAGCTCGCATGGGTTGCATCATGGGGTAGTTGGGTTGGTAGTAAGGTTGGGCTGTGTGTTGTGAAGGTGGTAGAAGTAAGGGTTGTTGGGTTTGGCCCACTATCTGATTTTAGGTTTGGGTTGGAGGTTGATTGCGGTTCATTCGTTGAAGGATACGGCAGGTTTGGGTTGGAGGTTGATTGCTAACTCCATTGCGGCTTCAAGTGTTGCAGGCGATGTGCTTAAAACCGAATCTTGAATTTTCGAGGGGAGGCCTCGAATGTAGTGTTCAACTAAGCGGTACAAGGGGGTGAACAAATTTGGGATCATCTGGTTCAACTCGAGAAATCTCTTATTATATGAAGTGTGGTCTCCTTCCTTTTGTTTCAGTGCGTGGAATTCGTCTTCCAGCTTTTTTCGCTTCTTGGACAAAAGCGTCTTGTCATGAGTTCCCTTAACTCTTCCCATGTTAAGGCCATGGCATCTTTAACTCCTCGCTTACCCTTTTCCGTGTTCCACCAGGTAAGGGCTACCCCAAACATTCTTCCAGTCGCGTAACGTACCTTACGGTCCTCGGGACAATCGCAATTGAGGAAAGTGTTTTCCATTTCTTCAAACCAGTGAAGGAGGGCGGTAACACCTTCGGTCCCTTCATATTTTGGGGGATCGCAGGATTTGAAGTGTTTGTAGGTGCACTTGGGGGTTTTGGAAGGAGGGTTGGCGACGCTCTGGTCTTCTTGGTTCGGAGGGTTGATGGGATTAGCGGTGAGAGCTTGTTGAACTTGAAGCACGATGTCAGGAAGTACTGCGGCCATTTGTTTAGCAATTTGTGTGGCCAAGCGTTCGCTTGACTTCCCTGACTTTCTACCTCCACGTAGTTGCAAGCCGACATCTACAGGAACATATATATGAAGATTGTGAGTTTAAGAATTTTCTAGGTGTCATGTGTCATAAAAAGAATGAAAAACAACATAACTGACAATAATTTAACTACATCCATAAGATGTCTTGGGTTTGCTCATGTTTGGGCCTCCAAATGTCCCCCATACCATAGCCTGTGTAGTCATGTGGGCCCCCATGACTATTGGGCTTGGTAGGATTCACATTGGTGTCGGCGGGTTAACACTCGCACCACCCGAATGAAAATCGTAAAATATGATTGCGAGATGTATGGTAGGAGGGTGTCCAGGTGTAGACACAATGACAACTCAAAGTGGGTTAGCTCACACGACGTTTGGTATAGCATGCTTTGGCCTAATAGGTCCTTCGTACTCTCATCGTTAGTCCCCAGGTAGGCAAACTGGTCCTTTATTTTGGATTTATACGAATGCCAAGCCTAGACAGGATGTTCCGGCTACCGATACTCGTACCCTTCCAGTTACTACATGCCCGTCATGAGAACTCACTTTGATTTGATTTGAAAAATACAAATATCATTGCAAAAATCATGGAAATCGTGAGGTGTGTGCTCTCATAGATATGATATGTTATGAGGATATGATTTATGATGAGCATTGCATAATAACATGTATTTGTGAGCGTGCTTGCATAACATTGGGTGTGAAAATAAACATGAAACATATAAACACATGAATTTTTGCATGTAACGCATAAACAATTAAAATTTAATCAACTATAGTATAGGCTCTAAGGGTCTAATAACCTATCCTATATCCCTATAGTCACAAGCTCTGATACCAATCTGTCACACCCCGACCCGCAGCGGAATAAAAGTCGGGGCATAATTAGGTTATCACCAAAGCTCATGATATTTACTAAGATGTTGCATATTTATTAAATTCAAATTACAAACTTAAATATCCAAAAACAAAATTCATACAATTATAAAGGAAAATAAAACTATATATTTATCCCAACGCATAAACTTGTTTATTCTTCTAGGCCATCCTAAGTGTTTCCTGTCTCGGCTGGATCACCTGTATCATGTGTAAAACGGGGGAGATTTTGGGTCAACAAAAGTTGGCGAGTGAACCTTGATAAAACATTTTAACTAATTTCTTGTTTTATTTAATAAAGAAAATTTGTGCATTAATCACATGTGAGCAAACATATATGTAAACAATCACAAACCACTTTGGATGAGTATATGACATGAAATGATGATGTATTTGAGATCAAGGCTCAATCAAACGGAGCCGATCTAATGAGGCTCCTGATGCTCAACCCGTATCCCACGGTGAATTGATGGGCCTAATGAAATGCGTGCACTGAAATGATAAATTTAATGTACATATAATTCACTCAACAATCAATACACATTTGATCACGGATATGATGTATGCACAAGTGTTTAAATAAAATAAAAGGATAGTACGACACATGATACACCCCAAAACATGATTAAAACAGGGAATTGGTAGAGGTTCACTCACAGTGGATGCGTTTCTTGATGACGATGGATGCGCACGAATTTATGATTCAACCGACGGGGGAAAACTAACCTAAATAATAACGAAATAATTCGATAAATAAATAAATTTTATTTGAGATTAATATTTTTAATTAGTGCTCTTAATGATATTTTTAGATTTATTTTTATAAGTTTATTGCAAATTTTTAACCTTAGGAATCTTATTTTTAAGTATTTTTAAATAATTTTTAAACTTAAATAAATAAAAATAAGAAAACAGATTTTTAAAAAAATATTGATCTTGACAGGTCTGACCGGTCGGATTGCTTGACATTCAGGCGGAGAGTGAGGTTCGAACTCAGGACCTCTCGTATACGTGCACGCAGTTCTACCAACTGAGCTACGTGTCTAACCCGAAATATTCTCTGTTTTAATTATATATATATACTAACTAACTTTAACCTTATTTAGTTTTTATTAAAAATGATTTAATATGGCCGAAACCGGTTACAGAACCCGGAATCGAACTCGGGACCTTCGGTTCGAGTGCACACAGCCCAACCAGTTGGGCTGTGTGTCTAATCTGTATAAACACTGGATTATATTAATTTTATATATATGCTATGAATTGATCTGAATAAGTTTAAAAATGTTGGTTTTATTTCAGAAAGTCGAAAATATGTGTGATTCGAACCCGGGACGTGTGTTTTGTATTTGCACACAGTCCACCGCTGGACTGTGGGTCTAACCCGGTTAAATACCCGTTTTTATTTATATTAAAACACTAACTCAACTTCATCGTTCTCACCATTCAAAATCCCGACAATGATTCCGACTGAATAAACTGATTAAACAGTTTTGATTACTGTGTTGAGCTATTAATTTACTAAACAAGAGATAGCAAGGAGGTTTAGATGATTATACCGGTTTTGAGAACTATGGTTTTCTGGTTTAGAAATTCTGGCGATATTCCGGCGAGTACGAAAATCTCCGGCGACGTGCTTTGAAAGGAATGAAGCTTCAGGAAGAGAGTGCGGTTCTGAGCGAAATGTTTACAAGAAGTTTGAGTGGGTATTTATAAGGGGGACAGGCCGATTGGTTTCGAATTAGGGGTCAAGATTCGCGGTCAATGATTTCAAACGGTTTTGACTAAAATTGAGTGTTAAGCAACGGTTATAACTGATTATTCAAAATCAGTTTACGTGTTTCAGTCAAGGGAAAGTAGCCACATTTGTGGAGTTTCGGTTTTTCCGGCGATTGCGAGTTCTGGGCGCGCTGATTTACAGGTTTTGACTTTCTTTGTTTTACCTTAAATGATATTTGTTTAAGTATTTATCACAAAAGATGTGTGTGGCGGAGTGGCGTGATGTGTGTGTGTTTACGCGGTAGACCCGGGTTCGAGACCCGGCTACCCTGTTTTGTTCTTTTATTTAATTTTATTATTATTATTTATTAATTATGGTTTTTAAACTCTAAAATAATTATTAATTATGTGTTATTTAAAATAACCGGCACAATAAATACGCAACGAACTTATAACTGATCATTTGATTATAAAACGAAGTGGGTTTCGAAACCCGTTTTACGACGAATGTTACAAAAGTGATAGAGAAATGCAAAACTATATGCAGTTCATGCTGAGCAAAGTCAGAGTTTTGGAAGATTTTGTTAAGGACTTATGCAAGAAGCTGTCTGAAATGGAATATCAGAGTTTAAAACAAGATTACATTTAGCATATCATGACAAACAAGAAATACAAGGCTACCAGGGAACAGTTCAAGGATTGGACTGTGAGTGATCTAAGAGAAGAAATAGAAAGAATGCAAGAAATGCTGAAAGATCCTCACAAAAAGCCAACTCCTCCAGACTGGAAGAAATACAAGAAAGTTTTGCCTGAAAGAGCTTTTAAAATTAAAAAGAATGAAGGAATAATTGATCCAAAACAATTATGGTTCAAGAAATCAGGTCATCAGATGGGGAGAGTTGAGAGTGGTTGACACTTACAAGAAGTTGGAAGAGAGAAGGAAGAAAGATCCAAGCATGCCTCCTAAGCCTGATTATTCATTAGAGGATGTGGTTTATAACCCTCAACACTCTAAAAATCTGTCTAAAACATTTGTCTCTTCCACACATGCCTTAAATCAATTAAAAAGGCAAAAGGAGATGGAAGAAGAAGATAAAAGAGTGTATGAACACATCAAAGAAGGGATCCATGCATGATTGATTACCATACTGATGAAGCCAGTAAAAAGCTTGCAGAAGATCTATCACATTTAGCAAATCAATTAAATCAACCAACCTCAACAATAAAATGCCATCCTAGAAAGCCATCAGACCCAAAAATTCTAAAGTGGAAAGTTGACAAAAACTCCCACGAATTGACTTTGGTCAAGTCTAATGGCGATGCTACCAATATGAGAATGGAGGATGCATATGAGCTTTTTGCAGAAGACCTCCAAGAACTTAGGGATCTGGTACTTGAAAAGGATGATGATGATGATGAAGTGTCTCTAAACTTTGAATTGCAATTTAAACGCCAAATCAGAGAAATTCTATTGAGGAATAAAGACCAAGAATAAATTAGTGTTTTAGCATCATCTGTTCCAGGGGGAGATTATTGGGATTGAACCCTATACAAAGGAACAGATCATATAAAGCCAAATATTATATCCGTGGTTTGGTCCAACCATCAGAGCTTACAACAACTGATCACTTAAACTCTGTCTTCCTAAGATCTTCTACCTTTACATCACCTGCTACAACAAATTGCCAAAGATCTGCCAGAAGATAAGAAGCAGAGGATAGAGATCAGTGTTTTACTTTTATTAGTTTAATAATCAATGTAACAGTGCTTTGCACTAATCAGATGATAGACAGCAGAGTTTCTAGTTAGTTATTTGTTTGTTTAATGTCACTATCAACCCTGACGTCATCAAAGATGCTCAGTAATTAGATAGTTTAGTATAAATAGGTGAATCGATGTAACAGTTAAACTTGTCTATTAAAATATCATTCACCAATTATCTTCTCTGAGTTTTTCTGTACTTTCAAACTGTTGTAATTGGCTGAGGGGGAGTTTGTGAATCACATGCAAAGTTTATAAACTTGAAAGCATGATGATGATGAAAACAAACGACCTTTACTTTTAGTAAAAGTTTTCCATCTTATTCCGCTGCATTTACTTTACAATTCAATCATATTTCCATCTTTTGAAACAAAAACTACAAGTAAATCAAACTCAGATCCTAACAAATTTGATTCCTTGAAGATATGAAATCACATTCTAAGACTACTGGGTGTGGGGGGCTTGGGTTGGGGTCTTTGTACGACACGTGACGGAGGTGGGCTCCACCAGGCCAACCCAAAAAAGTGGGGTGTTGAGGGGTGTGACTAGCTTGGCCTGGCTAGCCTAAAGTAGCCAACCATATTGGCCCAGCCAATCAAAGCCAACCAGCTCACCCTGCCCCCCCCCCCTCCCCCCTCCCCACGCAAGAGGGGCAACGCCAAGCCGGGGTGGGAAAGATTGCATTGCCCCCCAACCCACGCCCAAAGTGCCGCCCACACCTTGCTATCTAAACAAACTCTAACTTTGTTTTATTAAAAGAAAATTGTGATATTCGGGTTGCTAATGATACAAGTCCGAGTGTTGCTAATGATACTATTCAAGAAAATGATGACATTGGTTTTATTAGTTGCAATTGTTGATAGATGTTTTTTTTAAATTGAAGTTTGTCAAGACGGATTTACGCAATTGAATGGTTGAAAGCTTCTTTTGCTTCTTTAATCTATCGAAAGTCATTCTTGTTAGTGCACTCCTTGAGGGTTTTCAAGAAAGGTAGTGACTTTTCTGCTAGCTTCGACGTGAAACGCTTCAAGGCTGCAAGCTTTCTATTTAGGCTTTCCACCTCTTATTTGCTTTGTGGGGATCTTGTGTCAAGGACAGCTTTGATTTTGTTAGGATTGGCTTTAATGCTTTGTTTTCCCACAATGTGCCCTAGGAACTTGCCTTCTTCAAAACCAAACGAACACTTGACTAGATTGAGCTTCATGTTGATCTTTCTCAAGTTTTGGACAATCTCTTGTATGTCGTTGAGCATTTGATATTTAGTTTTGCTCTTGATTACCAAGTCGTCAACATAAGCCTCCATGTTCTTGCCAATTTGTCCAGCGAACGCTTTATCCACCAGACGTTGATAAGTGGCTCCTGCATTTCTTAAACAAAGGCATTTTTTATAACAAAAGATACCTTTAACAGTGTGGAACGCGGTTTTCTCTTCATCTTCTTCTTTCATTTAGATCTGATGGTAGCCTTTGTAGGCATCAAGAAAACATTTGAATGGGAAGCCTGTAAGCGAGTCAACATTGAGGACTATTTCTGGCAGTGGGTAGCAATCCTTGGGGCATGCTTTATTTAGGTCTTTGAAGTCGATACACATTCTCCAATACTTGTCAGGTTTGCGGACCATTACCGGATTAGCTACCAATGATTGATACTTGACTTCTCGAGGGATTCCGTCCAGGACAAGCTTTTCTACCTCTTGACATGTGCGAGGCTTCTTTCAAGAGTCTGGCTTCATTTCTTTTGGACAACGGGCTTAACATCAAGTGGAATCTTTAACCCGTGTTCAACAATGTCACGAGGGATGTCGGTCATATCTTCTGGGCACCAACCAAAGACATCAACATAGCGTAAGAGCAGTTTCTCAAGGTACATGAGAGTGTCGTTGGAGAGGTCAGTGTTTACCCTTATCTTTTGTTAAAAGATATTTCAGGTTTATGATCTAACCTTGTTCATCATCTTCATTCTTCTTTGAACTTTCCCCTTCAACCAAGAAAGCTTCTTGAGTAGGTTGAAGGGTTGTTATCCTCTTTCAGTGGGAAACTTCATTGTGCCTTGACCGACTGAAACGCCATCCCAAACACACTATGCCCTGGCCTTCCAATGATGACATCATAGTTGGAAGGGATTTTGATTACCACGAAGGTGAGTTTTTCAGTTCGTTCCTTTGTTCCCTCGCTGAAACAAACATCAAGGGTTAGTTAGCCTAAGGGCTTGATAGGTATATCAGCGATACCTTTTATGGAGGATTGAAATTGTTGAAGCTTCGAACGTTCATCGTTGCTGAGACGGTTGAAGCATTTCTCAAACATGATTTTGTGGTTGCCGTGTCATATACCCTTTTCTGTCTTGATGGTTCCTATTTTGGCTTCTATCACCAAAGGGTTTGAAAATTACTCCCCTTCTGGTGGGGGGAAACAAACACATTGACGTTCCCATTCCTCCGACAACGGCGTTTTGTTTTCGTTTCTCTTGCTTTTTGGCAAAGGTCGAGGATAAACGGAAGCTGTGTTTTACCTAGTCGGTTGCCAAGATCTCTTGTGGAGTCTTGGTTAAGGCTGTAAAGTTTATGGTCTTTTCTCGGCTTGGAGGGTTCCTGCCTTCAGGTCTTCTGGAATCCGAGCCTTTGAATCGTTTATCATAGAAACCGAAGTTCCTTCTTTTCCTGTTGGGACTATCATTTCGCCAGTTAGGAGTTCTTTTTCTTTGTTCTTTGATGTCTACAGCTTCCGCTCCTCAAATGTGGGCTTCAGCCCTTTCGAGTGCTTCTTTGAGGGTTTTGGACAGGCATTTGTTGAAATCCCTAGTAAGGTACTTGGAATTGATGGCATTCATGAACCCTGCTACCCTCATTTTTCATCAGCACCTACATACGTTAGACCTTCCTTCTTGTATCTTTCAATGAAGCCCCTAAGACTTTAATCATCACATTGCTTTATCTGGAAGATTACTATGGCATCCTTGACATCCTCCGTTGTTGTGTGAAATTGGCTAGAAAGCTTTGCTGAGATCGTCAAAGGTTTGAATGCTTCATTTTAGAAGGTCATTGAACCATATTTGTGCTGACCCTACAATGGTTTGCATGAACATAAGGCAGCATTCAGGGTTATACCATTTTTCGATTCTTACAGCCCAAGTGAAGATTTGGAGGTGGTCTTCAGGATCCTCAGTACCGTCATAGGCTCTTATGTGTGATGGCATTTTCATCCGGGTTTGGAACTCATAATCGTCGATTGGTTAGGAGAAACAAGACAAGTTGTTGGGTTTGTAAGGCTTGGTGAGATCTTCTTCTACTCTTGATGTCGGGTTACTGTTTGAATTTCCCTGGGGAGTGACCGACACTTGCTTGATGAAGTGTTGCCAAGGGAATGGTGCCATCATTTGTGTCATTAGTTGAGGCATAAGGTTAAAGCCTTGAAGACTTTCAGGTGACACTGTATAATGCATTCCCATAGGAGTACTCATGGCTGCACTTCGAGCCAAGGGTAGTGCGGCCATGGCTTGTTCCCACTAGGTGGCAACAGGAGGGTTGAAGTTGGTGACTGCCAGAGTTGATCAAGGGTGATTTCATGCCCTATGGGAGCACTGGTTGCAACATGTTGGGAGGTGAATTCATGCCCTTTGTTATTGTTGTTTTAAATTCTGGATTGAAGAATATTCAACCCAGAATGTTGATGCTTCAATTAGATTGTATTGTTTTTAGTGAAGAATAGAACATGCAAGAAGCAAGTTCTAGGGGAGAGAAAAGAGATCAGAGGTGTGTTGCTGAGTGACAAGGGTCTGTCATTTATAGAGGGAAAGGCCAGCTACAAAGAGAAACCTTTGACTAGTGATCCATGACTGCAGTGGAGGGCTTGCCCTTTTTGGTAGGTTAAAGGTTTTGGACCTGCGAATAATAGAGTGTATTCTTTCACATGCTCCTGTTGTGGCTGGATGGGAGAGTCCACACATAAAGTGTGATGCGACTGGACACTGCCTCGTTCCGTTTGCTGTTTATAACAGTTGATTACTTACGAACCCTTTTAGCATTCAACATTTTAAGCTATTGTATACTCTGATCAGTTTACTAAGCTTTGAGCTACCCACGTCTATCAGATACAATACAAGATGTGGTAACAATCGTGATTCATTCGGTAGATAGAAGAGACAAAAAAAAGATATTTTTATAGTACTCTGCATTTCTTGTTACAGGTAAATTTTTTTATTTCCATTATTATTACAAGTATATCCATGAGTTGGCTATAAAATTTTGGATGGCACATTGGAATTTGGAAGTATGTCTACAAGTCAGGAGAGCATATATATCTACAAGTTAAAAAGTATATATGGTTTGCTGTAATTGAAGTTAAGGATATGATTTGTTTTGTAAACCACTATTGAATTCCACGCTTCGTGTCGGGATTGTAGGAGGATAGTGACGATGATGTATTTGTTTCATGATATATCTGATATATCGATGGATATGTAGGCTTTAATCTGAACATTGATAAATGTAAGTATTCAACACGGTTAAGTAAACATGTCTAGAGTTAAAAGTTAGATTTAACAATAATAAGATAAATAAAAAATGATTATATTTGTTACCTGGTATATTAAAGGGTTAATAAAGACCACGTATGTTGTAATCTAAACAACAGTAAAAATAAGCAACCAACATAATTAAGTAAACATGTCTAGAGTTAAAATAATATTTAATTATAATAAGTTAAATAAAAAGAGCAAAACTTATGAAAGGGATAAAAGAACAAATATTTGTTAAAAAAAAAGAAAAAATATTATTATTAAACTTCAAGAACCGTTTGATAACTCTATTAAATTTGGAGGTCAGAACGTAAATCGTTTATCGAAAAACGACTTTTTTTAAACTTCCATACGATAAAATCTAATAAATCTAGAGGTAGCATAAGTCGTTTATAAAAGAAAAAATTAGAGTTCGTGGGTCGTATGATAAATTTATTAGAGTTTAGGATTAGAAATGTAAATGAATTATCAAAAAAAAAAAATTAGAGTTCGTGAGTCGTACGATAAATTTATTAGCGTTTAGAGTTAGAAATGTAAATGAATTATAAAAAAAACAATTATATTGTAGCCTTATAATTTGTAAATTAAACTATTAAAGTAAAAAAAACAATTATATTGTAGCCTTATAATTTGTAAATTAAACTCTTAAAGTCAAAATAGAACAAATATATATGTAGATTTATCAAAAAAAATTATATATTGTGAGATTTTGAAACACACAAAGACCGTCCGTAAAAGGTTATGAGATTTTAATCTAGCGAAACTGAAGATTTAAAAAAAAAAAAAAAGTTTTTATTGGTGGCATGATGTATCACCTCGACAAATAAACTGAACATCCAAACTAATAAATGTTCATACACGCTCACACTACTTTTAGGACGAACATCAGCAGTCAAACCACTAGATGAACCAACATTGTTTAGGAAGAAACACATTCTAGCATCTAGACTTGTTCACTCTAAATAATTTTTTTTATGGGCCTATGTTAATGTTTGTATGGGTATACCCTATTAATTTATTTATTTTTACATATGCATATCGGAGTTTTTTAAAAACTAATGTGCCCTTCGAAATATCGGGCCCTAGCCGGTGGTCCTCCCCACCCACCTTAAGGGCCAACCATGATAATTGTTCACAACGAACCATACTCGTCCGAAATTCATGGACTGTATACTGATCAACGATATGACCACCCACCAAGACACGAATAATATGATAAAACACCCATCTAGTACGATTTTACAAATTTGGCATAACTATTTTATATGACTGGTTTATAAGCACATGAGAAGTGAATGTTAAAATAAAAATTATAGAAACAGAACCAAATACATAAAATGGTAACTAAATAGATTAAAGAAAGTTGATCATCACAAAAACTCTCTTATTACATTATTCATGATTGTGCTTTAACCTTCATCAACTAAAATCATAACTAAATAGATAAAAGAAAGTTGGTTATCACAAACCACTCTCTTATTACATTATTCATGATTGTGCTTTAAGCTTCATCGACTAAAATCTACTACGGTTATTGGTGTTGGTATTGGGGTATGTGGCGGAGGCTGAGCTGTCGGAACATCACAATTATCTGAAACATCACAATAGCCACGTAAGATATCACTTTCTTGCGAAGTGAAACCAAGTGACCCCATCAAAGACGGCCAACTAACTTTTCTATTTTCTGGATCGCCCTACAACATCCTGTCCCTAAATAAGTCTCTCCATTTATAAAGAAAAGTACGATTTCACCAGTGCAAGCGTGAAGGTCAAACAATGTGTCCCAACAACCCGTCGAGCCACCATCTTGTCCATCACTTTTGTCAAGCTTGAGTCGTGCGACTAAGGACGTGGATCAATATTGGTTAGGTTGGTAAACGGTCTTGTGTGAACCATGGACATTGTTGCAAGAACTAGGGTTAACATGATCATTGGAGAAGGGTTTGCCATGATTTGTGGGTGTTTTTTTTTTTCTATATGATGGAAGATGAATTTATAGGAGATGTATGGTGAGGTGTTACGGTTTATTGGGAGGCCAATGGACGACTTTTATGATATATGAGGTTAATAATTACATGTTAATATTAATTCATTAAAAAACACGTTATTGAACCTTATTAAATTTTAAACTTTAATTAATATGATATATACATTTTTTTAACTTACTACGTCCTTTTATCAAGGGGAGTTGTAAAAATATTCAAAAATAATAAACACTTTATGATCAACAAATCGTAAAACAATGTCACGATTTTAACGTTTTACTTAACTGCAAATGTCACGAGATTCAACAATCACAAGTTAACATGTTAATAGAAAAAATCGAATCCACATTTTAGCAATCTAACAAGTTTTCTGCAGAAAAACTAATAAAGAATAATGCCAAAAAATAAGAGCATATTGCATAAAGTTAATAAAACTACAAGGTAATAGTTTTTTTTAAAGGTAAATTTCACTAGGAAAACAAGCCCACCTCAAAACGAGGCGACCACCAAACACAAAACTACATAAGTACAAATTTACACCAATTCTGCCAAGTAATCTCTTTAAATTTCGATCTACTCCTAAACCATAAGAATCCCAAAGCATTTATCTCGCTGAGTATATCTTCAACTTTAGCCTCTTTGCCGTTGAATCTGACTCTATTCCTGGCCCTCCATAAACTCCAACACCCGATCCTCACGATCCCTATAAAAACCTCCTTTTCTTCGCCCTTTAGACCCACATGTTCAGGAATTCCTAATGTGTCTTTAAACTTGAAAAAGAACAAATTTGGAGTTTTGCACCACTTACTAATTGAGCCCACATAATTGTGACCACATAACAAGAAGAGAAAATATGGTCGACCGATTCTTCACCATCTCTACACAACGAACATGTAGAATCTTCTATATCAATATTACGTTTCTTTAAGGCATCCACTCTAGCACTTTCATTCACCTCAAACTAGAATATTACATTTCTCCGGGATCCATCTCGAGAACGTAATAATTAGACCGAAGCATGTCTTGATTCAGGAGACGTTTAACCGCTCCCACACTTAAGCCCTCGCTGTCTGACCCGATCCATTCCCACGAGTCACCTGTGTTCTGAAGCTTGACACTATATAAAGGTTGCAAAGAATCAACAGATCACTCAACTCCACTCCAGCCGAGATGCTTCTGGTCCAGGCCCAAGAGTATAAAGGCCCACAAAAAAAACCTTAACTTGAATGGCAAGGACATGATCACGCGACAAGTAGAGTGTAGTAGTTAGGATTACAAGAGGTCAAGAGGCGCTAGGTCGCAGTGGCCATGATGCAGTTAGGAAGCAAGCCCACAACAACTTTCTATCTATGCATGCCTAGGGCTCACTTTCCTAAAGGGCCCAAAAATTTTAATTTTTTTAGTATATTTCAAATTTTATTAAATGTTGATGCTACTCAAATAACAAATGGGCAAACAACATAACTTTATATAAAAACTCTGAATTTTGTGTTGTCATGTCACGAAACTCGTTAAACCGAATACAACAATGGTATCAATGTTCCTAGGACGGTATTGATTTCGTTTGTCACGTTAAAGAACAAAAAATGAATAATACTTGATTCATTCAAATAAAAGTTTTATCAAATCAATATATAAAATATAAAAATGGTATATTTGAGATTTTATAAAACGTGTCTTATATTGCCAAATAATGAAAAGAATAAACAATTTATAAACGTCATATTATATTACTTTAATATCGAAAAGGGTAAGCGACGTTAATATATATATATATATAGGGGTTGGTTAACGTACAATGTGGCTTAACGTACGAGCATACGCTGGGTTTTTTTGAACATGCGATTTCGTTTCAACTCCATGCGATTTCACTCTCTTCACACCTTCCATGCGAATTGTCTACTCCATGCGATTTCATGCATATAACATGCAATTATGCCTTATTATGCTCAGCATACGCTCGTACGTTAAGCCACATTGTACGATATACTTTATATTTATATATATATATGTGTGTGTGGTGTGTGTGTGTGTGTATACGGGGAAAGTGAATATGAGTCTGTTATACATGTAAATTACATACGAAACCAATCAAAACTACGTCGTTTTAATTAAAACCATTTAAATTTCTTTATTTAACTACGTAATCAATGGGAATCTCCTTTAATTTCGTCTCCTATCGATAATTTTCTCCAATCCATTTGACAACTTTCTTCCCCACTTACTGGTTTTTTTTTTTCAAATCCAGTCGCAGGACACTCTCAATGAATGTGTTCTATTGATGCATCATATACATATCCATTTATTGCAGCAAAAAGGACCATAAAATCTGAATGAAATATTAAACGCTACCGAATATGTGGCACAACGAAATGAAGAAGTTGCAGAATTACGCGTCTAACCTTTTTAGAAAGAAAAAAAACAAAGAAGAAGTTGTGACATCGTCTTCAAGAATGCAATATATTTGTTGATTTGTTATATATTGATACTAGGTTATAACCCGGAAATTTTCCGGGTAGGAAAAATTTAATTTACATTAAATAAAAGTATATAAATAACACTTTTAACCTCTAAAGTACTAACCATTTTGTTAGCCAATGTTACGTAAAAAGATATAACAGCACATCAACTTTTAGCACTAACCAGTGATTGGACAATCTTGAATGAAATTTTGCATTACTTAAGTAAAAGATTAAATTACAATGAATCGACAAACAAATAAGAAAGATTCATAAGTCTAAAGATTTCTTTGTACACAAACAATGTAAATTGAAGTTATAACTATATACATAAACAAAATATAAAGGGATATTGAATTTTAATACTTCCAATTTCACGTGTTGGCCGATACCACTCCTAACTAACGAATTGGCCACCACCACTCCTAACTTACATCTTATTTCTCATATCACTCTCAAACTAACACAGCCCTAACCCAGTTAGTTTGGTTGTTGATGTGGCTTATTAATAATGAGGTGGCATGGTGATGTGTAATTTTGTTTTCAAATCTGTATTATTATTGTTTTGTTATTCTCGTTCAAATAAAAAAACAAATAGATTTTTGTATAAACTCACTTTCAACCTCTTTCTCTCTCTAACAAAACCACCACCTCCTCCCTTACCACCGTCAAACCACCACTGTTACCACTTACCATCATCACCCCCTATTAACCACCACCTCCCCTGTCACCTGCAACTACCATCTACAACCACCATCACAAACGAAATAGCCACCGTCAACAGTCGTCCACCACCAGTCACCACAACATCTACCATTATTAAGCACCGAAATCCAAATTGACACAAGAAACACCAACCCAAGCACATAAAACCCTAGGTCAGACCCGAATCAATACCCGTAACCCCAAAATCATAACCCTTGGTTAACGCTTTTTCAGATCTAATCGGATTAGGGGTGAAATGGTGGTGTTGCGGCTGAGTTAGGGTTTTCAGCGGCAGATGTGATGTATATAACGGCAGAAGATGGCGGTGCAGGTGAGTGGTTTGATGATGCTTAGCGTGGAGGTGGTGCGATGGTGGTTAGCACTGGTGGTGTTGTCTGGAAAAAGAGACGGTGGTGAGAAGGGGCAGAAGCAGGTGATGGTGCCTCTGATTGGAAGATGGATATGGAGGTGGTGGTGCCTCTGTTGGAAGGAAGTGGTGGTGGAGCAGTTGATGGTAGCAGTGGTGTGAGAGAGAAGGGAGAGAAAGGAGGGGGTGAGAAAGTAAGTTTAGAGAGAGAGAGAAGAGTTATAAAATCTATTTTTTATCTAATTCTATTTACTTTTTAAAATTCAATTCAGATTAAAGAAACGATAATAATAATCCAGATTTGAAAAATATTTTTTTTACACATCACCATGCCACCTCATTAAAAACAGACCACAACAGTAACCAAACTAACTGGGTTAGGGTTGTGTTAGTTTGAGAGTGATACGAGAAAATAAGTTATAAGTTGAAAATGGTGGTGGCCAATTCGTTAGTTGAGAGTGGTATCAGCCAACACGTGAAAGTTAAGAGTATTAAAATCCAATATCACAAATACAAATGAAATTACAAATTAAATGAAATAAGAAAAAAGTTAAATTACATATTGCGGTGGTCATCACATTCACACGTGTTAACGCCCGTTAGTGTAAAGATTACCAAAAGATTCCTAAAAATTCAAGCTTTTGCTATTCTTTTGATACTGATGTATCCCACACTCTTAACCTGTTTTTTTTTAAAGAAATTGTTAGATAAGTTATAAAGTATGTAGAAAACATATAATACCTGGGTAACAAACATCAATACTATAGGCTTCTATAATGCCCATGGAGTGTAGCCTTTAAAGCACGTTGACCTCGCTTTCCTGTTGACTTGATACTCTTTCTCCTTCCTGACCTCAGGAGAAACAAAAGGCAGTATGTTTTTTATGAGAGTTCTAGGGGTGATGCAGGCCAGGCACACACGTATATACATTCATTTTTTTCAATTAGATTACTTTATAGAGCAACATGTGCTTTTAACTGTCAGGTGGTAAAAAAAAACCCATTACTAATGATGAAAATGCCTTCTTTAAGACGATTAAAAAAATCACTCATATATGAGAAAGGGTTTAGTTAAAATATTAGTATTTTGTTTACATTTTAGTATATCCCCACGTATTTTTGTGACATTTGATATTGACAAAAACATATATATGGACTCTATATATACAATGCAAGAACTATACGGCGCTAAACTAGCACCAACAAACTCGATTTATTTAAACACAACTAACCAAAGGCAATCGTGGCAGTCGTGATGGATGCAAAGCTTGAGATCAGTCGTAGGATCGTCGGATTTAGCAACGGTGGCGGCACCAGCACCGTCGCCCAAAGCTAGGGTAGGAAAGGCAAACTTCGATTTAGTGTCCCTAATTGATCGACCCAGCCAAATAAGAAAACATAATCTAATACAACCAGTTTTGAGGCATTAAGATACACAAACAGTTTTAAAAATTACCTTTCCAAATGGAGCCACAACTTTTTTTTCTAAAAGGGATGGATGTTTCACAAGCTGCTAACAAAAAATAAGAAAAACAATTTAGCATGCAAAGATGATCACAATATAATATTAAAGGAAAACAATTGTTATATTAACCTAATCGAAATAGTTGCGGACACAATAGCATATGTCCAATTCAAGTAAATTTGAAGACCCCTTTAAGTACCAAATTTTAAGCAACATAAGATACTTTACTTATATATATATATATATATATACACACAATTTATATGTCACCAACCAAACGTCATATACACAACCATCTATACAATTTATACGTCACCAACCAAACTTCATATACACAACCATCTATAAAAGTATTTAGCCACCACAGCTCCAGCTCTATACATTCAAAAAGCAACATCTATATAAGTATCATTTCAGCAACACAATGACTCATGGCACTTCATGCCAACTGGAACACCAGCCGACTGTTAGACTAAACACTTCAAGGCTAATTAGATAGCATAAATCACAAAATAAAGTATGCATCGTTTTGTTAATTCCAGGGTATTTAATATAGACATCATCAACCTCATAACATTTTTGTAAGTTGATGTTGATTAATGACAATTTTAATGAGGATTGTACTATTACGGTTTCTTTCCTTACCAAGTCATAGTAAGCACATTTATTAAACATATTGAAACCCAAATAAAAAGAGAAATATTAACCTCATATACAAGACGGATGCCTTTGAACAACTCGCCAGCTTGTGATTCCTTGTTAACATTTGGATAATACTGACATGAGTAAGTCATCATTAATATTACTTATCCCTGTGCTTTGTATCATCTTTTTCAACATTGATTTGCAATATCTTATGAAATAAAAGCAAAAGCACAGGGCTGGACAGGGCAGGATAGGAATATAAAGAGGTGCAAACAACACACTATCCATGTCAATATAACGCAAAGCAAAGCAAAGGAAATGTTGAAGCCTTCACCATTGCATTATCAGTCCAAAAATATGAATGCCATAATTTAGAAATATGATTGCAAGACCATATGCATACGTAACGTGGAGTGTAGAATAGCCGTTTTAAAAAAAAAAAACTGAAATAAATTTCATAACATTAGTTAAAAAAGAACTTGGTCAAATAGATTGAACGTGTCGAATCCATCTAGCTGGTTGTCCAAAGTGGTTTAATTCTTTAATCAATAAAAAAAATATTATTTTAAAGATATATGACTTACCAAGTCGATCTAGAACTAATCCTATACCATTAAAAAAAAGTCAAAACCCCATTAACCCCTCTTTCAACTGGAATCACCATCAGCCGGACAGCCAGTAGCAATTCTCTGAGAAAGATTACAGATATCCACTCAGATTTACAAAGAAAGGTAAAAAAAAAATAAAGAACAACAATATATGGACATAAGAAGAACTCGAGTACGTTCTATACTTCTATCTATAAAGGCATGATGAACTCACCTAAACGACAGCGGGGAGCTACGTAGCCGGAAAGAGTGAAGCATTTGAGTCCCCCCCCCCCCAAAACTTTTCTGAGATTACACCGCAAGGCGACACGTCAGCCCAAATCTTCATGTTTATTATATATAATAGATAGAGTTGTATGTTGTCACATTTAAACAAAGTATTAAAAAATTTGTATGAATCTTGCCAAGGTAACTAGTCATTTTTTAAATGCTTATGAATGATATCAGTTTGACCATCTATATTTTCAACCAGACTACCATTTTGGAAGCAAAAGTCCACCTGCAATTATACATATATAATTACACTAAAGTTAAGTTGTTTAGGTATCCTGAAAATCACAAAAATGGACATTTTAACGGAAGTAAATTACCAAAATAAACACTGTCCCATTTAATTTTTTTCCATAAACATCGCCTATTGTGACCAACAACAACACACCACGTGGCATTGTGTCCGATCAGCCATGTGTCACGTCCTGATTAGTGCAAATGGTTTGACCACATAATGGGCGTAAGTTGTGCCCATTGAGCCCGAACATACCACGTGTTGTGTTGTTATTGGTCACGACAGTCAACATCCATGAAAAAAGTTAAACGGGTCAATGTTTACATTGGTAATTTACTTGGTCAGAATGTCCATATTTGTGGTAATACTAATAATGATAATAAATCATTGATAAATGATAATAAATCATTGATAAATGATAATAATAAACGGCCCACACTTACTCTGATCTTGAAGAACTAAGAGACATAAGAATCTGGAAAACAACCTCTAGGGCTCCATCTATCATACTCATGGCTGCTATTGCAAGATGACCATTCCTTGATTCTTTAAATATTCTGAGACCTAAATAAAGAAGCAAAATTCTAAGCATATAGACTCGAAAATGAGGAGATTTTTTTATGATTTACCGTTGTGACAACCAAATATTGTCCAGTGCGATGAGATGTCAACCGTTTTTGTGATTTGTAACCGATCGATGAGAGGCCCGCCGCCGGTTGGTCGTTCTTATTTGTCGAAGAAACTGATATGAAATTAAACAGATTCAATAGTGGAATAACAAATAAAATTGAAAGATCGCTAATATCTTTCATGTTTATCATATATATATAATAGATTAGGTGTGATTCAGCTACTATCTTATTCACAAAAACCTAAGAGCATAAATAACAACAGCGGAGACGAAATTAATGGAGATCAAGAAAGACAAAAAAAAAACCTAAATTAAGAGAACTAATTGGTTTTAGATTATTTTAACCAAAACGACGTAGTTTTGATGAGTCTCGCAGATAACTTAGATGGATAACAGTCTCATATTCACTTTCCCCTATGTATATATGTATTAAGGTAAAATGAAAACTTATACGAGTTATGAGAACTTAGAGAACTCGGCCTTATGAAATGTTTTTTCATAATTTTTTTCCTAAAAACCTAAAAAAATCAACTTGGCCAAAAAACTTAAAAATAATTAAAAAACGGCAGCCCCTAAATGCTGTAAAAAGTAATGTCATTCTTATGTCATCACCATTTTACAGCTACCGTAAGGGGCCAAAAACGCCACTTCGAAATTATTTTTTTTCTTACGGCAGTAGTTTCTAACATTTTAATCTAGGGGTGTGAAAAAATGGGGGCAAAACTCGCACGGGAAAGTTGAGTTCTCTAAGTTCTCACAACTCGGAATGGTTTTCCCTTGATCTTAATTATATATATATATGTGTGTGTGTGTGTGTATGTATAGGTTTAGGATCCCGTAAAAAGATATTTTTCGTGAGAAGTGTGAGAAGGCATAGAAATTGACATGTAGGCATCATGTTTTTTACTTAGACATGATGTTTTGGGTTGTTTTGGCAAGAAAAACATCAAACGTAACAATTTAAGACACAATGCAATGAATTATAGGCTTAAAACTTAAAACACTATGCCAAGAACATTAAGTAGTGTGTTTTAAGTGTTAAATAGTGTTTTTTAAATTGCACGCCTATAATACATTGCATTGTGTTGTAAATTGTTATGTTTGGTGTTTTTTTGCAAAAACAACCCAAAACATCATGGCTAAGTTCAAAACATGATGCCTACATGTTAATTCCTTTGCCTTCTCACACTTCTCACGAAAATGATCCTTTTTACAGGAACCTCACCCTATATATATATCAAAATAAACATTAATCACGGGGCAGCTTAGATGACATGTATGTTTATGCATCGAAAATGGAAATTACTGTGTACATCTCGGTTTTGAGTAAAATATATATCTAAACGTAGATAAAAATACGCACGTCACAACATACTCTGAATTTTATAAAAGATCATATCTTAAAAGTTATAAGTGAAAAACAGAATATACTTAAAAGTAGTTCTAATGGCATATGAATTTTATAAAACATCGTCTCTTAAAAAATAAGATATATCAAAAGTAAATAACAATAAAATTAATTAAATAGTACTAAAAAAACCGGTGATGCATTCCATTATAATAATAAATTTATAAAATAAAAAACCAAAAAACAATGACTGGACTTAGTATTACAATTTCCATACTCTAAATTATCAACAAAGTGTGCTTCTTGTAATGCTTGCGGAGTTTTTTTTAAATTGATATTTTATTATAACCTAAAGTTTTTATCTTTTATATTTTAATGCTTTTAATTTTTTTTTACTTTTAACTCAAAGCTTTTTCATCTTTTACAATTTAACCCTAACACTTTTTTGTTTTCAATTTTGGTTTCATACTTTTCATTTTTCGTAAGTTTTGCGTCTTACGTTTTGTTATAAATTTTGCAAGTCAACATGCCGCAACGTGCGTTTGGGGTTCAACGTTTTTCATTTGTTTTTTTCGTTTGACAGGCCCGTCACAACTGATGTGTACAAAATACAACATATAATACATCAATCGAGGTATAAAACCAACCCTTTTTAGTACTAATGTTGGAAAAAACACGTTTCTTTGTTTCGTTTCAATTTGCAGGACCAAAAAAGCTTAAACGAACAAAATGAGCAAATCAGCGGCTATAAACCAGCACAAAATACAAGAAAAGGAATAACGTGATATGCCCGACCCTCGCAGCATCCAAGAACAACATAAAGAAACGAGCCACACGGCCTGTTGTAACAATCTTAAAAGACAAATACAGATTCAAGCCAAACGGGGCATGTCCAGAGACCGGTCGTGAAGGATGCACGCGGCCGCGGCATGACGTGGTCGGTGTTTGAATGGTGCTTGGTTTTTCAAAGCTCCTAGCGACCACTTCTCTCACTTTGCCACCACACACCACTACAACAAAACAACATACAAAATTTCCATATTCCATCTTTAGAGTGTGTAGTAGTGTCGGATCCAAGATGATGTAAGAGTTCTTGTCAATTAAAGAGGCCATACTTGGCTAATCTCAAACATCTTGGTGGAGACAATCTTTTATTATTATTTGATTTTTATCTTTCAGGCATCCTTTTTAATTGTATGTTTAATGACTCTTAAACTATTCTTATAACACCCACTACCATCATCCATATTCCATCTTTAGAGTGTGTAGTAGTGTCGGGATCCAAGATTGATCGTAAGAGTTCTTGATCAATTAAAGGCCATGCTTGGCTAATCTCTAACATCATTTGGTGAAGACAAATCTTTTTATTTATTACTTTTGATTTTTAATCTTTCGGCTACTTTTTAATTGGGTATGTATTAATGACTTTAAACTAGTTTCTTATGTTGAGAGTGAATTTTCCTAACCATTTCTTCATGATGTCCTTGATTTTCCCTTTCGTGTTTTTACGGTCTATATAAAGCGTGTTAACTACTTGGAATGGGGTTAGAAAGGTGGTTTGGTAAAGTTCTTGTCTCGTTCAGTGTATAGATCCTGCGAGGACTTGGTTCAAGCTTACTAGGACCTCTTCAATGCTGATGTATTGCAAAATACATCAGTGTTCAGTTTGTACAGTTTTCATTAGTTATATTTTACTTTTTGTTGGAATTCGCGTTCTGTTGATCCAATTGCGTTTTGCATGCCTTTGGCATTGAAAACAGCTGGAAAGTGCATAAAACTAGTGAAATATGGAAAGTCAATCCTGGAATGAGTTGGAGGGCTCGGGAGATGAAACGAATCGAAAAACGCTGGAAAAAGAGCTCCTGGCTGGCCGCGAAAGGAATTAGAGTGCCTCTCGCCTCCCGCAAGAGGCTGTTAAAGGTGCTGATGTCAGCAAGGCGGTCGCGGGCCGCGACCGGGTTGTGGAGTCCCTCTTGCCACCCGCGAGAGGGTGTTTTCGTCAGAAGAGTTTGAGCTGGGCAATGATTTTTGGGTTTGAGAAGTATATAAACATCATTAAACAATCCTTAGAGGGGAAGTGGCGTATTAAGAACCTCTTGGACGAATTTGGAGCATCGTTTGGAGCGGTTTTGAGCATTCGAAGCATTCGGTTGGAGATTTAAGTCCAGGAAATCGTTCGGGTCGTCATCTTGTCGTCCGGGTGTTTTCATTTGTGTTTCTATTCTTCAATTATGTTTTGTGTTCTTGAAATTACTGTGTTTTCATTTGTTTTCATGACTATGATTGGCTAGATTTCATTAACTACCTAGACAAGATGAATGATTGCTAAAGTTTGGATTTTCATTTATGAATTTATGATATTTATGGATTATTTATGTATTGTAGGCGATTTGATTATTAGCTAGATGTGTATGCATACTTGATTATGTTTGAATGTTGTTTATTGCTTTACATGATTCTTGGTGACGGTCTTCATTACATAATAGAGTTGCGTTAGATTATTAGATTTTGGTGAGTGTCTATATCACGTAATAAATCTTTAATCTTTAGTGTTATCGTGCACAATTAACCTTAAAAGTAAAATTCGGTAATCTTATAAAATCAAGTGTTCTACTAAACCTCAATAGCTGACAGGTGGAGGTTATTGTTAGGTCTAAGCGATTAAACCGTAAGGTGGGTCCTTCTTAGGAAGTAAACCTATTAGCTGCTGTCTAACAAGTCTAGTTGAGAACCTAAATTTATCCTTGACTTGAGTCCCGAAAAGGAGAGAGTCTTGTAGGGTACTTTCATAAATCATTAGGTGTCTTGAAAGAGAGTCTAATTTACCTGTGTCCATAAAGCCTTTAGGGTGCCCTAACGTACTCTTGAGATGGGTTAGGATGCTTATTTGGTAACTCGAAAGGTTTAGTATCTTAAGATCCCGGTCCATAATAATCAATCTTCGAATAAAATCCATAATTAAAAGCAACCAGGATTCGAGTCTATGTAGTGTTTCCACCATCTGAGTAAAGTCCAAAAGTAATTCGTAATCCTTAGTTTACTTAGTTAATTTAGTTTAATTTGATTGTTTTCTTAGGATTTTTATAAACCCCCCTCTCAAACAATCAAACAATTAGTATGTCCGTGTCAGTCGTAGTCTAAATAGGGTCGTTAACGTAATTAGTAGAGTCTCGTGGGTTCGATATCTGGACTTACTTTAGCTATACTAGAGTCGATCGGTACACTTGCCGGTTAGTAGTTTAGTGAGTTTTAGTGAGTCTAGAGTATTACTTAGAGTCTAGAATTAGGTTAATTTAGTTCTTTTTATTAAATTACTTTTTAGCACATCAAATGCCTTATGGTATTGGATGGCGGGGGTGCGAATAGCTTGAACCCCTCATATGTAAACTACTATTAAAACATAAAACCTGCCTCTTGGGATTGTATCCCTGCGGACTCAAACCACATGGCCGAGGGTAACTGTCACCTTCAAAAGAGGGGCCTACTACTTTTCACGTTAATAACTTACTTAATTGTCTTTCAATGTTCCGGCCTCTTGGGATTGTATCCCTGTTGAATAAACCACTTGGTCGAGGGTAACGTCACCTTCAAAAGAGGGGTATACTACTATAACTAAGATAAAGGTTCGGAGGGTAGTCTAGGGAGGATCGAGGAGCTTCTTGCTCAGTTAGTATCTAGAGATCAGGTCACTCAAAAAACGTTAACTGAGTTTACTAATTTCGCTAAAAATCAAGATCAAATTAACAAGAGTCAAGAGCTTCATAATAAAAACCAACAATCCGCGATCTTAAATCTTCAGAGAACAATAGGTGGTTTAACCAAACAGTTACAAGGAAACCCTCCTGGTCAGTTTTCGGGTAATACTTTCCCAAACCCGGCTAACCATTCAGCTAAGGCTATTACTACCCGTAGTGGGAAAGTTTGGATGAGGTAGTGCAAGAGAGAGTAGAGATAAAGGATGAGGAAGAGGTTGATGAGGAGATTGAGATGGAAGCTCCCAGTAAGGTGCACTCTAGGCTAGACCCAGCAAGTATCGCACAAACCGAGGAGCCTCAGGTAGAGAATAGGGTAGAGAACAAACGATATGAGTTAGGCCGTCACCCTTAGTTGATCATTCACGTGTTCCATACCCCGCCTGCCTTAAGCATCAAAAATATACTAAGGAATACGGGCACTTCTTAGAGATGTTCAAGCAATTAAAAATCAATCTTTCGTTTATCGAAGCCTTACATTCCATGCCAAAATATGCCAAATTCCTTAAGGACCTTCTCAAACGTAAGGATAGGTGAGCTCTCTAATATTCCGTTGACCGAAGGTTGTTCCGCAGTGGTCTTGAATAAGCTACCGGAGAAATTAACCGACCCGGGCACATTCATCGTTCCATGCCTATTCGGTGGTTCCACCACTCCCGCTCATGCTTTAGCCAATTTAGGTGTGAGCATCAATTTGATGCCTTTCTCTCTTTACGAGAAATTAGGGTTAGGTGAGCTTACTCCCACGCGCATATCATTGTCTTTGGCCGACCGCTCGGTCAAATATCCTAGAGGGATCATAGAGAATTTGCTGTTAAGGTAGATAAATTCGTGATTCCGGTAGATTTCATGGTACTAGACATAGAGGCCGACGAGAGAGTTCCAATTATTTTAGGTCGCCCATTCCTTCGAACCGCAAAGGCGGTTATAGATGTTTTTGATAGTAAGATTTCACTTCGAGCGGGTGATGAGATTGTCACTTTTGAGATAGATAGAGCCATGCAACATCCCAGCGGTAGTGATGATTATAGTGGTCCATGTCACTCCATCTACTTCCTAGATTCTTTCATCTCGTGCGTTGACCAATGTCTAGGTTTCATTAGTGGAGCCGATCTAGTTAGTGAGGGAGTAGTTGAAGAGGAGTTAGACGATGAGGTTGGTGAGGAGGTAGATGCAACTTGGGTTCCCGAAAACCCTAGAGCTTTGTGAAATTAAGGAAGAGAGTGAGAGCAAACCCGTAGATACTTCACCCTTAGAGCTTAAGGTCCTTCCGTCACACCTAGAGTACGTTTTCCTAGGAGAAAATTCGAGTCTACCGGTCATTATATCTTCTAAATTGACCGAGGAGGAGAAGGGGGAGTTAGTTGAGGTGCTAAGAGAGCACAAGGGGGCGATTGCTTTGAAGTTGTCCGATATTAAGGGGATTAGCCCCACTTTTTGCACACATCGGATACTTATGGAGGATGATTTTAAACCGGTAGTGCAACCCCAAACGCGTTTAAATCCTAACATGAAGGAGCTAGTTAGGAAGGAGGTGTTGAAGTTGATGGAAGCCGATTTGATTTACCCGATATCCGATTCCTCTTGGGTGAGTCCTACTCAAAGTCGTCCTAAGAAGAGGGGGATGACTGTTGTCGTGAATGAGAAAAACGAGCTCATCCCTTTTTGTACAGTTACCGGTTGGCGTGTGTGTATCGATTACCCAAGCTTAATGACGCCACCTGGAAATACCACTTTCCACTCCATTCATTGACCAAATGCTAGAGCAGTCTCACGGGGCGACAATTCTATTGTTTCCTTGATGGTTTTTCCGGCTACTTCCAAATTCCTATCGCGCTGGAAGACCAAGAAGACGACCTTTAGTTGTCCATATGGCACTAACGCGTACCGACGCATGCCGTTTCGGATTATGTAACGCTCTGGCTACTTTTCAACGGTGCATGATAGCCATCTTTCAAGACATGGTTGAGAGTTCTATGGAGGTCTTTATGGATGATTTTTCGGTATATGGCGATTCGTTTGATAAGTGTTTAGGTAATCTTAGAAAATGATGAAGAGGTGTGTTGAGACGAAGTTGATGCTTAATTGGGAGAAGTGTCACTTCATGGTTACTAAGGGGATTGTCTTAGGACATAAGATTTCTAGGGCCAATATAGAGGTAGATAGAGCGAAAATTGATACAATTAGTAGGCTTCCTCCACCTGTAACAACCCGATCTTTCGGATTGTTATCCGATTTCCGTTATTTTCGTTTATTTCTGTTTCAAACCCGTTTGTACTCTGAGATTTATTAAAATGGTTTACAATTATTTTGAAACGCATATTATATCGCTTATTTATTGCATTTAAATTGCTTAATACTCGCAACTCTTAACTCAAACTCAAATCGTGGTTAATTATATTACATTATGTTACTTATGTGTTATGTGTGCATTATGTTTTATGGTTGTACTCGCTATCGCAACGCTCTCGCTTACACAAATCGCTCAATCGCATTAATTTAATAACACAACGCTTAACACCTCGCTAAAACGCTTAACATAACTAACTAATATGAACTGAATCACCGAACGAGCACCTAATGAACAAATAACGAACAAAACATAGCCACCAGGCCAACTTGCCCGAAGTTGGAATCACAACTTCGGCTGAAGTTGACCAGGGCAGAACTAAGGGGCAAGTTCGCCCAAACTTGCCTAAACCAAGAGAAAAGGGCAAGTTCGCCCGAACTTGCTGTCTGCCATCTTATTTTCTCCTCACCTATAAATACCCAACACCTCCATTCATGCTCTCCTTGCTGCAACTTCGCTCCCGAGCTCCCAAAACCGAATTTCTTTGTTTTTCCAAGTAAGAACCACTCGTTTTATGCAAACCACAACGCTTTCACTACGATTTTACACAAGGATTACCTTCGTTTTCATCAAAACTCCTCTGTTTATGAAAAACCTTCATCTTTTTCCTTAAAACTTCTTGTTTTAGCTTAGATCTATACTTACATGGGTATATTGGACTTAGCTTTGGCTCTCCAAGCTAAAATCTTGATGATTTCGACTCACCAAGTGTTAGAGCTGAGAAAAACTGTTTAAGGCATTGATTTTTACACAAAATACGGATTAACCGACGTGTGTTTCGTTCACTAAGTAGTGGAACGAGGCATTGCCAACAATATACTTTAAATAGGTTCGTATCTACGTCTGTTTCAAATGGAAACTCAGATCCGGAAGCACAAGGACGGTACAGTCAATTCGCACGAACTGGACTAACTCGTATGAACTGACAAGTTCGCACCGATTAGCCCGAGTTCTTGTAAAATGACTAAGACTCGCTCTCAAGGACCTCTCCAGCCTATGGTTTGCTCAGTTGCTCAAGGTTGGAGGGATGGACACTCATTTCCTCAGCAAACGACGCGAAAACACACGATTTTGGACCAAAAATGGACAAGTTCGCCCCAAATAGGACAAGTTCGCTCGAAGTTGTCACCTGATTAGGTACAAATTCGCCCGAACTTGTACCTAACCCAAGGGAGAAGTACAAGTTTGCCCGAACTTGTGCTTTGACCTAAGCTAGAGTACAAGTTCGCCCGAACTTGTGCTCAAACCTAGGCCAAACCACAACTTCGCTGAAGTTGCACTTCACCCAAGAGATATAGCACAACTTCGCCCAACTTGTCTACTGTCCCTTGCACTTCGCCGTTTCAGCACCTCGGAAACTGATGCCCTTCTGTTCTCGCTTATAGCTGATCCCGGCGCTCCTTTCAATCCACAACATTTTGTGTTTCTTCGTTGAGCACCGACTGTGAGTATACTTGAACCCTTTTTTGTTTAAAACGCACTTTTGGGTGTTACATACGTTCTCTATATCAAAACACGTTACACACAACGCTAAACTCTTTTAACGTTAACCGCTTTTGCATGTTATACGTGAGTCGGTGAATGTTTGTTTTCTATGTGTAAATGATGAGGACTTGCAGACCACCCTTAGCAACGATAGTACTATAGTTTGGACTCAGCACCCGATTGGTTTGGGGGTTGTTAAGGCTCGCATATTTACTTTACGTGCGTGTTCGCTGTTGTGAACACGTATCGCGCATACTCCACCTCACAGTCGTGTTGGTTAGCTTGTGTCATTATTGTTAGCTTACTTAGATTCACTTTCTCTTTGTGTTACATGCTGGTTATGTGTAAACACTTTATCGCCATTATTATGTTATGAAACCTGTGTACTCACCTTTACTTTATTGTATTGACTTTTATATTAACGTATGTGACAGGTTGATGATTCGATGTGGCAACGGACTTAGGGCTTATTCCTTAGAAACGCATAATAGAAATCTAGGTTGTCGGATTGGTTTTGTTTAAGAGATTATGTGTTTTTGTAATCATTGTTATGAGATATTGTTTGATTGTATGGAAAATCGGACCTATAAAATATTGTCATTAATAATTGTTATGGAATTTCTCTTGAACAATCTGATTCGCCTCGTGCCGCGCCCCGATGATTCCGCCATTGGTTGGGGTGTGACACCACTGACTAGTGTGAAATTGATCCGTAATTTTCTAGGTCATGCGGGCTTCTATAGGTGTTTCATTAGAGATTTCTCAAAAATCACACGCCCATGACTCGACTCCTTGAAATGGACGTTCCTTTTGTCTTTGATAAGGAGTGTCTTAGAGCTTTTGAAATTCTTAAGGAAAAACTCGTGAGTGCACCCATTCTAGTATCCCCCGTTGGAGCTTACCATTTGAGCTCATGTGTGACGCGAGCGATTACGCGGTTGGGGCGGTTTTGGGTCAAAGACAGGAGAACCAGTTTCACCCTGTCTATTATGCGAGTAAGACCCTCAACGACGCGCAAGAGAACTACACCACCACCGAGAAGGAACTTTTAGCTGTCGTCTTTGCTTTTGATAAGTTTCGTTCGTATCTTGTGCTTTCTAAGACCTTAGTGTTCACCGATCATGCGGCTTTGCGTTATCTTTTCCAAAGGAAGGACGCTATGCCTCGTCTCATACGTTGGATCCTTCTTCTTCCGAGTTTGACATAAAAATTAATGATAAGAAAGGAGCAGAGGAGTAACGGCAGACCATCTTTCACGATTAGAGGATCCGAGTAGGGAGGAGATTCGTGAGGAGGTGATAGGAGATAGATTCCCTCACGAGTCCATAGATTTTGTAGCGGCGGAGAAAGAAGGATTGCCATGATTTTGTGATGTAGCAAACTATCTCGCCAATGGGTATGTGATGAAGGATATGAATGCCCAACAAAGGAGGAAGTTGTTTAGGGATGCGAGAAAGTACATATGGGACGACCTTACCTTTTTATGATAGGAGTAGATTGTATCCTTAGGAGATGTGTGGCGAGGGAAGAAGGTATAGAGATCCTTAGGCACGTCCATGAGGGGCTCACGGGTGGTCATCATGGTGCACACACTACCGCACAAAAAGTCTTTGATTGTGGTTTCTTTTGGCCCAAAGTAGTAGAGGATGCTATAGAATTCGCTAGGACGTGTGATGCTTACAAACGTACCGGCAATATCACATCCAAGAATGAGATGCCCCAAAACCCCATTCAAGTCCTTGAAATCTTTGATGTATGGGGCATCGACTTCATGGGACCTTTTCCCCTTCGAGTGGGAATCGGTACATCTTCGTGGCGATCGACTATGTTTCGAAGTGGGTTGAGGCTCAAGCTTTGCCTACAAACGATGCCCAAGTGGTGGTGAGATTCTTGAAGAAGTTGTTTACTCGTTTCGGTATACCAAAAGCCATGATTAGTGACCGAGGGACACATTTTTGCAACGCCTTGATGGAGAAGGCGTTAGAGCGTTATGGAGTAACTCACCGTTTGTCTACCGCGTACCATCCACAAACAAACGGTTAAGTTGAGAATGTGAATAGGGGAGTGAAGAGAATACTGGAGAAAACGGTAGGAAAGAGTCGTAAGGATTGGTCGGATAAACTCGGATGATGCTTTGTGGGCATTCCATACCGCTTACAAAACACCATTAGGAACCACCCCGTTTATGATAGTTTATGGAAAAGCGTGCATCTCCCGGTAGAATTGGAGCATCGAGCGCTTTGGAATCTCAAAACTGTTAACTTAGATTTGACCGAAGCGGCTAGGAGAAGGTACTCCCAAATTCATGAGTTAGAGGCCCTTAGAGATGCGGCGTATGAGCGTTCGTGGAGTATCAAAGAGAAAACGAAGGCATTGCATGATAGGAGGCTTAGGGGATTGAAGGAGTTTAGAACGGGTGATAAAGTTCTTCTTTACAATTCAGCGTTTAAGATGTTTTCCCGGAAAGTTGAAATCAAAGTGGACGGGACCTTATGTTGTGAAGGAGGTGTTTCCGTATGGTGCAATTGAGTTATACAACGAAGTTACTAAAGGGTCATGGAAGGTGAATGGCCATCGTTTGAAGCACTATTTAGGTGGCCCGATAGACGAGACCGAGAGGGAGGTAACTCCTCATGAGAACATGCCGAACACCAACGTTTAGAATCTTGAGTGAAAGCTCAAGTGTTATAAAAATTTTGACGAGAGAACGAGGTTTCAGGTAAGTTCCAGTGTTATAAAAATTTTGGGAATTGATTTTTGGGAGTTTGGTTAAGTTAAAAAAAATTCTAAGGCATGAAACTGGCAAAACTTCAAAGCTTTCTGTAAAAAAAGGGCTTCTGACGGGGCGCGAGAGCCTATGGCTCTCCTTTTCACGGCCCGCGAGAAGCTATAATAGAGTGACGTCATATGTGCGCTCGCGCGGCGCGACAGAAATACATATATGAGTCGCGCCCACGAGTCCCCTACTCTACAGCCCAGTTCGATTAAACCCCAATTTTTCATCAACCCACCCTACTTCTTCTCCTCTACTCCGCCGACAACCACCTCCTACCACCATACATCACCGGAAACCACCTGTTTTCGGCCAAATCGACCACCCCCATTCACCCACAAACATTATTCAACCGATTTCCACCATAATTTCACCACTTTTCACCACAAAAATGGGATTTTTCTTGGGATTTCAACCTTTCAACCGGATTTTCTTAGTTTCTCTTGTCTAACTTGAATCCAAGGTATGTGTTCTTGTAATTTTTGTACCGTGAGTCGTTTATTTCAGTTCTTACTTAGCTTAGTGTTAGAGTTCGTGTCGGGTCTTGGTCTAGTCTTGTGTTTGGGTATGTTTAGTGATTATTTGAGGTTGCGGGTGGCCAGTTTGGGTAGTTTAGCATAATGCAAGTTGCGGATGGGTTGGTTTGGGTTGAAATTCTTGTGTTTTGCGGCTGCCATAGGTTAAGGTTTGGTCAACATTGAGTGTGGGGATTCGGGTTGGTTAGTCTTGTGATAAAAATGCAATTTTTAACATACTTTTGACCCGTTTTCACTGTTTGCACTATAAAGTTTACAACGCTAATGAGTTTTGACACTCAGTGTTAGTTATTTGGGCACTTGGGAGTTAATTGAGGACAATTAGGGTGCCAGAAGGGGGTAGTGTACATTGAGTCATGTATTTTGAGTCGTTTAGTCTTTAATCTAGTTTGGTCATAAGTTTACTTATATGCACGTACAGGTACAAAACACTTCACCCATACTCAATCTCCATTCGGGCGAGGTTGTTTATAACTTATGCACGTACAGGTACAAAACACTTCACCCATACACTTCACCCGATTTTGTTTTTTGAGTTCACTTTATTTTTCGGTTTCAACCGCGAATGAAATGCTATACGGTTGTTCCATTTTCTAAAAAAAATCAAAAATCCAAAAAAAAATTTAAAAATTAGAAGTACCAAAAATAGTTTGTGACTACTAATGATCTGCTTTGCTTTGTCTTGTCAAATCTGAATTGTTTTACAGGTGTCAGGTGAAGGTTCTTCGAGCAAGATAGGTAGAAAGAGAGGGCCAACAGCTCGTCCTCAAGGAGCCCCAGCTGAGCCAGTGCAACAGGAGGAACAAGAGTATATTAGGGTAGTGGAGTATACTGGACCGGGGATCCCACATGGTCAAAGCACTAGGATTAGGGAAAGCTTGTTGTTGCAGTTTGAGCTTAATTCAGGTGAATACAAAAGGTTGGGTACTTTGATTTCAGTAGATCTGCTACCGTATAGGTGGATTGATTGGGGATTGATGGATTGCCTAGGAGCGAGGGCGAGAGTTGAGCAGTTGGTAGGTTTCGAAATTTAGAAGGGTTTTGGATTGTGACGCAAGAAAGTATAAGCAAATCATCTTGGAGTTCCACTCCATGTTTGAGTATAAACAAGGGAATTTTAGTGAGAAGGATGCAATCTTCTTTGCCTTGGGTAGGCAATCATATGAGATGTCCGTACCCAAGCTTGTAGTGGCTACCAAATTTTATACACCCGAGGAAGTGCAGACCGACGAGTTTCTGACAAGTTTGCAAGGGGTGTTCAAGAAGGATCATCCGCACAGTGTGCAGGTAGGCGAGCTGGCTAGGTTTTGGGGTACGATTTCTCGGGTTCCTTTTTCGAACAATATGGTTGCGAGCGATATCACTGATCCGGTTCTTAGGTTTATTTATAAGATTTTGGCAGCCACCTTAGTTGGTAGGGGCCAAGGTGATAATAAGGTGAACCAGGTTAGTTTGTTTTGTATGATGTGCATGGTAGAGGGGAGACCCGCCAATTTGGCGACTGTGTTTGCTTGGTCGATGAGGAGGCCGTGGAGAGGTGGTTAGGGAACTGGGATTTATTGTGGTCCATATGTCACGTGGTTAGCGGAGAGTTTAGGAGTGTTTGCTTGGTACCCTACGGAGAGGATGAGGGAGGGGCCAACGCCTTGTTTGATGAGAGTGGCAGATCTTCAGTCTGCAAGGATTTTGACATACATTGACCCGCTAGCATGGGATTATATTCTCCAGGGGCCACAGGTTCAGCCTCCACCAGGTTCGGATGCCGCTGCAACTATGCAGTCTGCCATACCAACTCGCTATCAGAGGCAGATGACCCACCAGGAGATACCCGCCAGGCAGTATCCACTGAGACAGCCTAGACCGGATCCACTTACATTGGATTCATTGTATGATAGGATGGAGACTGGGTTTGGTGAATTGCGGGGTTATGTGGATGATCAGTTCGGGCATGTGAGGCAGAGTCAGCAGAGGATGGAGGATGGTATGCGCAACATGACGGAGAGTTGAATATGGGGGTTCCTGCTTTCTTTAGGAGGCAGGCAGGTCCGAGTGGTATGGAGGGAGTGCAGCCGTACCAAACTTTTCAGCCATCTGAGCAGAGCGAGAGTGGCGATGAGTAGAGTGGGGATAGCAGCAGCAGAGCTGGAAAGCCGTATCTTTATGCTTTCGTTTTTATTTTTATTCTTTTTTTTATCTCTATTTGGTCTATGCTCCTAATATTTGAATACTTTGATACTTGGTCTGTTGGGTTGGGTTGGTTGATACTTTATTTGGTTGGTTGGATGTTTTAGACACTTTTACTCTATCGTATTATGTTATGGTTGGTATGTTATGGTTATTTGATAGGTATGGTGTTGGTTTGCCGCTTCCTGTTACGTGTCCGAGAATTAGGAATTGTTTGCTGAGCGTATGCGTGTAACATCCATAAAAAACCGGGTTGACCAAACCCGCTTCGTTTATTAACCGAACAACCAGTTAAAAATTTCGTTGCATATTTAATGCTCAAATTAATTTTAAACGATACATAATTAATAAGTATATTAGAATATAAAATTTATATTTGAAAATTTAATAGAAATAATGGAATAAAAATAAAATACTGACGCCGGGTTTCAAACCCGGTCAGCCAGATGTTCACAAAGACTTAACTCACACTCGCCCAACCACTCCGCCACTTGTGCCTTTTGATGAGATATTAAATCAATTAATTCAAATAACAAAAAAACTCGTTTTCAAAATCAGTCAACCAGCGCGCCCCAAATCACTCTCGCCGGAAATCCCGACGAAATCGTCAATCATTGACGTTTTCTTTTGGCATAACGGATACAATGACAGTAGCGCCGGTTATAACTGAAAACTTTAAGGTCATTTATTCAAATCATCAAATCGTAACCGAATAACTTTGAATTCAAAACCGGAAATACAATTAAAACTAAGATATACTTTATTCATCAGTTGAGCTCACGAATTTATCCAACTTACACTCTCCATTTTGCTCAGAAAACTTCGCCGCAAGTCGCCGGATTTCTCTGTAAGTTAACCGGAAATTATCGCCGGAAAACCGAATTCATTCCATCCCGTCTGCTTACCCTAAAATAAGATCTTTAAAGCTCATACCGACATCACCCACACTCACCTTAAACCCCCAGAAGAATCTCTGTCGCAAGAAATACATTGCCGGAATTCTCTGCAAGTCGCCGGAAAACCGAGACTTGCATCAATACGGTAAAAACCTCGACTTTTTCTGTTTCATTCCATTATTAGACAAGTTCTAACATCAATCCCTCACCCATAACCTATTCCAGACGACGTTGCCGGATATTCCATTTTCGCCGGAAAACTTCTGGAATTTCCAGAATCACACTGTTAAACGGTATGATCATCTAAACATCCTAAAAATCGTTGCTCAGTAATTCAATTTCATATCTAATCAATCAAACTAATTATTGAATCCGAACAGAAGGAGTTCACAAAACAGAGCCGACGATCTTTGCCGGGTTTCTGAAGAAGATAATCTGTTCGGTACATTCTTTCCCCAAACCCTTCTGTTCAATATCTTTCAATTGTTCATAATATTCGTTAACCGAATTAATCAAGAAACAGTTGGTTTAATCATTGTCTGTGTTTTGAACGAAGAAGACGAAGTCGTGTTTGATTATAAGATTAATTAAAATCAGTATTATGAACGGGTTAGACACACAGTCCAGCGGTGGACTGTGTGCAAATAAATACGCATACGTCCCGAGTTCGATCCTTGGCACACGCACACTCACTGTAATAAAAATGTTTTTTTATAAAACCGAACCGGACCTACACGCAGAATCATGTTAAGTATAATAAAAACCAAAATATTTACCAAGTTAGACATACAGTCCAGCGGTGTACTGTGTGCCAAACTAAACCACAGGTCCCGGGTTCGAGACCTGTGGAGAGCACCGAGTTGATACCATTAAATCCTTTTTAAAATAAATGATTTTCGGATTAACTTAATTAGTGTATAAATATAATTAAAACAGAAATATTTCGGGTTAGACACGTAGCTCAGTTGGTAGAGCTGCGTGCACGCGTACGGGAGGTCACGGGTTCGAGTCTCACCTAGCGCACACATACAAACGACCGAACCGGTCAACGGTCAACAGTAATGGTCAACGGTCAAGTCAAAAAGTCAACTTTTTTTATTATTTTATTTATTTATTTAAATTAAAAATCAATTAAAAATACTTAAAAATAACATTTTTTAAGTTAGAAAATAGCCTTAAACTCACAAAAATATATCCAAAAATCCTACTAAAATTGATTAATAAAATCCGCTTATTTACCGAACCGTTATGTTATTATCTAGGTTAGTTTCTCTCGTGGTTAAATCCAAACTCGTGCGCATTCAACATCATCCACCGAACGCACCCAATGTGAGTGAATCTCTACAAATTCCCCGTTTTAATCACGTTTTTGGGGTGTATCATGTGTCTTATTATTTATTACATTTAAACTATTGTGCACCCATCATATTCATGATTAAATGTATATTCGACATGTATCATCTGTTTGTGTGATTATTGTTTATATTAAATTTATCATTTTCAGTACATACATTGTCATAGGCCGCCGCTCCCCATTACCTATGAGCGTTGAGCTGTTCCCCATTACCTATGAGCGTGAACGAGGCGTTGCCAACATACGATCGGCTCCGTTTGATTGAGCCTTGATCGCACATACATTTCATCATAGGCCGTCTGCTCCCCATTACCTATGAGCGTGAGCCGTTCCTCATTACCTATGAGCATGAGCCGTTCCCCATTACCTATGAGCGTGAACGAGACGTTGCCAACATTTACATTATCATTCATGTTACATATTCATGCAAGCTGGTTTGTTATTGTATGCTAATTGTTTGTTATTGTATGCTAATTGTTTGTTATTGTATGCTATTTCTTTGTTATTGTATGTTTATTTACGTTTGTTCATATATGATTATTGCACAATTTTTCCATATTAAATACAACAAGAAATAAATAATTAATGTTTTTCTAACAAGGTTCACTCGCCAACTTTTGTTGATCCAAAAACCATTTTTACACATGATACAGGTGAACAGGATGAAGCAAGGAACACATAGGAAAATGCCTTAGAAGAAAATAATGAAGTCTAGAAAGATGTATAGAACATGTTGTAATTATGATTGTATGATCTTCTTTAAAATTGTGATAATAAATATGAAACGTTATAATAAATGTCATGAGCTTTGATGAAAACCCAATCATGCCCCGATCACCTTTTTCCGCTGCGGGTCGGGGTGTGACAATTCGGAGTCAGATATTTTGACTATAGGGATATAGGATAGGTTATTAGACCTTTAGAGCCTATACTATAGTTGATTAGATTTTAATTGTTTATGTGGTTATATGCAAACTCATGATGTGTATTTCTTTCATATTTATTACATACACAATTGCATGCAAACACTTCCGATACTACATTTTGTGATACATAGTGGATTATACTTACAGTCAAACATACATACTTACATACATATTCATCATACATATTTCAATGTTCACATATTCGAATCATCTTCATACTTCCGTTATTCAAGATTTTGTCGCATTTTTCATTTTTCAAATCTCATCAAAGTGAGTTCTGCGACGGGCATGTAGTAACTGTAAGGGTACCAGTACCGGTAGTCGGAACGTCCTGTCTAGGTTGGCATTCGTATAAATCCAATATAACAGACCAGTTTGCCTACCTGGGGACTAACGATGAGAGTACAAAGGACCTATTAGGCCAAAGCATGCCACACCAAACGTCGTTCGAACTAACCCCACTTTGAGGTGTCACCGTGTCCACACCTGGATACATTCCGAATATCATACGTTACATACATATTTCTCGATTTTCTTCGGGTTTTAGTGTACGTAACCAGGCTAACACATGCGAACCATATGAAAAACCCGGTAATCATGGGGGCCCACATGATTACGAAGGTGAAGTATGGCGGCATGCAAGGCCCAATTACGAGCAAAGCCCAAGACATCCTATGGATGTAGTAGATTTATTATTCGATATTTATTTTATGAATGTTCATTCCTAAATACGACACATGATCCCTAAAACATCCAACTCATACTCTTGATATGTATTCCTTGTAGATGTCTTCTAGTCTCGCTCGTAGGAAGATGAGAGCAGGAAAAGCCCGCAAGCGCATGGCTGCCCAAATCACTCAACAAATGGCTGCCGTAATACCCAACATTGTAGTTCAAGTCCAACAAGCCCTTACCACTAATCCCGTCAATCAAGAAGATCAAAATGTTGTCAACCCTCCCCCAATTACCACTAAATGCACCTTCAAGCATTTCAAATCCTGCGACCCTCCAAAATACGAAGGGACTGAAGGTGTCACCGCTCTTCTCCATTGGTTTGAAGAAATGGAAAATACATTTCTAAATTGCGATTGCCCCGGTGATCGCAAAGTGCGATATGCTACTGGTCGTTTACTTGGAATAGCACTTACATGGTGGAATACAGAAAAAGCCAAACGAGGTGTTGAAGATGCTATGACTTTGACCTGGGAAGAGTTGAAGGAGATTATGACAAGACGGTTTTGCCCAAGAAGCAAAATCAAGAAATTGGAGGATGAGTTCTATTCTTTGAAACAAAAGGAAGGCGACCACACTACGTACAACAAGAGATTCCTTGAGTTAAATCAAATGGTCCCCAACTTGTTCACTCCCCTCTACCGTTTGATCGAGCACTACATTCAAGGTCTTCCTTCAAAAATTCAAGACTCTTTAATAAGTACCACACCTGCGACTTTGGAAGCAGCAATGGAGTTAGCTACAGAGCTCACCGAGAACCGCATACGAAATAAGGACTTCAAGGAGGAGAAGAAGAAGGATAAAGCATCAACGGAAACCTCAAACTCCACCCAAACCGAATCCCCTTCTCAACCCATTTCTAAGAGAAAACGAGATGGGCAACTTTTCGCTGTCAACCAACGCAATCAACCAGCCTCACAAGCCGTACCCCTCAAGCTATCCCAATCACTCAAGTAGCACCCAACTCAACTTACCCAAATAAGAAACCTTACCTTGGACCTCACCCTCAATGTAACACCTGTTTTTATCACCATCCATCTACCTTACCTTGTCGGCTATGTGCGAATTGTGGACGCTATGGTCATTCGAGCAAGGTTTGCCGCGCCTCTCAAAACCAAACCTTACCCCCTACTCAAAACATGATCCAAACATATCAACAACCCCAATACCCCATGCTCCCTTATGTTCGAGCTTGTTTTAATTGTGGCGACCCTACCCACTTTAGAAACACATGCCCTCGATTGATTAACATCATAAACGCCCAAGCTCAAGCAAACCCAGTTAACCAAACAAATCAAGAAAACCTAACCGTCTGCTCCCCATTACCTATGAGCGTGAGCCGTTCCCCATTACCTATGAGCGTGAACGAGACGTTGCCAACATTTACATTATCATTCATGTTACATATTCATGCAAGGTGGTTTGTTATTGTATGCTAATTGTTTGTTATTGTATGCTAATTGTTTGTTATTGTATGCTATTTCTTTGTTATTGTATGTTTATTTACGTTTGTTCATATATGATTATTGTACAATTTTTCCATATTAAATACAACAAGAAATAAATAATAAATGTTTTTCTAACAAGGTTCACTCGCCAACTTTTGTTGATCCAAAAACCATTTTTACACATGATACAGGTGAACAGGATGAAGCAAGGAACACATAGGAAAATGCCTTAGAAGAAATAATGAAGTCTAGAAAGATGTATAGAACATGTTTTAATTATGATTGTATGATCTTCTTTAAAATTGTGATGATAAATATGAAACGTTATAATAAATGTCATGAGCTTTGATGAAAACCCAATCATGCCCCGATCACCTTTTTCCGCTGCGGGTCGGGGTGTGACAATTCGGAGTGGAGAGCATATGTGGAATTGACTGGCACATTGACAGTCTCGCATATATTCAGCTAAGTTGTTTCAGTTGTATATAGTTTTGATTTATTTAGTTTTTATCTTTTGAGTCTTTATTTAGTTAGTTGGGTCGTATTCTCGTTCTTGCATTAGGGACAATACAATCTTTAAGTGTGGGGATGGGATACATAGTTATAGTGTTAGTTTGAGTCATAAAAATTTGAAAAAATCCAAAAATCCAAAAAAAAATTGAAAAAAAATGTATTTTGAATAAAGAAGTTTGCAAATAAAGAACGGAAAATGATAGAAAAGATGGGTTTTTGTTCGGGTTCTAATAATAATAATATGAGCATAATATAGTCGAGCTTGTGTCTAGTTTGGGATATGCGGGTTGTCATACCCCGACCCGCAGCGGAAAAGGTGATCGGGGCATGATTGGGTTTTCATCAAAGCTCATGACATTTATTATAACGTTTCATATTTATTATTACAATTTAAAGGGGATCATACGATCATAATTTCAACATGTTCTACACATCTTTCTAGACTTCATTATTTTCTTCTAAGCACTTCCTATGTTTTCCTTGCTTCATCCTGTTCACCTGTATCATGTGTAAAAATGGTTTTTGGATCAACAAAAAGTTGGCGAGTGAATCCTATGAAAAACATTTAAACAAGTTTATTGAATTGAATATAAAATAAAGTGCATAACCACATATGAGTAAATGTAGATGTAAATTTATTCACAAAACACTTAATATTAAATAATGCACACACATACAATAATAGATAGTTTTGAGGCACGCGTTGTTCAACTCGTCTCCCACGAGGAACTGATGGGCCTAATGAATGAGTTTTGAGGCACGCGTTTTTCTACGAACTGATGGGCCTAATGAATAAGTTTTAAGGCACGCGTTGTTCAACTCGTCTCCCACGAGGAACTAATGGGCCTAACAAATAATTTGCATACAACTTGACAATATGTAATACATAACTACAAACAATATTTACATTCTAAGTTTAGATCATAATATGGTATCGCATGAATTTGAATTAACGAATTAGTTTAAGCGACACATGATACACCCCAAAACGTGTAATAAAAAGGGGAGTTGTAAGATTCACTCACAGTGGTTGCGTTTCTTGGATTGATGATGAATGCGCACGAAATTGGATTTAACCACGAGAGGAACTAACCTAGATAATAACATAACGGTTCGGTAAATAAGCGGATTTTATTAATAAATTTTAGTATTATTATTGGATATAGTTTTGTGAGTTTACGGCTATTTTCTAACTTTAAAAACGTTATTTTTAAGTATTTTTAATTGATTTTTAAATAAAATAAATAAATAAAAATAATAAAAAAATGTTGACTTTTTGACCGTTGACCATGACTGTTGACCATTACTGTTGACCGTTGACCGGTTCGGTCATTTGTATGTGTGCGCTGGGTGAGATTCGAACCGGTGACCTCCCGTACGCGTGCACGCAGCTCTACCAACTGAGCTACGTGTCTAACCCGAAATATTTCTGTTTTTAATTATACTTATATACAAACTAGATAAATTCATTTCTGTCCTTATATAAAAAGTTTGATAATTGCCAGAACCGGTGCGGTAGCCTGGACTCGAACCCGCGACGTATGATTTAAACTCGCACACAGTGCACCACTGGACTGTGTGTCTATCTTGGTTATTATTTCGGTTTTCATTAAACTTAACATCTAACTGCGAGTGGATCCGGTTCAGTTTAAAAAAGGAACATTTTTATTACCGAGAATGTGCGTGTGTCAAGGATCGAACTCGGGACGTATGCGTATTGTTTGCACACAGTCCACCGCTGGACTGTGTGTCTAACCCGTTTATATAACTTGTTTTAATTATACTTATACACTGCTTACATGTTTCAGGATTTGTCGTTTATAAAAAGGCATTATATTTCAGCGAATCGGAACACAACAGAATTCGAACCCGGGACATATGCTTTAAAATCGCACACAGTCCACCGCTGGACTGTGTGTCTAACCCGAGATATAACTCGATTTATATTAAATATATATATAACCGAAACTTCATCTTCTTCGTTAAACTTAACCCAGAACCCAATCCCGACTGTTTCGATACATTCATCAATTTCTTTAGTAAATTGTAATTAGCTACATATGAGATTAATAAAAACGAGAGAGATTAGGTGTAAGATATACCGAACAGAGATCCCCTGTTTCGCCGGCGAGTTTCCGATTACAGCAGGTTATTCCGGCGACGTGTATCTTGCGGCAAAGGTTCTTCAAGAAGTTTGAGGTGAGTGTGGGTGACTTCGGTATGAGCTCTAGATGTTCTGTTTTTAGAGTAAGGCACAGAGGTGAAGGGGTTCGGTTTTCCGGCGAGTTGCAGAAAGTTTCCGGCGAGTTGTTCTTGCTGAATAGGGACTTGTAGAGGGGTTTACGAGTGTATTGAGGGTTGATTCGAGTGAATAGCGAGTTGGTTCTCTGACTGAAAGTACTCATAGACTTCCAAAACCACGACTTGCTTAAAATCAAACGGAAATTTTGTAACAGCGATAACGGTTTGCGAGTTAAAGTGTTTGATTGCGATTTTTCGGTTATAACCGATGTTGCTGTAAATGTAACCGTTAAGTCCAAAAGAAACGGCAAAGTTTGACGAATTTGTCGGGATTTCTGGCGTGAGCGGATTTGGGCGCGCTGTGTAACTGGGTTTGATTTCCAGATTTTTTTATGTATTAATTGTTTCAATAAGTAAACAAACAACACAAGTGGCAGAGTGGTTGGGCGAGTGAGAGTTAAGACTTGGATGATTCACGGCTGACCCGGGTTCGAAACCCAGCTTCAGCATTTAATTTTTATTTCCTTATTTTTAATACATTTTCAATTATAAATTTTATATTCTAATATACTTATTAATTATGTATCGTTTAAAATTAATTTGGGCATTAAATACACAACGAAATTTTTAACTGGTTGTTCGGTTAATAAACGAAGCGGGTTTGGTTAATCCGGTTTTTTACGGATGTTACACGGGTAGGCTCGACTTGGTTCTAGGTTCCTTTGATCTTAATATACCTTAATATTTATTCGTCTCTGATTCCGTTTGCATAGATTCTTTTTCGAGGACGAAAAAAGAGTAAGTGTGGGGATATTTGATGTATTGCAAAATACATCAGTTTATCGTGTTCAGTTTGTACAGTTTTCATTAGGTATAGTTTACTTTTCGTTGGAATTCGCGTTCTGTTGATCCAATTGCGTTTTGAAGGTCTTTGGCATTGAAAACAGCTGGAAAGTGCATAAAACTGGTAAAATCTGGAAGTCGAGTCCTGGAACGAGTTGGAGGGCTTGGGAGATGAAACGAATCGAAAAACGGTAGAAAAAGTGCTCCTGGCGGGCCGTGAAAGGAATTAGAGTGCCTCTCTCCACCCGCGAGAGGTTGTTAAAGGGTACTGACGTCAGCAAGGCGGTCGCGGGTCGCGACCGGGTTATAGAGTCCCTGTCGCCACCCGCGAGAGGGTGTTTTAGTCAGAAGAGTTCGAGCTAGGCAATGAGTTTTGGGTTTGAGAAGTATATAAACATCATTAAACAATCCCTAGGGGGGAAGTGGCGAATTAAGAACCTCTTGGACGAATTTGGAGCATCGTTTGGAGCGGTTTTGAGCATTCGAAGCATTCGGTTGGAGATTAGAAGTCCAGGAAATCGTTCGGGTCGTCATCTTGTCGTCCGGGAGTTTCCTTGTGTTTCTAATCTTCAATTTTGTTTTGCGTTCTTGAAATTACTTTGTTTTTGTAACATTCGTCGAAAAACGGGTTTCCAAACCCGCTTCGTTTATTAATCAAATACTCATTTATAAATTTCGTTGCGCATTTATTGCTCGGATAAATTTTAAACAATACATAAATAATATATATATATATATATATGAATTTTAAACCAAAATTATTAAATAACAAAAAAATCGTGGATTAAAAAAAATAATGGAGACGCCGGGTTTCGAACCCGGGTCACCCACCACAAACCCAAACACACAACACACCGCTCCGCCACACACTTCACTTGTGATAAACAAGGAAACAAATAATACTTAAGGTAAAACCAGAAAATCAAAACCGGACATCAGCGCGCCAGATCTCGCAATCACCGGAAAATCCGGCAATCCGCGATTTTGGCCAAATCCTTTTTGATTGAAACGCACAATTTAATCCCGACGTCGGTTATAACCGTTGCCGACAGTCAATTTCCGTCATAACCGACGGAAATCTTCAATCGCGAACCTTGACTCAATTCAAATCCAATTCAGCCTGTTTCCACTATAAATACCTACTTGAACACTCTGGAAATCCTTTCGCTCAGAACCACGATCGTTTCCGAAGCTTTATTCATCCCAAAACACGTCGCCGGAGATATTTTGCATTCGCCGGACTTTCACCGGAAACCCGGGCTTACTTCAAATCGGTAAAATTCTCGACTCTTTTGTTTGTAATCCATTATTCGGCATGTCTTAACTTTAATCATTCAACCAGAATCTGTCTCAGACTACGCCGCCGGAAAAACCCACACTCACCGGAATATCACTGAAAATCCGAAGTCTCACTGTCGATCGGTATAATCAACTAAACCCTCTTGATATCTCTTGCTCAGTAACTTAATTTCATAACACAAGGATCTAAACTGTCAAACAATTCACTCAGCCGAGAGTCACAAATCAGAGCCAACGACTCTTGCCGGAAATTTGAAGTAAACGCTCTGTTTTGGTACATTCTACTCCTTAATTCCGTTATCTATTTCATCCCAACCAATTATAAGTTTTGATGATCGATTTAAACAGAACAGTCGGATTTCACTGTTCTGTGTTCTTATAAACGAAGAAGATGCAGTCGCAAATAAGTATTAGTATAATTAAAATCAGAAAACTAAACGGGTTAGACACACAGTCCAGCGGTGGACTGTGTGCAATTATAACGTTCAAGTCCCGAGTTCGATTCGTGTACGTATCTGGTTCCCGCAATAACAAAACATTTTTTTTCTTTCTTTTAAGTTTAACAGAACACCCCTCAGATAGTACTTAAGTTTAATATAAATCTTAATTTAAATGGGTTAGACACCCAGCCCAGTTGGTTGGGCTGGGTGCCAATCAAAGCAATGGTCACGGGTTCGACGTGGGTTATACGCACCGGTTCTGCAGACTTTAAAACCTTTTTAAAATAACTAATTTCTGAAATATTCTAGTTAGTATATAAATATAATTAAATCTGAGTTTATTTCGGGTTAGACACGTAGCTCAGTTGGTAGAGCTGCGTGCACGCATACGAGAGGTCCCGAGTTCGAACCTCACTCAACGCATAGAAAACACAGTCTGACCGGTCAGACCCGGTCAACAGTAAACGGTCAACGGTCAAAAAGTCAATTTTTTTTTATTTTAGTTATTTATTTAATTAGAAAATTATTTAAAAATACTTAAAAATAAGATTATTAAGTTAGAAAACTTCCTTAAACTCACAAAAATAATTCTAAAAATCCCATTTAAGAACACTAATTAAAAATATTAATCTCAACCAAAATTTATTTATTTATCAAATCATTTTGTTATTATCTAGGTTAGTTCTTCCCTCGTCAATCGAATCATAAATTCGTGCGCCTTCATCATCATCAAAGAACGCACCCATTGTGAGTGAATCTCTATCAATTCCCTATTTTAATCATGTTTTGGGGTGTATCATGTGTCGTTTAATTCTTTATTATATTTAAACACTTGTGCATACATCATATCCGTGATCAAATGTGTATCAAATGTGTATCAATTGTTGTGTGGATTATATGTAGTTTGGATTTATCATTTTCAGTGCACGCATTTCATTAGGCCCATCAGTTCCCCGTGGGAGACAGGTTGAGCATCAGGTGCCTCATAAGATCGGCTCCGTTTGATTGAGCCTTGATCTCACATTCATCATCATTCATATCATATACTCATCCAAAGTGGTTTGTGTTTGTTTACTTATATATGTTTGCTCACATGTGATTATTGCACAAATTTTCCATATTAAATAAAACAAGAAATTAATAAAAAATGTTTTATCAAGGTTCACTCGCCAACTTTTGTTAACCCAAAATATCCCCCGTTTTACACATGATACAGGTGATCCAGCTGAGGTAAGAAACACATAGGAAGGCCTAGAAGAATAAATCAGTTTAAGCTTTGGATTATTTACATAGTTTCATTTCCTTGTAATTGTATGAATTTTGATTTGGATATTTAAGTTGTAGTTTGAATTTAATAAATATGAAACATTTTAGTAAACATCATGAGCTTTGGTGATAACCCAATTATGCCCCGACTCTTATTCCGCTGCGGGTCGGGGTGTGACAGATTGGTATCAGAGCCATGACTATAGGGATATAGGATAGGTTATTAGACCCTTAGAGCCTATACTATAGTTGATTAAAATTTTAAATTGTTTATGCGTTACATACAAAATTCATGATGTTTATATGCTTTATGTTTATTTTTACACTCAATGGTTATGCAAGCATGTTCCCAAATACATGTTATTATACAATGCTCACCATGAATCATATCCTCATAGCATATCATATCCATGAGAGCACACACCTCACGATTCCCGTGATTTTTGCAATGATTTTTGTATTTTTCAAATCACATCAAAGTGAGTTCTCATGACGGGCATGTAGAAACCCGAAGGGTACGAGTACCGGTAGTCGGAACGTCCTGTCTAGGCTTGGCATTCGTATAAATCCAAAATAACCAGTTTGCCTACATGGGGACTAACGATGAGAGTACGAAGGACCTATTAGGCCAAAGCATGCTATACCAAACATCGTGTGAGCTAACCCCACTTTGAGTTGTCATTGTGTCTACACCTGGACACCCTCCTACCATACATCTCGCAATCATATTTTATGGTTTTCATTCGGGTGATGCGAGTTTTAATCCGCCAACACCAATGTGAATCCTACCAAGCCCAATAGTCATGGGGGCCCACATGACTACACAGGCGATGGTATGGGGGACATTGGAGGCCCAAACATGAGCAAACCCAAGACATCCTATGGATGTAGTTGCATTATTGTTAGTTATGTTATTTTTCATTCTTTTTACGACACATGACACCTAGAAAAATTCTTAAACTCACAATCTTCCTATGTATGTTCCTGTAGATGCCGGCTAGGCAACTACGTGGCGGTAGAAAGTCACGAAGGTCAAACGAATGCTTGGCCACACAAATTGCTAAACAAATGGCCACAGTGCTTCCTGACATCGTGATTCAAGTTCAACAAGCCCTCACCGCAAATCACATCAACCCTCCCAATCAAGAAGACCAGAGCGTCGCCAACCCTCCCTTCAAAAAGTGCTCCTACAAACACTTCAAATCTTGCGATCCCCCAAAGTATGAAGGGACCGAAGGTGTTACTGCTCTCCTTCACTGGTTTGAAGAAATGAAGAACACTTTCCTCAATTGCGATTGTCCCGAGGATCGCAAGGTACGTTATACAACAGGAAGACTGTTTGGGGTAGCCCTTACCTGGTGGAACACGGAAAAGGGTAAATGAGGAGTTGAAGATGCCATGGCCTTAACCCGGGAAGAGTTAAGGCAACTCATGACAAGACGCTTTGTCCAAGAAGCGAAATCAAAAAGCTGGAAGACGAATTCCACTCACTAAAACAAAAGGAAGGAGATCACACTTCCTATAATAAAAGATTTCTCGAGCTAAATCAGATGATCCCAAATTTGTTCACCCCCCGTGACCGCTTGGTTGAACATTACATTCGAGGTCTTCCCTCGAAAATTCAAGACTCAATTTTAAGCACTTCGCCTGCAACACTTGAAGTCGCGATGGAGTTAGCTACAGAACTCACTGAAAATCGCATTTGAAACGGCAAGTTCAAAGATGAATAGAAGAAAGCACCCATAGAGACCTCAACTACAAACCACTCAGTCTCCTCCTCAAAGTTTGCTGCTAAGAGGAAACGAAACAGTAAGAATTTTGCTGTCACTCAAACCAACCCTTCTATCACTGCTGCACCAATCACCCAAATTGCTCCTTCGACTGCACCATTTAAAAAGCCATACACCGGCCCACACCCAAAATGCAACCGTTGTCAGTACCATCACCCTCCCGAAACTCTTTGCCAACATTGCACCAGCTGTGGCCGTGTGGTCACACCATTCAAACTTGTCGCACACTTCAACGAATGAACCGCAATCAACCCACAACCCAAACCCACCATCAAATAGTGGGTCAAGCCCAACAACCTTTACTTCTACCATCTGCACAACACATAGCCCAATCCTACTACCAACCCAACTACCCCATGATGCAACCCATGCGAGCTTGTTAAACCTGTGGGGACCCAAACCACTTCAGGAACACTTGTCCACGCTTGGTGAACATCATCCATGCCCAAGCTCAAGCGAACCCAGTAAACCAAGCTAACCAAGCTCCTCCACCTGCCAGAGGAAGAGCTTTCAACATCAATGCCAACCAAGCTAGGGCTGACAAAACCGTGGTTAACGGTACGTTTCTCATCAATGGTAGTTATGCATCCATGTTATTCGATACTGGCGCGGATAAGAGTTTTGTGTCCTTAGAATTCAAACCTATCCTCAACCAAACTCGTGATAATCTCATGGAATCTCTAACGGTGAAGTTGCTGACGGAAAGCCCGTTTCATTAAATTCTATTATACGCGATTGTACCCTCACTCTAAATGATCACGATTTTCCAGTTAAACCTCATTCCTATGAAGTTGGGAAGTTTCGATGTTATAATCGGTATGGACTGGCTCAGCCAGCATCACGCTGAAGTAGTATGCCGCGAAAAGTTCATTCGCATTCCTCTTGCAGACGGTCAGACCCTACGTATTTTTGGAGAAACCCCTTCGAAAGGACTCAAACTAATGTCCTGCCTTCAAGCCCGAAGATATCTCCGTAAGAACTATGTCGCATTCTCTAACTCACGTCGTCAAAAGAGAAACAAGGAAAGGAAACTCGAAGATATCCCGTTGTGAAAGAATTCCCACAAGTCTTTCCCGACGACATTTCAGGACTCCCTCCTGTGAGAGAAGTCGATTCCGCATCGATCTTGTACCTGGCGCTACACCAGTCGCAAAATCTCCTTATAGGTAGCCCATCTGAAATGCAAGAGCTGGCCAGTCAACTGCAGGAACTGACTGCAAAGGATTCATACGTCCTAGCTCCTCGCCTTGGGGGCACCTGTTCTTTTTGTGAAGAAGAAAATGGAACGTTTCGCATGGTATCGACTACAGAGAACTCAACAAGTTAACGGTAAGAATCGCTACCCACTACCTCGCATTGATGACCTCTTAGACCAACTTCAAGTGCCACCTGTTTCTCAAAAATCGATCTCCGTTCTGGTTATCATCAGCTCAGAGTACATGAAGAAGACATCCCAAAGACCGCCTTCCGGACTCGTTATGGTCATTACAAATTCATGGTCATGCCATTCGGTTTAACCAACGCCCCCGCTGTATTCATGGATCTAATGAATAGGGTATGCAAACCCTACCTCGACCGTTTCGTCATAGTCTTCATCGACGATATCCTTATCTACTCCAAGTCAAAATGCGATCATGAACGACACCTTCGACTCATCCTTACACTCTTAAGGACTGAAAAGCTCTACGCTAAGTTCTCAAAATGCGAATTCTGGTTAGGAGAAGTACAATTCCTTGGACATGTCGTCAATGACAAGGGAATACATGTCGATCCTTCAAAAATCAAGGCAGTGCAAGAATGGCAAGCGCCACGTACCCCTACCGAAGTAAGGTCATTTCTCGGTTTGGCTGGTTACTATCGACGCTTCATTGCCAATTTTTCCCGTATTGCTGTACCACTCACGGCTTTGACTCATAAAGAAAAACCCTTCATATGGGGACCTAAACAAGAAGAAGCCTTCCAAACTCTAAAGCAAAAACTTTGTGATGCACCTATCCTCACACTCCCGGAAGGTTGCGATGACTTTAGTAGTATATTGCGACGCATCAGGGCAAGGGCTAGGCTGTGTATTAATGCAAAGAGGAAAAGTGATAGCCTATGCTTCTAGGCAACTCAAAGTTCATGAGAAGAATTACACCACCCACGACCTGGAACTTGGAGCGTTGTGTTCGCTCTCAAGATATGGAGACATTACCTCTATGGTACCAAGTGTGAAATATACACTGACCACAAAGGTCTCCAACATATCTTCAACCAAAAGGAGTTGAATATGAGGCAACGAAGATAGGGTCGAACTTCTCAACGACTACGACTGTGAAATTCGGTATCATCCTGGCAAGGCAAACGTAGTGGCCGATGCGTCAGTCGAAAAGGTTATGCGAACTACATTCGTCTTCTCTGTTCGCAAATCATAACCGACATCAAAGATCGAATCCGAGTAGCTCAACATGTTTCTGTAACAGAAAATGACGTACGCGATGAGCTGTCATGTGGAGCTGAACTCAAAATCGAAACCAAATCCACGGTATTCTATACTATTTAAATCGCATATGGATTCCCGATCGCGATAACCTTCGTGATTTCTTATGAATGAGGCGCACAAAACACAATACTCTGTACACCCAGGAGCCGACAAGATGTATCAAGACCTACGATACACCTACTGGTGGCCGGGCATGAAAAAGGATATCGCTGTTTTTGTTTCCAAGTGCCTTACTGTTCCAAAGTAAAAGCTGAACATCAAAGACCTTCAGGACTTCTAGTCCAACCCGAAATACCTGTATGGAAGTGGGAAAACATAACCATGGATTTCATTACCGGGTTACCTCGCACCTCAGTGGGTATGACACCATATGGGTAATAATCGATCGCCTTACAAAGTCAGCTCACTTCATTCCAATCCTGCGAGGACTTCAAGAACGAGAAGTTAGCTCGTATCTACATCAGCGAGATCGTAAGCCGTCATGGTGTACCACTAAGCATCATTTCAGACCGTGGATGGTCGTTTCACTTCACGAACATGGCGAGCCGTACAAACCGCCTTGGGTACACAATTAGACCTCAGTACCGCTTTTCACCCTCAAACTGATGGTCAGTCCGAACGCACCATCCAAACTCTTGAAGACATGCTTCGAGCATGTGTCATAGACTTCAAAGAGAATTGGGACGCTCATCTACCATTAGTTGAATTTTCGTACAACAATAGCTATCATTCAAGTATCGGTCATGGCTCCTTTCGAAGCTTTATATGGTCGTAAGTGCCGATCTCCAGTATGTTGGCACGAAATTGGGGAATCACAAATCACCAGTCCAGAGTTAATTCAAGAAACAACCGACAAGGTCATTCAAATTCGAAACAATCTTCTAGCGGCTCAAAGTCGTCAAAAGAGTTACGCAGACAAACGACGAAAGCCCTTGGAATTTGACATTGGTGATCAAGTACTTTTAAAAGTATCACCGTGGAAGGGAGTGGTTCGTTTTGGCCAGCAGGGCAAGCTAGCAACCACGCTACGTAGGACCTTTCAAGATACTCGAAAGAGTAGGTCCTGTAGCATACAAGCTTGACCTACCAGAAGAGCTCAACAGAATTCACCCCACATTCCACGTATCAAACTTGAAGAAGTGCCTCGCCGATGAAAACCTCCATATTCCTCTAGAAGACATTCAGATCGATGAATCTATTCACTTCATTGAAAGACCAGTAGAAATCATGGACTTCGGAGAGAAGCGTTTAAGACGAAGTCGTATTCCAATTGTCAGGGTACGTTGGGAGTCAAAACGAGGACCTGAGTTTACTTGGGAACGTGAAGACTCAATGCGCGAGAAATACCCACATCTTTTTCCTGTTACCACTACTACTTAAATTTCGGGATGAAATTTCTAAAAGTAGGGGATACTGTAACATTCGTCGAAAAACGGGTTTCCAAACCCGCTTCATTTATTAATCAAATACTCAGTTATAAATTTCGTTGCTCATTTATTGCTCGGATAAATTTTAAACAATACATAAATAATATATATATATATGAATTTTAAACCAAAATTATTAAATAACACAAAAAATCATGGATTAAAAAAATAATGGAGACGCCGGGTTTCGAACCCGGGTCACCCACAAACCCAAACACACAACACACCGCTCCGCCACACACTTCACTTGTGATAAACAAGGAAACAAATAATACTTAAGGTAAAACCAGAAAATCAAAACCGGACATCAGCGCGCCAGAACTCGCAATCACCGGAAAATCCGGCAATCCGTGATTTTGGCCAAATCCTTTTTGATTGAAACGCACAATTTAATCCCGACGTCGGTTATAACCGTTGCCGGCAGTCAATTTCCGTCATAACCGACGGAAATCTTCAATCGCGAACCTTGACTCAATTCAAATCCAATTCAGCCTGTTTCCACTATAAATACCCACTTGAACACTCTGGAAATCCTTCGCTCAGAACCACGATCGTTTCTGAAGCTTTATTCATCCCAAAACACGTCGCCGGAGATATTTTGCATTCGCCGGACTTTCACCGGAAAACCAAGGCTTACTTCAAATCGGTAAAATTCTCGACTCTTTTGTTTGTAATCCATTATTCGGCATGTCTTAACTTTAATCATTCAACCAGAATCTGTCTCAGACTACGCCGCCGGAAAAACCCACACTCACCGGAATATCACTGAAAATCCGAAGTCTCACTGTCGATCGGTATAATCAACTAAACCCTCTTGATATCTCTTGCTCAGTAACTTAATTTCATAACACAAGGATCTAAACTGTCAAACAATTCACTCAGCCGAGAGTCACAAATCAGAGCCGACGACTCTTGCCGGAAATTTGAAGTAAACGCTCTGTTTTGGTACATTCTACTCCTTAATTCCGTTATCTATTTCATTCCAACCAATTATAAGTTTTGATGATCGATTTAAACAGAACAGTCGGATTTCACTGTTCTGTGTTCTTATAAACGAAGAAGATGAAGTCGCAAATAAGTATTAGTATAATTAAAATCAGAAAACTAAACGGGTTAGACACACAGTCCAGCGGTGGACTGTGTGCAATTATAATGTTCAAGTCCCGAGTTCGATTCGTGTACGTATCTGGTTCCCGCAATAACAAAACATTTTTTTTCTTTCTTTTAAGTTTAACAGAACACCCCTCAGATAGTACTTAAGTTTAATATAAATCTTAATTTAAATGGGTTAGACACCCAGCCTAGTTGGTTGGGCTGGGTGCCAATCAAAGCAATGGTCACGGGTTCGACGTGGGTTATACGCACCGGTTCTGCAGACTTTAAAACCTTTTTAAAATAACTAATTTCTGAAATATTCTAGTTAGTATATAAATATAATTAAATCTGAGTTTATTTCGGGTTAGACACGTAGCTCAGTTGGTAGAGCTGCGTGCACGCATACGAGAGGTCCCGAGTTCGAACCTCACTCAACGCATAGAAAACACAGTCTGACCGGTCAGACCGGTCAACAGTAAACGGTCAACGGTCAAAAAGTCAATTTTTTTTAGTTATTTATTTAATTAGAAAATTATTTAAAAATACTTAAAAATAAGATTATTAAGGTTAGAAAACTTCTTAAACTCACAAAAATAATTCTAAAAATCCCATTTAAGAACACTAATTAAAATATTAATCTCAACCAAAATTTATTTATTCATCCCTCATTTTGTTATTATATAGGTTAGTTCTTCCCTCGTCAATCGAATCATAAATTCGTGCGCCTTTATCATCATCAAAGAACGCACCCATTGTGAGTGAATCTCTATCAATTCCCTGTTTTAATCATGTTTTGGGGTGTATCATGTGTCGTTTAATTCTTTATTATATTTAAACACTTGTGCATACATCATATCCGTGATCAAATGTGTATCAAATGTGTATCAATTGATGTGTGGATTAGATGTAGTTTGGATTTATCATTTTCAGTGTACGCATTTCATTAGGCCTATCAGTTCCCCGTGGGAGACGGGTTGAGCATCAGGTGCCTCATAAGATCGGCTCCGTTTGATTGAGCCTTGATCTCACATTCATCATCATTCATATCATATACTCATCCAAAGTGGTTTGTGTTTGTTTACTTATATATGTTTGCTCACATGTGATTATTGCACAAATTTTCCATATTAAATAAAACAAGAAATTAATAAAAATGTTTTATCAAGGTTCACTCGACAACTTTTGTTGACCAAAATATCCCCCGTTTTACACATGATACAGGTGATCCAGCTGAGGCAAGAAACACATAGGAAGGCCTAGAAGAATAAATCAGTTTAAGCTTTGGATTATTTACATAGTTTCATTTCCTTGTAATTGTATGAATTTTGATTTGGATATTTAAGTTGTAATTTGAATTTATAAATATGAAACATTTTAGTAAACATCATGAGCTTTGGTGATAACCCAATTATGCCCCGACTCTTATTCCGCTGCGGGTGGGGTGTGACAGTTTTCGTTTGTTTTCATGACTATGATTGGCTAGATCTCATTAACTAGCAAAGATGATGGTTGCTAAAGTTTGGATATTTATTTATGAATTTGTGATATTTATAGATTATTTATTTATTGTAGGCGATTTGATTATTAGCTAGATGTGTATGCATGCTTGATTATGTTTGAATATTGTTTATTGCTTTACATGATTCTTGGTGACGGTCTTTATCACATAATAGAGTCGCGTTAGATTATTAGATTTTGGTGAGTGTCTATCACGTAATAAATCTTTAATCTTTAGGGTTATCATGCACAATTAACCTTAAAAGTAATATTCGGTAATCTTATAAAATCAAGTGTTCTACTAATCCTCAATAGCTGACAGGTATGAGGTTATTGTTAGGTCTAAGCGATTAAACCATAAGGTGGCTCCTTCTTAGGAAGTAAACCTATTAGCTGTTGTCTAACAAGTCCAGTTGAGAACCCAAATTTATCCTTGACTTGAGTCCCGAAAAGGAGAGAGTCTTGTAGGGTACTTTCATAAATCATTAGGTGTCTTGAAAGAGAGTCTAATTTACCGGTGTCCCTAACAGCCTTTAGGGTACCCTAACGTACTCTTGAGAAGGGTTAGGAGGCTTAGTTGGTAACTCGAAAGGTTTAGTATCTTAAGATCCCGTTCCATAATAATCAATCTTCGAAAAAATCCCTAAGTAAAAACTACCAGGATTCGAGTCTAGGTAGTGTTTCCACCATCTGAGTAAAGTCCGAAAGTGATTCGTAATCCTTAGTTTACTTAGTTAATTTTAGTTTAATTTAATTGTTTTCTTAGGATTTTTAGAAACCCCCTCTCAAACAATCAAACAATTAGTATGTCCGTGTAAGTCGTAGTCTAGATAGGGTCGTTAACGTAATTAGTAGAGTCTCGTGGGTTCGATATCCGGACTTACTTTTGCTATACTAGAGTCAATCGGTACACTTGCCGGTTAGTAGTTTAGTGTGTTTTAGTGAGTCTAGAGTATTACTTAGAGTCTAGAATTAGGTTAATTTGGTTCTTTTTATTAAACTACTTTTTAGTACATCACAATGCCTTATGGTATTGGATGACGGGGGTGCGAATAGCTTGAACCCTCATATATAAACTACTATTAAAACATAAAACTCGCCTCTTGGGATTGTATCCCTACCGACTCAAACCACTTGGCCGAGGGTAACGTAACCTTCAAAAGAGGGGCCTACTACTTTTCGCATTAATAACTTACTTAATTGTCTTTCAATATTTCGGCCTCTTGGGATTGTATCCCTGCTGAATCTAACTACTTGGCCGAGGGTAACGTCACCTTCAAAAGAGGGGCATACTACTATAACTAAGATAATCTCTTAAAAAGTCTAAAAGTGCGAAAATCATCAAAGGATACATAAAAGAGGAGCTGGAACCAAGTGATTCTATCTTGTCTATTTGAATTTCATTTTTATTTATCTTTTTATGTTTATTTTATCTTTCAAAACTTTTATCAATAATTTGTATCGATTAGACGTTGAGGCTAAACCAGTGTTAAAAGCTCTTGTGTCCTTGGACGACATTGTTATCTTACCAACACTATACTACGCTCGCGATGGGTGCACTTGCCCTAGTGTATGTTCAGTGTTAGTATAATATCGTGTTTTATAAATTTAAAACTTGACTAATGCGTAAAACGGACTTAAAATATCTATAAAATTATAACACACCTGACACGCACCAAGTTTATGGCGCCGTTGCGGGGACACAAGGATTGTAAGAAAGATTAAAATCGACAGCCTAATTGTTTTTAACGTTTTTCTTTTAATTTTTAGGATTTTTTCTCCTTTTCAGCAAACTCTGCACATTGTGCAGGCTGCAGTACGGGGTCGTGTCCATCCAGCACGCCCCCATGCTTAATAACAACAGCAACAAAACTGTTTCCAGTTAGACAGTAGCTGACCACGGGGTCGCATCTACCTAACACGGGGCTGTGTCCATTCATCAGTTACTGGAAACAGGGCCGTTAGATACTAATGATTGGTAATATCTCACCAAAATATGGATGATATCGATTATTTTTACTTTTGCCACTCTTACGGTGAATGGTGTAAATTATGTGGCGGGTTTCACCAAGATTTAGAATGTTATATTTTAAATTTTGAACCCCATTACCTAGTAGATCCATCGTTTTCCTGTGACAATCACCTTTAGATGGGCGAAAGTAAAAACGATAGCTATTATCCAACGAATGCCCTCAGGCCTCTCTTCCAAACGACATAACCTCCACCGAAATGTGTCAAATGGAATAAAATATTCTCCAAAAACTAAAAGAAATAGAACCTATGATGAAAAGGAGGTATTCATCACAAGACAAAAGACAAGGAGAAATGTTGAGATTTCATTCGCACACAATCAACATCCAGGCCATCACATGTACCTCAACCTCTTCTGCAATAACGATAGTCGTCCCTTTGTCGATTGTGCCATGAAGGACTCTCCATCGGCAACCACCGATGTGCTCATAGATCTGAGCGATTCGACATACACCTTCTTTAATAAGAGCCCGGATAAGGGGAATAAAGGTTGGTCCCGCCCACCGTTCATTAGTGTAGGTTTTCCCTTTCCGATAACCTCTTGCGTTCTTGCATAAATCAGAGGCGACTAAGGTACCTTCGGCACTTCGGTGCAGTTCCCTCTAATAAGGAACCTCCCTATCCGGGAAAATCCTTAAACTTAATAAACGCTACTTCATAAAACCCTAGCCCACGGGGCCATGCCCAATCAACACGCTCCGTGTCCACCCAAAATGTCACCACGGGGTCGTGTTAGGCCAACACGCCCCGTGCTTATAATACGGACAAAAAGTTCTGACCCATCTTTGACCACGGGGCCGTACCCAGCGGGCATGGGGCCGTGGTCACGGTGCTGTCACTTTCTATAAAGTCAGCTTTGGGGCAACATGTTTAGGCTCGTTCAAAAGACCAAGATCTGCTCTGATTTTCACATACACCCCACAAGGTATATTCTTAAAAAGGTTTTACTCAAACCATCTTGTCTTTGCCACTTTTGTCACTTTCCCTTCTTCCCAATAACTCCAACCTCTATTAAAGCTTGAAGCTTCATAACTTCAAGCTTTAGCTAAGCAAATAAACGGTTTTAATCTAAAAACACTTAATAAACAAAGGTTTTACAACACTGTTTTAAGCTATTTACATTAAAAAATGTTCAAAACTAAAGAAAAATACTTTGAAACAATGGGTTTTGGGGTTCAAAAACATTGCAGAGGAGGCACCACGTGGCCGTGTTCAGTGGACAGGGGGCCCGTGCCGAGATTTTAAGTCTTTTGTTCTTGAAATTTCGTTCTTGTTTTCTTAGTATGTCGAGCCAAAACAGCGGAACATCGTCAACCAACTCAATAAACAGTCGAAGGGTAAGAAGACCTTCAATCGAAGCTACTCTCGTCTACTATATGTATGCCTTGAGGAAAGCTATCGACGAAATGACAACGGTGGAGGAGGTCCTCATTGACCGTATCAACTACTTGACAGTGGCGCTAGAAAATAGCTTCCAAGAAATCAACCTTTGCACCAAAGGTTGAATATTCTTGTTATGCCTCCAATGGAACCAATCATTCAAGAGGATTGAAACCTTGCGCAATAAATCATTATCCCAACCGGTTGGGATGACCTTCCCCCGTAGCCTCCTCTAGACACTTTACACGAGGTCTTGGTGATTGTTGCGCCTCTCCCACATGAGAATGTGATGATGAGCCCTTCATCTTTCTTCATAGGGAGATCGAGGAGATGCTCAACGACATTTGAGGGGTACACCCTCCGGGAAGAAAGCTCTAAAGCCCTTAGCCTCCGAAAAACTATTCTCAGGTTTTTGTTGCTTTGTCGAATGTAATATCTAGGGTAGAGTTTTCTTATGGTTTAAATTTTCTTGCGCTTAGGAGCTATCTATTTAGTTAATCTTAGGACCTTTTGTATTTCGTACATTTTGTTTTAAATATGGGATGGTTTAAATAAATGTTGTGGTGTTTGGAACTTGTGAAGTAACTTAGCAAATGAAAAAAAAGATGGAAACTACCAAAGGAACATAAAAACAGCACCCATGCACGTAAACGGGAGCCTCCCGACAAATTTTCAAGCATTACAGCATGTGCAGCACTGGGTCGTGCTCACCCAACACGCCCCGTGCCCAGGGATCTGCAGAAAAGGTCTTAACCAGGTATTTGACCATGGGCCGTGCCCACTGGACATTCCCCGTGGTCAACCTTCTGTATGTTTCTATTACTGGCAATCTGACTACGGGGCAGTGGCCGGACAACACGGGCCCGTGGCCAGCTACCCAGTAACATGAAAACTTGTTTTTAACCCACTTTTACACATTCTAATTAACCGAAAAACTTCTTTTTGGACACATTGAGGACAATGTGTAATTCAAGTGTAGCGGGGATGCTAAAACCTTACATAAAATTCACCTTGGAACCGCTAATTGTCACACCCTCAATTTCCACTTGCGGAGTTTTACCGCGAGGCGTGTGAACAAACCAGAATCTGAAACACTAGTACGTCGAACGACTCTATATGATTTGATAATACGTTTTCCAAAATCATTTGTTGTAGATTTTATATTGTCTAAATTAATTACCAATATTTAGCAGAGCATTAGTTTTTATAGTTGAGCGGAAGCATAAGATAAATAGTAAAGCGGCGCCAACACAAACGCCAAAACAAATGAAAAGCCCCAAAACAAATGAAAAACCCCAAAACAATATTGATAAATAAGACTCGATAAAAGATGTCTTGTTCAATGCATGTGCGTGCACCTAGAGCTCCTAGCGTCCTGAGAAACATGTAAAGAAACAAGTGTCAACATTAAAGATGAGTGAGTTCACAGGTTTTCATAAATTCGTTTGTTCGGTTATAGTTTGTTTTCTCCGTTATCCCTAACCCGGGATAACGTATTGGTTCCATTATTCCAACCCGGAATAATAAGTTGTTGCTTCCAATATTCCAACCCGGAATATTAAGTTGTTGCTTCCAATATTCCAAACCCGGAATATTAAGTTGTTGTTTCCATTATTCCAAACCCGGAATAATACAGTTGATTCGTAATTAAGTTCAATGTTAACATATATAGGTAGCTAGCCTAAAGTCATGTCACGTAAGAGTTCGCGATCGAAGCTGACTGTTGTGCCTCCGTGTTGCTAGGCCTATCACTGACCATGGCGAAGTTAGGCCAAATTATTCACCCGTTGACCATACCCGGTCGGCTAGCGCGACTAGCTCGGATGGGGCTTGTCGGGCCCAGTAGTACTACTTATAATTCCCCCGCTATTAAACCCAATACTAACGATCCGAGAGATTGACGAGGACTTAAGTGATAAAGCTGCTTAGTGACCATAACATTACATTAACATTAACTTAGTTACCGAATAGTTATGTGACGTTAAATTCGTATAACGTAAAGAGATTGAGTTTGAGAGTGTATACATGTTTCTCCCCCTGTTGTTTAAAAACTGGATAAAGTTAGGGGCCGTGAACTCACCTTTATTTGCTCGGTTATTGTAGCAAAGAAGTTATAAAGAATGGGACCGCTAGTTGCGTCCTAACAAACCAATTAATTCCAAGTCAGTGTGTGAACACACCAATACCAATTCTACACGTAATTTACGCACACAGTGATACACACATACAACATATCTAACACTCAAACATGCATGCAAGTATCCTCATGTGAACCTAGTGATTAAAACAACTTATCATAAACATAAACCAATCCATGCCACAATTTGGTGCACACAATCACAAGTTATCAAATTTCAGCTTAACACTCATAATTCAGCTGTTTTCTAGGATTTTTATAAAATAGTTCCAACATTCCAAAAATTCCAATATTTTTACAGCAGGTGCCATTTATATTGTAGAAATTTATATAAATTTTCCAAGTCCTAAATCTTTACCAATTAACCATAAATATTAATATACTAGGCTGCAGTCAGATTTATCACTTTCTGACTGCAGTCCACGGAAGAATTTATTTAAAAATCACCGATTGTCCAATTAACAAAATTCCAGTTGGATTTGCCCGGAAATTTCCATACCTAGTTGCTGTACAAAATTCATGACTCAACTCCCTACTGATTTTAAAATCCAACTCGATAAACGACTAACAAAATTTCAGGATTTTCACAGCTTTAGTTACTGAACTTATTTGGCCCTTTAAAAATATCAAATGACTTCAGAAAATTATGAATCCAGCGCCATTAGATTCCTTATTCAAATCTCTACGTTCTAGACATCAGAAAATCCGTTTTTCGACAACTAACGACCGAGTTACAGCCAGATGAAGTCGGCTGTAACTACTACTCAGCAACTGTTTCAGCATATCATTATTATAAATTCGCATAACCCGTCCGTATGATTAACCTAGGCGATCTTTAACCGGTTTCCTAGTCATAATCAGTACTAATAACATATCCATGCAAACCCTAGTTCATACTTCTAGTTTTTATAAACAAACAAGGCTCATGATTTCACATTTTTAAACAAACATCCAACGCAAACATTATTAACAAATCGGTTATCCTAACCTTTCATTCAATCATATAATCCGAAAACAACACAATCAAAACACATGTATCCGAGTATTAACTTGTAGCATATGACAAATTCTAATCTCTTAATAATAAGGTAAACGAACCGTGAGTACTATAAGAGATCGGTGATCAAGGATTGCTTGCAACCGAGAAGATCCGTGAACGAGAAAAGAGATTATTCGCGGCTGAGAAAAAGTAGCAGGCTGTTATATGATCGAATAGAGGTGACCAATGGTTGATCTTGCGACTGAATGGAGGTGAACAAGGGCTGCTCGCGATCGGGAGATGATGATGGCGATGACTGCTGCTGCTGCGACCGAGAGGAAAGAAAAGAACAAGGCTGATCAGATTGATATGATGAAGGAAAGAGGCTGTTTGCGATCACAAGGGCGAGAACAAGGCTGCCGACGGCAGTTTTCTTTTAGGGTTTTGTGTTTGTGAATGAAACATGCATGGATGTGTGTATATATAGCGCAAAAGGGATGAGGGTTACGGTTAGGCTTGCGCTTGTGGCCGAGGGACTTGGGTTGGTTTGGTTTGGGTTTTGATCTTGCGGTTTTGGGCTTGATCTTTGCGGCCGAATAGTTTTAGTTCAAGGTTTAGGTTTGATCTCGGTTTGGGTTTGCGGTTTGGGTTGTACACGGCGAAGAATGGTTTGAGTTCTAAACTTGGTTAATTCCTAGAGTCACAAGGAATCAAAGTTGGTTCGTGTCGCGGTTCGGTTCGGTTCGTGTACATATCTACCATAATTATTTTATAACTAAAACAATCACACAAACACACATCACGTATTCATTAACTCGTACACGTTTAATACTTAGCATATACTTTATTCGACAAGTGTCGCGTTTAAGTTATCCGAAAAACCCGGGATGTCACACTAATCACCCCAAATATTTTTAAAAAAAATCATTTTTTTACTTGTCTTGGTTAATTTGGGAATAACAAGTTCTAAAAATTATGTTTTTACAAATTTACAACTAATAGCTTCGTGATAAAAAACCAAAAAAGAAAATTAAAAAAATGGCATAACAAATCCTTTTAAAATTTGATTATATATGTATGTTCACACTATAAACTAATTCCCACAATAAGTGAGTTTTGAGCCTTTACCGAGCATACATATATACATCTTTAACTAAATTTTTGTTTCATGTGTGAATAGCCCGATTGGTTCTTACGACTCTAAAAAACTTACCAAGACGATACATTCTCGGTCCTTAGTAACTTAAACCCAAGTAAGTAAATGATGGAGGCATTAGGACTAACTCATTTCTTTATTCAAAACCATTATTTTCCCTTTTTATCCCTCACCAAAAACTTTCTTATTTACCCCCATTGAGCCTAAACCTTTTCATTTCTAAACCCACAAAACATAAAATCACCCACTACCCACCAAAGACCTTTTTTTTCATTTTAAACCATTTGTTTTAGTAAAAAGCTCGGTTGTCTTCAAATTTGTGACATAAAAAGAAAACATGTAGTTCTTGAAATAACCAAACAAGTTATTCAAAACCTTGTTTGAGAGTATCTGGTTTAAACAAAATGTCAAAAATATAATTTTTACGACATCGACGCTTTCTACGCTTTTTGCCATTTTACTAACTTCTAACCCAAAAACACATACCCTTAGCCCAAACCTAACCCTTTTTAAAGTCCACTTGATATTTACAAAGGTTTATAGTTAAAAACGAGGAGGTTTGATCTATTGTCAAGCATATGGTAAAAGTAAGTTCCACGCCGGGATCGAGTGTTATCATAAAAATACATATGCCGAGTGTTGAGTGATCTCTTGTAAGGTGTGTGAACTTGTGTATAACTAAATAGAATTTTAAAGGGGCATGCTATGCCTAAGTAAATATTTTTTCTTAAATAATTGTTCTAAATAAATCATGATGAATAGGATTGTAAATAAAAAAAAATGGATCTTGGATTCCCGACACTCTAGCCAAGCCACCAAAACTTCTTCTCTACCTATTCAATTTGGGTGTGTAAACCACATTTAAGAGTTTTGCTTGAGGACAAGCAAAGATTCAAGTGTGGGGTATTTGGTGTGTACAAAATGCAACATATAAATTACATCAATCGAGGCATAAAATCAATCATTTTTTAATATTGATGTTGGAAAAAACATGTTCCTTGTTCCTTTTCAATTTACAGGACCAAAAGAGCTTAAACGAACAAAAGGAGCAAATCAGCGGCTAAACCCAACACGAAATACAAGAATAAGGAATAACGTGATATGCCCGACCCCTCGGCAGCATCCCAAAAACAAAAACAATAGAAACAGAAGCCCACCATGGGGCTGTGTCTACCCAGACATGTGCTGTGGTCAGCTAACAACTCCTGCAGAAAAGACAATGTAATTCAAGCCAACACGGGGTCATGTCCAGGAGACACGGGGCCGTGTGGGTCCCTCTGCTGACAGCTGCATTTAATGATGGAAGAGAAAGGCAGTGGCCACGGGCCGTGTCCAGCGGGCACGGGACCGTGGCCGGGGCTTTGTTCTGACTATAAATTGGGGTGCTTGGTTCTCTTCAAAGACATCCCTTGGCAAACCACTTCTCTCTCACTTTGCCACCACTCCACCATCACTACAACACCAACGCCCACCACCATCACCCATATTCCATCTTTAGAGTGTGTAGTAGTCTCGGGATCCAAGATTGATCGTAAAGGTTCTTGTCAATCAAAGGCCATGCTTGGCTAATCTCTTACATCACTTGGTGAAGACAAATCTTTTATTTATTACTTTTGATTTTAATCTTTCGGCTACTTTTTAATTGGGTATGTATTAATGACTTGAATAACTAGTTCTTATGTTGAACGCGAATTTTCCTAACCATTTCTTCATGATGTCGTTGATTTGCTCATTTGTGTCTTTACGGTCTATATAAAGCGCGTTAACTACTTGGAAGGGGGTTAGAAGGGTGGTTTGGTAAAGTTCTTGTCTCGTTCAGTGTATAGATCCTGCGAGGACTTGGATCAAGCTTACTAGGACCTCCTTCAATGCCTTAAGGTATTGGATGGCGGGGGTGCAAATAGCTTGAACCCCTCATATGTAAGCTACTATTAAAACATAATACTGGCCTCTTGGGATTGTCTCACTGTTGACTTAAATCACTTGACCGAGGGTAACGTCCCTTCAAAAGATGGGCCTACTACTTTTCCATTATTAACTTACTTAATTGTCTTTCAATATTTCGGCCTCTTGGGATTGTATCCCTGCTGAATCAAACCACTTGGCCGAGGGTAACGTCACCTTCAAAAGAGGGGCCTACTGCTATAACTAAGATAATCTCTTAAAGAGTCCGAAAGTGCGAAAATCATCAAAAGATACATAAAAGAGGAGTTGGAACCAAGTGATTCTATCTTGTCTATTTGTATTTCATTTTTATTTATTTTTTATTTTTATTTTTATCTTTCAAAACTTTTATAAAAAATTTGTATAGATTAGACGTTGACGCTAAACCGGTATTAAAAGTTCTTGTGTCCTTGGACAACCTCGGTATCTTACCAACACTATACTACGCTCACGATGGGTGCACTTGCCCTAGTGTGTGTTCAGTGTTAGTACAATATCGTGTTTTATAAATTTAAAACTTGACTAGTGCGTAAAACGGACTTAAAATATCAATAAAATTATAACACGCTTGACACGCACCAACAACGCATTTATTTTTCTCTATTTGACAAGTACGTCGCATCGCGCGACTTTTAGATCGAATTAGTTATTCTTTTCTACGTTTTACATTTCAATTTAATTTCTACGCATTTTCATACTATAAGTTAGCAACACTTTGTTGCTTTACGTTGTTGTAACCTATGTATGGGGAGTTTTTCAAAAAAAAATTGAATTTTCATTTTTAACCCAAATTTTTTATCTTTTACATTTTAAGCCCTTTGGTTTTTTTACTTTTAACTCAAAACTTTTCATATTTTACAATTTAACCCCAAAACTTTTTTATTTTCAATTTTGGTCCCTCATACTTTTCATCTTTCACAAGTTTTTCATTTTACACGCCACAACGTGTGTATGGGGTTCAACGTTTTTCGTTTATTTTTTCCCGTTTGACAGGCCCGTCACAACGCGTCTATTTTTCTCCGTTTGACAAGTTCGTCACAACGTGCGGGTCCTAGATCATCTTGGTTACTCTTTTCTACATTGTGCATTTCAATCTAATTTCTTCGTATTAACACGTCGCAAACGGCTCGCGCGGTTCAACGATTTTACGTATATTTTTCGTTCAATGTTATTTTTTCCTTTTTTTATTTTATTTTATTTTTACGAGCTCTTCTATGTTGGTGTTGCTGGGAGTGGTGCTACTTGGCACGATTTTACTAATGTATTTAACCTATTAAGTTTTTTACTAATAATTTGTTTCGAGTTTACCCCTATACCTCCTTTACTTAAAAAAAACTATTTTTTACATGTATATTTTTATGTACGTGTCGATATAAATTTGATTTGCTCTATGTTTCGACGTAAACTTTTTATGGAAAACGAGTCATGTTAAATATACTACTTTTCATTTATAATAAACCATTTTTTACATGTATATAATTATGTGTGTTTCAGTATAAATTCAAGTTGGTGTATGTTTCCACATAAACTTTTTTGGGAAACGAGTCATGTCTATATAATATATTTTCGTGTTTATTTTATAAATGTTTTGTAAATTTTGTTTCGAACTGAGTGAAGTATTATGGTTTTTTTCTTTCAAATGCACTAATTATTCTCTTTTGATTATATGTGTCAGCTTTTCCGTTATACCCGTTACGTTTTCTATGTATTAGTCGGGTCACATATGATATGCTATGACTGTACGTATAAATTTGATTACTTTATGTTTTGATCCAATCGCAATGCTATATAGGTTATATAAGTTCAATCGGATACGTCAAAACACACGTTTTCATATGGTTAACGCATCACATAATGTTATCCCATTTGATGTTTGGATTTACCCGTGCAGCAACATGCTCAGGTATAATTTCTAATTAAATTCGGTAATATAACAATCAATGAAGGAATTATGAATAGTAAATTAGTAGACAAAATTTGAATTTAATTGTGTTTCTTGCCATCTCTTTTACATTATATTACTTTATTTTCTTTTTTGTGCTGCAGGACTACCAACTCGCTACAATCTTCTCAATACCTTCAAGTTACAATTAAATAGTTATATTAATTTGATTTATTAAGTTTACATTATGTTATTCTGGATCTCAAATCTTAACGTACTTTACATTTTTATCCAGGTCTAGATAAATTTTATCAGGAAAGTTTTATATTTAATTATAAGTAGGTGTTTTATTATCTATTTTCTTTTAATTCTTTTGATCTAAAAATACTCTAGCCTGGAGTTTTTTCTTTTGTTTATTATAACAAGTGTCGGTAATTCAAAGGAGTGAAACGATACTAATCAAATTTCACCGTGAAACGCGGAGTACCTCTACTAGTTGAAAAAACTTTATTCATGGTGATTGAAACACCAATATAGAGTTTTTATGGTTAGATAAACAAAAAAAGGAGATAGAGTTTTTATGGTTGGATAATGAGCTTGATACTTCTAAAAACAAAAAAAAAGAATTAAAAATAATAATAAAGTTGGTTGAACTATAGTTAGCAAACAACTCCTTTTTTATTTACTACCAAGTTGCAACGACTCAACGAGCTTGGTTTTTGTGCAGGTCTAATAGAAGTTGAACTCACCCTTCTATGTAACAACATTAGTTTTTGTTAAGTGAATGATACATTGATACTAAATGGGAAAACCTGAGTTCCATTTTTACATACACGGGTTTTCGTTTTATCAAAATCTAAGTTACTTAGCCTTAACAATAATTTACAACCTTTGGATATACAAAGGATAAACATTTCAAAATATCATTATCTTTTGGATTTAGGTTATAACATTTTTACTCCATCATTGTCACATAATTACCCCATGATGTACCCACTTATTTCACCTATCGTACATTTGTGGTTTCTTTCATCACATGCTACCTTTGTGATCTATTCACATACCACCCTTGTACCATTTATTTTATTTGATCACATGCTAGCATTGTGATCGGATCACATAGTGCCCTTGAGACCATTTACTTCGTTATTCAGCCACAAACAACACATTCGATCATAATTTATGAATCAACCAAGAACACCCATGTGCTTATGATCACGTACAACCCATGTGAGTTAATTGCATCTATCTTATCGATCTCATGATACATCCATGTGATATATTCATCCAACTTAACCACACACAACTCTTGTAATTATGTATTACACGTATTTTGCTTTTTTATTCTTTACGCCAGTTTAAGATTTAGTGAAAGATGGTAACAAATATTGAAGACCAAATGTGTAATGTTGATGTGAATCTAAAATTAATATTTTGGATGAAAGACATTGTGTAGCAAATGGGTAAGGTTAAGTAACGAGATTAACTCAACTCATCAACCTTCTAGGTTATTTTTTCCTTCTAAAATCCAAGGTCACCGACCTCCATTACCCTTCACTTACCTTGACACTAAGATTCATTGACTTCTCACGTGAACTCGGGGTTACTGACAGGGCCGTCTCCGAAAATCTTTAAAAAATTTTGTGCCCAGTGCGGTAAAAGAATACGACCCCTATAATATAAAGTCAACAACTCAATTTTATAAATAAAAAATAAATATATTTGAATAAGTACTATTCATATACTAGAAAACATAACAATGAACGAAAAAATGGTCGCTAAAGTGTATCTTTTTTTTAATAATATATATATATATATATCTAAAAATATAGATACACTAGTAGGATCAAACCTGCACGTTGTGCCAAATGGAAATTATTTTTGTTTCGATACACTTGTTATAGCAAACAAAAGTAAAAACCCAAATAATATAGTCGTAACATCCCTAAAACGTGTTTGGTTCACTAGTTTTTGTATTATAAAAGGTAAAAAAGACTTTCGAATATTGATTGTTAAACTTAATTTAAATAATAAATAAAATAAAATAAAAAGTAAATTAAGTTTTAGACGGAACAAAAAAACCGTTAAATTGAAATAATGAAAAAAAAAGTAAAAAAGGAGGAAAATAAAGTTGGGAAAAAAAACAAAAGGATAGAAAGGGAGTAATCTTCGTTTATTAACAGCTTATAAATTAGCAAAGATTTATTCTCATGCTTTGGGAGGTTTTAAAAAAAGTTTATGTTTTACTTTGAACCCAAAACTATTAATTTTTCTATTTATAACACAAAAATTTTCATCTCTTGCAATTTAACCTCACAACTTTTGTACTTTCAACTTTGGTCCCCACACTTTTCACATTTCGCAGATTTTTTCGTTTTATATTTTGCGAATTAACACGGCGTAACATGTGTGTGGTTCAACGTTTTAACATTTCGTTTTACGATTCGTACTAGATTTTGTGAGTTAACAAGGCTCAACGTGTGTATGGTTCAATGTTTTTACGCCGTCTATCTTTTCCCTGTTTGACAGGTTCGTTAAAACGCACGAGGTTCTAAATCAACTTAATTATTATTTTCTATGTTTTTTATGTTGAAGTCTAATTTCTTCGCATTAACACACCATAACTTCAGTATTAATTGTCGCTGGCGGTGGTGTGGCATTGGTGCTATTCGGCAAGGTTTTAGGCCCCGCTGCATCGCGGCGGGTGGTAAATCTAGTTTATTTAAAGAAGTAAAGGATTGAACTTGAGATCATTTGATAAAACCAAACACATTTAATGAGGAATAAAACCCACCAGATCATTCATCTTTTTGACGAGAAGTGTTTGAAATAAAAATTATATATGCGATTAATATATATTATAGTAGGTTATGGTCCCGTGTGTTACACGGGTTGATTAATGAAAATGATATAATTTATTATTTGTAAAGACTTATTATATCTAATCTACTCTTGATAGTTTTGACGAACATACATGGTAAATTCATATGGTGTCACTAATAATAATGAATTTCATGGGACAAACTTCCTAAAATTACAAAATAAAAACAAGTTATTAAAATTCACGCCAACAAAACAAAACTTGAGAAAAATTGAATTGAAGAAACGTGCTATTTGATTCTTTTTTACTCATTTTACTACTTTCTGTACGTTACTTATTGGAAAAAAGTCACGGTATCAATAGCATCTCAACCAATGGAAATCACCACGTAACATGACAAACGTCTCTATTTTAATTCTTTTATTATATAGATTTGTTAAAACTGCACCAATTTATATTTATATAAAAATATAATGAGTGTCTAATTTATTTATTGGGTTAAGTTATCCTACAAAGACTTCTAAAATAGAAGTGTAAACAGACACAATGGATTGCATAAGATAACACATTGTCAAGCGAATATAACACAATGCCGAAAAATATAACACAATGTCGAAGAAATAAGACATAATAAGTCGCAAAAAGACACAATGACGCAACACGATGATAATAAAAGACATAATGATACTAAACAAAACTTCTAAATCTATAACCTATAAATCCAAAAGTGGAAATTTAAAATCTCACATCATCAAGTTCGATGAGACGGTTACATACCGCTTGAATGAGGTCAAACGGAGTCCGTCTGATACCCTTTGTATGACTTCTTATTTTTTAAAGAGACTTTGTATTTTATGCTAAACCTTTATTTCTAAAATAAAGTCAAATTTTAACTTAGAAACCATGCTTATATATAAAAAAGTAATGATCACTATCAGTATCTAAATATTACCATATTTATATGATTATTCATGTTAAATATAACTGTTTTTTAATTGTTACTATGAATAACTTTTGACTAAAAATAATTAATTTGATTCAGTCGATTTTGAAATAACTAATGAATCTGATCAGCATAATCCATTTAAATTATGATTACTTATCCTTTTATGATCATCTATAAAAATTAAGCGGGAAAATCTAATGAAAATCCATAACGAGACAAGAGGACATTTTTTTTCTTGTTTTATTTCTTACGTCTAAGATTAAATGTTTAGAATTATCAGAATTTACTTAAAAAAACTTTAAGAGTAAGTTCACAACTTGAAGCATAACTATAAATCATTTTAAACAGGATGAAAACCATAAAGACAATCAAGTTTACTAACTATGATTTTAGGCTTCCTTTTTTGCATAAAGACAATCTAGTTTCTTTTTCTTCTTTTTTCACCAAACACAAAGATCTCCAATCCTCCCCCAATCTCTATATTATCCTTGCTCCTACACTCACAGGAAATGATGCCTAATTATACACATTTTTCGATACCAGGTTGTTTGGTATGGAGTAATGGATGGATAAAGAGATGACATAGATCATTCCATTCAATGTTCTTGTTTGGTTACCATGTGAGAATGGAATGAATCATTACCTTTGTGTTTGGTGGGTAGGAAAAGAAGAAGGAACAAAATCGGCAAGGGGTGGCGGTAGTCGATGGTGGCGACGGCGGTCGGTGCCAGTGGTGGTGGCAACGACAATGGTGGGTTATGGCGGTGACGCTGTTGTTCGGTAGTAGAGGGGTGGCGGTGGTCGGCATGGTGCGGTGTTGTGGCGGAGGGTGGCGACGACGATGGGTGGTGGCAGCGGGTGGCGGAGGTTGTCGGTGGTAGTGGCCGGTGGTGGCGGGTGGCGGAGGTGGGCGTTGGTGGCGACGGTATTGGGTTGTGGTAGCGGTGGTCAGTGATGTTTGGTGGTGGCAATGTTCGGTGGCGTGGGGGGGGGGGTTGTGGCGGCGGGTGGTGGTGACGGCAGTGGGTAGCTAGTAGTGGAGGTGGTGGGTATTGGTGATGAAGTTGGAATAGAGAATAAAAAAAAACAAAGTGCGTGGATGGAATGAATCTGAGATAATGAAATGCTCTATGTAATGAGTGATTCCATTACCTTGACCAACAAAAAAAAATCATTCCCTCGTAATAGTCTATTTCATTCCACCTGTCATTCCTGCATACCAAACACTACCTAATAATTTATAAAGCTATAATAAAGTTAAAACAACAAAAAACCAAACTATCAAAAACCAAAACCTAACTTTTACACGTTTCATCCACAACTCCATACAAAAATTATTATGTTATTGAAGGGGTATGGTCCCAAAAACCTTGCGCCAAGCAAGGAAACCATACCCACTATTAACTGCCAAGAAAACCTTGCGCAGGCTTCCCTGCCAAAGAAAGACTCACTAAACTCTGCGCTAGGTACTCAAAGAAGGAAAGATCATTTAACTACCTTGTGCGGGCTCGCGCAAGGTTCAAAGTTGACTTTGATTAATTTCCTTGGGTAATACTTCATTCATAACCTTGCGCGGACACTTGTAACAAAACAAGAGCTCAGCAAACGTTGCGCTAAACAGAAAAGAAGGAAAAAGATCATTTAACTACTTTGCACCGCTCGCGCAAGGAAACAGTTAATCCTGAAAGACTTTTCCTTAGCAGAAATTTCTGTTTACAAGAAATGGTGCAGAGGCAAAATATCTGTTGTAACAGAATGCATACGTGGCAGTGGTCCTGCAGGTCACAGCTGTATAAATTTCCTAGAAACATTTATTGCCAATCGTGCAAAGCCACTATTCGGTTATAACCAAATGACACGTGGCAGCATCTAAGGAGATCACGGTGATAACATGCTCACATCAATAAAATGAAGTGATCTCATGACGACACGTGGCAGCCTTAGATGAATTCACGATCCATGTGCACTAATGGATAGTTAGAACTTAACGGAGCAGTGAAAGATTCCGTTAGGTTTCCATTCTCATTTTGGCGCCCAAACTCTGGTTATAAATAAGTAACTTGGGGTTCAAGGAAAAGGTATTCACTCTCAACTACTCTCTCTCTTACTTCACTTTGCTTCCGACTACCTGTACTTATTCTCACGCCGGAGGGTGGTCACGGAGAGAACCCCCCTTCTCCCCGTGGCGAGTCTGACGGTAATCTGTTTTGCAGGATCAGTCGAAGTATCTTCCCTGAAACCAAACGAACGGTTAACTCTTTATGCAGAGCCCGATCCATAGATCTACACAGATTCCGGTCTAGTTGATCTAGGGTTTCTTCATTGGCACCCACCGATTTTCGATTCTCTTCTCATCTTTCGTTTCGTTTCAATTAGATCTACAGTGTCATGGCTGATGGATCATCGTTTCCAGGTCCTCGATCGGAGATCCGTCGGGTCGGCGGCGCTCCTCAGGTCGACGGACAAATTGTTGAGGATTCGTCTGCAGAAGCTGATGCTCCGTATGACCCAGATCATGCAAGCATTCCAGTAACTCCGGCAGTTCCTCATGTTGATGTTGCGTCAATTTTACCACCTAGAGATACTCCATTATGATTTTGCCCCATTTCAAAAATTACGATTTGCTTCCAATTAAAAATTGTAGTCTTTTCATCGTTTTAGGTTTTTTTTTAAACTATAGTAATGTTTTATTTTGCTTGTTTGACTCGGTGTAACCTTTTGTGTCAAGCACTCGCGCATTGGTACTGGCAAATTACTATTTTACCCCCGGCTCAAAATTTATACGCTTGCCATCGTTTTAGTTTCTTTTTAGGAAACTACAGTAGTGTTTTGGCTTAATTAGTTGACTCGATGTATTTTTTTAGATCGTGTTATAAATAGTATGTATAAGTAACCAAAATACATACATACATGTTATGAAACTAAAAAATATTTGGCTTAACGCCCCGCAACGCGGGTGGGGCACACCACTAGTTTATATATAAAAGCAAAAAAGATGGATAGTGTTATACAATATTTAATGCATGTTTTACAAGTTCATCAACTTTTTTTGTCATTTATTCTAATTTGTCATCTAATGTAAACCTTTTGTTTTTACAACTCATGTAGTTTAACTATTGTATTTTTAGTCTTTTACTTTAATCAAATTACTTTTCTATCCCTAAATAGTTTCTTAATGAACACGTTAATACCGTTTTAAACATATTTTTTAATTTTTCTTTTTCTTTGCTATAACGAGTGTGGCAAAGGTTTTTTTTTAGTTTAATATTTTTTAACGAACACCCGATACTCTTTTGAACATCTTTTTTAACTTTTTTTCTTGTTATAACGAGCATGCTGGAACCAAACAAGTTTCTATAGTTTTCTTTTTCGTTTACCTTATTTTGACATTTGTTGTTTACCATATCGTTTTACCTTTTGTTATTATTTTAATGTTAAGAGCCAAATTACGACGCAAATAACATAACCCATTAATATATCATTTTAATTAATTTTACAAATTTATTTATCAATTGTAATGATGTGCGATACATTATACACTTTCAAATTCGCCCTACGCAACACGCTAGGAACTAAGAACCTACTTAAGCATATATAGAAACACAATTTAATCTAATAATACACTTTCAAAATAATATTCACTCCCCTCCCCTCACCTTCACTCCTCCCCTCACAACTTCCTCCATTCCAATGGCGCCATTGCTGTAAAAAACCCTCAACCACAAACCCTAATTCTCCCTCACTGTCCACAAAGGTAACTTCTTCCTCACGTCTCTCTTATCTCCTTCATACGTATCTATTTCAATTTCAAACCCTAATTCTTCAAATATCATATTTACAGTTCGATCAATGGAGGCTCAGGTATCCGCCGGTTTGTTCGATTACAAACAAGTGAAATCTGAGGACGAATCGCCTCTCGAAACTGTCTGGTCCGAAGAACACGAATGTGTTCCGTTGAAGCAGCGCTTGAAAATGCTGCGCGCTAAAGCTGTGTTGAAAAACCGAAATGAAATCTCGTAAGTGTTTTGATTTTACTTAATGGAGTTGCATTTGTTTTTATTGATATTGAGTGTTTTGATGTTTATGAGTGTAGATCTTCAGTTGTTAACAAAGAAGATGAGGATTTTAATGAGGATTTTGATCATGTTCCGTTGAAACAACGACAGAGAATGCTGCTGCTATCAAGGTCATACTCTATAGTTAATTAGTTATAGGTTTTTTTTTTTTTTTTTTTTTTTTTTTTTTTTTTGTGATACATTGATTTTATCTGATTATTTCACAAAATTTTGATATGTATTTGCAGGGAACCTGTTCGGTCGAACAGGCCAGCTATGGAGGTAATTATTTGTTATTTAGATCTTTTTTCTGTTATATTAGCTGATTGGATAATGTGATTTAGTTGTGTTATGTAGTATGTTTGTGTGCTTTACTTTATTGTGATTTGTGAAGTGATGGGAGTTCCTTGGGTTTGGTTAATTTGAGAGTTGAAACTTGATAAGTGCATAAGGATGTATGTTTATTCTACCATGTTGTGAAATCGTCTGAGATACTTTTACGCAGAAGTATCAAATTTTATCGCCTCTTGTATGTACTATATGTGTTCTCTTGTTTTTCGTCTCAAGTGTTGTTTTACATCGGTCTATAATCTGAGTCCTGTAGTTGTGACCATAATCAAATTCTAGACATTTTAGTGTGTTGATTGACTGATTTGATAGGGTTAGCACTAATGCACAATATTTCAGAACTCAAATGAATCTTTTAGGTACACACAATGGTTTAAAATGGTGTGTCTGCTGCGTGAGGTGATCAGGAAAGCACCTCAGGGTCTTGAGGCACTGCCTCATGAACATGTGGGTCAAACTTGGTAAGAATGGGGTTTGTAGGTGGGTGATATGTAAAAACAATGGGAAAAATCAGATTGTTAATGGTTTACTTGATAAAAAGGCTGACATGGAAAACAGATGAGATAGATACAACTTTTGGTTGTACATAGAGTAACACCTTTGCACACATGAGGCTATGCTTCACGCCTGGGCTTTCAGGACAAAGAAGCACGAGGTGGATCAGTAGTGCACCATACATTTATGACTTGAAACATGGCTGTATAGTTAATAAGTTAATTTATACTAAGTTAAGATACCCCTTGTGGCACGGTTCACATATAACTTGTTAAAATGTTGAATTCCATGTTTAAGATTGCTAGGCTTATTTACTCATTTTTAGCTTTTAAGCACTCTGTGCTAGTTATTTCTTTAAACTCATTGGTTTATTTTATCTTATCATGGTTGCTGAATTTTCATGTTACAGCATAACTCATCAGACCTGTCTACAAACCCGTCTTCTGAGGCTTTGAAACACGGGTCATCAAAGGGTACCACTGCTGGTGCTCCTACATGGACATATCAAATGAAAACACTCAGTATCCAAATCCCCAAACTTCAAAAACGTTTGTAATGAAGCTAGGCAGTGTTACTCTAGTAAAAAACATTTGTTGTCAAGTCCCTGTAAGGATGACTGTACTACAGCTTTAAAACCGTTTCCAAATGTTAAGGTTGAACCTTTAGACAGTGACTTTGAATTTCCAAACCGTAGCATAGGTAACCAAATATCTGTAAAGAGTGAAGCTGTAAGTAGTTCTGAAAGTTTGGAAGATGTACTAGATCAGATGATGCTCGGAGATAGAATGAGATTGCTTGCATCGAGAAAATTTTCGAAGACTAATGTGTACAGGAGTTTTGAGACGGGCAATGCACATAAGTCGAAGTTATCCAGTCTTCTAAACCGTTCGTAATTAAACGCCCACGCAAAAGGAGAATAACCGCAACGTAAACTTCTTTGTAATTATTTATTTAATTCCAGGGTTAATGGATTGATACTTATTTTGAATGTTGAATACAGGGACTCAATTGAAACAGCATTAGAGGAAGATGCACCTGGACTCCTAAAGGTACCAATTGAAATCAACAGCTCGTATATAGATAGATTTCTGGTTGTGAATTGTTTTCCACTCACATTGCAGGTGCTAATTGCGAAAGGGGTTTTAGTTGATGAAATTAAACTTTATGGAGCAAACGAGGACGATGAAGCGTTGGATGAATCACTGATCGAGGAGAGCTTTTCAGATCTTGAAGATGTAATTACAAAGGTTGGTTATATCGACCTTCCATAGCTAGAACGCGCTCCTTTTGGTTAAAACAAGTAAAAAAGAAAATGAAAAGAAATTATCAAAAAGCGACTCACACTTCATATTCATGCATGAAAGATGAATCAATATTTTTTAATATCGACAGCAAAAAGTGGCAAAATGTGTGGATTTTGGGCAGCTTGGGTTTCAGTTTAAAACAGCTTTGGGTTTGAAATGGGTTACTTTTTTTAAAGATTGAAAACGGGTGGTGAGGTGCACATTTCGGTATATTTTTCTCATTTTTGTTTAACCGGTTATTACTTTAACTAGTTTGGTTATTCACTTTAACTAGTTCGGTTAATAACAGTTCTTTTCCGTTAATCAACCGGTCTTTTCCTTTTTCTTTCTTTTTTTTTTCAGTTTTTTTGGTTGACCGGTAATCCGGTTTAAAAACGGTTAATAACCGGTTACAATCCAAAAAAAATTAAGTGGTTAGGAACCGGCGGTTAAAATTAATGTCAAACCGGTTACTAGTTGAATGGTTATAACCGGTTATTATGTGCACCTTGACAGCTTGACCCAAAACACTTGTCCAATGTAATTTTATATTTAATAACTAGTTAATGTGTCAAATATGAGTACAAACATCATCTTTTTTCCAACAATAACCTAGTTAAGGAGGTTTTATGCATTAAAAATTCACTTTTTGGTTCGACTTGTTTGACTCGTTTCTTTGTATGGGGAGACAGATTTTCTCTCAGCAGCAGTCATTTTTAAAGTTTGCTCCATTAAGGTGTGGTGGCAGAGGAGAAAAAACTAGTTACTGCTTGGCTTGCCTTATTTCACTTGTGGAGCAGGTGAGTGGTAATTATGATATTATGCAAGTTTTCAGGGGTATTTAACTGACATTATTATGGTGTTTTCACCGTCTCTTGTAGACACGTTACTTGCGTGTTAGAAAGTGGCCAGTTGAATGGGGCTGGTGCCGAGACCTCCAATCGTTCATCTTTGTTTTTAACAAGCATAACAGGTTTACCATCTACAATTGACAATATTACGCTTGTGTTACCCTTTGAAAAAAGTATTTCTAATATTATATGTTTGTTTTACTTGGATACAGAATAGTTCTGGAACGCCCCGAATACGGATACGCAACGTACTTCTTTGAACTGGTAGATGCATTACCTGTAAATTGGCAGATCAAACGATTGATCACTGCAATGAAACTTACTAGTTGCACGAGGCTTACTCTGATTGAGAATAGAGCACTGACGGTAAACACTTACTCTGATTGCCTTGAGGCGTACACGCCTTTTAAAACCAAAAGGGGAATTGGCCTGTAATAATCCCAACTAGACGTCATTGGCCATTGCCAGTCCCACCTTTGAATATTCCCCATGCCAGTCCCTCCTTTCACTTAATTTTTCCTCCACTGGTCCTCAGTTAAAAAAACTTAACTGAGTTAAGTTTTTTCTGAATTACAAGCTGACGTTTTAGGGCTTTTGATCAGAACAAGAATACGAGTCGGATGATGTAAAACTTACCTTGAAATTGTGCTCCAAACGAGGAAACCGATGCTTCTATTCCGGTGTTTAAACTTCCAATTAACAAAAGTCAAGTTGTTTGGAGCATCGTTTCGAGTTAATTTTTACATCAATAAACTCGTATTTTCGTTATGATCAAAAGCCCTAATATGTTAGCTTGTAATTCAGAAAAAATTGACTCCGTAAGTTTTTTTAACTGAAGACCAGTAGAGGAAAAATAAGTGAAAGGTGGGACTAGCATGGGGAATATTCAAAGGTGGGACTGGCAATGGCCACTGATGTCTAGTTGGGATTATTACAGGCCAATTCCCCAAACCAAAATTACAACCGCTTGACCCGTTCTGATCAATGCGACTGTTTGTTGGTGTAGGTTGGGGATGATCTGACAGAAGGTGAAGCGCGTGTGTTAATGGAGTACGGGTGGATACCAAACACTGGTTTAGGAACAATGCTAAACTATTGCGATAGAGTTGTTCATGACAGGAAGAGTGAGACCGAGAGTGACGGTTCAGAGTGGAGGTCGAAAATTGGCAAGATACTTACCGACGGTTACAATGGTGGAATCATCGTCCCAAATGATATTCCAAAAAAGGTTATAGAATATGGCCTCAGTCACACCCCTGAAATCAAGTTGGAGTACTAGCTAGTTAATTTTAGTTTTTTAACTTCGATAAAGAATCTGGTAAGATTTGTTTTTTGGGGTCATCAATAGCCTTTTTAGGTTTAAGTATAGTTAATTACATGGTTTCTAACTTCTATGTTAGAAAAACAAATATGATCAAGTCTAATTTGCTAGACAGGATTTGGACAGCTTAGAACAGAAACTCGGCTCGTTTGATCAAGGTTTTGGACAACCTCAAACTGAGGTTACTGGTTTGACCAAGGTCTCAGACTCTTTTACCATCGGATTTTAACTTGACTTTGGGTTGTTTCGAGTCTGCGAACTTTTAACTCAACTTCTTTATTAGGGTGATTATGATGGGAGAGAAAAATCTTTGTTTTTGCGGGGCAAATGTCATGTGCCACAAACAAACATCAAAACACTTCTATTGCTCATGCTCTTGGCTAATAAAATATTCGTTTATCAACTGAATTATCATCCCCCCCCCACATCAATTAATTTGCGAGATCCATCTGGCTACCTTCAATATCGCACCCTAAAAACATTCCGCATAGCAATATACTTTGACGTCTCATTAAGTCCCATGCTAATATATTGTCAACTGCGAACTTCTTCGATACAGGTTTCAGCTCAATGAAACAGCACTTGATTTCTTTCTTTGACTTGAAACTATTACAAGCCATAACAGACTTAAATATGATCCACACCCATAATTCACCAATATACTGGATCTACACATCAAGAAAACCCTCATTCTCGTAAACCAAATGCAATAGACGCATTAGATGAACCTTTCTAACACACCCAAGGACCATGCTGATGAATCCGCCACCACCAAGAGGTCACTTGGGATTAAAGTTACAGCTTTTGATCATGACCTATGCTTGCCTCTACAACTGGAGAAGAATTTAATTTTGCAACCCAATCCTGATCTTACGACCTAGAAAACATATGACTAACCAACTCTCGGGCCACCATTAAAACCCCTCTTACTTTCACATGCTTATATTTCTTTTAACAAGAGATGCATTTCACAATGTGTGACGTGTATACATCAATACTGATAAGCATTTAATTTAATTATTTTACAAAATTCAATTTATATACTCTGATTTAGTAGTTCTACTCGAATTTAATACAAAATCTCCTGATTCTCATCCCATGTCTGATACGTGTCAACCCACGTAGAGTAGCCCACATGCTTATAAACCCATGTCTTACAATTCTGCATGAATCAGTTAGTAAGAAAGTTATTTTGGTAATCCGTGTTCTCCATTATGTTCAGCATTTTCAATATTTGGTATGTTTGTATGAGCTTTTAGGAGCTTCAAGCTTTATTTAAGAAAAAGCTCAAACTTAATAAAAAGCCTTGTTTGGTTGAAGGAGCTAGAAGCTTTTAAGTTAGGAGCTTGAAGCTTTTGGTTAAACGCTCCTACTAGTAGCGTTTAGAAGGAGCTACAAACTTTTAGAAAAAAATGACTATTTTAACCTCTAAAAGTAATGAACTTTCTAATGTACCAACTTTTTAATGTCCATTTTGGTCATTTTATACATTTTATTAAAAGCTTAAGCTACTCTGCCAAACACCTAAATATATCTAAAAAACTACAACTACAGCTTTCCAGCCTCCAGCCACCAGCTTCTAGCCTCCAGCCACCAGTTTCCAGCTATCAACAACAACTACTTTTGCCAAACATACCCATTGTGTTATGTACATGAATCACTAGGCGCAGGATAGAAGGGGCCGGGGGACGCCCGAAACCCCCGAACTTTTCGCTCAGTAGTGTACGATATGTAGTTTTCATATAGAATTAAGGTATATATGTTTTCGACCCCCCGGTTTTATATTTTTTTAGGTATATACGTTTTCGACCCCCCGTCGGAAATCTCAAGCTTCGCCACTATCAGTTAGTTAGGAAGTTCCATGTTCTCCATTATGTTCTACATTTTCAGTGTCGTGTTTGCATTTTTCCATTTCGTTGTACTTAAGCTCATGAATAGTTAATGAATGAAGATAAGAAAATTGTTACAGTATTGTCTCGTTTATTTTATCTTGTTCTTTGGAGTCTAACTCATTAAACGAGTTTGTTGGGAGATTGACCTCTCGAATCAGTCTTCTAACAATACCCGTATTTTACATATAACGTGTTCATTTGATTTTTTAGGTATTTCGTAAGCAAATTTACTTTACCATCTATAAAAATTTCATCAATAACTTAATTTCCTTCAATTTTTAGTTTATTTTTTTTACAGATGAATAAGAATATTTTCATATATTTTCTCTTTTCTTCACTCACAACCACCCAAAACCACTTACAGCCATTCCTTATATATAACTAACACACTCACGTAAATATAAGGGATCCATTGTGAATCAGAAACCATGGATTAAAGATCAGGGCCAAAAAAAGAAAACGAGAATGAGATAGCCATGGATTATGGAACTAGTCGGGTTGTTTGTTAACTACAGTGGTTCACATTTCTGGTTGTTTCCGTATCCGGGTCAAAGGTTGAGGCCAAATCAGGTTGGGTTAGAATCAGGTTTTAGGCGAGGAAAACCTAACACTATCCCAACTTATTTGGGTAGGTTTAGAGTGTTCTACAGGTTATTTAATCGGATTTTGGGTTATTCAGGTCAAGTTATTCGGGTTTTTTTGTTATATGAATCCTATCCGTAACCAGACACAAATAAAGTTCACATTAATCGGTATACGGATTTTGAATACAAGTTACGATGCATACTTTACAATTTAACTTAACATGGTTATTATTAAGTAAAAAAATTTAACTAATAAGACTCCCAATATGATATTTCGTTCAAACTCATGCGTTAAACATGTATATTATCTAAATAAAGTCAAATACAATAAACACAAAACCAAATTGTATCAACCAATCGTATAAATTAAAAACGAAACGTCAAATCATATCAACCGAATCAGATCCTTTTAGTCGTCCAAACAATCATTTAAACACAAAACAAAACATCATGTTCACAACTAAAAAAACATACGGGAGAAACTTTAGACTTTCTGTTATTATGTATGTATAAATATGATTGAGATATTTTTATGGTCAACCAGATTAACATTTTTTTAACCTAATTACCGACCTGAATATTATTTTTCGAGTTTCGGGTTCCATCTTGTTCGGGTTAGAGTTAATCGGGTAACACCATAATTGGGGCTTGGGTCAGTCTTCAGGTTTCAGTTAAAAGAAACACCCCTGACAGGGTTTATTAGTTGAGACTTGGTCGGGTTGCACACCGGTTACAATAAAATTTGGTAACTAACTCTCATTTATTTATTTATCACATTAACATTACTTCACAAATTTTAGATTTTCTATCTTTAGTTATTAATTATATTATATTATATTATTGATCAACTAATAATTTTATTTTTATAATAATATATAGCTTTTTGATATTTTATTATTTAATATTATAATAATTTATTATTATATTTACTTTTAAGTTTTTAACGTATTTTTATTTTTATTTTACTTCTTATAAAGCCTTATTTCCTTTTTTTCATTTATCATTTTTTATTAATATTTTTTACTTTTTGTTTCTTAAATCATATTCCTTTTATCAATAGTTTTGATATTTCTTTAATAACGTATGTTGATATTTTTTTAAGGATCATGGATATAGTGATTTTATTTTATAACAATATATAGTTTTTAAATATTTTATTATTTAGTAATTATTATTATATATTTTCTATATTAATTTAAAGTGGCTAGTGATTGTGTTTTTACTAATAGTTTTGATTTCTTTAATAATATTTTATCATCAAGTAACTTTGTTTATGTTTCTAATAATGTGCGTCTATTTTTATCTTTTAAACATTTATATAAATTTTATTGAAATCCGATATTGTGCTTTGATTGTACCAAACTGAACCAAAATCGATTATTGTTATTTTTTCAACATTGGGATATAAATTTTACCGAAAATTGATACTTTGTTGCCAACATACCAAACTGAACCGAAACCAGCATGAAACAATATATGTATCGATTCCGATATTTATTTATATTATTTTTTGCTTTAAATAAATTAACACCATATCGCTACCATATTGTACAAAACAACATAGTTTATGAAGAATCATAAATAGCAACTTTATTTTTATAATAATATATAGGTTTTCTAATATTTTACTATTAAATACTATAATAGTTTATTATTATACATACTTTTTAGGTTTTTAACATATTGTTATTTTCATTTTACTCTTTTTAAATCATATTTTCTTATTCATTTGTTTTTTAATATTTTTATTTTTATAAAATCATATTTCCTTTATCAATTAGTTTCATATTTTTTAATAACTTACGTTTCTTAATTTTTTCTAAGGATCATGAATAGTGATTTTATAAATTTTTTCTATAATTTAAATCAATTTCCTTTATCACATAATTTAAAAATTCTCTAGTAACTTACATTCATTAAATTTATTTTTCTAAAAACTTAAGTACACATTTATGTTTAATTCTTTCTCCTCAACCTTCCATAATAAGTTTTGTTAAAATGAAGTTGTATTAAAATTAGAGTATTTATTTGGTGTCGTAAAACGGTATGATGATAAACTAAACCGATTCTGACTGTTTGTCTTTCTAAATAAAATGCTTCATTTTTCAAATAACATTTGTTTTACATTATCATTTGCCGTTCGTCGCAATGTGCAATTTTAACACATATACACAAATATATATATATATATATATCAAGTGGAAGTTACCATGAATGGTGATTCAACATTTTTAAGTAATTAAAAAAATTATATTAGTACATGAATAGTGATTCAAAACTTCTAAGGATTTATTAATTAAATATTGTTATTTATATTAATATATTAATAATATGTATATGTTTTATTTTAAATAATATATTAATACATGAATAGTGATTCAAAACTTGTAAGGATTTATTAAATATTGTTATTTATATTAATATTAATAATATTAGTACATGAATAATGATTCAAAACTTCTAAGGATTTATTAATTAAATATTGTTATTTATATTAATATATTAATAATATGTATATGTTTTATTTTAAATAATATATTAATACATGAATAGTGATTCAAAACTTCTAAGGATTTATTAAATATTGTTATTTATATTAATATATTAATAATATGTATATGTTTTTACAAGGTAAGTAAATGGTGATTGCTTCTGATTGGTTGATATATATATATATATATATATAATATATATATAAAATATTATATTATATATGAGAATTGAAAGTCCTATAGATAGTATCTAATATTTTAAAGTTTTAATATTTTAAGTTTCATTTATATCTAAATTTATTTATATTTACATATGATATGAGTTGAGAGTCTTTACATATTATTTGAGAGTCCTCATAGTATCTAATATTATAAAATTTCTAATATTTTAAAGTTTATTTTTTTTTAAATTTTATTTTTGACATTTATTTATTTTTTAAGATATTTTATCATCATCAATTTATTTATTTTTTCTACTAATATGCGTTTGTTAAATTTTCAAAAAAAATCTGCAATCTGTGTTTTCTTTTCAACATTGTGATATAAAATTAAGTGAAAATGGATACCCGTATCGTTGTCTTATCAAACTGAATCGAAACCATGATGAATGGTTACTTATTATTTTTAAGTATTTATTTTTCATTTATACAACTCTGTACCAATATTTATTTTTATTATTTTTGCTTTTGATGTTAAAACTTATTATTTAAAACAATATATTAATACATGATAGTGATTCAAAACTTCTTCGTATTTGTTAATATTTTTATTTAAAATAATATATTAATAATATATATATTTTTTGTTACAAAGTCAGTAAACAATGACTGCTTCTGATTGGTTGATTGATTATTATTATTATTATTATTATTATGTATTTTATATATTATATATGTATTAAAAGTCGTCATGAATAGTATCTAATATTTTAGAAGTTTCTAATATTTTAAAATTTCATTTTTTTATGTTTATTTACATATGAATTGAAAGTCTTCATATAGAGTATTTAATAGTATAGAAGTTTATATTATATTATATTATATTATATTATATTTAATTATATTTTGCATCATCATTTATATTATTATTATTATTATTATATATTATTGATTATTAATAATTATTAATACAACCTAATGAATTGTAGTTTTGATATAATACAATATGTATGTTTTATTAACATTTTATTATTTTAGTATTATAAATATTTTTTTATTTTTTAAGTTGAATAATTTTCATATTTTTCTTAACTTTAGTGATTTTTTTTGTATCGTGAGTTGGGATAAGCTTTGGTGTCAACGATACTGTCATGTTCGGTGTCGGTACATGAAGGTAAAAACCGACACCAGCCTGGTACAAAAACGCCAAAAGTCGGTACCGAATTGATGAAAATCTTTTAGTTCGGGAAATTCGGTACTGCTACCCGGTACCATTTGCTCATCCTGATCACGAGTACCGTACGAACAATAACGGTATGGTACAACTTTTTTTTTGTTGATTTTCTTCAACTTTTAATAATTTCTTTTTTTAGTTTCAGGGGCAGGGATGAGCTCGGTGCCAACTGATACCGAATCGGTACTGGTACCGAAAATACTGGTTATGGTAATCGGTATATGAAGCTAAAAACGGTAGCGAACCGGTACCAAGAACACCAAAATTCGGTATCGAATTGGTACTTAAGATCTTTCGATTCGGGAAATTCGGTACTAGTACCCAATACCATTTGCTCATCTCTAACCACAGGTTTCATACTAACAACATCATTACCATACAACTTTTTTGGTTGATTTTCTTTCGGTTATCTTTTAGTGTTTTTTTTCTTCTACATTTTCTTTTTATTCTTGTCAGCGGTTCCGTGCGCAACACCTTAGTAGTCATTTCAAAACACATGTAAACACATACTAAATAACTAAAGAAGTTCGCCGCAACGTAGCGACGAAGATAAACCTAGTTTATATTTAAATTCTATTTTCAACATTTATTTATTTTTTATAAGATATTTTATCATCATTCACTTTATTTATTTTTTTAATAATAAGCGTTTGTTAACTTTTCAAAAAAAAAAATAATAAATCCGCATCTATGTTTTATTTTCAACATTTGATATAAAATTAAGTGAAATGGATACTGTATCGTTATCATACCAAACCAAACCGAAACCGACGATGAATGGTATTTATTATTTTTAAGTATTTATTTTTCATTTATACAACTCTGTACATATATTTTTTTATTATTTTTGTTTTTAATATTAATTTTTAGTTAAAATATATAATTAATACATGAATAGTGATTCAAAACTTCTTTGTATTTTTAAATAATTTATTTAAAATAACATTAATAATATATATAGGTTTTTTGTTACAAGGTCAGTGAATGGTGATTGCTTCTTATTCTTATTGTTGATTGAACATTATTATTATTATTATTATGATTATATAAAAGCAAAGAAGATGAATAGTGTTGTACTATATCTAATGCGTGTTTTATAAATTCATCAATTTTTTATCCCTTATTCTATTTCGTAATTTGGTGTAAACCTTTTCATTTACAACCAATGTAGTTTAACTATGGTGTTTTCTTTCTTTTACTTTAACCAAATTACTTTTCTATTCTGAAATAGTTTTTTTAACGAACAAGTTAATACCATTTTAGACATTTTTTTAAAAAATTTTCTTTTTCTTTGCTATAAGTGACCAGTGTGGCAAATGTTTTTTTAGTTTAATATTTTTAACGAACAGCCGATACTTTTTAAACATGTTTTTTAAACTTTTTTTCTTTGCTATAACGAGGCGCCGAAACCGACCGAATATCTATCGTTTTCTTTTTCATTTACCTTATTTTTACCTTCGTTATTTACTATATCGTTTTACCTTTTGTTATTATTTTAATGTTCAGAGCCAAGTTACGACACAAATAGCATAACCCATCCATATCGTTTTAATTAATTTTACAAATTTATTTATCGGTTGTCATGGTGTGCTATACGTTTTGAATTCCAACCGCGTCCCTACAAACGCGTGGATAACTACGATACTAGTTATTATTTTTTATATGAATTAGAAGTCGTCATGAATAGTATCTAATATTTTAGAAGGTTCTAATATTTTAAAGTTTATTTATTTTTAAAGTCCTCATGAATAGTATCTAATATTAAAAGTCCTCATGAATAGTATTTTTAAACTCAGGATGATGGATTTATTATTTTTAAGTATCTATTTTTTATTCATACAACTTTATACTGATATTTATTATTATTGTTTTTGCTTTTGATAAGCTGACACCGTATCGCTATTGTACCGTACCGAACAACATCAGTACCGGATACTTATATTTATTTTGATGGTCTCTGGTTTCGATAACCTTTCATTTATACAACTCTGTCTGCGACAATAAATGAATATTGATAACAATTCTGTGATGATATGAACCAATCGATGTTTAAACAACATCGACGTAAAACACGTGTTGATTTTATACTGAGTGTAATCATCCCAATATTGTAACGAACCAATCAAAACCAATTTAATGCTCGCGGTAATGTATCACCAAAACACGTAGTCAAATAACCCAGTTCACATAATTCACGGGACTTTAACAATAAGATAAAAAGATGAAATGAAGATAAATAATTACACAAACATATACTACTAATTTGCTATAATTAACAAGACGTGAATTTTTTTAAACAATAAACTTCTATTAAATTTTGCCGTTTACGACTTGAACTTAAGACCTCTTCTTCCTGAACTAAGGTGTTTAAAGGCTTTAATTGTAGTTTTAAGCTTAATTTACAAAATCACCACTAGTAAGTAACGAGACACCAATTAGCAAATGGATTGTCAGTCACATATCACTGTGTAGTGATGATATTTTTTAAATCTAATATTATTATGTTGCTATTGTTGTAGTAGTGATGATATTTTTTAAATCTAATATTATTATGTTGTTATTGTTGTAACTTTTTGGTTTGTTTGGTTTTTTATAAATTTTAATGTACGATTATTTAATAAAGTTTTTGGTTTGCCGTGATAATGTGCTTATTTTTTTATCTAGATTTATATATAAATTTTGTTCTAAACTGAGTTGTAAACGTTAATGTAACACCCAAAAAAACGGGTCTGGTAGTCAATTCACGTTAGTATTAAAAAAGCGGGTAAAATACCGTTAGTGTAAAAGTGAACCCGTAAAACAAAATAAATAGGAATAATTAACCTAGTAATTGTTATATGGGGGATCAAACAAAAACTAAACTTGAGGGACCTAGGATGTCAAAAAGGAAACTTGTGTTTTAAATCACAAGAATTAAAAACACAACACACAAAATTGTGTGTGTTGTTGATCTCAGGAGAAAGAATAAGGGCAAAACCCTTGTTCATGCTTTAATCCACCAAATTGAAGATCAATTCGAGATCCAAATCAGTGCATGAACGCATTTTAACGATCACCTAGACAAGGGGATCATAAGGTATGTCTTAAAACCTATATTGGTGAAAGTTGGAATTAGAGACAAGTAGATTACTTGCAATTAGATTGTTGGATAATGATCCAAAGATGAAATTGAGTGTATATGCATGCTTAATTTCGTTAGACATAATGAAATTTTGAAATATTTGATGTAACATTACTTTTAAGTGATTAACAAGTAGTTTGTGAAGTGGGTTTTGACAATATGATGAAGTTGATGATAAACTCGTGTTTAAAATCATCATGCATGATGGTGACAAGAAAATTTTTGAATAATTTATGAATTGGAGTATATGATCATGCTTGTCATAAGATGGGTCTTTGTATAATATAAAGAAATTGATGTTAAAATCATGTTATAAATGCTTGAAATCATGTTATCTACTAGTTAGTATGTAAAATTTGATTTCATTAAGTAATCGGATGAAATGCCTAAGTGAGTTCGATGAACCAATTGTGCATTTGTATATGTTAATAAGACAATTGACTTTTAAAAGTCAAACTGACCAATGATAAGATGGAATGATAAATTTGACATAAAACCCGTAAGGTAGAATAGTCATGATTGATAATGACTAATCTAACCATCTTACGAATTATGATGATAGTTTGATGCTTGACAAGTAGGTGGAGGCTTGGGAAGGAAACGGGTTAAACGAATCAAGTATGAAGGAAAAGCGTAATTTGGATGCAAGCTAAGTAAAGCTTACACCTTTTTTGTAGGATATGTATTTATTTATAAGTTATAAATACAACAAAGGTTATATTAAAATACGGTTCCGACACGAAATGATACGGGTCGGAACATATCAAAAGATGAAAAACCGTGTTTAATGGTAAAAAGGGTTGAAATGGTAATTTAGTCATGTGATGATATATATATATAATGAGTTTTCGAATGGCTACTTTATAAGTAAGCCTAAACGAATAAAAAGATAAAACAGTGATTTAGTCACGTATAAATGAATAAAAGTCGAAGTATAAAACGACACAAAGTGGCATAAGCCATGATGAGATAAACGCGTTAGAAATGGATTTAAGAGACATAGCTAAATGGTGAGAAATCCGAAATGAGTTACTTAATGGAATGGTAAATAAACACCAGTTTATATATGAGTGCAAAATGTATGGTCGTTTAGACCAAACATGTCAAATGGTAATGTTGATACCATTTGACATATAACGACTAATAAGTGCTTGTCGAGTCTTATGCTCACAGGATAAAACGACTTGTGAATTAGATGCTATGAATTAGCAAATTATTGAGGCAAGGTATTAAAACGGGTCAAATGTTGACCCGAGCCAGGTAAGCATAAATACGATTATAGTTAAACGAGCGATTTTGGTCAAATATTTAGTGAAAGTCCTTCGTCGTAAAATGAGGGACTAAAATGACCAAAACGTCCCCTTGATGGGTAAATCGGGCAAACGACCCTTATGGGTTGTTTAGAAACATAGTTTATGGTAATCTAAACCTTAGATAAGCATAAAAGTTATAGGCATAAGCTTTCTCGGGTCAAATGCCTAAAATGAGCATTTTTCCGTAAAATGACTAACCAAAGGGTAATATTCGTGATAATTGGTTTATTATATCAAATCCGTCACAATAGTAGTTGTGGTGGAATACAAGTAGATATTTTAATGTAAAAATATGATGCTAGAAATGAATAAGCTTGGTTATGCATATAAGCACAAACGGATTAATGATGTATAATAACCCGCGATTTGAACCTTGGGTGATAGGAAACATTTAAAATATGATGTCTATAAGAATATAAGTGTAACAAATAAGTTGGTTTGATAAAAGTATGAACGGGTCAAAAGCTATGTCAAAAGAAGTTTAATAATTAATTTATGCCGTGGGCTTAAATTCTAGAAAATTGTTAATCCGGATGTCGGATATTAACTCCATGTGATGAAGAATCAAATTACGATCGCATAGGAAAAAGAATCGTGTAAAACGGATCAATAACGAAAAAGTTATGGATTTTTCGTAACAGGGACTTAAAGTGTAAAAGCTGAAACTAGGCTGAACCATAAGTTACGGTTCTGAACCATAACTTACGGTTCAGACCTGCTGATCCGGACAAAAAGGGGGTACCGTAAGCTAAGGTACCTAACCGTAGCTTACGGCAGACCTTTAAAAAAAATTGTTTCTTGTTCTTGTTGATATATGGACTTGATTTAAATACGTTATAAGTTCGTATGAATAACCATTTCATGGTTTATGAAAAGTAGGAATATCTTGGGATGCCGGTTGACGATCAAGCTTAACGAAGAACCGAACACAATCAAGATACAAGCTTCCGCACTACGTTTCGTCGTCATTTTTAAATGACGAACTCATTTACATTATGTTATGTTGTTTCAATATATTTAATGAACCCGTATTTTCAAATGTATGTGTAAATGTAATTACACAATTATGGCCGAAACCATACGAAAACTGTTGAATATAAGTAAGGGTCTTACAATTAATTTTCAAGTTATCGAAACACAAACGTATATCATCAAGCTATCTCACAACTAGTTAATTCATTTATTTTTATTTTTTCCGCCATTCTTATAATATAACTATAACATAACACGTCATAAAACCCAGAATAGACAGTTGTGACGTGCTTTTTTCATCTACATTTGAATCGAATCATAAACATACACGTCATCAAAGTTGTCTCATGGTCTATTTATCTTTTTTTGTAAAGTGACCTCGTTTACATTTTTCATCATTCTAATAATATAATATAACTTCAAGATATATTGTTGAGGCATGTTTATTTTTATTTACATTTCGATAAAAGTTTGGTCAAAATTGAACGGGGCAAATATAATTGATTTTTTTGTTAACGTGATGAACCGAAATGATATTGTTCGTACAACATCAACATCCATACCAATATTTGTTTTTATAGTTTTCTTCATGTTCCGATATAAATTTCGTTAAAAATGAAGCTTTACTTGCTGTAGAGTCTTTTTTATTATCGTAAATAGTAAATAATGTACTTACGTAAGAACGTTAACTTTTTCAATAGCTACAACCGCGCACGTTAAATACTAGTTACTCACAACAATTATGCGTGCAATGTATTATGCAATGCCTATATTTCACAACATAACATATATACATAATTACACAATCTTTGTTTATAATTACATATAAACATAATTACGAATGTTATATGTCACGCTACATCAACATTTTTTAAAGAAAAAAAACGACTTAAAAAAAGGTATAGCAATGTTATGCGTAAACCTAAGAGAATGCAAAACTCGATTTATGGTATGTATATTGTTTTTTAAAAGGTATTGAATTACATAAAAGTTTAAAAAAAGGTATAACAATGGCAATTTTTTTGGTTTTCTTTCATTATGTCATTCCAGCCATTTAAATCGTCTAATTCTATTTATACGACACGCTCAATCATTTCAACAATTAATTTGCCTTAATAAAAAGTAAAAAATCATTTCCTACTAGATAATGATCTTTATTCTATACTTCAAAGGATTATATGAGAAAATAGAAACAGTTTAGATAAAATGATGGATGTTTTAGCAAGTGTATCCACCTCACACCTCACATGTAAGTGCAACTTAAGAGCGATGTCGACGGAGATAATGCAGTAGGGTTGAGTGGACATGGCTTTTTGTTTATTATTGATAAGAAATGAAGATGTTATAATATTTTTTTATACATCCTGCATCACTTTTGTTCGTAACTTATATAGTCTAGAGTAAACTATTAGAAACCTACTAAATAATAATATTTCTGTTATAAACTTATTAATAAACGAAACAAACGACTTAATTCATAATGAGGTAACTTGCAAGTACTGTTTCTGCATCTCCTAACGGATTTACAATAGGATTACTCGTCAAAATTATATCGTCCACACGATATTTTCAAATTGGCTTCAATAAATAATCATGCAACAAATTCTGTTCAAAGTAATCACTATCATATTATCCAAATGACCATATGTTGGATCAAATTCAAATATTAAAATAATGAGAAGATTTACGGGTGTGTACAAAACTGTTTTTCATGCGATGCGACATTAAATCACATTGCATGCAAATAACACACCCTATGTATAAGTACATAACAATATAGAGATAATCACGCAGCCATATATTTTTAATTACGCAGCATTTGCATACAACAACACTTTTCTTTTGAATCATATTTTTAGTATACTAATATTGGTGTAAATACGACATAAACTTTCTACACACAAATGACGTATATAATGCAACATATTTTCTAATTAGATTGCTTATTATCAACCTTTATACTTTTCAATCATAGTTCTTTGCAAAAACTATTTCCCAACCAACTCTTTCCTATCATCTCACCAACTCAAAAAGAACCAACAAGTCTTCATTGCACCAAATCCAAAATAAGCCAATGACATTTCATTAACAAAAGTAAAAAAAGAGGTTCTACCAACTTAGAAAGATGTGCCAAAAAAATAATATATTATATATATATAATATATATTGGTATTGATCAATTTTGAAGACAACAGAATAAACAGCCATGAAAGTGAAGATGAAGATGAGGTTCATGGGTCCTCCTAGTGCACAAAAAGACACCTCACCCTCAATATGTGTACCCTAGTGTGTTGTATCTTGGAATATTAAAGTAATGAATTGTCAAATGAAATCATGAACAACCTATATTCCCAAAACAAAATGTCTCCTCCATCATTAAATTGACACATAGACATCAAACCAAGGGGTACGACTGGATCCTAGTGAAGAACATTGTAGCAGTAGACATGCTATATGATGATTATGATCACCTGCCTGTAATGTCATTATTTATAGAGGAATCAAAGTTCAAAAAGAACCAAAGGTCGGTTCGAGAACCACCGCAAGAACCACTCTCCACCAATAAGATATGACAACCAAAAGGGTATTATAGTCATTTAATCAAAACCATCAAATCATCTCTCTTTCCCCATTAAAGTCACTTTTAAATACTTTTCAATTTCCTCTCTTCAATTTCTCTCTCCTCTTTTTATTATTTTGTAAAAAATTATAAAAAAACTTGTAAAAAAAAGTTTAAAAACAGGGTGAAAAAACCGGCGTAAAAACGGGCGTAAAAAAGAGACGTAAAAACCGGCGTAAAAAAAGTTTAAAATGCACGCGTAAAAACCGGCGTAAAAAAGTTTTAAAATCCGCGTCGCGTAAAATTAAAACGCGTAAAAAGTATAACCTGCGCGTAAATAAAGTTTAAAATGCACGCGTAAAACGCGCGTAAAAAAAGTTTTATACCGGCGCGTAAAAAAAGTTTAAAACCGCTCGTAAAAAATTTTTATATCGGCGCGTAAAAAAGTTTCTGTACCGGCGTGTAAAAAAGTTTAAACTCGCGCGTAAAAAAAGTTTTAAACCGGCGCGTAAAAAAAGTTTTAAACCGGCCGTAAAAAAGTTTAAACCACGCGTAAAAAAGTTTTAAACCGGGGGTAAAAAAAGTTTTTTGAACCGCGCGTAAAAAAAGTTTATATACTGGCGTGTAAAAAAAGTTTAAACCCGCGCGTAAAAAAAAGGCGCGTAAAAAATGGTGCGAAAAAACGAAGCGTAAAAAAACGAGGCGTAAAAAACGGCGCGAAAAAACGGCACGTAAAAAAATCGGGCATAAAAACGGGCGCGTAAAAAAACTGAACGTAAAAAAAGGCTCGTAAAAATGTTTTTTTTGTAAAAAAAATCTTGAAAAACATCGTTTTTTTGCTAAAAAAACCGATTTCAAAATGTTTTCTAATAGAAAGATTCTGATTTTAATTAAAAACAAAAATATAATAAAACAAATAAGTAAAAAAACAATAAATACAATAAGCAAAAAAAACAAATTAACCAAACTACCCTTTTGGCATTAAAATATAAAAAACATAATAAGACAAAAGAATTTAATATTACTTTTAATTACTTTTAATCTCATCCATCCATCATCTAAGATCCAATGATTAGAAAGTGGTTCTCACGGTTCTCGCAACTGGAGGTGGTTCTCATTTTACCCATCCCTTATATATATATATATATATATATATATATATATATATATATATATCGGGAATGGATAAAATGAGAATCACCTTGAGTTGTGAGAACCGTAGGAACCAATATAAGCCATTGATCAAAAGTGTTTTAATGGATGAGATTAAAAGACAATAAAGTAGTTGTAATTATTATGCTTTAATTAATGAGATTTTGTTTTTAGTGTGATAAAGGTAAATTGGTATTTTTACTAAACTCTTTAATAATTGTTAATTAAAGGTGTAATCATTGTGCTTTAATTAATGTTATTTTTGAATCATGCAGTAAGAAAATTATTTTACGTAGGGGTTCAAACTTTTTTTGCGCGTCGGTTTTAAACATTTTTACGCGCGGGTTCAGATTTTTTTACGCGTGGGTTCAGACTTTTTTACGCCTGATTTTAAACTTTTTTATGAGCTGGTTTTAAATTTTTTACGCGCAGTTTTAAACTTTTTTTATGCGCCGGTTTAGAACTTTTTTTGTGCGCCGGTTTAGAACTTCTCTTTGCGTGCCAGTTTTAAACTTTTTTTACGCGCGGTCTCAATTTTTTTTTACCGCGCGCGGGTTTTAAACTTTTTTTACGCGCTGGTTTTCAACTTTTTTTACGCGCGGTTTTAAACTTTTTTACGCGATGGTTTAAAACTTTTTTTACGCGCCGGTTTATAACTTTTTTACGCGCCGATTTTAAACTTTTTTTGCGTACGGTTTTAAATTTTTTTACGCGTCGGTGTAAAAGTTTTTTTATGCGCGGTTTTAAACTTTTTTTAAGCGCCGTTTTAAAATTTTTTTACGCGTGGGTTTAAACTTTTTTTATGCGTGGTTTTAAACTTTACAAAAAACAAAAATATTTTACGCCAACAAAATATTTTATTATTACAAAAAACATTTTTACAATTTTTTTTACGCCAAACATCTTTTTACGCCCCCACACCCCGATTTCGGGTTTACGAAATTTGATGATCTTAACAAACGCCTTTCACCCAAAAATCACGACTCAATAGTGTCTCATGTTGAATTTTAAATAGAAGAGAGAGGAATGATGTGACATGTTGAGTTTTAAATAGAAGAGAGAAAGATGTGAAAAGATGTGAAATGTTGACTTTTAAATAGAAGAGAGAGAAAAGATGTGACATGGGAAGTAAAAGACTAAAATACCCTTTTGATTTAATTTGGTTATGGGTAATGTGTAAATATGTTATTGGATGATAAGAGTTCTCATGGTTTTCGCAACTGGGATTGATTCTCTCTTGAACCGGATCCTATATATATATATATATGGAATTTAAGCTTCACCAGAGTAGTTACTCCTTACTTCTCTCGATCAGAAATCACCACATTAGTTCCGACGGCTCAGTTTGGATTTAGCCTACACATTTGGTGAAAACTAGATGTAAGACCCTGCCGCGTTGCGGCTGGGGCTTACAAATTCAGCCGGCATGGGTTAGTTAACAATTAAGAGGCTGTTTGTTTACCTCTTAATGAGGCTCTGAATGGTTCAACCTCTTACTGGTTCAGCACTTAATGATTCAGATTGTTTGTTTTGCGAGTAAATGTCGGAATGGTTCAGACATTTGCATCTGAATGGTTAAGCATTATACTGAGTCTCAATGGTTAAAACCTCTAATCTGAATTGGTCAAACATTTGCTTCTGAACGGTTAAGCATAATACTGGCTCTTAATGGTTAAGACCTATTACTTAATAGTTCAGACCTCTTACTGATTCAGCACTTAACCATTCAGAGGTGGCCAAACAGCCCCTAAACATTACACATGAGCTCCATTTTACGGCCGTTGTATTCGGTACCAGTACCCACTTTTCTTGTTTTCCTATACCGGTATATTTCAAACAGGTACTGTGCTCATCCCTACCTAATAATGTTACCAATTAATAGTATATAAATTAATACTATAGTACATCATTTTATCATAAACCAATGTCCAACTTTATAAGCTAAAAATACAAGTTTTAATGCCTAACAATGTTACAAGTTAATAGTATATAAATATAAATATAACACAAAATACAACATATATAAGCACAAAACTCTCTTTATGCACATGGTACAACTACATGAAGCCCATTTGTGTTTTAAATTAATAGTATATAAATTGTTGGTTAAGCCCGCTCTATTGGTGAAAAGTGTTGGCTAAGCCAACGCGTTTAGTGTTTACTTTGATAAACACTAAATCATATGTCTATTTTTGAAAGTTTTTGGCCAACCTTGACTATTTTGATAATCTTCCCACGTGTTTATTTCCTCATTTATCAAATTGTTTTATTAAGACATTAAAATAAGTATTTCATACATATATAGTCATCGTATGTTTTATTAAAACATTAAAAAAAGTATTTCATACATATATAGTCATCCTAGGTAAAACCTCAGATTCATATTAGTATTCACCTTTTAAGTTATTATTACTCATACAATAGAAGCTCAATATAGCTAAAACACTTACCACATAGTTTTTCTTTATAAAAAAGTATCATAATGTGAACAAAACAATAAAGATATTTTTTTAAAATTGTTATAATTCTAAAAATATTTAATAAACTACTGGATTTTGTTAAGTTAGAAAGTGTGGAAAAAACTAAAGTTTTAGGTACTTAGTTTTGAAAATAAGTGAAAATTAGAGACGAAAAAGTTTTGAATCACATCATCACTTTAAAAAAAAGTGAAAATAGGTTGGTGGAATTATTCTTTTTGGTGGGAGTCCTTGGCTTTTCTGACTTATTCTCTCTCCTTATAATTTTAAGCAACCTTTTGTTTTAATAATAAAAAGAGTAAACTTTCGTTTTATTCTCTGTAGTTTGGTCATTTTAATGGTTTTACCACAATCCTTTAAAAATAGCCAGTTTACTCCCTGATCTATGAAGCTCATCGCCAATTTACTCCCCGCCTCAAACGACATCCATTTCCATCATTAAATCCTGGTCACGTGCCCTCACATGAGGGGCATTTCAGTCTTTTCTCAATCTCTCAAATTTTATTTAGTATTTATATAAAAAAGAAAAAAACAACTCTCTTTCATGATTAATAAAACATATATGAACATCATCAATTCATCGTTCACATTTAATAACTCTCCTCCTCACAATCGACAATCACCTCCCACTGTCTGCACCTGACAACCACCACCTCCCACCATCTCCACCTGACAACCACCACCTTGCGCCACCCCCACCGAAACCCTATGAGGCTGTCACCTTCTGAACTGATCACCACCACCATCTCCAAAATTGAAGCCCTAATCAACTTATCACCCCTAATCAACTCTCTCTCTCTCTTCAAACTACCTAACACTGTTGCTGACCACCTGGGCACCCCGAGATCCGATGAAATCGACAGATCAACAACCACTAGTGCAAGCCCTAACTGTTTTGCTAACGCTAATTTACTCGCCTCTATCAAATTTCTTGACAAAATTAGGGTTTTCAGATTCACACAACTAGATAATGATCTCATATCCTTAACAGAACCGGAGATCCAGTGAGATTAATAGCAGAAAGCGTAGAGTTTGTGCAGGTGACACCGGTGTAAATTGAAGGCGTTGTTTCCAGCTAAACAGTGGTTAGGGTTTTACAGAGTTGATTTGAAGAGTAGAAGCTGTTGAGAATCGGCTACATCGGCGTTAATGAAGAGTATACATTGAAGCAGAGTTAGAAAGATAAGATGATGATTGTTAGAGCTCATGATGATTATGATGGTGTTGAGATGCAAGTTGATGATGTTATGTACTTATTTTGTTAGATTTTTTGAGGGATTATGAAGGAGTGATTAATTCCAGTTATGGAATGTAGAGAGAGAAAGTGGAAGTGAGATTGGGTTGAGGAGAGGGAGTATATTGTTTTTTTGGGTGTCTGGTGATAGGATGGAGATGGTGGTGTGGCCGTGAGGGAGGAGTGTGTGTGGGAGGATAGGAAAAGACTAAAATGCCCCTCATGTGAGGGGCACGTGACCAGGATTTAACAGAGGAATTGGATGGGTTAGAGGCGGGGAGTGAAATAGAGATAAGCTTCATAGATCAGGGAGTAAACTGGCTATTTTAAAAGGATTGGGGCAAAACCATTAAAGTGACCAAACCACAAAGAACAAAACGGAAGTTTACTCTAATAAAAAAACAATAGACTAATGATTTCCTTTTTTTATTCGGGAATGCCAATAAACTAATAATTAACTAAATTTCCAATAAAGTTAATAAAATCCTAATAAAATATATTATTAAGGGTGGATGGGGTGTGTATCCATCCATACCCTCCCCACAACCAATCGTAGTTATACACATCTCATCTGAACCCGTCACAACCTCTGAAACTGGCGTCAATGTAGAAGCATGTACCCACTCCCATGCACTGTTTTCTAGGCAAACACAAACGGTCCTCACTCCATTGTTGGGTGACTACAACCCGCAAACCTAACCTGCAACACCAACAACGGTGTATTCCCTACCTACCTAAGACCATAAGTCCCTCCGTAGTCGGTGATATAACGCCAGAGGCCACGATAGCGTCGTATGGCGCCTCCGCACAGCACCCCGAGGGGGGTTGTAAGCCTTGAATTCGGATGCCTCGTGAAAACATAACAACACTACACTAAGGTTTCTTTCTCTCTCTCTCACACACACACATATATATATACACACATAGATATGTATATATAATTGAAGGGGTTAACCACTACATACTCAAGTTACATAACCCTATTTTTTACACATTTGCCACTCATCGTATAATCCCACGTCACAAGAGTTTAGAGAGGGTTACTACGCATGGCCTAAGAGCAATCACAATGAAACCCTTAAAAATTTGTGAGAGAGTTTAGTTATATTATAAGGAATGGTTGGTAGTGTTTTTGAGTGGTTGTGAGTTGAGGAGAGAGAAAATATATGAGGAAAGTTACTGTTCATCTGTAAATATATGGAAAAAATTCATGGAGAGAGAAAACTGTATAAATTTTTATATTTTTAGAAATGGTTATGAATAAGGAGAGAGAAAAAGCTAATAATAAATGTATAAAAAATATTATTTAATTGAAAAGGTGAAAGAAAAAGTAATTATTTTTAGTATAAATATATGAATATATATAAGGATTTCATTATGAATGCTATAAGAGCATTCACAATGGAAATCCTTAAAAATATTGAGTGAGTTTAGTTATATTATAAGGATGGTTGTTAGTGTTTTTGAGTGGTGGAGAGAGAAAATAATAAGAAAGTTACTGTTCATCTGTAAATATATGGGAAAAAATTTGGAGAGAGAAAACTGTATAAATTTTTTTAATATTTTTAGAAATGGTTGTGAGTGAAGGAGAGAGAAAAAGTAATGATAAACGTATAAAAGTATTATTTAATTAAAAAGAGAGAGAAAAATAATTGTTTTTATGAAAATTATGAATATTATAAAAAATTTATTGTAAATGCTCTAAGGTTAACATAACTAACATAAAAAATTTAATACCACTTTATTATGGAGTGTTTTGATTTGATAGTAGCAAAGGCCTTTGAAGGGCCACATTGACGTCATGGCCTACGTAAATAAGGCATAATAAAGTTATAATGTTATCATAAATTTAACAAAATAATTAACAAATTATTTGATTAAAATTTCTAACTAGCAAAAGTAAATAGACCAATCTCATGTCATTAAATCTTATATTATATTAATATATATATATTAGAAAAATGGAATCAGGAGAAAACGTCTAAAAGTATAAAAACGGTAAGAAAGATTTTCAGCCATAAGATCTTTGTGATTTGTGGCTAACATGAGGCAGTGTCATTTTTGTAAATAATAGGAACCTTAAAACTATGGGTAAATTGGAAGATCTAAACAAGGGTGCACATGCTAATCACATACAATTTCCCTCCATCATATTTAAACGCCAGTAAATTTTTTATATGTAATTATTTTTCTAAAAAAATTACACATAAAACTCAGCGTTTTTTATCTTCCAACAAATATACTATTGATATATTTTTCAAAAAAAAATAAAAATGAACTGGGTCTTTTATGGCATTTTGGAACTTTGTTTCTTTATGGCGTTTTCAACTGGGTTTTTATGGCGTTTTTCTGAAGTGAGTGTTTTATGGCGTTTTTCTGAAGTGGTTGTTTTTATGACGTTTTCAAACTAGTTTTTTATGGTTTTTGAACTAATTTTCATGGTTTTTGTTTTATGATATATGTGTTTTATGGCGTTTTCATCTGGGTATTTTCATGGCGGTTTTCTGAACTGGGTGTTTCATGGCGTTTTATTTGAATTCCCAGTTCATATCATTTTTTTATTTCAAAAGTATAGCAATAGTATATCGTTGGAAAGATAACAAGACACTCGATTTTATGGTGTAATAAAAAAAATCACGTGTAAAAAAGTTATGGGAGTTTAAAAAGGATGGTGGAATATGCATGTGACTTGCATGTGGATGGTTTTTTGCATGTGAGTAGCATGTGCATGGACTTTTTGACAATATTACCCTTAGTGTAGGTTAGCACCAACGCCACATGTCAACACCGAAATCGTTCTCACCGTTTTCACACTTTTGGGAGTTTTCTCTAAATCCTGCTTCTATATATATACATAGAGTGAGAGTTGGCTACAAAGTCATTTTTTCCTACAAAGTGTAGGAAGCAACTATGTGATGACAAGTGTCATCTGGACAATTTTAACAAAAAGGCACAATGGTAATTCATTAAATAAGTTAATTTTGGGAATAGATAATTATAAAACAATAAAATGAGATTTTTTAGAAACTCTATATCACATATTTTCAATTTTTTTAGTTACAAAAAACTTCCAGGGTTGTTTCTTTAAACATCCAACGATTTTTGTTCATATTTTTTTGCATACTAATACCGTTGTGTTTTATAATGCTGGCAGATTTCTTGATGCTGTGTTTTATCATGCTGGTAATGCTGGAGGATTTCTTGACGTTGTGTTTTACCATTCATGCTAGTAATGCTGGAGGATTTCTTGACATTGTGTTTTAACAGCAAGCAGATTAATACCATTGTGTTTTAGCATTCATGCTAGTAATGCTGGAGGATTTCTTAATACCGTTGTGTTTTATCATGCTGGTAATGTTGGCGGATTTCTTGACACTGTGTTTTATCATGCTGGTAATGCTGGAGGATTTCTTGACGCTGTGTTTTACCATTCATGCTGGTAATGCTGGAAGATTTCTTGACATTGTGTTTTAACAACAAGCAGATTAGTACCGTTGTGTTTTAGCATTTATGCTGGTAATGTTGGAGGATTTCTTGACGCTGTGTTTTACCATTCATGCTGGTAATGCTGGAGGATTTCTTGACATTGTGTTTTAACAGCAAGCAGATTAATACCGCTGTGTTTTACCATTATGCTGGTAATGCTGGAGGATTTTTTTGACATTGTGTTTTACCAGCTGCAATCCTTCATGAACAATTTCTTGAACGATGTGTTTTACCAAGCAAAATCATTCATGAATAATTTATTGACACTGTGTTTTACCAGTTACAAGTTAATTCACAGTGTGTTGTAGCAGTTTATGTTTTAGGAATGATGTGTTTTCTTGGATTTCTTCACGTTGTGTGATATTTGTCATTGATGTGTTGAGGTGAGAAGAGAGAAAAAGAGAGAGAGAGGGAGAGAGAGAAAATCGCAATTAATTATTTCCATATTTAAAACAAGCTAAATGAACATCTACCCCTAATTAATTAAATAATCCTATTTTTAAGACACACATATTACCAAAATGCCACCAAGATGATCTCAACCATTAAACACACCCATCGAATGGCCCAGATCGCTTCCTACACTTTATAGGAAAAACACACTTTGTGCAGGATCCCCCTCTCTCTCTCTCTCTCTCTCTCTCTCTCTCTCTCTCTCTCTCTCATATATATATATATATATATATATATATATATATATATAATATATATAATACACACGCTAGAGGGGTGCCAATACGATTCGGCGAGAAACACAACACATTAGCACGGATAATGATAAAACGCCTAAACAAGTCACAAACACACGCTAGAGGGGTGCCAACATAATCTACGAGAAATAGAATACATTAGCACGAATAATGATAAAACGCCTAAACAATTAATTTGTGAAGTATCATATAGATTTGAAAGTTAAATAAAAGTTTATTAAATAAAGTTAATATGAAATAATGTAAAATATAAAGCGATTTTCCGACTTTAGTTAAATAGGAGATTGATTGTTTACATAGTTAGATTTCGAATTGAATTTGTAACTAATTGTAATAGCTAAAAGTTGAAGATCAGTGTAATAATATATTGTTATAACAAAGACTATTCAGTTACTTTTGTTTTTGTATTCAATCACATAATTGGATGTATGTGTAAAAGATAATTAAGATGTAAATTCATAAAAGATAGTTTTGCTTTCTTAAACTCTTCAAAAATAATTGTAAAGCAAATCTTATCCTTTTCAAATATAATATAATATAATATAATATAATATAATATAATATAATATAATATAATATAATATAATATAATATAATATAATATAATATAATATAATATAATATAATATAATATAATATAATATAATATAATATGTATATGTTTTATAATTAAATAAATCTTTATTAAACTAACTTTCAAAGTACTTTGTATGTTAAGACAAACATTACAATCTCTGTCATGTACCTAGTTTTAGCATGGACCACAAGACCGACTTTAAGTGTGCAAATAATTAGAATATATATTTGTGTAATATATCATATGCTAAAATCAAACTTTAGGTGCTCTCTTGAACCAAAAAAAGTGAATCTTATATATAGTGTTTTTAATTTGAGAATATTATGTTCTGAGGGGGAGAGGGGGCCCAACCCACAATAGAGAATGAAAGGGACAAAGTGCAAACACACGCTTGGTGAGACATATAATGATGATTGGGTAACCGCCCCAATTTCATAAGGATAATTTGTATAGAACTAATTATTTTTTGCAAATTTCATAAGGATAATTTGTATAGAACTAATTATTTTTGCAAAATCTTGCTTTTTGACCCTCAAAGATTCAATTATCTGCCCAACCATGTGTATGCCCCTATTGCCTCTTACATCCAGCCCACCATCATGCTTTCTCTCTCACCCTAACTATTGTGTGAGAACTGTAGGAATTCTCACGCTTCGCGCTTTGTAGTATGTTTCTGTTGGGATGCTTTGGATTGTTAGAGTATTGACACGCTTATACACTTGGTATAGCAATCAGAAGAGATATATTGTAAGGCCCTTATTGGACAAATCGAATTTTATGAAAATTTCGAATATAAAAGAATTAATTTGCAATTACACGCCAAATTATATTACGAGTTTCATTAAAACTCCTTAAAGATTAAAAGTAATTTTACATATCAACGATGAATAGTTTTGTAAATAACTAGACATAATGCGGAAGCTTTAACCTGATCGTGTTCGGCTCTTCATTGAGCTTGATCGTCATCCGATACTTCAAACTATCACCTGTATTTCATAAACATGAAATATGTTAGTTATAAGTAGTTTATAACATATCTAGTTAAACCCGAAATGCCAAAATATCAAAAACATCAGCAAAATAAGATTTTGACACTTCCCGCCGTAAGCTACGGCTCCGGACCATAGCTTACGGTCCGTGGGTTCTGTTGCGAGCAATAAAGATGAGGTTCCGGACGATAAGAAGAGGTTTTACCAAAATAAAATCAACATGAACCGAGAATTTACTTACATTGGAGGTAAATGTGTTAGTTATAATAACGTCACGCGTACCATGTGTTAATCGCTTATCCCGACCAAGTAAGTAGTAACACATGATACCATGAACTTCTTATAATGACCACATATACGTCTGATGTAGTAAAGATGAGGCTAATTGGATGAGTTAAAAGGAATCCTTCGGGTTAAATAAAGTATAAATTTTGATTTTTCATAAGTGATAAATTCACACGAACAAGTCAAACGGGTAATAAGAAATATGTTTGATGTTCGTAGGTGATGGATTCACACAACGAAGGTTAAATCAAGAAAAATGTTTATTGTTCGTAGGTGATGGATTTCACACGAACAAGTCAAACGGGTTAAATACGTAGGTGATGGACTTCACACGAACAAGTTAAACGATTCAAATAAGGAATGATATTGATTGTTCATAAGTGTGGGTTTCACACGAATAAGTCAAACGAGTTAAATAAAGAATAATGTTTAATTGTTCGTAGGTGATGGACTTCACACGAACAAGTCAAACGAGTCAAATAAGGAATGATATTTGATTATTCATAAGTGATAAATTTCACACGAACGAGTCAACTGAGTCAAATGAAGTATAATGGTTGAAAATAAATGAAAACGCAAACTGGGTAACGGGAGCGTTAAAGCAATATAATAAAGGACCCGGGTAATGGGTTGTAACGACATATAAGCGCAACCAGGGTAACGGGAAGGGTGAGACAAACCGATGCATAAATGACGTACGAAGTCATAAAAGCTAAAGAATTGTCTGAACGGCAAATGATCTAGTCATGGACTATGATCGCGCGGGTGCGCGCAGATATTAACAAAAAGTGTCTGATTTATGTATGAGGATAAGCGTTTAACATACACAAGTGGTCAATGCCATTTGACCCTTGCGCCAGACATAGACGCAAGTGATCGTCAACCAAACGGGACAAAACGACTAATAGATCCGGCAAGCGAATACGACACATAAATGACTCGCGGGGTTATAGAAACACAAATATGACAATACGGATCAAACATGGTCTAAGTACCATAATTGAAATAGAAATAAATTAGCTATGATGGTCGAAAGAGCCATGATTGGCGAATAAAAGAAAAGATAAGGTAAATGGTAGTTTGAATCCTTTTAACCATAAATAAGTGTTAACATCAAACATACTTATGGAATGATTTGGGTTATAAATAGTGTAAAGACCTATGGGACCAAAATGACCTACGGGTCACGAATCGAGGAATGAGCCTTAGAGGCCTCGCCTTAAAAAGGTGAAAACCAAAAGAAGTAGCCTGCTAGGCTAAGTGAACAAGGGCTTACGCGTTAATTAGGCAAAGCGAGGGAACCAGTTACAATTCCCTACATAAAATAAGAATAGTAAAAGAATAAATGCTAAGTTGTCAATTCTTGATGCGAGTAATTAACATAAGTTGAAAAGGAAACGTTGAACTAAAATACAGTTTTAGTTAGAAACAGCGTTTAACAATTATAAATAGTATGAGATGGATTAGGAAACCGTTAATATTTAAATAAACAAGTCTTGACTCCAATAGGTGTAAGGCGATAAATTCGAAAAGAAAATCTTTGAAAAACGAAAAGTTGATATACATTTGAACATGATGTGATGCAATCACGAACAAGAAAGTAACATGGTATATAATTACTTTGTAACACAAACTATAGGATTGGGGTCATGAGTAATTATAAAAGCCTTGCGAAGGCAATATGAGTGTAGCGAAACTAAGCATAAGGTAACCGTTGACCGATAGGATGAGCGATGCACAAGTCAAAATTATTTTTAAAACTTGTGCGATGCGCTTGTCACTATAGGATGAGCGTAAAAAAGGAATATTGACGGATTCATATGACCGAGTGGCCAAATGACGACTCGATCAAGTAAACAATAAAGACAAGGGATACAAGATGAAAGTAACAGCCCATGAGGCCTTACACGTGAAAGGCGAATGTACCTTGTTGCCAAGGACATTACCATACCTCCTAGTAAGACTATTAAATTGTTAAAATGTGAGCAATGCTAAAATGATCACCGAAACTAAGTTCATTGGGTTTAACTCAATGAACTACGTAAGAAAGGTTTCGGGGACGAAACCTCTTTAAGAGGGTAGACTTGTAACACCCCAAAAATGGGTTTGGTAATCAAACCACATTAATATTAAAGAGTGGGTAAAATACCGTTAGTGGTAAAAGTGAACCCGTAAACAAAATAACTAGGAACAAATTAACCTAGTTAGTAACTTGTATATAGTCAATAAAACAATGAGTAGTAGCCCTATCTAATCAAAAACTAAACTTGGGGGACCAAAGCTGTGAAAATGGAAACACGTGATTTATAAACATAAATTAAAACACAACACACACATAGAGAGAGTGTGTGTGTAGAACGATCACCAGGAGGAGAAAAAGGGGGAACACCCTAGTTCATCCAAATCACCAAATTGAAGGTCAATTCTAGGCTCAAATCAATGCATGAACACACATAAATGATCATCTAAACGAGAGGATCATAAGGTATGTCTCAAAACTTAGATTAGTGAAAGTTATAACATGAGACAAGTAGTATACTTGCAATTAGATTGTTGGATTATGATCCAAAGATGAAATTGAGTGTATATGTATGCTTAATTTCGTTAGATATAGTGAATATAATAATTAAGGTGTGGTTACTTGTAAGTGATTAACAAGTAGATATTGAAGTGGGTTTTGATAATATGATGAAGTTGATGATATAACTGTGTTTAGAATCATCATGCATGATAGTAGTAGGAAGATACTTGAACAATTTATGAGTTTAAGTACATGTTCATACTTTCCATGGAATGGATTTTGTATGGAATGATGATATTGATGTTATATAAATGTTAGTAGGTGCTTGAAATCATGTTATCTACTAGTTTGTATGTAGAACTAGATTATATTAGGTATTCTGATGTATATTTAGCGTTATGGTGAAATGGGTTTTAAACATAGATGAAAACCCTTAATATTAGCTTAATGAATGGATAAATTAGCATTGATAATCGTAAGCTAAGTTAACTCGATGTTAGTAATCGATTGAACTTGTTTAAATGAAAGAAATGAGATGAACTTGGTTGGGAATTTAGATAAGAAGGTAGCTTAAAATATCGCACACCGGGTTATTGATAAATGCCTAAATGAGTTCGTTGAACTTAATTGTGCATTTGCAAATGTTATTGGGAAGTTGACTTTTAAAAGTCAAATTTACCTAGAATATGATCAAATGGTAATTTTGATATAAAGTCCGTAAGGTGGGATAGTCTGACAAATGATGACTAATATAACCATCTTGCAAATGATAAAAGGTAGTTTGACGCTTGGCAAGCTAGGTGGAAACTTGGGAAGAAGCGGGTCAAACGGATCAAGTACGCAGAAAAAGCATAATCGGATTTCAAGATAAGTAAAGCTTACACCCTTCTAGTAGAACACCTAATTGTTTTTAATGGATATGAACAAGGTAAATAGTAATTGAAATATGATGTTCCGACACGAAATAGTACGTTTTGGAACAAGTGAAAATGGTAAGAAAACCATAATTGATGGTAAAAAGGGTAAAACGATAAATTAGTCATATGATGACGAGTAAATAAGAGTTTTGAAACATTACATTATGGTGCAAACCATAATGGGTAAAAAGGGGTAAAAAGTAAACGGGTCACGAGTTGTCGGATAAATAAAGAATTTTGAAAAGACACCATGTGGCATAAGTCATAATGGGTCAAACGAATTAAGAAACGGCATTAAGTAATATGATCATATGGTGTAAATGGAGATGACAAATAAATACCATCTCAAAATGATAAATGGTCATTTAGGCCACCCTTGTCAAATGGTGATGTTTTCACCATTTGACAATAATAACCAATGATCGCTTGTCGAGTTTTGTGCTCACAGGGAAATAGCGTACAGTTTACGTTACTATTAATTAGTAATTAATAGTGCAAAGTATTTAAATGGGTCAACATTATGACCCGAGCGAGGTATGTGTAATGGGTCAAACTCTCATTGAGGACTTAAGGTCCGATGAGAGTTATACAAGTCGTGAATGAATATTGGATTACCTAAGGTAAGGTAAATCTAATAACCTAAATTGTAGACATTATGTTCTTAGGAACATAATGATTTCAAACAGATTATGGTTAAAATGTGTACATTTGGTCAAAACATGCTTTTGAAAGTCCTTCGTCGTAAAAGATGGGGCTAAGTTGACCAAAACGCTCTCGAATGATAAAACAAGCAAACGACCCTTAAGGGTAGTTTGACAATAAGTTTTATGATCGAGTAAATTCTCTTGATAGTGTAAAAGTGAAAGGTTTAAGCCTTTTTTGGTTTAATGCCTCATAATGAGTCTTTTTCGTAAATTGTCAAAACTAAAGATAGAACTCGTAAAATATGATTTTACCATATGAAATCCACCACAAATATAGATGTGGTATAAGAATAAAAGAAGTCTTAGTGTGGAAATAGGAGGTAAGTATATTAGGAGCGAGATTTAAGCTCAAATGCTTAAATCCCTTAACGGGTCAAAAATGAATTATGCGTATAAACCGTGTAATGGTTGCATAATTTATAAAAGTTATGAATTTGGGTTAAGGTTTTCTAGTTAAATATGTAGGTAAACATTTTACGGAAATTTAGAAACAAGTTTCGAGTGAAACGGATGAAAATCGAATTAGTTACGGAAATTTTCATAACAAAAACGGCAAAGTGGAAATTCTGTAGCAGCCCACCGTAAGCTACGGTGGCCTACTGTAGCTTACGGTAGGTAGTTGCTGCTCTCAACAGAACCCACGGACCGTAAGCTACGGTCCGGAGCCGTAGCTTATGGCGTGAAATGTCAAAATCTTATTTTGCTGATGTTTTTGATATTTTGGCATTTCGGGTTTAATTAGATATGTAACAAACTACTTATAACTAACGTATTTCATGTTTTATGAAATACAGGTGATGGTTTGAAGTACGGGGATGACGATCAAGCTCAATGTAGAACCGAACACGATTAAGTTAAAGCTTCCGCATTTTGTCTAGTTATTTAAGAAAACCGTGTAACATTTGCATAAAACGGGTTTCAAAACCCGTACCGTTTGAGAATCAAGTAGTTAATAGGATTTCGTTGAGCATTTATTAGATTTTATTATTTAAACTTTATAATTATTGAATGACAAATAAATTATAACCAATAAAATAATTAAAACTTAAATAATATAAAGAAAAATAAAATATAAATAAATAAAAAGGGCTGCCGGGTTTCGAACCCGGGTCCCCAACAAACCCACACACACCACAACACTGCTGCATCACCCAGTCTACATTGTAATTAATCCATTCGAATAATCCTTTATATCTTACTTCGCATTCATCTTCTTGAAACAATTGCCGCCCAGTAACGGCGCAACCAATCCAGAAATCAAGTTTCCATTTTGATGAAATTGACCGCAAAACTGACTCTCAATCAGGCACCTAGACTCAAACCGAGTCAAAACCGCAGTCAATTGATCTGCTAACATCTCGCCATAACCGTTTTTGACCGAAAACCTCTAAACCGAAACCCAATCCAAGCTATCTCCTTCAACTATAAATAGGGGTTTCTGGGAACTGTTTCGAATGCACACAACCATCCGCAAACCTCCGTTCATCAGAATTCATCACCGGAATTGTCTGGTAGTCGGCAGAAAATATCACCGGAAAACCGAAATCCTGGTGGATCACATCACCTATAAATACCTTGCTAACCTCGTTTCCAAACTCGTTCGAACCCTTCTCGGAATCCTCTGCTTATTCTCCCAAGCTCCGCTGACCTCATAGCTTCATCTGCAAGTCGCCGGAGTTTTCTGCACAGTACCGGAATCCAACCGGAACTTCCATAACATTCTCCGATCGGTATGAATTCTTAATCTTTTCTGTCAGTTCTATTCGATTCATTTGTCTAATCTAAAACAGTAGATCAGTGAAACCAAATGTTTAATAAATCTGTTTTCAGTTCTAAGTTAGTGAAGAAGATGAACATCGAGTCGTTTATAAATATAATTAAAATCAGTATTTCAAACGGGTTAGACACACAGTCCAGTGGTGGACTGTGTGCATTTCATACTATCGATACCGAGTTCGATCCTTGACACAACACCTATCCACAGTAATAAAACGTTTTTTTTTTTTAAAACCGGAACCATATTAACTCGCTGTAAGATGTTAAGTATAATAAAATTTCAATATATAACGGGTTAGACACCCAGCCCAGTTGGTTGGGCTGGGTGCAACACAACACTGGAAACGCAGGTTCGAGTCCGAGCTCTCACACCGGTTCGACAGTTAAATCCTTTTTTAAAAAAATTGAATAATTTCTAAATAACTTAATTAGTATATAAGAATAATAAAATCAGAGATTATTTCGGGTTAGACACGTAGCTCAATTGGTAGAGCTGCGTGCACGTATACGAGAGGTCACGAGTTCGAACCTCACTCAGCGCACAGAAAACACAGTCTGACCGGTCAAGACCCGGTCAACGGTCAAAAAGTCAACCTTTTTATTTCTTTTTATTTATTTATTTATTTAATTGGAAAATTATTTAAAATATTTAAAAATAAGATTATTAAAGTTAGAAAATTTCCTTAAACTCACAAAAATAAATCTAACAATCCCATTAAGAGCACTAATTAAAAATATTAATCTCAAATAAATTTATTTATTTATCGAGTTATTATGTTATTATTTAGGTTGGTTTTCCCTCGTCGGTTGAATCATAATTTCATGCGCATTCATCATTATCAAGGAACGCACCCACCGTGAGTGAATCCTTACAAATTCCCCTTTTATTCATGTTTTGGGGTGTATCATGTGTTGCTTTAATTATTTCGTTTATTCAAACTTGTGCCATTACATTATATGACCTAAACTTATGATGTAAATATTGATTGTTGTGATGCGTGTTTACATTTTGTCAAGTTGCGTGCAAATCATTCATTAGGCCCATCAGTTCCTCGTGGGAGACGAGTTGAACATCGCGTGGCTCATTAGATCGGCTCCGTTTGATTGAACCTTGATCTCATTGTTCATCATTTGGTGTGTGTGCTTGTGCATTAATTGATATTATATGTTTTGTGATTAAATTTACATTTACGTTTACTCATATGTGGTTATGCACCTTTTTATAACCAATATAATAAATGCGTTCAAATGTTTTCATAAGATTCACTGGCCAACTTTTGTTGACCCAAAAACCCTATTTTTACACATGATACATGTGATCCTGTTGAGAAAAGAAACACGTAGGATGGCCTAGAAGAATAAACAAGTTAATGCTTTGGAATTGACGTTTAGTTTTGTTTTCCTTTGTAATTGTATGGTTTTTGTTTAAAGAATACTTTAGTTGGTAATTTGAATGGAAATGTATTTGAACACGTTGTGCTTGTATGTTTATTGTAACTTCTTCTTTAAAGAGAAATAATAAATATGAAACTTTATAGTAAATGTCATGAGCTTTGATGAAAACCCAATCATGCCCCGACTACCATTTTCGCTGCGGGTCAGGGTGTGACAAACTGTTCATCGTTAATATGTTGAATTACTTTTAATCTTTAAGGAGTTTTAATGAAACTTGTAATATAATTTGGCGTGTGATCGCATATTAATTCTTTTGTATTCGAAATTTTCATAAAACTTCGATTTGCTCAATAAGGGCCTTACATATATCCAAGAGTCATCGACACGTATTTTACATTTTTATTAAAACGAATATCACTGTAGCTTACAATGAAAAAAAAAACACTTCATGGTGATTCGTCGAGAAAACAATAAAAAATACTATACAGAAACTAATGTTGGTTGAATAGTCTCGTATCTGTTCATCACCCTATGAACAAAAAAATAAACAATATGTTTGAATTAAAATTTTATCGAATCATAGATAAATAAATAAGCACGCCACAACGATATATTTAAAATTTTCTAATATTTTACATTATATCCCGAAAACAACTAAAAAAGTATACGTCAAAACTTTACGAAAAAAACTAAACAACAAGACAACTTTGATGAATGTACGTTTGTGTTTGATCACTGGTACATTACTATTCACAACTCGATTTTGATATTACACGTACATTTGTGTTTGATCACTGGTACATTACTATTCACAACTCGATTTTGAGTATTACACGTAGATTAAAATAAGTACGTCACAACGGTATATTCAGATTTTTATAAAACCTTGTCTCTAGAATTTATAAGCTAAAAATAAAAGATATTCAAAGTAATTATAATAATACAATATTATAATACCAAAATATTAAATAAAATATATTCAAAATTATTTATAATAATACAATATTATAATATTAAAATAATAAATGTCACCTGAATGTTCCTATTAAAATGTGTTCTGTATATAGAGTAATTTCTAACCGGATACCACATAAATCAAACTTGAAACGTATGAAATTGGATCAAACCTATAAAGAATCAAATTTGGGGTCAATCGATAGATATGCTTAAATAAACAGGTCGGATCAAATTTTTGAGTTGGCCTGGTTGTGATTATAATTTTTCCAAACTGATTTTTATGTATTGATTTAAACCTGTTGAGGTAATTTATTATTTGTTTATATTTTTTTTGTAGTCTAAACATGTTTTTATTTTTTTATAGGTGATTATGGTTTTATTGATTTTTAATTATTTTAGAAAAATTATATGCCAAAGTTTTTCCTCGGTTTACAAGTCAATTAAAAGGATGATGACATGTTTGTACATCAGACGAGTATGTACATGACATTTTGACGAGATTTAACATGGAATAGTTGTTCACTCTTTGATACATCTATATGTGTGAATCATAAGCTAAGTCCGCTATAAGCTCCTCAATAGACGCGAGGTCAATATTCTCATTATGCGAGTCAAGAATAACAATAGAATTCGAAGATATCTCGTTCTTGGCAAATTGTTCCGTACAATACATATATAAATAAATTATATAAATATAATCACATAAAATCCTAACTCACCAAGATTTCTATCTTGTATAGGTTGAACTTGTAAATTGTCTGTAGGTCTACTTGGAGGATCAAGTTACCTACTTCTTGTTTGTTAACACACTACCAAGTGTGGAATCCTTGTTAGCATGCAAACCGAAGCAAAGCAATGTAAAAGCAAACACAATGTAACCAAAAGATTCACTATCTTTAGATTAACTTGAAGAGAATCAATTTACACATACACACAGTGTTATACTCTCTAAGGACTCTCTTAGGAAACAATGAAGTGGTGAGTTAGGTGTCCAACGAACAACATTCAGTCTAACGAAGAATGGGTTCTTCGTTGGACACTCCTACGAACAACTTGAAAGTAACGAACAACTATTGTTCGTTGAGATTAAGGAGACGAACCTTGATTGTTCGTTGAATACTAAATCCCACGAAGAACATGGGTTCTTCGTGGGCACCCTGCAAACAGACAAGTTCCACAGTTTACCAAGATATCTAAACAAACTAACAGTTGCACACTTGCAGACTGTTTACAACAGTTACAAACAAACATCGTGCTAAGTCGAGATAGGAGGATATCTCGACTTGGCCGACTCGACCAAAATACATACACGTAAACAAAGACCGTACAGACTACCAAAAGCTAAGAACAAGCTACAGACACAAAACTGTACCAACAAACTCCCCCTTGTCTATAGCTTGGTCTTTGGTCTTCATTCCTTCTACGCCTCGGTCATGAGCTACCAGAGTGAATACCACGATAGTAGAAAAAGCAAACAACCCGTTGAACCAACGCTTGATACGCATCTTTGTCTTCATAAAAGATATCGTGCTCAAGCAGCTTCTTGATATCGTTCTTCGACATGTTCACCACCCACATTGGGTCTAGCATCCGGAAATTATCCTTATCGTCCTTGAAAACGATAACGGCTTCATGAGTATCGGAATCATAACACCACAAATGCATGTCTCCTAGAAAGTCTTGTTTCATTGGCATTAACGGAACCTGCTCCAACACTTTGACTTTCTAGCAAACGAGCCTGTATTTTTCGGTGTTTGTTGCCGGATCCAAAGTGTATTTGATTTGCTCGTATCTCGAAAACTGTGGCTTGTAGAGTTCATCCTTCCAACCTTCCGACGCTGAACTCGAAGCTTTTGAGCAAAAAGGTTACACCTTCATACTTCGACCGATTAATCACGTTCAACCTGGACAAAGTAGCAACATCATAAAAAGGTAAAGTTAGCATTCTCAAGAGTGATCTGAAGTATTGGATGCCGTGTTCTCGTTTGACCGCCATGCAATGTATCTCCTGAACGAACATCCAACTAAGAATGCGACCGTGTGATCAATCTTTCATAAACTTTATGTAATTAACTTGAATCGGAGGAGGAGTAGGCTTCGGATGCTTTGCTAAAAATTTTCTTTGCCATTCTTCAAAAGTATCCGTAGGAATATCAGACGTATCCCGACTTTTCAACTTCTCATCAATCTCGTCTACATTCTCCTTTAGCCAATCATCATCAAAAGGATTGAACTCCACCCCATCCTCAGGTACATACTTTGCCTTCTCGGTATCCCCTTCGAACACGATCTCTTCGATATCTTCAACGTTTGTGTTATCGGGTTCACTTGGTATTTCATCAATAGTAGATTCATCTACCTCCTTCATTTCTTTCAATCTCAAAATCTCTACTTGAGAGAGTTCAGAGATAAACTCCCCTTCTTCTAATTCTTCACCGGTTACAGGATGTAAAGACTGCAGTGGTTGCACATTAATGGCTTCAGAAATAATAGCAACCTCACCAGATCCTGTGCCTTCACCAACAACCACATCATCTAGACTCTGCACTAGAACCATCTGCAGATCTATATTTTCCAACTCCTCTTGAACACTCCCAGAACCAGCAACAACTTGAACACAACTTGAAGCACCAGCTGGTGTAGAAGCAGAACCTTCTGGTTGAGCAGACGAAGCAGAAACATCAGGATTTCCGTGATCTTCACTATCATGATCCTGCTTTTGTAGAATTTCTTGTGCCTTGCATCTATCAGAACACAACGTATTAACCCGTTTTCTGGTGACTTCGTAGCTGCTATTCATCTATTTTACATTCTCGGCTATGGTCTTGTTTCTCGATTCGTACCAGTTGCTTATCTCAGTGTACTTCGCAGATAGCTTCTTAGTTCTCACTAGAACGTAGTAACTCAGTGCTTCGTTCTTTCATTCTGTTCATCTCAATTCCACGAGCATTATCAGTTGCACGCATCTGTAGCAGCTGAGCAGCTCGCTCCTCGTCTACAGCTCGTAGCTGAGCATTCTCAGCTCTCAACTATACGATTTCAGCCTGTTGCTTTTGAACAGCTGCATTCAAGGTGTTGATCTCCATTTGTTGTTTAACAGTAGTGTTTCTTGTTGCAGACATGAAATCCTTATGACGATTTATTTGAGATGTTACTGCCTGAAGCTGTGAGAACAGAAAGTTGACTTTCTAACTATCGTTCATGTGCTTAAATCTTGCCTCAAGTGATTCTGAACTTTGTTTACGAGTTCTTTCACAAGCGGTTTGAGTAGCAACAGGTGCTGTAAACTGAGGAGGAGGTTGACGTGGGCTGACAGTAGCAGTTGCAGTTCCCGTTGACCTACCAGGAGAAGCTACCAAGGCTTCAATCTCCTCAGCAGTGAAGGCTTCTTCTGGCATTGGTCTTGTAGTAGGATCAGGTTGTGGAGTAGATTCAGGCTGAGCTGATGAGGAACCAACTGTTTTCCGACTCTTTTTCTTTCGTCGAATCGTAGTTTGTTTCTTTCGAGCTATTTTAGACTCGGTATCCGAAGGAACATACTCTGGATCATCCTCCGTGCGAATCCTTCTGACTCGTCGAACACCACGTTCGTCAAGATAATACTCATATCCTGTCTCTAGAGGATTATCTTCCTCCTCATCACCCGCTGCGCCTTCCGGTTGTTTACCAACATCACCACCGGTTGGAACAACACTACTACCATCTCCACCATCATCACTATCATTATCACTGTCATCATCATCATCATCATCATCCCGATCTTTCCGTTTCCTCCCAAACCTATCTTCCATCATCTTTTTCAAAGTAGGTTCCTCGTTGTCAGAATCACCGTTATCATGATGCCATTTGTCTTTTTCCGGTGCTACGTATGTGTCGCTTCTTAAAAATCCAAACAACTTTCTAGGAGGCGGGGTTTCTTTATATGACTTAGCGGCATATCCTTTGAAAACCTTTAACGAATGTAGTTGCATATCATCAATCTTGAGAGTATCATTAGCAACTTTCGGAAGATCTGGATGCTGTACATTCATTACCATCTGTAGAAAGCGTGGATACATCGAAAACTTGCTTCCCACAGTCGTACCACCAGTCCTAGTCAAATTCTCCTTCATGATCGCCAAAATATACTTTGAAATACTAAACGGTTTGTTTAGCACCAAAGCAACCATCATGCCAACTAAATCAGGATTAGCCATATCGTATCCACTTCTACGATTGCTTAAACACTGGATTAACACTTGTAAGAGAAACTTATACCGAAGTGGTAGACCAAACTTGTTCACTTGGTTTCCAAGAATATCCCCTTGAAATTTCATACGTAGCAAGCATCCTCGCTGACATTTAATTGGTACTGAAAATGGTTCATTCAACTGTAACACGTTGCTTAGAATCTCAGCCGTAACAACAACGTCCACATTGTTCACCTTCCCGCGAATGCCTTCTTTGCCATCAATATCAACTGCTTTGGCCGTATCCCAGAATTCCTTGATCAATGCTCGGTATACCGACGTCTTGTGAGTGATCGCATAGCTAATTCGAGAGTCCCGCAACCACTTCATAATGCCATCATAGTCAACTACCTTGTTTTCCGGATCCAAACAGGCAATCATGTTATGTCGAGATTCCGACATAATCTCCACTTCGCTCTTATCTTCCTTCTTTGTCGCGGGTTTTCTAGCTTTCGGTGCCATTCTGTACAAGACATACCCACAATGTGAAGAAAGATAGATTAAAGTTGAAAACAGACTCAAAGCATACTAACTGTGAGTTTTCTGAGTCCACTGTGAACCTAAGGCATTCCCAACGAACAACCTTAGTTCAATGTGTAAATCCCCAGTGTCCACGAAGAACATCCAATGAAGGATTAACTGAGTGGATGAAGAACTGGCATTCTCCTACGAAAAACTATGGTCAACGAAGAATAGTTCTTCATTGAGTTGAATTCTTTGTAGGTACCTGTTTCTACGAACAAGCATGGTCAACGAAGAATAGTTCTTCGTTGACTTGGATTCTTCGTTGTCCTAGTATACAACGAACAACCATGGTCAACGAAGAAGAGGTTCTTCATTGACTATGGTTTTTCGCCATAGGGTTCTTCGCCATAGGGTTCTTCGCTGGTGTTAACCCTCACAGTTGATATATGTCAGAAACATGCAGATGGTTAAAGATCTCTGACAAGCAAGATCAAAGTACATTAACCCTTTGAACCGACATTCTTTGTCAAAAACTCAAAATACATCAATCATGCAAAAACTTATCAATCCATTCAAAATTTATGTTTTTTTAATCCAAAAAAACTAAACCTCTACATGATTTAGTTTATGTACACAAGCAGATTACAAATATTTCCTTGAACAACAACATCTAACCATGAATGTCAAGAGTTTTAGATAGGATTTTTATCATGATCTTCTTTTGAGTTTTAACATTCCATTTGTATTATCAAAATTGAAACCCAAATAGCACTTGATGAACATTATAGGATCTACCTTAGACTGATTATTTAAAAATAACACAAACAAGATGAAATTTAAGGTCGGTGAAGGGTTCTTCTTGATGAAGAAGACAATGAACAGTTGAGGGTTTTGAAAAAAAGGTGATTGGTAAAAAGTGGGTTGTTGAAAGTGATAAGGTTTTCACCGCCATACCCTCCTTTTATAACCTGTTCCCCCACGAAGAACCTCTGCTTCGACGAACAACTAGCCTGCTCGACAAAGAACCATTCTTCATCGAGGGCTTCTACGAAGAACCCTAAATGGGCCGACGAACAACCAACAACTAGGCTTAACACTTGGGCCCAAATCATTTCAACAAAGAACTGAATCCTTCGTCGATTCTGGTTCTTCGCTAAGAGGTTCTTCGTTGAACCTTGGTTCTTCGCAGATCATCACCATAACAAATACCAACTTATGAAGTTTTTAACAGAACAAATTTTGAACATCTTTGGATTTATCAAAATGCACAGTGACCGTTATGAAGTTGTGTAGTTTAAGCAAGGTTCATTTTAGGACTTCACCGGTAGAAACCATTCGAGCTTCAATATCGACTAAACGAAAATTAACGGTAAGACTAAAAACAACTTAAAATAAACAAACTATGCTAACAAACTACGACCTACATTGTACATTACTTTAAGCATCTTTTGCGAGTTTCAAAGTAAGAGCATAATACCAGCTTACTGTTTGGTCAAGCACGATTTTCTAAATTCATTTTAATTTGAATAAGTATTTTACCCGATTACCGATATTGTTATCCACCTAAACTCAGCTTATCAGATGTAATCACGTTTAAGAGATATGATTTAATGTAGATTTATACTTACTAGCCGGTGTTCATCCACTTCACGACACATTCCTGTATCAAGATATGCACGAGAATTCATCTTATCGATGAGTATACCGCTTATCATATGTTTTGATGTATATAGATGTGAGATACTCACTTAGTATTGGTTGAAAACAAGCTCTATGTGATAAAAATCACTTATTGATGAGGAACTTGATTTTCAGATGCATGCAGGGCACAGAAGCAAGTCAGTGAATAGGTTAGTACTTTCGTACCGACAAAGAGACGAACTTGACTTCCGCATATAGCTGTGATATATTATCACTTATTCATTTGGTGGATGTGATATGTTTATCACTTATTGATGGTCGTATGCAATATTTACACGTATGTATGGTATCATGGAAGTTCTTGACTTGCATCCCCGTTATTTTGGGTAAAAGATTCAACCATGATACCAAGATGATAAACAAGCATGAAGACCGCATATCTCAGAACCTCGGCATACTATCAAACGAAATTTGGTATCAAGACCATACGCCAATGAATGGTTCCCTCATGGCTTTCAGTTTGTTATGTTTATATCAACCTGCACGTTTTAATATGATTGTGAGCCTACCGGTACATCAATAGTAAAGCTACTTATCCTTTTCGTTTTGCATTTTTCACCGCACTTGACTAACCACCGGTGTATCATCATCTTCTCTTATCTTTCCAAGAAACTCATTTTTGGTTTTTCGATTTTCTATTGTTTTTGTATTTTTCTTGGGATTTCTCCCCCTTAAATGCAGAAAGTAAATAGACGAAAGACAATTTTTGTTTTTTGAGTTTTTCCAATGTTTTTGTATTTTCTTGAAATTTTCTCCCCCTAAAATGCAAAAAGGTAAATAAACTCGAAAATCTTTTTGTATTTTTAGCGTTTTTAAGAAAGTATTTACAAAAATGATTAGTCGACGATGATTTACTCGAGTTTCACCTTGATGCCATTTATCAAAAGCAAATAGTCAAATCGAGATTTATCAAAAGCTTTTGTAAACAAGTGGCACGTTGGTGATCGGTGTGAATCTTAACAAAATCGATAAGTTTCTTTTCATAACAATCTCGTATGAAATGATACTTAATCTCGATGTGTTTTGTTTTCGAGTGCTGTACAGGATTACGGGTGATCTGTAAAGCAGCTTCATTATCAACATGAGTAGATGTAGTTAGAAATTTAAAACCGTAGTCGCGATCTGCTGTTGGATCCAAAGAACCTGGGAGTAGCACTAGAAGCTGCAATATACTCAGCTTCACAATTTGATGTGGCTACACAGGTTTGCTTCTTGATTGCCACGTGACTAGACGATTTCCCAAAAACTGACATCCCGCCGATGTTGATTTGCATCAATTTTGCAGCCGCCATGATCAGAATCACTGAATGCGATCAACTCGAAGTTATCATCCTTAGGGTACCAAAGACCAGTATCTAGGCAACCCTTCAGATAACAAAAAATTCTTTTTACAGCTATGAAGTGAGAAGACTTTGGATTTGATTGATAACGAGCAAGCAAACACGTTGGATACATAATGTCAGGTCTTGATGCAGTGAGATACATGAGAGATCCAATCATTGCACGATAAAGAGATGGATCCATACTATCACCCGACTCCTCAGGAGTAATCCCATGATTCTGAGCCAATGGAGTTCCAGCAAGCTTTGAATCTTCCATCTGAAATTGTTTGAGAATATCCCCGACGTACTTGGTCTGATGAATGAAGATCCCTTCCTTAGATTGATGTACCTGCAAACCTAAAAAGAAATTAATTTCTCCCATCGCGCTCATCTCGAATTTCTCTTGCATTACCCGCTCGAACTATTTGCACATCTCATCATTTGTTGACCCGAAAATAATGTCATCCACATACACTTGCACCAACAATATATCCTCACCCTTTTCTTTAATGAATAGAGTGCAGTCGATCAAACCTCTTCAAAACCATTCTTGAGAAGATATGAAGACAGAGTCTCATACCAAGCCCTCGGAGCTTGATGAAGACCATACAACGCCTGTTCAGAAGCCACACTTTGTCAGGATGCATCAGATCTTCAAAACCAGGCGGTTGCTCTACATATACTTCTTCCTTGACCACATCATGAAGAAATGCACTTTTAACATCCATTTGGTACACAGTGAACTTTCTTATAAGACGCATAAGCCAAGAAATCCTTAGCGCCTCAAGCCGAGCCACTGGTGCATATACTTCATTGTAATCGATGCCATCTACCTGTGCAAAGCCTTGAACAACCAACCTTGCGCACATCAATCCCATTTGCACTTGAAAACCCATCTTGTGCCAATCTTCTTATAATTCTCAGGTATGTCAACCAGTTTCCATACTCCCAATTTCGGAACTGTTGAAGTTCTTCCTGCATGGCTTCAACCCATGAATCTTCCTTCAATGCTTCTTTCCAAGACTTTGGTTCTACTTGGCAAACATAGCATGTGAAAGACCAATCATTTTGTTCCCCAGATTCTCTGATAGCTGCATACAATCCAAATTCTGATTGTTTCTTAGCTGATTACACGTCTGCACACCACTTTGAACATTCCCGATAATATTCTGCTGAGGATGAGTATTATGAATTCGCGTTTCTGGCACATCAGGAACACGAGCATTGATACCCAAGTTGTTGAAGTTCAGATCAACTACCAAATCAATATCTGGCATCGCCGAAGACGTTGAAGCATTACCTTCACCGGTACTTACATTGTTATCCACAGAAGCACCTTTAGAGACACCTTGAACAGGAACTGATGTAGCTTCATTTGCACCGTGATACTCTTCATCTTCAGACGAAACGTTGTAGTCTGCTGCATCTTTAAACACCTCATTTTGACCAATATTGTTAACCGATGCCGAAGCTTGAGGATTAACAATAACTGGTCTCACCAATGACGAATCAATTGCAGTATCACTTTCCAATAACATTTGTGCTGCTGCAGAGGCTTCATCAAAGGTTGACAGATTAAAGGAACCAAATAGACCATCATAGTCGAACATCCACGGATCTCCCGGAGCCCTAACAGACTCAGTGTATCGTTGAACCTTGACTTCACCCCATTCCTCTATCTTTCGAGTAGATAGATTCCAGATTCTAAAGTTTGGAGTAGCATATCCAAGGAAGAATCTTTCAATCGCCTTTGCTCCAAATTTCTCAGATTGCTCGATCATAGTGCATGAAGCTCCAAAAGGTTCCAAATAAGATACATCAGGTTTCTGTCGGTGCAGCAGTTCAAAGCAGGTTTTATCATGTCTCTTTACAATAAGAACTCTGTTTAGTGTATAGCAAGTAGTCGCCACAGCCTCCCCCAAAATTGAACTGGAAGTTGTGACTCCACTAACATAGTTCTAGCAGTTTCTATAAGCGTCCGATTCTTTCTTTCATCAACACCGTTCTGTTGAGGTGTATAACGAGAGCTGTATACATGTAGGATTCCTTTAGAAGTACAGTACTCCTCCATAACCCTATTCTTAAACTCAGTGCCGTTGTCACTACGAATTCTCTTTATCTTCAAATTATACAAATTTTCAATGAGTGTAAAGAGATTTTTTAGAATATCTGGAGTCTCACTCTTGTGTGTCATCACCGTTATCCATGAAACTCTTGAGTAGTCGTCAGTAACTACCAAACAGTAAGCATCACCAAAAGTTGTCTTGTGTTTCATAGGTCCGAAGAGATCCATATGAAGACGTTCAAGTGGCATGTTCACAGTGTTGACCTTCTTGATAGGATGTGATTTCTTTGCTTGTTTTCCTTTCTAGCACGACACACAGACATCTTGAAGGTGAAAATTCTTAACAGGCACACCATTCACAAGATTGTTCTTCACAAATGGTTCATTTTTCTTAAGTGAATGTGTCCCATTCGCCTGTGCCAAGAGATGGATTCCTTTTCGGTCGCTTTAGAGACGAAACAGTTAACTTGTGCTGTTGTTGTAATTGCTTGGCTCATATCAATTACAAGTCATTTATCCTTGGAGCCGACAGAAGAATCCATTCCTTTGGAATTTTAAAACAAGGTTTCAGCACATAGCAGCCAGCGTCATCAAAATGCACGGTAAACTTCTTGTCGCAAATTTGAGAAACGCTAAGAAGATTGTGATCAATTTGTTGCACGTAATTGATCTTGTCGAAACTAACAACACCATTGGAGATCATTCCTTCTCCAGTGATGTATCCTCCCTGATCTCCAGCAAACGCGACATAGCCTCCTCTAATGCTTTTGACATCATACAAGAGCCTAAGATCGCCCGTCATGTGCCTGGATGCCCCACTGTTAACAATCCAATGACTGTTAACAGTTCCTCCTGAAGCACCCTGCACATGTAATTACACAATCAGTTGGAGATGGGGACGCAAGCCTTAGTGGTCTTGGGTCGCCCCTTATCATCAAGAAATGTAATTTTAATTTTTTGATGATTAGGAAAAGAGATACCCCCCCTAAGACATGATCCGATTTAGGTTTCCAAGATTGCTTTTGTGATTTACCAGATTTATTGTTGTTATTTACAGTTTTGAACATTCTGGTTGTAACACGTTTGACGAACTTGGTTCCTTTTCAACGACTTAACATTTTAATGCCTTTTCAATAGCCTTAACATTTTTGCATTTTGTTTAGCTTCTTGTTCCTTAACAATCCGTTTATCTTGTTTAGGAGATACTGATCGGCGTTGTTCAACTTTCTCAGGTGGGGCATTATCAACAAATTTTGGCTTGGGTGAGTTTGTACAGTTTTAATGATGTGACCAAACTCCCCACATTGAAAACATGATCTCCTTTCAACAAACTCAGGAGATAAATTTTTCTGACTAGATGTTGTTGAACTTGTAGGTCGTGAGGTACTTGGTTCACTGTCACACCCATTGGTATGTTGGGTGTAATTGTTTTGTTCATTTCTTTTCAAAATTTTGACTTTGTTAACAAACTCCGTGTTAGATGAGTTTTCAAAAGTCTCAATTTTATCAGTACCCTTTGAGCTCACAAATTTTAAATCCTTTTGTTTCTTCTTGTTTCGAGCCACCTTTTGATCAACCATTGGTTGTGAAACCTTAGGTTTCTCGACTCGCTTCTCTTGTTGTTTACCTTTGGAAGCCGTTGGTTGTTGCAGTTTGAGAGGTAATTTTTCACATTGAGTTACTATTACATGTGGACTTTTCTTCCCAAAAACTTGTTTGTTGAATTTTCAAAAACTTGGTCAATCAAAGCTGGATTGATATTTCTTAATGGAAAGTCCTTGTTTGAATAGATTCTCTCGTCATCAACCAACGTTTATAACAAGTTGTTACTTTCAAAGGTAGCAACAATTGCTTCAACAGACTTTGCAGGATCAATCTCTTGTTTAACAACATGTTTAACGACTGGAGTGGGAGGGTCACATAAAATGTGATTCTCGACTGGAATTTCCACTCCTTTCTTACTGTCAAGGGATTGATCTTGATCAGTCATATCTGATTCATCATCTGATGTTTCAGCATCCTCAACTATTGGAGGACTTTGTTCAGATGACATCTTATCAGATTGCTTGATTTCATCAGAAACCTCATCCAATTTGAACCCTAACCCTGCTGCAAACTCATCAGGACTGAGTGGTATAGAAGGTTCAAATCGAGACATTTCCTCTTCATCGGGCATCTTAGAATAGTTGTGTCTCAAAGGGGGTGGGCACGACTTATATCCAATGCACGTCATGTTTCCCTTTAGCTTTTGAACATCAATGATGTGATCAAGCACTTACTGGGAATTTGAGTAACTTTCCAGTTTGAGCTTGATCGCTTCATACTCGCATTTTGCAAAGGCTAACTCTTTCTTTGTTTCTTCAATGATATTAATATAATTATTAATACCTTTTTGCTTATTTAAAACAGTTTTGATCAACTTAGAAACGCTTCTCTTATGTGTCAATTACATCTTTCGACAGTTCAATTACCAAATTATGATTATGAAGATTTGTTGTTTCAAACTTTTGTTTTAAAACAATGCAATCATTGCAAATTTGGAAATCTCAGATTGTACCTGACTTGTTGAGGCTGCGACATTTGCCATAAAGGCGGTGTTGTAAGAAAAAGATCCATCTTTGTTGAACAGCTTTTCAATTTCTTTTGATGCAACTTCAGCCTTCTTTACTAATACAGACTTCTGCTTGTTCAGCTTCTCAGCATCTTTCAGCAGGCTTTCAACTTCAGCATCAATATCCAATTTCACTTCTGAATCTGAACCATACCCTCCAATACTTGAGTTTTCTTCATCTAAGCTACCTCTGTATCCCGAACAATCATCATCTTCGGAAGCTTCATCCCGTTGGACCGATTTCACATGACTGATGATTTTGGCATAACATGCAGTACCTCCTTGAATTCCATCACCCAATTGAACAGACCAGTCACATCCTTCATCAGCTTGCATTACCAAAGCTCGGTTTGTATTTGAAGTACCTGCTTGATTTGGATTATTAACTGCAACTATTCCTCTTTCATTGTTAACATGGGTGGTGTTGGATGTGGTTTGGTTTCTGAAAGGATTTTGATTTCCTTGTTTCGCAGGTCGAGTGTACTCCCGCTTAAAATGCCCTTTCTCACCACAATTGAAACAAGTAACGGCATCTTTGTCAAAGCCGTACTTTGTATCCCTTTTGCTTTCCAAACTCGTCCTGTCCGTCCTAGCCATATAGTCCTTCGCTCTTCGAACTGCACTTACAAATGCCCACTTGATGTCCATTAGATCCATCTTGTCCTTGTCAATTTGTTGGTAGTCCTCATTTGTCAAATTGATGTTTCCAATCTGACCAGCTACCAATCCACAATAAGCGCTCACCATAGTGTTTAGAAGTTCCATGTGTTCCTTTGCGACTTCTACACTGACCTTTGAGAGGTGCGAGGTATCGAATGTAATAGTATTGGGATTTGAATGTTGAAAATTGTTGCCATAACAAGCTTGTTGTGGTGCTTGTTGAGAGGCAAAATCTAGAGGTTTAGGTAAGAAGGCACTAGGATCAAAGCCTTGACTGTAGGTTTGGGTTGATTGATCTTGTTTCAGTGGTGGTGGCATGAACGGATTTGCATTTGATACAAATGCTGTTTGTAGTTTTGGTTGCGAAGAAGCACTAACACCTGTGTTGATGCCGTCAAAGTACATTTCTAGGTTTTGAGGAACTGGAATCCTTTTGGCCTTGCGGATTTCCTCCTCATTCTTGTTTTCCATCTTCTGAATAAACTCATAGATTGTGATGGTATCCAACACTCCCGTATGTTTCAACAAATCTATGAATTTACCCCACTTGGGTGGCAGCGCATCTGCAAAACGTGTAACTATTTCCTGTTGAGATGCATTGACATGATATGAATACATTTCACTTAACAAGTGATAAAATCGAGTTGTCATGTCATTCAGCGTCTCATTTTCCATAAACAGGAAACCTTCAAACTCATTCTTCAACAAATCATGCCGAGCTTTTCTTGTAGCCGCGTTTCCTTCACCTCTTGCTTCTAATGTATCCCACAAGTTTTTAGTGGAAGTACAATAGATGAATTGATGGTAAATGTCTTTATGAAGAGCTTGTGTGAGAATTGCAAAAGCTTTCTTTTCAAGATCATAAGCCTTCTTGTCAAGTTCGGTCATACTTGCTAAGGTTGCTGGGTTGGAACCGGCTTCTTCAAGTGTAACATTGTATGGTTTGGTGAAACATGTCCATAACTCCGTGTTTTGACCAAGGACATATGTATGAAATCGTCCCTTCCATTCGGGATAGTCATTCATATGATTCAACTTAGGTGGACGGTTGTTACTGCCGGCTTCACTTTCACTCATTAGAAGGGTTTGGATACTTTGGTTTTGGTTTGCAACACAAGCCCATTGACTAGCGGTAATCATTGATGCTTGTTGAGGCATAAGTCCTTTAACCCATGACATGTCTGAACCAGATTGTGACGTGCCTTGACTTGAACTAGCTCCACTCCAGTCCCATGGATTAGAACTCATTATGATTATTTAAAATAGAATCTTGACTTAGAGGTTCAAATTTGTCAACTTTGAAAGAGTTTTGATCTTTCTGTGAAAATGTTACAAAACCTTCCAGCGAAGAATGTAACCTACGAAGAATGAATTCCAACGAACAACGTATTCCAACGAACAACTAGTGCTCCACGAAGAACATGTTCTTCAAGGAAAGACTAGTCAACAAAGAACTTAGGTTCTTCGTCAGTGTATAACCGACGAAGAAGGGTTCTTCGTCTGTGATGTTCGTTGAGAGGTTCTTCTCGAAATGAAGGTTGTTCGTTAACACAGGTTCTTCGCATGAAGTTTTGGTAGGTGAAAGTTTATTGCAAATGGAAACTACCTTTTTCTGACTTTGGAAAGGTGGTAGCTGGTTTGCCACTTATGGTTTGAAAATAAACATATGAAAATACCTTCTTCGTCTGTGATGTTCGTTGAGAGGTTCTTCGTCGAAATGAAGGTTGTTCGTTAACACAGGTTCTTCGCATGAAGTTTTGGTAGGTGAAAGTTTATTGCAAATGGAAACTACCTTTTTCTGACTTTGGAAAGGTGGTAGCTGGTTTGCCACTTATGGTTTGAAAATAAACATATGAAAATACCTTTTTCAGAAAATCCTTTTGAAGATCTTATCCTCACCAACCTTTTCGGTGACTTTTCCGTTAAGAACACTTGCCGGAAATTTGCCGAACACAAGATTAGCAAGAAATTCTTAGGAAATACTAAACCATAACATGTCTAGACGTTTGTTAGTTAAGTTTCAGTAAAGATTATCTTCAAATGGCAAGTTTAAACCAAGATTTTGGACAACTTTTCTGGAAAAAACTTAATTTTCTAGATTTTTGAGTTCAAAAACACATCAAGAACACTTCACAAACAAGCTCAAATACACGGATTTGTTCGGTTTTGAACAAGGAAGAGAGCCAAAGCTCCGATACCACTTGTAGGTCCACTTGGAGGATCAAGTTACCTACTTCCTTGTTTGTTAACACACTACCAAGTGCGGAATGCTTGTTAGCATGCAAACCAAAGCAAAGCAATATAAAAGCAAACACAATGTAACCAAAAGATTCACTATCCTAAGATTAACTTGAAGAGAATCAGTTTACACAAACACACAATGTTATACTCTCTCTTAGGAAACAATGAAGTGGTGAGTCTGTTTATATAGGCAACAACCACCTGCATGTTATGAAGAACATGCAGGTGTCCAACGAACAACATTCAGTCCAACGAAGAATGGGTTCTTCGTTGGACACTCCTACGAACAACTATTGTTCGTTGAGATTAAAGAGACGAACCTTGATTGTTCATTGAATACTGAATCCCACGAAGAACATGGGTTCTTCGTGGGCACCCTATAAACAGACAAGTTCCACAGTTTACCAAGATATCTAAACAAACTAACAGCTGCACACTCGCAGACTGTTTACAACAGTTACAAGCAAACATCATGCTAAGTCGAGATAGGAGGATATCTCGACTTGGCGACTCGACCAAAATACATACTGAATCCCACGAAGAACATGGGTTCTTCGTGGGCACCCTATAAACAGACAAGTTCCACAGTTTACCAAGATATCTAAACAAACTAACAGTTGCACACTCGCAGACTGTTTACAACAGTTACAAGCAAACATCATGCTAAGTCGAGATAGGAGGATATCTCGACTTGGCCGACTCGACCAAAATACATACACATAAACAAAGACCGTACAGACTACCAAAATCTAAGAACAAGCTACAGACACAAAACTGTACCAACATTGTCTATAATACACAGATTGATAATGTAATGTGTCTGTAAATATAATATGCCTATTCCTTATAGACTTTACCCATGAAAATGTCTCTGCTTGTTGTTATAAAATGAGTTTGTGTGGTGGACTTTGCAATGTAATGCAATGTAAACTTTTTGTTCTTGTAAAAACTGTTTTCATGAGAGGATCCTAGTGATTGTAGACTAGACTCGAGAAGGAATCTTGGTTCACTACAGTTGAAACTCTGATACCAATCTGTCACACCCGCTCGTATGCGGAAGCGCGAGGTGTGATCTTGATAAGTAATTATTGCATTCGAATAAGTAAACTTGTTATATGAATAAAATAAGTACGTTGTCCATCCATACGATTGATTTAAAAGAAAATACAAGTTACATGGTTTGTTCATGAAAGACAATCCAAAAGTTTTAAGTTTGACAAAAGACTTGTTCAAAAAATATAGTTTATACAAATGAAGGTTTTGAATTCCATATTTCGCATGAAGGCGGAATATGTGAACTAAACCCTTAAAAAAGATGGCATCAAATTCCCGATTCTTGTTCTTGTCTTGTTTCCATGCAAAGTCCACCAATTTCCTGAAATGCATGTTAAGTAAAAACGTTAACAAGAGTTGGTGAATTCATGTGTTTTATTTTGTATTAAATGAATTTTTAAAACATTTGAAGTATGTTTGTATGAAATCCGGTATGTAAAGCATCTATGAAATCGTTGATCATTAATGTTTTGTAAGGACATTAATATGTGTGCCGACATAGGAAGCAACCAAACCTAGATGATTTTTATGTTGATTACCCTCAACCGGGACACAAAAGCACTCCAGCGGTTCTCACGGACCACGAGTGGGGCTCGCCAAAACCCAATAGATCTACCCCTTTCGTTCCCGGTCTGTATGTTATTGGCTACCCGTGTTTCAAACCTATGCGCACATGATCTATGTCTATTTCATTCCCAAGCTTATCATACCACTTGTAATATGTATCTCCTCTGAAAGTTTAAAAACTGAAAAGCGTTTAAAAGAGCGCACATGAACCGACTAATTGTGTTCCATGCTAACCGCTAACAATTTTGGGGTTCTGTGTATGGATCATAACCTACAAGTGTCCTGAACTGGTTAGACACTTAGGTCTATCTTTTTGACCATTTACAAGTCTCTCATGTTGAATACTTGTTAGGACTTGCAATTGTTTTGTTTGTTGACGTTGGTCGGTTGGTTATTTGTTAAGTTATTAATATATATGTATATACACACCCACACACACACACACACACACACACACATATATATATATATATGTTTGTGTACTCTTGTCATATATGAATAGGAGCCCTCGTATGTCTCCGTGCCTCGCACGAGTGTTTGTACTCGTTCATGTGTCGCCCGGGGACTAGCCCTCGGTATGTGTTCGTGTCTTGCACGATGTTTCGATGTCATGATCCATATGTATTCTTCCAATTTATATTCATGTTTTGTGATCATTATTCATTTGTGTATGTATTTGTTCCTTTGTGTATATATTTGTTCTCAAATATATATATGTATATCTTTGTAGATGTATTGTTAAAAATAAATATTTTTGACATCGTACTTGTGTATGTATACATGTATAATGTTCTCTTGTATGTGCACATCTCATCTTGTGTACTTGTGTATTTATACGTACACGTATACCTATGTATGAATGCTTACTTGTATACCTTGAATTAGGTATTTGTATGTATATGTTTCTACATGTATATTACTTGTAATTCTTGTATTTTACTAAGTGTGTTATGGTGTACGTATTTATCCGTATAAGCATACTAGTATACTCGTATTTCTACACTTAGTCATTTTCATATTTTTCAGGATTTATTACCTTGTGAAAAAAATATATATCTTGTTCGGTTTCTTAAATATAATCTATTTTTAAGGCGTGTCGGTACTTTAAAAATATTCTATTTTTAAGACTTGTCGGTAAGTTAATATATATACTTTACTGAGTTGGCATAGTATATACTCTTTGCCTTAATATATATATATATATATACATATATATTTTATTCCTTGTATAATTGTCCATGTACCCATGTATGAGTAAGTGTATATTTGTAAGTATATATTTATATATTTTACCATGTTTCTTGTATATCATTGTACTTTGCATTTTGTGTTAGTATTTAGTTTAGTATGTGTTTCCTACATCCTCTAAATACATACACATAACATAAATATATACACCTTTGAATGGTTGTCTAAATATATATATTTTCATCCTATATATATATATATATATCCATCTTATTTATGAAAATTTTAGTAAGTTTAACTTAGACTTTTCCACTCAAAACTTGTATGATCATGATAAAGTGTGCTAATCACATTTTTAGTGTTGAAAATCCCTTGTTAATTATACTTTAATCATGATTATATTTTTTAGAAAATTTTGCGATAGTTTACTCTATACTATCTACTTTTTCCATGTTTTCATAAACATGTTTAAGCAACTTTTCAACTCACCATAATCAAAGATCATCAAAACACAAAATTATATTTCCACAAAATCACAACAATAAGTTCATGAACTTGTAAATAAACTTACGATCTTTTTAAATCAACCACCTTGCCATGTTCACCTTCATTTTTAACAAGTTTATGTTAAACTTTCTTTTATACATTTTCAAGATCAAAACTCATAAACATGATTCTTGCATACTTTTACACATTAAACATTCCAAAAATCATTTCAACATCACTTTTAAGTACATAACACTTCTTGTTGATGGATCTTGCTAGATCTAAACATATATATGTCGGATCTATATTTTTAACATACTTTTAACAAGATCTTTTGTTTATAACAACGTCAACAACTATTTAAACGACAAGAACAACTGGTATATATAAGTTAGATTATCTTGTTTTAGTTAGGGTTTACCATGTATTTATAAGTGAGCTTCAAGATGATTTACTTGTACTTCCATTTAACAAGAAGCTTAAAAATAAGTATAAGAAGCTTACTACTAGCACAAAGGCTAGGGAAGACCAAGTTGCAAAATGAAGAAGAAGATGAAGACTTCAAGTCTGGATAATAGCTCTTGGAAGATGGTAAAAGACTTTCTTCACTTGCATGCACCTTTGTTCATCTTGTACACCATCTTGCATACCTTGGAATAAATTGATGAAGCTTGAAACTTGAAGGTGATTTGGGGGTGTTATGGCCGAAAATGGGGGTAGGAGTTAGAGAGGATTAGTGTGTGTTTTGGATGGCGAAAGATGTGGTGGTGTGAAGATAAGGTTCATTAACCTTTGTGTTATAATCTTCACCAAATCACGACCCATTGTGCAACAAATGAGCATCTTTACCCATGTTTACCAAGACTAGCCCATTAGGGCCCATGATGAGGTATGGACGGTTATGGCATTGTGGGGGGGGGGGGGTCTTGATGGGTTTTGGTGAAGATTAAATGTTTAAGTGTTTAAATGTTATACTTTGCAAGTGTGATGTTGTAGAAAGTTATTTAGGGTGTTTCATCATGTATATTAATTTATACTAGCTTTATATGTCAAACAATGCTAACTAGTTTATAAATCACGTCTAGATAGTGTTCGGATGTTTAATCGGGTGCTAGTTTCGCTTACGGAAGGTAACATAGTGTGACACTTGATGTTTACTTATCTTTAAGATATATTTAGTGCCTTTGATGTTGTTTATGATGTTTAACATCTTTATGGATTTTATACTTTCCAAACAATGCTGAATTTTTTTACTAGTTTGCTGATAATTGTTGTTTAACGGCTCGAATCGTACAATTTAAGTGTTTGTATATTTTCCAGAAAGTATTAACATATATACTTGTTTTCCCACTTGGGTTTTGGTATAACTTTGAAGTTGGACCCAATTCTAAGCCCTATACTTGTCGTTTAGGTGAATACGAAACCGTGCTAACACAACTAGTCTAGCTGGACAGTCTACCAACAGTCTCTATACATAGTTTGTAATGTTTCGCGACGCGACGAATAAATCATGTGATATGCAAATGTAATGCAATCCTACTGGGCTTATGAGAATCAAACATATTGTAATTAAGTCTAGTGCACGAATTTGTATGAATAAATATTAATTAAGTGTACGGAATTACCTGATAATTTTGCCGTTTGTCACAGCAGTGGTGGCTGTCAGTGGTGGGGGTTGGTTGAAGAAGAGAGAGAGAGAGATGTGTTTATGTTTTATATATATATATTGTATAATTCTTTTTTAAATCTGATTTGTTTTATTGTTTGAAAATTATATAAGATAATAAATGATTTAAATTACCAAGCTACCTCGTGTGCAAGGCAAATGCCATACTTAAATGACAATTTTAATCAGGTTAGAGCCAAATGACGTAAAGTGTAATGAAATTTACAAATAAAAGATTGTGACTGTAATTATTTAAGTTAAAGGGCATCCATTAAACTCTGATACATACATAAAGGACAAAAAGTGCAATTTATCCCCGACATAATTTGTGTTGACGAATATTTATACAGATGTAGGAAATGTTTGATGATGTTATCACAAGAAAACTACTTAGGGTCGATTCAGATACTCACCAAATTTACTTATGTTTTTTTTTTCATTTTAGTTATGAAAATTTCAATTGTTATACTTCTCTTCTTTTCTTTGAACAATGTAATGTTTGACTCGTTCAAATGAAAATGAAATTTTGAATCATAATTATTAGCGCAAATTTAGTGTATGACGCCTTTAAGCAATCTATTAAGTCTTGTCTCGATATTTTCACCATCGGTTGGGTGTGAAACCTCAATATATATATATATGGGTAGGGGTAGGATCAAATAAAAAATTAATTTTGCCTAAGTAGGAAAAGAATGAATCTTAACCATTCATTTTTCAAATTAGTGGATAAGATAAAACTGTAAGAAAAAAAGAGTAAGGACGTTCTTAGAAAAATCTATTTGTTGACTTTATCTCTCAACATGCATATTCCTCTATTTTTTAAATATACATAACTTTTTATACGACATTATTTAAAAAATGCACCGTAAAATCGAGCATCTTTTTATCTTTAATTTGAGTATCATATTGCTATATAAAATATGAAAAGACTGTGTTGTATTTCTATGTTGTATAACATTTTTGTGCTCGATTTTTTGTGCTACAGTTTTTGTACTAAAATTTTTTTGTGCTAGACTTTTTTTGTTGTATGTTTAAGAAAACAAATGGGTGAGGGTTTGTGTTTTAGGACCAAAATACAATTTCATCCTACTTATAAGGAGTGTCACATGTCATCTTCATATTCCTTCTTAAGCTACTTAGGCAAAACTCACTTTTTAGTGGATCTATACTTAGGGGTAGGATCAAATAAAAAGTTGATTGTGACTAAGTAGGATGAGAAGTTTTTTAAACATTTCACTTTAACGCCCATGGCTTTATAGCCTAGTGGCATCTTGGTGGTGGGATAAGCCTTTGGGACCAATAGGTCCAGGGTTCGATTCCCATAAGGGGGTTTTCCCATATTCATTTATCGGTTTCCTCCTGAATTGTGTGTATATGCATTATGCCTAGTAGAGATGGGTATGCTTGGGTGGTTCCACTGATGACACGATGATACTCCAGTGGTCCGTCAGTGATTCAAAATTTGTTGTTCAGAAAAAAGAAGTGATCTTAACATTTCAATTTTCAAATCAATAATTAAAATGAAAATGTAAGAAAAAGAGGAGTACAAGGCATTGTTGAAAAAGCTTATTTGTTGACTTTCTTTCTTCACATGCAAGATATCCACTCATTTTAAACATACATAACTTTTTTATACGACATTATTTTTTAAAAGAAAACTAGGTTGTTCTCACCCACGCGTTGCGGCAGAGAACCAACCTATTTTAGAAAGCAAAAATAACTAAAGTAAGTAAGAACCTGATTATTGGTAACGATTTATGTTTCAGTTAAATATTCTCAATACAATAACATAAAATAGTTATAAAACCTAGAACTATATAAATACATATATGAGTGATGTCATTCATGGCACCAGGCAGCTTAAAAACGTTTAGAAGCAACTGCTCAGTTTAAAAGTAATGTTACAAAAATTAATGTCAAACGTAGATAAAATAAACTAACGTGCGCTGTTAATTTTTTTGACACTATATATAAAAAGATAAAATATAAAAAATAAATCATGATATCATAGTAGAAAATTTGTTTAAAACTTAAAGTAGCAACTTTATTAAAGTTTGAGAATTGTAGTGTAAAGTGATTTTAAAAGGGTAAAAATAAGTTTATTAGAATTTAGGGACGCTTGATAAATTCATTAAAATTCAAGAGTTAATAATTTAAGTTGGTTAAAAAAACTAACAAAACTTGAGGGGGTAAAAGTGTAAAAGACAAAACCTTTGTGGTTAAAATATAATTTTTTTTGTCTTATGTGACTTTTAGAAATGACACTAAAAATAAAGTAAATTACCTAAATGCCATAAAAAAGAAAAGACAAGCATTTGAGTGTGCATAACATATTTGTAATTAAAAACAAGATTGTTGTGTGTACCGTAGCACAATGATGTAGTTTAATATATAGTATAGTTCCACCATAAAATCACACATATCTTTTATTTGGATACTATATTGCTATATAAAATATAAAAACTAAAAAACCCAAAATGTTGTGTTCTATTCTATGTTGTATAACATTTTTCTGCTGGATTTTTTGTACTGGAGTTTTGTACTACATTTTTTATGCTAGATTTTTTGTGTTGTATGTTTAAGAAAACAAAATGTGAGGGTTTGTGTTTTAGGACCAAAATACTCTCTCATCTTACTTATAAAAGTGTCATATGTAATTTTCATAATCTTTCTTAGGTTACTTAGGCAAAACTCACTTTTTAGTGGATCTATTCTTAGAGGTAGGATCAAATAAATGTTTATTGTGCCTAAGTATGGTAAGAAGTGATTTTTAACATTTCATTTTTCAATTCAATGTCTATGATGAAAATGTAAGAAAAAGAGGAGTGCAGGGCATTTTTTGTACTAGAGTTTTGTACTGCATTTTTTGCTGTAGATTTTTTGTGTTGTATGTTTAAGAAAACAAAAATGTGAGGGTTTGTGTTTTAGGACCAAAATACTCTTTCATCCTACTTATAAAGAGTGTTACATGTAATCTTTATAATCATTCTTAGGCTACTTAGGCAAAACTCGCTTTCTAGTGAATCTTTGAAAATAGTAGCATTTATAGGTTTAATAATAAGGTAGCGTTTGGTAAGAAGGAATAGAAGGTGGAATGGAATGGATCATTCTGATGGAATGAAAAGAAATATGTTTTGTTATCATGTGGTAATGGAATGGAGCATTCAAAGGAATGTAACTCCTTCCAAATATAAGAATTTTCATTTATTGGTAAGGGGTGTTTTTTTTCATTCCTTCAAAGAATGGAAAGAAATAAATTATTTGTATTATTACTATTACTATTATTATTATTACTAATATTAATATATATCAATAATTTTATTATTAATTTTTTACCATTAATATATTATTATTATTATTATTATTATTATTATTATTATTATTATTATTACTATTGAGTCAATTATATTTTTGTCGTTTTTAATACAATTGTTTTTCGTTACTTCGTCTTTTTTTTGTCTATCAAATTGTACAAAGTAATGATTCATTCTATTCACATATAACTAACCAAACATCACAATGCAATGGAATGATCTATTTCATTCCGTTTTCCATTCCATTACCTCGTCCATTCCATTCCCCACCCCGTCATCAATTCCATTACTTCATACCTAACAGACCCTAAGAGTTATGGATGTTATGTGTTTATGCGACAATTTCTCTCTGTTGCCTCACAAGAAATCATACTTCCTTCGATATAATATGCGATAATAGAGTTTTACTCTCTTTTTGATTGATACTTTCACTATAATTACACGAATAGACATGGAAACTATCACAACTCCCGACCCTACCTAGGACGGAAGCCATAAGCAGATATAAGTGGTACCGGTGTTTATTACAATTGTTGCATCGGAATTTTTATTAGGACCGGGTGTCAGGAAAAATATTAAGTTTTCAAAACATCGTAGTTTTCATTTCATAAACTGTGGGATGAAACCCATATTTACATAAAGGCTTTTTACAGGGATAAACCCTTGATTACAAAACACGTTTTATTCGGGTTTTCATAGCCACTTATTTAAGCTTGATTGCTTCATAGCACTTTCAATCTCTTCATAGTAAATCACCTGAAACACGTTTTAAAAAAAATCTGATCAGTGAAAAATACTGGTGAGTTCATTCAATTTTTAAAAGACATAATATTGTAACCACAACATTAAGAGTTTTTATATTTTTTTATATTTTTCACTTACCCACAGTACTTGTCGCTCGCCCATTTTGGTGATTGTGGTCATATTACTATTGGCTAACCCTTTGTCCATTAATAAAGCTTATCAAGTAATGTATACAAAACCCACATACCGGCTGTAATCTAAGAATATAAAGACCTAATCACTGTAAATACAACTAGAAAATATTTAGGGTTTTGCAAATCCTTTGAGCGAATGAGATTGAATCACTTTGCAGATTTAGGTTTTCAGCAATAGCCTTCTGGTCTAAGTCTTGGGTTCCTAATTAAACACACAATCCAACACGTGTTAGTGTATTAATCCGTTTTAACTTTAACGATAATCACAAGATCAAAACCTCAACGTAGATGACAAAGTATAGCCTTATTCAGGCAACACTTAAACATCTGTTGAATTGTTTATAGATTGATCGGACAAGGTATCGTACCAGAGATCGGGGTTAGTACGCTGATTAAGGAGCAGAGTTAAGGGGTTTAGGTCTTCGGGTATTCGAACAGGGTTTCGAGAGAGAAAAAGCATCGATTTTGAGTTCGATTTGGTGCACTGAAACTCGTCCCCCGCATGGCGCGACAACTGCCTATTAGGGCTAGGTAAGCCTCGTCAACCACATAGGCTTGCCACGTGTCAGGAAACGGTGCCACGTGGTCTGGTACTCTCCCGCGCGTCACAAGAGAATTAAGGATTCTCTCGCGTGGCGATAGGGTGGTCCATTTTTTTCTTTCGCTTCGCTGGGTTCGTCGTGTGTGTCCTGGGTTTCGATTATGGTTCTTCTGGGGTATTTTGGGAGTTGTTACAGAAACACTGCGACGTAATATTGTTGAAACCATTTTCAATTTCGAACAAGTCTTCTCACCCGATTTCTTTGACTCAATGGTACACCAAGTGTTACACATTCTCACACCCCAACCGATGGCGGAAACCTCAGGATGAGACGAACAAATTGTTCAAAAGCATCATAACACTATTATGACAATATAATTAAATCAAATTTCATTAATGACTAAGATTCAATACAAAGTTTCAAATAAATAGACAAGTATAACAAATATTTATTAAAGTGCGTTTCTAAAGTCCTTCCTAACTTGTTTCTCCGCTTCTCCTTGACTATCCACCTGCAACATGTATTAAAATACAATCAACAAAAAAAATGTTGGCGAGTATACAAGTTTGATACATAGCATAATAGAATAAAAAGTTTCAATACTCAAATCCACCATGAATAATATGATATAAGTTACTAATATGCTGAAATGATGTTACTATATGATCAAACCCTAGTTTACATATAAATAAATGATTAAATAAATGAATAAATAGTTAATAAATGATTAAATGATTATTAATAAATGAATAATTAAATTATTAAATAAACGTGAAAGTACAGAACTTTACACACGTGATGCGTGAAGCCATGCTCAGTGGTCCGGTGCAGCATTGCTAGTACTAGTAGGAATGAGATTTTTTACCAAATACCGGTACCGTACTGATCATAAAAGGTAACGGTACCGATATTAGATTTTTTGAATTTTGGTATTGGTAAATAACGGTATCAGTACTGGTATTTCTCTGTAAGATCGGTATTAACTCTGAATTTAACTAAGAAATTTCAAGTTTTTTACACTATTTAATTAATTTATCCTTCAATTTATTTTTTAAATAATGGTAGATGGGTTATCTTTGATATTTTTTTTTATAAAACATTTGAATATTTGTTTACAATCAGTTTAGTTATTCATTGTTTTTATAAACTAAAAATATAAGTGCTTGAATAGTTTGTTCAATGAATAATAGGCGGATACTAGATAGTAGTTGCATGATTGAGTCGATTGATTAAAACAAGTTATGCATATATGTCAGATTATTTTGTACTCATTCATTATTAATTTTTCACTATATTGTATTTTTCTATTAAGATCCGAATTCCAAACCAATATCTCATCTCCACAGTTTTTCTACTAAGTTGTTCATGACATTTTTATCATCAGTAAAATCCATGACCCAAGTGTACTCATTCATGACATCTTCTAGTATGATAATTTGAATTTAATTGTAATACAATGGTTCATATCCATCAGTTATGGAGATTAGGTAAAACAATGGAAAAACACCAAAGCAGTACCATTGCGGTAAAGTACCAAAAACACGGTACCCAATCGATATATGCAGTATGATATTCGGTATCCACTTTCCCTCAATTTCGGTATGATAACGATCTCATTCATACTCATTTCAAGGTACTACCTCATGAGAAATATGCTAAAACTGAGCCAACACAAGCGCTAATACGGACTCTCCCGGGATGTTCTATCTATCATTCATCATACTTCTTTTTTTACAAAGATTGCTATCTTCTAGAATTTGTTATATATTTTTAATTAATAAACAATTATTATTATCAGTTTTGAAACTGATATACTAGTGTTCAAGTCCGGCAGTATGCTGTTTCGAAACAGCGTACCCTGGGAACAGATGACGAATCTTTTTAATTTTCAAACACAAGCCCCGGTTCACTGTTTCTGATCCTGTCATTTCATATCAGTTATACTAACAAACATTAGCAACGAATTACATATGACAACCACACGCGGGCCTGGGTTTTCGAAATTGCATTCATGTCCGCAGGACGTGCGGGCGCACACGAGTTCAACTAAGTTCCGGTTCCAATTTTTACACCGCCCCGTGCACGCGCACATGTAGGATTTGTGGTAAAATATGTCATATAACAAATCAAGAGGGTAGTAAAGGTTCTACCTTATAAACAACTACTCTCTTTTTTCCCACACTAATGTGGGACAAAGTGTTTACCACTTTTGAGACTTTCATTCACACCCCAAATTTCCAACATGTTCTCCGTCAATATAGCTCGATAATTTTCATCATAACCTTCGTCACCTACGCCATGTTTTCTGACAAGTATCATCGACAGATTATCAAAAGGATCCGCTTTCCATCACCAAGAGATTTCTCACTTAGAAATTTGTCGTTGATATTCTTTTGGCCTCTTTTATAATTTTCTCTTGTATATATGTATCTTAAATCTAAATATATGACTCCAAAACATTACCCTCAAAATAAGGACTTTATTTGAGCTCCACTTTTTCTTTAGGAATTATGTCTAATCTCATTTTACAAAGGGGATATCATGGTGGTTAAGTATTATTAAATTATAAATAAGTAACATGGTTATGCTTAAGGTAGTTGTATTTTTAGCTTTGGGAGTTTTTTTTATTTTAAAAATTTGGAATTTCTAACTCTAAAGTTTCCTTATTTGGCAATTAAGCCTAAATGTTAAATCTTTAGTAATTTTTCACTTTTAATTCAAAAGTTCCGGGGTAGTTCTAAGTTGGGGTCTATTGTTGTGAATCAAAGTCTCGGGGGTGTATGGACAAGCTATTTGCATTCATCAGTTAGGTTGACTATGGGTTGATTACGTTTTAGCACTAAGAGAGGTTAACAAATTGAAATCTATAAGAATTATACGTATGTGAAAGGAAATTTTTCTTTGATTCCCTATTGGGAACAAAGTATCTTTAGTATAATATTATAATGTGAGTACATCTTAGTGATTGAATCGAATAGGAAATTAGTGGGCAAGAATTTCATTAAATCGACTATGTTGATAGGTAGCATATTATAAGACTCTATGAAATCGGGTAAGAATTTTTTTTAAAGAATGAGGGATTACCACGCATGTGATTTTCGTAAATATATTGTAGGGTTAAAATATGTTTGGTAAGACAATGTGATTTGAGATTCATGCATAAGTAGAAAATTTGACATAATGAAAAAAGGTTTAAGTATAAAGCTTAATCGAGTGGTTATCGTGGAGTTGGTCGAGTTGTGATTTAAATCCCTCTATTGAGATGCAGATATCATTCCTAACTCAAGGATGAGATTTCTTCAAGAAAAGAGAATTGGTATGATCACCGAGGTAAGGAAATCACTCTCTAGCTCGTTGGTGAAGTCGTTGTAAGAAGGAGAGGAGTGGAGCAATCGTCAAGGTAAGGGAATTACTCCTATCTTAATGATAATGCTTCCAATTTTGGGAATACATAGTATCTTCCTTGTCGGTGATGTTTTGAGATTTTACACATGGGTGGTATGGTAAAAATAGACGAAAGGGGTAAATTAAATATGTATATAACCATTGAAAAAGTATATTTTGAATTTTGTAAAGGGGAAGGTTGAATTGTGTTATGCATAAAGTAGGTATTGGTATAGCGTGTTTGATTAAAACTTGGATTGTTCCGAAACGGAACTTTACTAAACCAAAGTGATTGAAAGTTCTTTTGAGTTCGGGAAGCATGCTTTGGCCTAATAGGTAGAATACTCTCGCCAAAATTTCAGTTAACGGTATTCACCCTTCCGGTTACTACATGCCCTTAGTCAATCGAAAGTTTGCGACTTTGGTGGGATTGAAAATTGAGGAGTGAGACTAGTTACCGAGATGCGAGTTTCACCCCTAACTTGATAGCATCGTACCCGAAACATGGTTACTACTTACTAAATGATTAAGGAAATAAATCCCGACTCGTTGGTAAGGGTCCACTAGAGTAAGAATGTGAAATTTTCCATCAAGATGTGGAAGTCACTCCTAACTTGATGGTAAAATTTTATAAGAAGGTGTTCGTGGGTTGAGGTTTACACCAAAGTGAGGGTTTCACGCCTATTTTGGTGGAATCACCTCGTTTTTGTGATGAGAGTGTTTCCATGCCATCGCATGGTCGTGTAAATTTGCCTTAGGAAAGACATATGTTTTGAAATAAGAAAGTAGATACCAGCACGTAGGAAAACTTTAAGAATTATAGCATGAATAATCAAGAATGGTCAAACAAGGTACTTAACTATATACTATGTCAAAAGCATGGCAATTTTCCTAATTCCCTATAGTTTTGCTTAAATACCAATATGTCACATCTCAACCGATGGCGGAAACATCGGGGCGGGACGAAATAGATTGCAAGAGACTTCACAACGCTAATTTGCGACAAGTATTTAATAATCAAAATTTCATTCATTATTAGAATCAAGTACAAAGTTTGAAGCAAAATACAAAATTTAACAAAAGACAAATACAACAACGAGTACAAAAATTAAGATGAGTTTCTTGTTCATCCTACTAAGTTCCATTCGTCATCATCATCAAATTCCAGCAATACGTATTAAAGTATAGTTCAATACAAAAAGTATTGGCGAGTATACAAGTTTGAGTACTAACATAATATAAAAGTTTAAACGAATCCACCTGGCATAATAGTTAACTAGAACTAACATATGATACTAGTATGCAACTATAATTGTCAACCCAAAGATCCCCGCTAGCGTAATCTAATCATAGCAATGAATAGACCGTTTTGTTTACTTAACATGACTTCAAGAATATGGGTGTGCGTTAATCCTATGTGCCATACAAGTATAAAGTATAAGAATAATCTAGTATATATGAATTCAAGTAAACGTATCAAGCATGTATATTGGATTGTCTGTTTGTGTTTTAAGCATAAAGTATGTGTTGTGTGAGTTTTGATAGCATGTATGTATTGCACCCAAAAGTGTAAAAAGTAAAAAGGGAGTATGTATACTCACGGTTTTGCAAGCTTTCCGATTAAAATGAAAGTTGATAAGCTGTTGAGATGGAAACACCGAAGTTACCCTACATGGGGGAAACGAAGGTGTGTGAGTATTCGGATTTTGTGGAGAGTTTGGTTTCGAAAAATCTAAGTATAGAAGAGTATATATATGAAAAGTAATTATCTAGTCTTAAACACTCGTTTTTGACACTATAAGTTTTCATGTAATTTCATGGGTCAAACTGGAGAAGTTTAAAAAATAGCAATAAACCTATGTTCATGACGTGTAACCATACTCCGGTTATCATCAAGAATTCGGTCATGTATATATTTATATATATTATATAGTATATTTTATAATGAGTCCATCATACGGTATCATAGAATTAATGTAAGTCAAGCATGGATGTAGGATGATAAACATCCATTGAGCCTCATTGTATGATTCACCAAATCACAAAGTTTACCAACTTAGTTGGTAAACCCTGTTGGTCATGAATAACATGTATGGAAACTAAACTAATCTACTAACATACTAAGTAGCCAAATAAGGACAACCCTGGCGTGTCATACCCAACATGGCAAATGTTGGAGGTGAGGAGGGGTTAACTTACTTTAGGACTAGCAAACTACTTAGTGATTATGAAAACAAAATCATTAAGTGAGGTGGTGGAATAAAGTTGGATAGCCCAAACTTCCAAGAATCACACCTTTATCAAATCACAAGTCTTGCCATATGAACTATGGTAGACTTGGATGATTCCATCACTTGTGGGTTGTCTAAACCCCTATCAAAACAAAAAAGTTTCTGAGGTTCTTAGACCTCTGAACTTATGAGAATCAACCATAAACAAGTCCCATAATCATAGATGAGATTAGAGACAAACTAGGTGTAAGATTCTTACAAGAAAGTTAAATGAAAACAAGTATAAGTAAGGTTCGTCAAAACATAAAGTTGGACCTCAAAATGGTGATGTTCCACGTTAGTTTAGCATGGTAAACTTGTGGAAACACTCCTAGAGGTGTTCTAAGTTTTTTATAGGAAGAAGAGATGAAGAAAAGTGTGTTTGAACTCACTTTTAGAACTTGGATAATTCTGCCAAAAAATCAGAATTTTTGGATGATCTTGAAGTGTTTTGGGAGTGATTAAGTGTTTGGAAAGTGAAAAAGAGGTGTAGGAGGCTCTTATTTATAATGGTGTTGATTAGGGTTAGAGTTAAATGAGTTAGGAGGTGATTGGTTGTGAAAAGGTGGAAAAGGTTTAAAATTCGTGCTTCTTGATAAAATCAGTAGCACCCGGTGGTAGGCTACGGCTGGCAGCCGTAGGCTATAGCCAGCCTTGTGAAATTTTTTTTGGGCATCTTAAGGGATATATATGTGTGTGAATATCATGAATGTATATGAGTATGATTCCGAATATAATTTAAACATCAAGTGTAATTCGGTTTCATATATAAAACAAGTATTCGAGATTGATTAAGTGTCATGTATTTATGCATAAAAAAGTGAAAGAAGATGCATTTCCATTATAAATGTAAGGTTTCTAAAAGTAGGATGCGAATACGAACATTCTAAAATAGGAATACAGAAATACGAGGCGTTACAGTGCTTCCCATACAAAGCTAAGGGCTTACCCGGAGGAGCTTATTGTGGTTTTCGGTAGTAGTCAAGATTTGGTTGATTCTGATTTGAACCAATCTTTTGTGTTGATCAGAAGGGTATGTATTTTTATATTCCCTGTGTCCCTATGCATTGTTCAAATTTATATTATTTTTTCTTTGTTTGTTTTGTAGTGCTTTGGATTATATTCTTCTGGATGATCAATCAGGTGTGAAGATTGAGCAAAAAGAGATTCCTGAGGGTGGTCCATCCATAGTTCGGCGTACCAAACATGTTCAAACTGCTGGGGACTTGGAGAGTGTTTTCCTTCAACTAGTTACAGATGGCTCCTCTGCTAAGAAACTACCTTCCCCGGTTGAGGTCCACCTGGATAACTGTTTCTACAAGTGCCATTTCTCAACCCTTTGACCCTATCTTAGTTGATGGTGGTGATGAGGATGATGCTAATGTCGTTGCTTCCGTTACCAGGATAAAGCTGGTGAAGAAAGAAGTTATTCCGGAAGCCTCTGGTGGGACAGGTAATGCTTCCAGTATGAAGATATCTGCTATTTTGAAGAAGTTAAACGAGAGTAAGAGGAATGTTCCTGAGAAGTCAACTCAATCTTTGGAAGTGGGATCTAGTGAAGCTACATCATCGAAACTGTTTTTAAGAAGAAAGTCAAAGGGGGATCTTCTAAGCCTATTTTCTTAGGGGGAGGGCCCTATGGTGAGGTTGAGAAGGAACATGTTGTGAAAGGTGATGGAAAGTTTTTGGTGGAAAAGGAGAAAGTGAAGGAGAAGGTAGAGAAGGAAAAGGAAAAGGTAGAGAAGGCTGTGAAGGAGAGAGGTATGGTTGACAAGGGCAAGGGGCATGTTGAGACTGAGTCTCCCGTATTTGTGCCCCAATGGAAGGTTCGTTCTTCTGATACTACCAATAATAGTGCTATTTGTCATGAAATGCTGAAGAATATGGCTTCTCCCGTGGATACGGAGGCCTTGTCAAAGCTGTCTAATAAAGATGCTACCTACCAGGTTATCACTCAAGTTGCCGGTCTTATTACCTCCCTTCCTGATAACATCAAGCCCTGGGCTTCTTCGGTTAGCAGAAATGATGAGCTTGCTCCCTCCTTGAAGGATAAGGAGGTAGAGCTCCAAACCTCTCAAAAAGACTTGGCACTTTTCAGGCTAAGGTGAATTAGCTTAAAGGTCACCGCTATCTTCCCAGGCCAAGATTGACGAGGAGATAAAGAAGGTTGAGATCTATGCTAGGCAACTATTTGATTTCAACAACCAACTTGTCAAGGAAAGGGACAAATTTTGGATTGAGAGGGCTAAGGCAAGGAGAGGGCCGAATTTCAACAACCAACTTGCCAAGGAATGGGTTGCGATGAAGCAGTTACGAAAGAGATGAGGCAACAGTAGAGAAACTGAAGGAAGAAAATAAATGGCTGATTGGGACTAACATTCCCGCTTTGTGAAATGCCTCCTTCATAGTCAAGAATTTAATGTTTATCTTGCAGGCTATACAAGACAAAATTGCACAAATCAACCTTTATTTTATACCTAAACTGCACTTCATACCTTTTATTATGAAATCGGCAAAAACCAACCTTTATGTTCATGTTTTGCTACAGAGTCAACCTTTACCACTAACTTCGTGTGTTTTTCTTGTTAACTCCCCTCACATGCATTGCATGTGAGGGTATTATGGTCATTTCAACTTTGTCTTTTTTATTACTAAATTAATCAATGTGGCCCCAGCATCTCTATCATCATCTTTTTGTCAAAACCCTAGTCAAAATTAAGAACTCTGCCGATCAAAATGGTGAACACCAACCAAAGGTAAAATCAGGAAAAACCCAAAACACCCCTAAAACCTGCTTCTATGGAGGATTCCAATCATCAACCAACTCAATCTGGAGCATTGATTGGTTCCAACGAAGACCTTCTAACCGAGATCCTTTTCCGGCTTCCTGTTACCTCCATCCTTCACTTCAAATCTATTTCCAAACACTGGCGAGTGCTCTTGCGTCACAAACATTCACCCTCTGGTATGATACCATTCAAGATCTTCTGGTTTTTTTTACTACTGACAATATATATGCTTCCTATCATGTTGAAAACCCAACTGAAGAAACACCAGATGTACGCCGATCTGAATCGAACTAGATCTGTGGTTGTGGTTTCTGCATAATAAGGTTAATCTAAGGTTTGCTCGTTGTATGAAGATCACTCTCCAGTAAACACTGCAAAACAGAACACCTTTAGACTCGCCACATGGAGAATGGGGATTCTCTCCGTGACCATCCTTCGACGTGAGGATAAGTACAGTGTATAGGGTGCTTATCAACGGATAGGGGATTGCTTGTACCTTGAGTCTCGTATTTATAGCCGGGTTTGGTGCCAAAAAGCGAGGAAGAGTTAACGGAATCTTTTTACGCCGTTAGTTAGGTATCTTGCCATCCATGCACAGGGATCGTGTGCTGATCAACGGCTAGGGGATTGCCACGTGGAAAGTGAACTTGTCTAGATTTATTTGCGAAATATGCCATCATCATGATTTTAGATGAGTGCTACAGATCTTGCCACGTCACATTCGATTGTAACTGAATTAGGCCATGCACGATGAGCATTAAATGTTTTTAGAAAATTTCATAGCTGTGAGCCTGTTATCAAAAGCCACATGTCCAGTTTGTTGCAACAGAAAATATTCCTTGTCTGCTTCTTACATTCCTGTCCGCGGGTGTATATGAGAATTCTTAACTGCTGTTAAGTCTAATCTTACCCTTGCGCGAGCCCTCGCAAGGGTGTTACAAGATCATTAGCCTTCTCAGTATTCCGGCGCGAGGTTGTCCAGAGAGAATTTTCTCCACGTTTATTGAGGTTACTTACGCGAGCCTGCGTAAGACTATATCCAAAATGGTTTTGGAAAGGAGCAAAGGTATGGTCCTCTGCGCTGGCGCAGGGTTTTTGGGGACCATACGCCTTCAAGTCCCCCCAGTCCAGTGTTGCTCCCATGCGCTATGGCAAGTAGGTGGAGCTCTGGACTTAAAAAGAATTGTGCTTTTTGTTTATACGACGTTTGTCGATGCGCAATGTTTGAGAAGCTTCGTGTTCAAGGTATGCTTTCTGGATAAGAATCTTGAAATATTTGAATTTCAAATAGCTTGACAGGTGTCAGCCATCGGTATGGGGAGGTAGGTATGTATAACACGTGCAGATGATGTCTGACGACTGTGTGACAGGCTGTCAACAGTGTCAGACGACACACATTAATTGTACTACGACTTGAGTGTGTTACACGCGCGCGTGAAGCTTGGTACTATTCTCCACTCGCCCACTATCCACCTAAGGTTACGTGAACAACGCAAAAGTCGCTGCACGTAGTCCTAGGCATTAATTGAGATTACTATATAAAGGGCTTAATCCTTTGTCTTCTCCACCTCGTTTTAAAGTTTGTAGAAAAAAGAGACCTCCGAAATTCCCCGGCAACCTTGTTAAATTTCCGATCATCTTCCTCATTATTCTTATTCTGTGGTTACTATTTTCTGTTGGTATGGCTACTAGTTCGAAACCAGAAGAAGTTGCAGATATGACGTCGTCATTGCCGCCGTTGAAGTAGACCAGAGAAGCATTCAACGGGCTAGCTAAGAATCTAAAGTTTCCAGCGGCTTGGGATGCCCAGTATCCCAATGAGAATGATACGGCAGCCGACGTGCCAACTGGATACATCACCCTCTCTTGGAATATTTTGCTGATGGTAACTTCCGGTTAATGGTGACCCACTTTCTGCTAGAGATTCTTGAAAATTTACAGTTTCACATCTCCGATTTGAATCCCATGGGGATGGTGAGGATCCGTCATTTCGAGTTTGTATGTCAATCTGTAACACCTCGTGTTTTTACGTCCAATAAAGTTCCGACACTTGTCCCGGTAATCCTCGTGTACCATATGGTGAATTGGGAGGGACCGAAGTCGTTGAGACAATAACAATATCCGTACTTTATTATATGAAAAATAGTTGGGGGACTTAATAAAATTTTGATAAATTTCAAGTTCTGAAGACCCCTTGCGGACCGCAAGGCTCTAGCTATACGGTCCACAAGGCCACCTGAATCTATGGGCGCCTAAGGCCTTTACGGACCGTAAGGCCTAACCCATACGGTCCGCAAGGACCTGCCAGCGAGCAGAAACATGGTAGAGCCATGTTCTGCCACCTCTTGATGAAATTGTCACCTTCTTTGCAAACATTATGGGACACATATTCACGTCCATAAACACTTGGCAACGCTCCTGGAACCTCCTTGGTCATTAAAAGATACCTTCTTGTGAGTTGCAACCATTTTTTATCTCACCTTAAGTTCACCAAGATTAATTAGAGAGTTCCAGGCATCTTTCAAGCATTCCTCATTGATCTTAATAATCTCTGGACCTTGTGTAAGTGTTCCAATATCATGCTAAGTCATTTTATTAAGTTTTAAGCCTAGATCAAAGTCTCGTCGTAAGTACGCCTTGACTTTGATCTAAGTCCGTGATTACCTAGCCAATGTGCGTAACGAAAGTGGCTACGTGATTGTAATGATGGAGGTATTAATCCCTCAAAAGGGTATCTCCAGATTACCACGGATTCATGACCAATTGACGAGTCAAACTAAAAGTCAAAGAAAGTCAAACTGTCCAGATTTGTAAAAATACATAACTAATGATCCAGATGTTATAAAATATGTTTTGATGCACCTACAACCTAAAAATAAGTATTAGAGCATATACCAACTGATTTGGCTCGTCAAGTTTTGGTCTAGGGTCGGTTTGCAACCAAAAGTCGCTGTATTTGACTTTTCATTACTTTCGATTCTGACCCGATTTAGCCACTTTGGCTACTGACTTTTGGTCACCTTAAGACCATATTTAAGTATAGGATGACCTCCTAAAGTTTCGTCACTAGATTCATTAGAAATCTGAGTTTTTGTATAAGTTCTATAATTTTTACTAAAACTTTGCAAAAAGGTCCTTTTGTACAAATCTTGGTTTTAAACACACATGCATGTAAAAATAAGTTATAAACTGATTTATAAATATTATTTGATTATGTTGGTCTCAAGAATCTAATTATAATCTATGTTTTCGCAAAGGACGTGTTTATGGCATTTAAATGGCTACAATGCCCTTTTGGCATTTTAGAAAGATTAAATATGGTTTTATCATCAAAATGAAATGTTTACTGACATAATATGATAAGTAGGACATGTTGGAGGTTTATTCAGATTATGACTTGAGTGAAGGTCTAAGATTCGTTAAATGCCGAGAAATGACCCAATTACCCTTTTTACGAAATATGACTTAAATCAATCTTTTTGTAATCAAAACTAAAACCTACTGATGTAATAAGTTAAATGACATATTTTTGGTATATAACAGGTCCTAACCTCATTTTATTTTAAACGATCGAATATAATGGCATTTAGCGACTTTTACGCCTTTTCGGCGAATAGTACGGTTTAAAACCATAACTATGAGCTAAGACTTGTTACCTATTGATTTATAAATTTATTTTTTTGACATTTTAACAGTAAGTACAAGTCGCGAACTCAGAATCCCAATTTTGACTTCAAAGGTATGTGTGAATTTACCAAAATGCCCTTACGGGACATAGATTATTTCAAAATCGTCAAACACACATATATTTGATATCCTACTGTTATAATACTATAAAATAAGTATTTTTACAGAATATTAACAACCTTGACTTTAGATTCATTTTAAACATCTTTTATAAACTCTAAAATGACCAAAATGCCCTTGTAAGGCATAATTCGGTTTTAAATATACCTCGGGACTACCATTTGCAAAGCTAATAATTTTATAGCATATTTTAAACATGTATTCATATGGAACTTGTATATGAATCTCTCAGTTTCCCGGTTTCGCCTATGTGCTTTTGGTTAAGCTTACGTGGTTAATTTACGTACTTAAACCGAAACGGGTTTAAGTTTGTCATTCCTCTATCAAAATCCAGAATGTTGTTGGTTTACCCGTATTAGACAAGTTTATATGCTTGTCGGGTCCAGCTAACATCCAGTTCCGGTCACCGCTTAATCTAGCGTAGCGTACCACATTGTTTTAGCGTAAGACTAACCAGTTCAAGTCTAAGACTTAACTAAGGACCCGTTAGCATTCTAATATTGGTTAATAATTACCATCACTCTAGACTAAACGTCTTCCGGTAAATTGTACCTGTACTTGCTTTGATCTACGGCTGAGTTTTGGACTTTACGAAGACTTAACTTCAGGTAAATACTCTTAACCTATTTTCCCTATACGGGCTTGGGATACGGTAAATTATTACCGCTTGGTCGGGTATGGAAATTATGTTTATCCAGTTGTGATATTTAACTAAAATTGCATAACCCGGTTTTGATCTGTTTTGTCTGAAACTCAAACATTGGGGGTGGGCTTGACCGTGTCCGGGATATCCTTGGCTCACTAAAGTATTAGTGGACACGACTAAAGCATTGCGTGTAGGCATACACTGGGTAATTGCTAATTGCTTTCTTTGTGAAAGTTCAGAGTGGTGTGTCAGTCGATCATGTACCGGGCCCCATATGTAAAAGCCCGACATGTGAATCTGTTGTCACAACCCGACCCGCAGTGGAATAAGAGTCGGGGCATAATTGGGTTATCACCAAAGCTCATGATATTTACTAATATGTTTCATATTTATTAAAGTCAAAATTACATTCCCAAATATCCAAACATGTCCATACAATACAAAGAAAATATACCAAACAAAACAATCCCAAACTCTAAATCATTTTATTCTTCTAGTCCAATCCTAAGTGTTTCTTGCTGCAGCTGGTTCACCTGTATCATGTGTAAAAATGAGGGTTTTTGGGTCAACATAAGTTGGCGAGTGAACCTTGTTAGATAAACATTTATTATTGATTTACTTATTAGTTTATCAATGAAAATTGTGCATAATCATAAATGAGCAAATGTAAATAACCAAGCAGTAGCAATAGCAATCACAACTATAACATACAATAACACATGATAGCATACATTAACATACCAACATCATATGATAAATAACATGAATGAAACTGCGCGATCAAGGCTCAATCAAACGGAGCCGATCGTATTGCATGTACTGAAAATGAAAAAATGTCTGTGCGATCAAGGCTCAATCAAACGGAGCCGATCGTATGTGGGCACGCCAGGTTCATGCTCATAATGTAATGGGGAACATGCTCAACGCTCATAATGTAATGGGGAGCGGCGGCCTGACTGAAAATAATAAATTGCATCTTACGATAACAACACAACAGTTGAAACAAACTGAATACACATGTTCATGATATGAGGTATGCACAATGATTTAAATATAATATATAGCAAGACACATGATACACCCCAAAACGTGATTAAAACGGGGAATTTGTAAAGATTCACTCACATTGGGTGCGTTTGAATGGAGATGATGAGATGCTCACGAATTGGTTGAGCGGAACAACGAGAAATAACTAACCTAAATAATAACGGAAAATATAGTAAATGAGTGGATTTTATTAAGGATTTTAATGGAATTTTTTAGATATATTTTTGTGAGTTTAAGGCTATTTTCTATCTTTAAAAATATTATTTTAAGTATTTTTAATTGATTTTTGAATTAAATTAAATAAATAAAAATATAAAAAATTGTTTATTTTTCGTTGACTGTTGACCGTTGACTTGTTGACCGGTTCGGTCAGTGTGCAAGTATGCGCTGGGTGAGACTCGAACCCGAGACCTCCCGTACGCGTGCACGCAGCTCTACCAACTGAGCTACGTGTCTAACCCGAAATAATCTTGTTTTTAATTATATTTATATATAGTAATTCGATTTATTCAAAATTCATTTGTTTTAAAAAGAAGATTTTAAATCATCGAACCGGTGCCGTTAACCAGACTCGAACGCGTGACGTGCGACTTAGTGTTGCACACAGTCCACCGCTGGACTGTGTGTCTAACCTGGTTAATATTTCGGTTTTTATTATACTTAACAACTAACGGGGTTAACCCGGTTCAGCTTTAAACAAAAAGGCATTTTATTACATAGAGGGTGCGTGTATCAGGGATCGAACTCGTGACGTGTGCGTATTATTTGCACACAGTCCACCGCTGGACTGTGTGTCTAACCCGTTTAAAATACCAATTTTAATTATACTTATAGTATTATCAAAGTTCATCTTCTTCGTTGGATTTTACCGACAGCAGATTACACCATTAAATCTTGTTAATTCGATTGTTAAGCATTACACAGACTGATAAGAGATAGCAGGGATGATAATTAGAGGAAAAACATACCGGTGAACGATTGATTACAGAGTTCCGGCAAGGCGTCGGTCTCTGTTTTTAAGGACTTCAACTGAGCAAATCAATTAATCGTTTTGACTAGCTAATCATGAAATTGAAGTGCTAAACAAACGTTATCAGTGTGTTTGAAGGTCCTTACCGTTTCACAGGCGGAGATACGGATTTTCAGAAGTTTTCCGGCGAGCAGAAATTATCCGATGACGACGTCTGAATTTGATTTAAATTGGAGGGTTTGAGTTAGAAATGGCTTAACAACTGTTAGACTATGATGGTATTGAAGAACTTACCGATTTGAGGACAAATACGGTTTTCCGGCGAACTTGCAGAATTTTCCGACGAGTTGATTTAAGCTTTCTGATGGACCGAATATGTGACGAAAGTGAAATGGAAAGTTTGTATGATGTTTCTGAGTCGCGAGAGGGGTCTTGATTGAAGTAATTTGGACTTTGATTATTTTCGGTTATAAAAACAGATTATGATCAAAATTGAAGTTCATTCAAATCCGAATTGATTAAAATCGTCGGTGCATCGGTTATAAGCCTGAAATCGCGATTATTCAAACGTTTAGACGGTTGAATTGCCGATTTCGGTTTTCAGTTGGCGCAACCGGTTTAACTAGGTTTGTGTATAAGAGTTATTTGTTTCCTAGAGTTGACAGAAACAACAAGTGGCGGAGCGGTGATGTGTGTGAGTGTTAAGTCTTTGAAGTTATAATTCGGCTGACCCGGGTTCGAGCCCCGGCAGCAACATTTCATTTTTATTTATTTTTTTTCACTTTTTATCAAATATAATTTTTATAGTTTAGTTTGTTTATTAATTATGTATCATTAAAAATCAAAATAATCATAAATACACAACGTGACATTTATAACTTGATATCCGATTACAAAACGGAGCGGGTTCTGGAAACCCGTTTTTGACAAATGTTCCAGTATCCCCTACTTTTAGGAATTTCGTCCCGAAATTTAAGTAGTAGTAGGAAAAAGATGTGGGTATTTTTCGCGCATTGAGTCTTCACGTTCCCAAGTAAACTCAGGTCCCCGTTTCGACTCCCAGCGTACCTTAACAATTGGAATGCGACTCCGTCGTAGACGTTTCTCCCCGAAGTCCATGATTTCTACTGGTCTTTCAATAAAATGCATAGATTCATCAATCTGAATATCTTCCAGAGGAATGTGGAGGTTTTCATCAGCGAGGCACTTCTTCAAGTTTGATACGTGGAATGTGGGATGAATCCTGTTGAGTTCTTCTGGTAGGTCAAGCTTGTATGCTACAGGTCCTACTCTTTCGAGTATCTTGAAAGGTCCTACGTAGCGTGGTGCTAGCTTGCCTTTTTGACCAAAACGAACTACTCCCTTCCACGGTGATACTTTTAGAAGTACATGATCTCCAATGTTAAACTCTAAAGGCTTCCGTCGTTTATCTGCATAACTCTTTTGACGACTTTGAGCTGCTAGAAGATTGTTTCGGATTTGATGGATCTTGTCTGTGGTTTCTTGGATCAATTCTGGACCAGTGATTTGAGCTTCCCCAATTTCGTGCCAACATACTGGAGATCGGCACTTACGACCATATAAGGCTTCAAAAGGTGCCATACCGATACTTGAATGATAGTTGTTGTTGTACGAAAATTCAACTAATGGTAGATGAGCGTCCCAATTTCCCTTGAAGTCTATAACACATGCTCGAAGCATATCTTCAAGAGTTTGAATGGTGCGTTCAGATTGACCATCAGTTTGAGGATGATAGGCGGTACTGAGATCTAATCGCGTACCCATAGCGGCTTGTACTGCTTGCCATGTTCGTGAAGTGAAACAACTATCACGGTCAGAAATAATGCTTAACGGTACCCCATGTCGGCTTACGATTTCGCTGATATAAATACGAGCATGCTTTTCGTTCTTGAAATCTTCGCGGATAGGAATAAAGTGAGCTGATTTTGTAAGTCGGTCAATAATTACCCATATAGTGTCATACCCACCAGAAGTGCGAGGTAACCCGGTAATGAAATCCATGGTTATATTTTCCCACTTCCATACAGGTATTTCAGGTTGGACCAGAAGTCCTGAGGGTCTTTGGTGTTCAGCTTTCACCTTGGAACATGTAAGGCACTTAGAAACAAAAACAGCAATATCCTTTTTCATTCCAGGCCACCAATAGGTATATCGTAGGTCTTGATACATCTTATCGGCTCCTGGGTGTATAGAGTATCGCGTTTTGTGAGCTTCCTTCATAAGAATTTCATGAAGATTGTTGTGGTTAGAAATCCAGATACGATCTAGGTAGTACAGAATACCGTCAGATTTAGTTTCAATTAAGTTCAGCTCCACAGGACATCTCCTTTCGTACATCATCTTCCGTAACTGAAACATGTTGGGCTTCTCGAATTTCATCTTTAATGTCCGTTATGATTTGCGAACATAGAAGATGAATGGAGTTCGCATAACCTTTTCGACTAAGTGCATCAGCCACCACATTTGCCTTGCCAGGGTGGTACCGAATTTCACAGTCGTAGTCATTTAGGAGTTCGACCCATCTTCGTTGCCTCATGTTTAACTCCTTTTGATTGAAGATATGTTGAAGACTCTTGTGGTCGGTGTATATTTCACACTTAGTACCATAGAGATAATGTCTCCATATCTTAAGAGCGAACACAACGGCTCCAAGTTCTAGGTCATGGGTGGTGTAGTTCTTCTCATGCGTTTTGAGTTGTCTCGAAGCATAAGCTATAACTTTTCCTCTTTGCATTAGAACACAGCCTAATCCTTGCCCTGACGCGTCGCAATAGACCACGAAATCATCACAACCTTCAGGAAGAGTGAGGATTGGTGCATCACAAAGTTTTTATTTAAGGGTTTGGAAGGCTTCTTCTTGCTTGGGTCCCCATATGAAAGGTTTTCCCTTATGAGTTAAAGCCGTGAGTGGTACAGCAATGCGTGAGAAGTTTGAGATGAATCGACGATAATAACCAGCCAAACCAAGAAAAGATCTTACTTCAGTTGGTGTACGTGGAGCTTGCCATTCTTGTACCGCTTTGATCTTTGAGGGGTCGACATGTATTCCCTTGTCATTGACTACATGTCCGAGGAATTGCACCTCTTTTAACCAGAATTCGCATTTGGAGAATTTGGCGTAAAGCTTTTCATTCTCTAGAAGTGTAAGGATGAGTCGAAGATGACGCTCATGATCAGACTTAGACTTTGAATAAATAAGAATGTCGTCGATGAAGACTATAACAAATCGATCAAGATATGGTTTGCAGACTCTGTTCATTAGGTCCATGAAGACTGCTCGCGCGTTGGTTAAACCAAATGGCATGACCATGAATTCATAATGACCATAACGAGTTCGGAATGCGGTCTTTGGGACGTCTTCTTCATGCACTCTAAGTTGATGATAACCAGATCGAAGATCGATTTTGGAAAAGTAGCTGGCACCTTGGAGTTGGTCAATAAGATCATCAATGCGAGGTAAATGATAGCGATTCTTTATTGTTAATTTGTTGAGCTCTCTGTAGTCGATGCACATACGAAACGATCCATCTTTCTTCTTTACAAAAAGGACAGGTGCACCCCAAGGCGATGAGCTAGGACGTATGAATCCCTTGTCATTCAACTCTTGTAATTGACTGGCTAGCTCTTGCATTTCAGAGGGGGCTAACCTATAGGAGACTTTGCAACTGGGGTAGCACCAGGTATAAGATCAATACAGAATTCGACTTCTCTAACTGGAGGAAGTCCTGAAATGTCATCAGGAAAAACTTGCGGGAAGTCTTTTACTACTGGGATGTCTTCAAGTTTTCTCTCCATGGTTCCCTTGTTGATGATATGAGCTAAAAACGCGACATAATTTTTGCGAAGATATTTTTGGGCTTGAAGACATGACATTAAGCTGAGCTCTTTCGACGAGGTTTCTCCAAAGATTCGAAGAGTCTGACCGTTTAAAAGAGGAATACGTATAAATTTTTCGCGACATACAACTTCTGCCTGATGTTGACTGAGCCAGTCCATACCAATTATGATATCAAAACTTCCCAGCTTCATAGGATTAAGGTCGACTGAGAAATCGTGGTTGTTTAAGGTGAGTGTACAGTTGCGTATAATAGAGTTTAATGAAACTGGTTTCCCGTCAGCAACTTCTACCGTTATGGATTCCATATGCTTATCCCGATTTTGGTTTAAGATAGGTTCAAATTCTAAGGACACAAAACTTCTATCCGCACCAGTATCAAATAACATAGAGGCATATCTACCATTTATAAGGAACGTACCGTTAACCACGTTGCCGTCAGCTCTAGCCTGATTAACGTTGATATTGAAAGCTCTTCCTCTTGCAGGTGGAGGAGCTTGGTTCGCTTGTTTCACCGGGTTGGCTTGGGCCTAAGCATGAATAATGTTTACCAACCTTGGACAAGTGTTTCTGAAATGGCTTGGGTCTCCGCAATTGTAGCAAGCCCGCATAGGTTGACCCATAGGATAATTGGGTTGGTAATATGTTTGGGCTAAATGTTGGGCGGGTGGATATTGTAGGGGTTGTTGGGCTTGACCCATTAATTGTTGGTGGGTTTGGGTTGAAGGCTGGTGGCGGTTCGTTCGCTGAGGCATGCGGCAGGTTTGAACAGTATGACCCGCGCGACCACAGGCGGTGCAATGTTGGCAAGGATAATCAGGAGAATGGTGATATTGGCAACGGATGCATTTTGGTAATGGGCCAGAGTATGGTCTTTTTTATGGTGCAGGTGAAGGAGCGACCTGGGTAATGGGTGCAGCAGGGATTGGGAGGTTGGTTTGTGTAACGGCGAAGTTTCTGGTGTTGCGCTTCCTCTTGTTAGCAAACTTAGAGGAGGAGATGGAATGGTTTGAAGTTTGACCCTCAACAGGGGCTTTCTTTTTCTCTTCTTTAAACTTCCCGTTGCGAATTCGATTCTCGGTCAGTTCAGTCGCTAGCTCCATAGCAGCTTCAAGTGTTACCGGTGAAATGCTGAGAACTGAATCTTGAATTTTCGAGGGAAGTCCTCAAATATAATGTTCGATCAAACGATAAGTTGGGGTAAACAATTTGGAACCATTTGGTTCAACTCTAAGAACCTCTTGTTATAGGTGGTGTGATCACCCTCCTTCTGCTTTAAAGAATGAAATTCGTCCTCCAACTTTTTAATTTCACTCCTAGGACAGAAACGCCTAGTGATGATTTCCCTTAACTCCTCCCAAGTTAAGGCCATTGCATCATCAATTCCCCTCTTCCCTTTTTTAGTATTCCACCAAGTGAGAGCTACCCCAAATAGTCTCCCGGTGGCGTATCGAACCTTGCGATCCTCAGGAAAATCGCAGTTGAGAAAGGTGTTTTCCATTTCCTCGAACCAATGGAGGAGAGCAGTGACACCTTCGGTCCCTTCAAATTTAGGAGGATCACAAGATTTGAAATGTTTGTATGAGCACTTGCTGGTAGGAGGGTTGTCGATGTTCTGGTCATGTTGTTGGGGAGGCTTAGTGGGATTTATGGCGAGAGCTTGTTGTACTTGGACCACAATGTCAGGCAGTATCGTGGCCATTTGTTTCGCGATGTGTGTGGCGAAGCGTTCCTGAGACCTTCCTGATCTTTTACCCCTTCGTTGTTGTCTAGACGACATCTACAGGAACATACATAAGAAGATTGTGAGTTTATGGAGTCTTTTTAGGTGTCATGTGTCTTTAAGAAAAATGAAAATAACATAAATATCAATAATGCAACTACATCCATAGGATGTCTTGGGTTTGCTCATGTTGGGCCTCAAATGTCCCCCATACCTTCACCTGTATAGTCATGTGGGCCCCCATTGCTATTGGCTTGGTAGGATTCACATTAGTATTGGCGATTTAACACTCGCATCACCCGAATGCAAACCACAAAATATGTTTACGAGATGTATGGTCGGAATGTGTCCAGGTGTAGACACAATGACAACTCAAAGTGGGGTTAGCTCACACGACGTTTGGTATAGCATGCTTTGGCCTAATAGGTACTTCGTACTCTCATCGTTAGTCCCCAGGTAGGCAAACTGGTCCTTTATTTTGGATTTATACGAATGCCAGCCTAGACAGGACGTTCCGACTACCGGTACTGCTACCCTTCCAGTTACTACATGCCCGTCATGAGAACTCACTTTGATGAGATTTGAAAACACAAAAATCATTGTAAAAACAATCATGATGTGGTGTGTGCTTTCATGGATATGATGTGTTATGAGAATATGATTCATGATAGGCATTATATGATAATATATACTTATGAACATGGTTGCATAACATTGAATGTAACATTTAACATAAAACATATAAACATCATGAAATTTGGCATGTAACACACAAAAATCTTAAAAATTTCTAATCAACTATAGTATAGGCTCTAAGGGTCTAATAACCTATCCTATATCCCTATAGTCATGGCTCTGATACCAATCTGTCACACACCCGACCCGCAGCAGAATAAGAGTCGGGGCATAATTGGGTTATCACCAAAGCTCATGATATTTACTAATATGTTTCATATTTATTAAAGTCAAAATTACATTCCCAAATATCCAAACATGTCCATACAATACAAAGAAAATAAACCAAACAAAACAATCCCAAACTCCAAATCATTTTATTCTTCTAGTCCAATCCTAAGTGTTTCTTGCTGCAGCTGGCTCACCTGTATCATGTGTAAAAATGGGGGTTTTTGGGTCAACATAAGTTGCCGAGTGAACCTTGTTCGATAAACATTTATTATTGATTTACTTATTAGTTTATCAATGAAAAATTGTGCATAATCATAAATGAGCAAATGTAAATAACCAAGCAGTAGCAATAGCAATCACAACTATAACATACAATAACACATGATAGCATACATTAACATACCAACATCATACGATAAATAACATGAATGAAACTGTGCGATCAAGGCTCAATCAAACGGAGCCGATCGTATTGCATGTACTGAAAATGAAAAAATGTCTGTGCGATCAAGGCTCAATCAAACGGAGCTGATCGTATGTGGGCACGCCAGGTTCACGCTCATAATGTAATGGGGAACATGCTCAACGCTCATAATGTAATGGGGAGCGGCGGCCTATGAAATTGCATGTACTGAAAATAATAAATTGCATTTAACGATAACAACACAACAGTTGAAACAAACTGAATACACATGTTCATGATATGAGGTATGCACAATGATTTAAATATAATATATAGCAAGACACATGATACACCCCAAAACGTGATTAAAACGGGGAATTTGTAAAGATTCACTCACATTGGGTGCGTTTGAATGGAGATGATGAGATGCTCACGAATTGGTTGAGCGGAACAACGAGAAATAACTAACCTAAATAATAACGGAAAATATAGTAAATGAGTGGATTTTATTAAGGATTTTAATGGAATTTTTTAGATATATTTTTGTGAGTTTAAGGCTATTTTCTATCTTTAAAAATATTATTTTAAGTATTTTTAATTGATTTTTGAATTAAATTAAATAAATAAAAATATAAAAAATTGTTTATTTTTGCGTTGACTGTTGACCGTTGACTTGTTGACCGGTTCGGTCAGTGTGCAAGTATGCGCTGGGTGAGACTCGAACCCGAGACCTCCCGTACGCGTGCACGCAGCTCTACCAACTGAGCTACGTGTCTAACCCGAAATAATCTTGTTTTTAATTATATTTATATATAGTAATTCGATTTATTCAAAATTCATTTGTTTTAAAAAGAAGATTTTAAATCATCGAACCGGTGCCGTTAACCAGACTCGAACGCGTGACGTGCGACTTAGTGTTGCACACAGTCCACCGCTGGACTGTGTGTCTAACCTGGTTAATATTTCGGTTTTTATTATACTTAACAACTAACGGGGTTAACCCGGTTCAGCTTTAAACAAAAAGGCATTTTATTACATAGAGGGTGCGTGTATCAGGGATCGAACTCGTGACGTGTGCGTATTATTTGCACACAGTCCACCGCTGGACTGTGTGTCTAACCCGTTTAAAATACCAATTTTAATTATACTTATAGTATTATCAAAGTTCATCTTCTTCGTTGGATTTTACCGACAGCAGATTACACCATTAAATCTTGTTAATTCGATTGTTAAGCATTACACAGACTGATAAGAGATAGCAGGGATGATAATTAGAGGAAAAACATACCGGTGAACGATTGATTACAGAGTTCCGGCAAGGCGTCGGTCTCTGTTTTTAAGGACTTCAACTGAGCAAATCAATTAATCGTTTTGACTAGCTAATCATGAAATTGAAGTGCTAAACAAACGTTATCAGTGTGTTTGAAGGTCCTTACCGTTTCACAGGCGGAGATACGGATTTTCAGAAGTTTTCCGGCGAGCAGAAATTATCCGATGACGACGTCTGAATTTGATTTAAATTGGAGGGTTTGAGTTAGAAATGGCTTAACAACTGTTAGACTATGATGGTATTGAAGAACTTACCGTTTGAGGACAAATACGGTTTTCCGGCGAACTTGCAGAATTTTCCGGCGAGTTGATTTAAGCTTTCTGATGGACCGAATGTGTGACGAAAGTGAAATGGAAAGTTTGTATGATGTTTCTGAGTCGCGAGATGGGTCTTGATTGAAGTAATTTGGACTTTGATTATTTTCGGTTATAAAAACCGATTATGATCAAAATTGAAGTTCATTCAAATCCGAATTGATTAAAATCATCGGTGCATCCGTTATAAACCTGAAATCGCGATTATTCAAACGTTTAGACAGTTGAATTGCCGATTTCGGTTTTCAGTTGGCGCAACCGGTTTAACTAGGTTTGTGTATAAGAGTTATTTGTTTCCTAGAGTTGACAGAAACAACAACTGGCGGAGCGGTGATGTGTGTGAGTGTTAAGTCTTTGAAGTTATAATTCGGCTGACCCGGGTTCGAGCCCCGGCAGCAACATTTCATTTTTATTTATTTTGTATTCACTTTTTATCAAATATAATTTTTATAGTTTAATTTGTTTATTAATTATGTATCATTAAAAATCAAAATAATCATAAATACGCAACATGACATTTATAACTTGATATCCGATTACAAAACGGAGCGGGTTCTGGAAACCCGTTTTTGACAAATGTTACATCTGTATATAAGGTCATTTGTACTGTCCCAAGTTATTTTACAAAATGTGCTAATCCACCTAAAATCATTTTCAAAAAGGTTTTCAATATGAGTCGGTTGATAGTATTTACCAGGGTAAACTGACGTATTTTCAAAGATTAAAATACAGGTACAAGTACGAAATAGGCCGGAAGCTGCGGGGCGTTGACATTAAGGAGTTGCGACCTTAGAGTTGATCCTGTAGAGTCTGTTTTCATTTTTTATGTTATCCGATCCGCCTGTGGATCATATTACATATCTTGTCTGTACATATTTATGTTTCGAACTCTGGACACTTTATGGTTCGTAATAGTTTATATTTTACTCTAAGCCTTCCGTTGTGTTACTCTGTGTTGTAATTGGTTATGATGATATCGACTGTACATCAGATACTCCCCACCGGGCCCACCGGAATACACGTGGAAATCGGGGTGTTACACGATCGATGAATATTATTTCGACGGTGGATCGGTTCAGGGTTTTTTATCAGTTACATTGTTCTCTGGGATTTTACTCTTTTCAGCAGCGTTCGGTAGCCAAGAAAGTACTACTCATTCCTCCCAAATCTTACCACGACTGGAAACAAAAGTTTTTTACATCAAAGCTGGAGTGATTCGGATGAAGATGACGTTCCGCGACGTGGAAGATGTTCCACTGGAAAACATGGTGGTACCAGTCAACGAGGAATGGTATCAAAGTCTGAGAAAAAAAGGAAAAATGGGCACCAGGCAAGTTGATTCAGCCGAGCATCTTGGTATGACTAGATTTTTCCTAATTTCACGCTTCCCAAGGCAGAAGATTTCAAGCTCAACCGTCGTCTACCATTGGTAAGTATTGCTTTAGTGCGTCTGAGTTAGTATTGCAATATTACTACTTAGCTTTTGTTGGGCCGGAAGTAATATTGGAATATAACTTTTGGCTTGTATGTATATTTGTTAATTCTCTAGGAGATTTGATAAAGTTGGGCGTAGGCCCCGATAGCAAGAAGAAAAGAAAACCTGCGCCTCCTGCCCCAAAGAAAACTGTTCCGCAAAGGTGGAAACCAAGAAAGGTAAATGCGTAGTATCCGACTCTTGGACAGATTACGTGGTGGTGTCTGACACCGTGGAAGGTCTTGAACCTGTAGGTGTGAAGAAACCAAAGGCGGAGGCTGGGATTAGCATAGATATCCCTGTGGCGAACCCTGAGGAACCCGTTGATGTGGAATCTAGCCCCGAGCCATTAGTCAGGGACAAATCCAAGAAAAGGAAAAATACTGATTCCGAATCTCCGGCGCAACCCGCGAAGAAACTGATACAGAAGAAAATCGTGACACAAAGCAACATGGATGCCTTTGCGGCCAAGTTTTCTCCTGGTACAGCACATATAACTCCTTTGTGATCTTTAAGTTATGTACTAACTTATTTATTTTCCTGTAGAGAAAATTGGGGTTTCATCACAGCCATCAAAGCCACTATCACCTGTGCTTCAGGTGCATGATTCCGGAGTACTAGAGAAACCTCAAGGTGATAAGCTGGAGGCTGAAGCGAGGGAGCGCGAAGCGTTCCATATCACATCACCCTCCCAGAGAAAAAATGCGCTACAATAGAGAAAATAGCTGAAGAAAAAATCATCACATCTGAAACTGTTGCTGGCGAGCAGGATAAAGATACTGCCATACCCTCAAAATTGGAGCAAATTTCTACTGCTGGCGAGAAGTCTAAAAATACTGGCCCACTCCATCCGCGCAGGAGTTTGAATCAATTTTTGAAAATCCTGAGGATGAGTCACCTATCCGTCCCGAGGAAACACCTGGGGATTACTACTATCGATCTTACTCAGCGAAGAGGGCCTCTGCTATCCATGAACCTGTGTGGAAGTTAAAACAGGGTGATACTTTCATCGATTGGCAGGCGTGCAGGAAATGGTATAAAGGTATATACCCTCCAGCTAAAGTGAAGGTTCAAGAAGATAGGGCGCATGATCAAACATATCAGGCGTACCTCCAAGAAACTGCGAAGCCTCTTCTACCACCCACCGGATAGTGTGCGAATGGCATAGCATGCATAAGGAATGGGATGAGTTTAAATCATCCAAATTCAGGGTGGGGTTGGAGAAGGAAAGGGTGAATAAGTTGCTGGTAGACCTTGAGGCTGTGAAGGCGAAATTTGAGGAAGAAAAGAAAACCAAAGAATGGTCCGCTATGAGCTGGAAGAAAAAGTGGGGGCGGAGGTTGCATTGCTTGCCACTGAACGCAAATGGTGGTTAGAAGCATGTGAACGTGATAACAATGAAAAATCTCCCTTCGCAACGAAATTGAAAAAGTTGAAGAAGGAGACCGGTGATGCCATTACTGCCGCTGATGAAGCCCCCTCCCATCACGAATAAAGTGAGAAAAAAGAGGTAGAAACAAGCATGACCCTTCTTCTTAGAGATAACAAAATTGCTGATCTGACCTCTATGCTATTTGACCAGGAATAAAGGAAGATTGAGCTTGATGCCTTGAAAAAAGATTTACAGCTAAGCGAAGTTGAGAAAGCTGAGTTGAGACGCCGCTTAGCTGAAGGCGAGACGAAAGTAGAAGAAACGGAGGTTGCGCGAGCTACCGCTGAGAGTGTCACGGAGGCTTAACAAACAACCTAACTTGGTTGCAGCATTATGGTGACGTAAACGTAAGTGTTCCTGTGTTTATAATGATAAAATACTTTGCGCTTGAACTCATACTAAAACATGTGTGCAGATTGCGAATTCGATCCTAAACTCCACTGAGTTGGATGAGGCAGTGTCTCAACTGATGGTAGCGGCGCGAAGTGATGGCTATACCCATGGATATAATGAATGCTCTCTACATGTTGCTCATGAGCTTCAAGTTAAATGGGACACCAGTCGATCAGCGACTTATGGAGTTGACACTGATGCCGCCTTTGTTGCTGCCAAAAAGGCGTATGATGCTCTTCAAATCCCAGTAATGGATTTGGTTGAGAACGCACTTCAACATGATAACTATGTCGACCGGTTAAAAAGAGATCGTTGCTGATGACGATGAGAAAGAAACTAAAGCTCCTGAGCATAAGGAAACTTAGCATGTAGGTTGGGATTTTTTGTTATGAGATCATGGTTGTCTGTATATAACTGTTGCGCGGTTGCGCATTTGAATGAATATATTTTGATTACAATTCTTGCATGGTGTAATTACTTTGTTTTAGGTGAGACAAATGAATATGGTAAAAAGCTCATGTATGAACCTAGGATTAGACCTTGTATTAGCTAGTAATCAGATAGTGTTCATGAGACTTGTGGATATAACCATCATGTTTTTGTCATACCGAAAGTAGTTTCATGCATTTGTAATAAAACTGAATAGAATGTAAGTAATGACTTGTCTATTAAATCGCAAAGGCCAACCGTTACATAGTCATTAATATTACAAGAACAAAATTTTGTGACTAGAACTCAGTCATCACAACTGGGTAAGGCAAAAAGCCGATGCGCGTGAGAAACTAAGATTACATAGTAATTATTTCAACTGTAAATATCAAACTTTGACCTTCTTGTTTAAGCGCATCGCTTAAAGATAGGAAAGTTTCCCTGGGACCTCGTGTATGACGTATGGTCCTTCCCATTTTGGGGCTAACTTTCTAGGCTTCTCAGCATTCGATGCTTCGTTATCGCGCAGGACGAAATCACCTGGAAGAAAGGGGCAGACGCGCACCCTTTATTATAGTATTTCTCCAGTTAGGTTTTGTGTTTGGCTTCCCGGAGAGCCGCATTCTCGCGCCTTTCTTCCAACAAATTCAAATCCAACTGACATTGTGCTTCATTGTCTGCTTCTGTATCGCGAGCATGCGCAGAGATGGAATACCGATTTCGGCGAGAATTACCTCTTCAGTCCCATAAACTAGACTGAAGGGTGTCTCCCCAGTACTGGTCTTGGGCATTGTATGATGCGCCCATACGATACTTGGGAGTTCGTCCACTCATCCCCTGAGCGCCGTCCCTAAACGGGTTTTGATGCCTTCCACAAGCTGTTTGTTAATGCTTTCCACTTGACCACTGCCTTGGGGGTGCGTAACGGAAGTGAAAACATGTTCAATATTCATCTCCCTCATCCATTTTTGAAGCTCATCAGAGGCTAAGTTTGGACCGTAATCAGTAACGATACTTATGGGTAATCCAAAACGACATACAATGTGTTCCCATGATAAACTTTCGAATTACCATGGCCGTTGTTGAGGCTAGAGGCTTGGCTTCGACCCATTTTGTAAAATAGTCAACAACCACCAAAATGAATTTTATAGCCCCTGGTGCATCCGAAAATGGACCAACTAAATCAATGGCCCATTGTTGGAAATGTTGATGCATTTTGTGTTTGTCACTTGTCGAATAGGCTAGATTGAGAGTGTGTTGAATATTGTATAGGTTAGAATCGAACACACGACCAAAACACGGAGCGAATAGTGAAACTGGGAACAAGTTCGCCCGAACTTGACCTGTGAAGGTCAAGTTCGCCTGAACTTGACATGTGATGGTCAAGTTTGCCCGAACTTGTCCATGCACACTCCGGGCGAACTTTTTACCCTATATATAGGTGTCTTGTTCATTTGTCATTTTAGTTTTTGACATCCCTACGGGGAGGTGCTGCCGGATTCTCTCCAGGAACTCCGGCAGCTGGACTTTAAAGATGTATGCTCTTTCGGTATGAATGAAGATATAACTTCCGCTGCATTCTGTTTCTACTCCATTCTTAATAACATTCTACCGAAACTGCTATATACGTTTAGGCACTAACTTCCATCTAGAACCGCCTGATCATGGACCTTCAATTGGTACAGAGCTACGGTTATCACCTACGCTCATGAATTTGGACATTTAATGGACATTAGGAGGGGTTTGGACGTAAAACATGAAATAAACATACAATCCATGGATAAAAGTAAAATTGGACGGATAGGATTGTTAGAAAACCATTTTCGACCAGATCTATGATGGAATCATCTCGAAATTCAAGAAATAAGGATTTTGGATAGAAAAAATTGTGAAAAAGGGCTGGTTTTTAAAGATCAAGTTCGTCCGAACTTGTATCATTTTGATCAAGTTCTCCCGAGCTTGTATCATTTTGATCAAGTTCGCCCGAACTTGTAGCACATTGAACAAGTTCGCCCGAACTTGTGCACATTGATCAAGTTGCCGAACTTGTATCATATTAACCAAGTTCGACGAACTTGGCACTTGGTGACATTGTGGACAAGTTTGCCCGAACTTGTCCAGGAGCCTAAAAAAAAGGGCATGGAAAAATTTTGTTGATCGTTTTGACGAGACGAGTGTCCCGAAAAAATTGGTGATAGAATTTTTTCGAGTTTTTAACGTCTAATTCGGCATGTTCAGGGACACCGTCTAGAGCTTCAAAGTACAGATTTAGTGATATGGTCACAAAATTTTGAAGATAACGGGAGAGTCATTGATACCAGTGCAGAATGTTGATCGTTTGGGTGTCGTGACTAGTAATGGGCCTAAACGTAAAATCCGCATTTGTTAAATACTGAAAGTTCCAGATTTAAGGGGGAATTTCAGTGAAAAATTTCAGTATGGTTAGAATTTGCAAAAATGTGGGGAATAAAAAATTTACGATATATGAAGATTCCGGCATTTTTTAAATTCGTGACTGCTACAACAGTATCCGGGTGGTTACCGATTGCAGATTATCGGGAAATGCAGAGGATCGAGATTCATCGGGTGATCACAGGAAGTTCAGATTTTTCAGATCATGACACAGAGTGATGCTTAAGGGTTAGAGTCCTGATCTCCGGTGAAGGAACAATTAGCTGGATTAGCAGTCGTTAGTACCAGTGAGGAACTGAGGACGTTCAAAACGTTCAGTGATGATCTTAGGAATAAATGACTAGCCTCGCTGACGGATGGTTTCAAAATTACCAAGGAGATCTGAAGTTATTCAAGATATAACGATGATAGCCTTTGGTGGCCATTATTTTTAGTCTTCAAGTAGATGAATCATTCTTCTCTTTGGACTAACCGCCGTTGGATGATGATGTTTGCTGACTAAGTGGTGCTGGTCTACCGGAGATAACTATATATCTGGCATTGTGACTGAAGAAAAAGAATGTGATTTTGGCCATGGACGTATGTTTCTCAGATTCGATGCATTACCAGATTATCTGTTTTCCGATGAAGATTTGCCGATTGAGCAGATTACCGATTTGCTGATCAAATTTTTCTGAAGGGTGCTTAACTGCGATTACGGAAATCGGGATTTCATATTTTCGAGGGTATTCGTTGATTTGAAGTTTTCTGATGCAGTAATTCGAAGTTTCTATCAATTGCCGGTTGAGTTTTTGATATTTTAGGATTGTGCGGAATAAACTCTCGATGCTCAACGCTTATTCAAAAACTGAACTTGGATGCGGTTATCGTCGAGATGGAGAAGCTTCTGCATTGATTAGCTTCAAGTTGGTGGTTATTCGAGAAAATTTGTCGATCATGCAAATCAGAGGAGGCCGGAAACCGTGCAAACAAAGTTCTGAACTTGAGATTTCAGCGGAATTGAAAGTTGATAATGCGAGCCCGGATCATCAATTACGGGGGAATTTGTTGACGCGTCTCGACGACATCGACAGACACCTTGATTGAAGTTGCAGAATATTCAAGCACGGCTTAGAGATTTGAAGATCAAGATCAAGCTTCGACGGTAATGAACAACGGGAATCTGTTGATGCATTTTGTGTTCGTCACTTGTCGAGTAGGCTAGATTGAGCATGTGTTGAATATTGTATAGGTCAGAATCGAAACACCCGACCAAAATACGGAGCGAATAGTGAAATTGGGAACAAGTTCCCCCGAACTTGACCTGTGAAGATCAAGTTCGCCCGAACTTGACAAGTGATGGTAAAGTTCGCCCGAACTTGTCCATGCACACTCCGGGTGAACTTGTTACCCTATATATAGGTGTCTTATTCATTTGTCATTTAAGTTTTTGGCATCCCTACGGGGAGGTGCTGCCGGATTCTCTCGAGGAACTCCGCAGCTGGACTTTAAAGATGTATGCTCTTTCGGTATGAATGAATATATAACCTCCGCTGCATTCTGTTCCTATTCCATTCTTAATAACATTCTAACGAAACTGCTATATACGTTTTCTTACTAACTTCCGTCTAGAACCGCCTGATCACGCTCTGATACCAATTGTAGGTCCATTGTAAGGATCATTCTGGTCCTAATTTGGCAAACCTAAGGTAAACGTGCGGAATCCGTTTGCATAGGCGACATTGAATACAAGATTTTTATGTTTAATCACTGTCTCATTAATGTTAAACGTTACAATCCTGGAACACTTGGACAGAGTTTCACCGTCCAGTACACAAAATCTCTAAATCTTACAAATGAGAGCTCAACACACATATTTATAGTGTGACAAGTTCGCTCCAAAGGTGCCATGGTCAAGTTTGGGCGAACTTGATCATTTACCTTACAAGTTCGGGCGAACTTGTCTTATATCATACATAAAGTTAATTTTCCCTCTCAAACACAGACTTTGCATAATACGATGACATAGGCAACATACATATGCATCAACAGACTCCCCCTTGGATGTTGCTAGTCATCATTCTTCAATTGAATTCTGAGTCTTTAATATTTTCTTGATCTGTATTTCTTGAATAAGTTTAACTTCCATGATCGTTATATCTTCTACAATCCTTTTCTCTTTTCTTGAGCTTGTCTGATAAAACTTTAATCACCATGCTCCCCCTTGACTTTGAGCTTTCTGGTATCATCAATCAACGTTTTTATCTAGCTCCCCTTTAAAATCAACTTCATGCTTCAAAGTTTCTCAAACATTCAAATAAACATTTCAGATTCAAACTTTGAACTTTCTAAACACAAACATTTCAAATTTTAATCTTCTATCAGTTTTTAAACCCTCTCAGTTAATCAAGTCCAAATTAATGACCTTGAATATCTGATTCATATATCAAGTTCAACTTAATGATCTTGATTAAATGTTTTACACTAAATGTAATGACTTTTAAACTTTTCAGATCAATTTTCAAAAGTTTAGATTTTGTTCAGCAACTCTACATTTTGAAAATCAGCTTTTCATCATCAGTGGTCGAAACTAAAAGAAAATATAATCGTTTTGTTTTTATGAAATGAATATCAAACACTAAGTATGTACCAACATATTTACGAATATATTTTTGTTACGTTTGAGTTAAAGATCATATCAGTTTTTGAGACAAATCACAAGTACCATTGACCTTTTGAGACTTTAAGTTTTAAACAAATTTACCTAGATTGTCGATATGTTTGTCCTTTTAAACTTTGACACATTTCTCAATTGTTCCAAGATATCTTAGTTAGACTTATGAGACTTGACTTAACTGTGGTTCCCATCTCAGAATATACTCCCGTATCAAGATTCCCAGATTTCATCTTACAGGTGAGTATAATGTAACTGATATCTGTATCTGGGTAGTGCGAGGCCTTAAGAGCTCAGGTTAATACCATCGTATCGATAAAGAGATGAAGGCTCGACTTATAAGGTAGTGTTCAAAATGCAATTGTAGTATCTTTCAATATTTTCAATTGAATGCAGTTTTAGGGGATTTTTGCAAAAGCATTATAGAAGTTTTAGGCTATTGCTTATGCAAAATCAGAAGAACTTGTATAATACGCCAGATATACACCATCTATAAGATCTCGTATCTCAGAATCAGGCAATCTCTCAAAAAAATTTCGGAGTACTAAGTCCATCAATCTAAGAGATGTAAGACTTGCTTATACTTTTTAAACTTTACAAATCCTTAGCATACTGTGATAGTCCACTGATGTACTCATTTCCTTTCATCCACAAAACTCTTTTTGCCATTTTTCAATGTTTTTGTACTTTTTGCTTTTAATATGTTTTTGTATTTTCTGAAAATTTTTTCTCCCCCTAAATTCAAAAACATATTTTTGGAAGTTTTTAATAACATTGACCAACCGATGAGAATCACTTTAATTCGCCATCCATTACTTCTTCAAAATTTTCTTTTAAACCTCTCTCCCCCTCATGATGACAAAAACTTGACACTTTTATGTTAATAGAACATTTATATCCCTGAGTTTTATCTGTTCAACAGTAAGGATTCTGTGATAGTTTTCAAATTTTCTTCAAAAATTTGTAAAACTTTCAAGTAAACATTATTGAAACATGTTTTTCGAAAAATTGTCTTCAAAAATTTTCAAAAATTGTATGGTAAACGTTATTTGAGATTCAAATTTTTTATAAATGTCCTTTATATAAAACTTATTAACCCGGCCCTTCGTCTTCGATGTGTGCCACAGAACTCCATTCTCAGTGATTTTGCTTTTATTTCGGAAGTTCCTGCACAAAAATTCTAACAATTAGTTGAATAGTGACACCCAAGCATTTTTAGCCTTAGGCGTTATTTCTTCAACTTTAATTTTGACTTTCGTTTCACAATCAGATTCATTTTGAACTTTCTCAAGTTTCGGAAAGTCCTCTAAACTTTCAATTTTCACTGATTGTGTAAATTCTTTTTCTTTCACCAACCATGATTGATTTTTCGTTAAAGATTTCTTGAAATACAGTGTAGAAACTTTTTGTTCATTACTATTCGAGAATTCAGCAGTTTCAAAATTTGAAAACTTAGTAATAACTGGTTTCAACTTGTTTGTAGTTTCTGACATTGTTTTCAAACCTGAGTTGGTATTTTCAAATCTTTAGAATTTTTCTTATCAATATGAACAAGTTTAGGATTAATTTGTAAACATTTTCTAGCAATGTGTCCCTTTATCCCACATTTGTGACACAACCTGTTATCATATCGATCTTTTCTATCAAACCATACACTCAAATCGTAACACTGATTTGATGTGTGGTAACCATCTTTCCTGTTTCTTCTATAAACATGATTTAACATTGAAGCACGCGGTCCGACCTGCACCACTTTTTTTCAAATTTTTGTAAGTTTCGATTTTCAATTTGTTTTGAATTTTTATAATGATTGGATGATCGTACCGATGAGCTTTTATTTTTCTTTTGAAAATTTTTAGAACTTTTAGAACTTTGTTTTTCCTTTTGTTTTCGTTCTCCATTCTGCTTAGAAGGTTTTTGCGTTGAGCATTCACCTTTTTCAGTAGATTGTAGAACAGTTTCTTGAAAATTTTTCTTTTAGTTTTAAAAATATTTGATTTTTATCATTTTTAGCTCTTTCATCATCACTATCATCATCACAATTCTCAATTATGACTTTGTCATAATTTGTGACTTTATCACTTATTGGAATTTTTTTTATTGATCGATTTGGACATATCTGATCTAGTGTCAATGACTAGGTCATAAAACCTTTCAATTTCTTTTCTAAATCAACAACTTTATTTTTAGCACTCTCAACTTCATTTCAAGTTGGGTCATTTTCTCAAGATGAGAATTTATTGCATTTTGATTTTCAATACTAATATTTTCAAAGATAATTTTTCATTTTCTAAAGTTTTATTTTATTTTCAAATTCTTTTCATTTTCTTTTAATGTTTATTTTCTAATGTCAAACTTTCCAAATTTCAAAAGTTTAACATTAATAGATCTGGATTTTTCACACTTTGAGCACACAGATTCAGAACTTGAAGCTTCATTTGTTGATGTACTTGAATCTTTGGCTTCACATTTTTTCATCATTATACTCCTTTCGCTCTTCATCTGATCATTTGAACTTTGCGTTTTCAGCTTTCCTTGATCACTCACTAAACCTGCAGAAGATTGACAAACTTCAGAATTATTATTCTTCTTTATTTTAAAACTTTCATATTCTCAATTATAGGAACGTGATCCCAAATATCGCTAATAAATCTATAAAGATGATTAATGGTAAATCGCCATTTCTTTCTTGACTCTTTCACGAAATCATCCCATTCTGATGGTAATGCATTTTCTAATTTTGAAAACTTATCTTCAAGACTGATTTAACATCCGTCAGAATGATCTAAATAGCTATGCACGACTTTAAAACGTTTTATTAGCTGAAACACCGATTCATCCTTTTTGCATTTAAACATTTCAAGTCTTTCTTTCCAAATGATCAAACGTTGATTATGATTCAAATCAGAAGACAATCTTCCCAATCATTAATTTTTCAAAATTAATATTTCTCATTTCCGACGAAAAATTCAGTTTTCAAAAATTTTATGCAAAATTTGACTTTTTTATCGACAATTTTAACGTATCAGGTCGCTAAAAACGTTTAAAACTTTCGAAAACTATTTTTACTAGATTAGAGCTTTAAAGTCATCTCGTCAATACGAACTCAACGATGTATAATGTCCGAGACATTTTTCTGAATATTCCGAAAACTGTTTTTTTAGAAACCTTGGACAAGTTTCGGGCGAACTTGTCACAGCTTGTGAAATCAACTACTTAACAAGTTCGGGCGAACTTGTATAAACTTTTCAAAAAATTTCACTTTGAAACAAGTTCGAGCGAACTTGTGATGATTTTCAAGAAAATTTAGCCAAGTTCGGGCGAACTTAATGAAAATTCTTGAAAAACTAGTCTAGTTCGGGCGAACTTGATGAAAATTCAAAAAACTAGTCAAGTTGGGGCGAACTTGATGAAAATTCTTGAAAAACTTGTCAAGTTCGGGCGAACTTGATGAAAAATCACACAAAATGTGATAATTTCAGTCAAGTTCTGGCGAACTTGATCACAAGTTTGTTCAAAATGATGTTTTTAAACATGATTTTTTCAACTTTTCGATATAATCCTTTGTTTTAAGCTCTGATCTTTTCAAGGGTTTTACTATTATGGATTTTACGTATTATACTTGAAAATTAGTCCATTTTGTCCGTGTAATGTCCAAGAAAAGTTTAAAAATGAAAGAAATTAGTAGAAGATGTGAAGTTCTATGTCCAACGTCTTCAAATTAGGCCAATCCTGCTCTCATACCAATGTAGGTCCGTTGTACAGATCGTTCTGGTCCTAATTTGGCAAACCTAAGGTAAACGTGCGGAATCCGTTTGCATAGACGACATTGGATACAAGGTTTCTACTGTTTAATCACTGTTTCATTAATGTTCAAACGTTACAAATCCTGGAAACAGTTGGACAGAGCTTCACCGTCCAATACACAAAATCTCTGAATCTTACAAATGAGAGCTCAACACACATATTTATAGTGTGACAAGTTCGCTCCAAAGGTGCCATGGTCAAGTTCCGGCCAACTTGTCCTTCACAGGACAAGTTTGGGCGAACTTGATCATTTACCTTACAAGTTCGGGCAAACTTGTATTATATCATACATAAAGTTAACTTTTCACTCTTAAACACAGACTCTACGTAATACGATGACATAGGCAACATACATATGCATCAACAGGAAAGGCCAAGAAGCGTTACCGGAACCAACAGATTCTTGGGGCGCAGAGTTTTTGGTGCGTGGCGTTGACAAGATGTGCATTTTCGTTAGATTTCCACGGCATCCAAATGCCTGCTCGGCCAGTAGTATCCTACGTTCATTATTTTGGCTACAACCATGCGCGACCCATCATGTATGCCACACAACCCTTCATGAACTTCTCTGACCAAATATTGAGCATCCTGCTTGTAAACACAGCGTAGAAGAGGACCCATGTAAGATTTACAATACATAATTCCATCCGCCATCTCATAATTCAAAGCTTTATTTTGAATCTTTCGCGCTTCGGCCTTGTTCTCAGGAAGAGATCCATGTTGCAAAAATATTATGATCGGGGACATCTATGATGAACACCCCACTTCCACCATATTTACGTGTCTCAGTGGAACGGATGGAAATTTTCAATTCTTCAATCCGTACTTCTTTCACCAAGTTTTGAAAACTAGTTGCTGCTAATTTGCTTAAAGGATCAGCGTGCTTGTTTTTGCTTCGATTCACATGAATTACCTAGAACTGTTTGAACTGGCTGATCAAAGACTTCGCTTGATCCAGATATAGAGCCATAATGTCTCCTTTTGTCGCATGTACCAGTGATTTACCCCGCCACCAGCAAAGAATCGACATGTGCTGTTAAATTTGTTGCTCCCATTTTTATGGCAAGGCACATACTTGCCAAAAAGGCTTCGTACTCTGCTTCATTGTTTGTACTTTTAAAGTCCAAACGAATCGCATACATAAACTCTTGGTTATCAGGATTAACCAAACGAAGTCCTGCTCCTGCTCCATCACTGTTGGACGCACCATCCGTATGTAACATCCAAATTCTGTCATCAACAATAGGAGCTGGATTTTGAATTTCCTCGCATTCCTGAACTTTATTGATAGGTACCTCAGTTACAAAATCAGCTAACTTTTCCCTTTAATGGCAGGGCGCAACTTGTAGACGATATTGTGTCCTCCCAACTCGATCGCCCACTTTGCTAATCGACCCGAGAGTTTGGCTTTGATAATATTTGACCCAATGATAGTTTGTTAAAACAGTGATAACATGACCAGAAAAATATCTACGCAGCCTGCGCGAAGCATCAACTAGCGCAAGGACTAGCTTCTCCAGGATGGAATATCGGGTTTCTGGATCATTCAACATTTTACTAACATAGTAAATAGGATTCTGGACTCCATCTCGCTCAACTAATAGGACTGCGCCAACTGCTATCTCAGAGGCGGCGAGATAAAGAATCATAGGTTCTTTTTCCAGTGGAGCTGTAAGAGTTGGGAGTCGAATTAAACAATCTTTCATTTCTTGAAAAGCTTTCTCCGCTTCAGGAGTCCACTGGAACTTGTCTTTCTTAACACAGTTGCGCAATGTGCTAATAAAAGGATAGGATTTTGCAGCATGATTTGCGAAGAAATGATTGAGCACGCAAATCATCCTGCTAAACGCTGCATCTTTTTGATACTTGATGGTGATGGCATGTTTTGAATTGCTTCGACTTTCTCGGGGTTAACTTTAAAACCATCTTTTGTCACAATGAAACCCAGGAATTTGCCTTCTTCCATACCAAAAGAACATTTTCTCGGGTTCAGCTAAAGGTTGACCTTTCGTAAATCTTTGAATATTTGCCAACATTGTTTCTTCAGTATGGCTCATGATGACGAGGTTGTCAATATAAACTTCGACTGTGACTCTAGTGTCATCCCCGAAAACCGTGTCTATTAACTTCTGATAAGTAGCTCCCGCATTGTGGATGCCAAAAGGCATTTTAGTATAGCAAAAGAGACCTTTCTCTGTGCGGAAAGCCGTTTTATCCTCGTCTTATTTCTTCTTTCAAACTTGATGATAACCCTTGTAGCAATCAAGAAAACATTTCCAACGATAAGAAGCTAGCGAATCGACCTTCTTGTCAATTTCTGATAAAGAATAAAAATCTTTTGGGCAAGCTTTATTTAAATGTTTAAAATCAAACACATACGCCAACCACCATTATGCTTCTTAACAATGACCGGATTCGCCACCCATGTTTCATACCTTACTCCATGCAGGATTCCTGCTTCTAATAACTCAGCGACCTGTTCGTTCATAGCACTGTTTTTTCTGAGCCAAGGCTGCGCTTCTTCTGTACTACAGGTCCGTCGAAGGGAATACATTCAAACAATGTTTTGCAACATCACGTGGAACACCGGTCATATTGGCAGGTGACCAAGCGAAAATATCCATGTTTTGGAATAATAAATGTTTAAGCTTGGCACGAACTGCTGTGGATATTGCAGGTCCTAACAAAACTATTTGTTCAGGGTATTTTTGTTAAGTATCCATTTCTCTCGTTCATTTGGTGATGGTTTGGCAACTTTAGCTACTGGTTCTTCAACAGAAATGATTTCCTTACGTACGTACAACATGGCTACCCCTGTCTTGGTTGGAAAACCACATGCTGCATGTGGGGTGGAGGTGATCATGTTAAAGTCGCGTTGCGCGCGGGGCCTAATAGGACATCATGGCAAGAAGTCGCCGACATCACCATAAAATTTACATCGATGGTGCGCGAGTGTTTCCCATCCGAAAGGGTGACAGGTAAAGTAACTTGTCCGAGAGGAAAGACGACCTCATTGTAGAAACCAGTTAAAGGGAAGTCAACCGGCTCTAGGCGCGCCTTATCCTCTAGATCTAATTTTCTAAAGCATTGCTCATAAATGATATACATTGAGCTCCCAGGGTCAATAAACATGTAATCAGTTGGTAATGACCGAAAATACTTGTAATCACTACTGGCCTTTCTTCTTAAGGTCCGCCAGGAACAATAGGGAAAATAACTTGCTGCTCACGCCATGTATCATTGTGAAACCGCTGGTGACTGCGCTTACGCATTGTTTCCCCTTGAATCATGGAAACGTGCTTCATCTTTTCATTACTTGGACCCTCATCTCCGCGCGTGATTTAACAAACTTCTTTGTGCACATTCTGGAGTAAATGCGTGAGTTTACAACTTTTCAAAGCTTTTTCAATCTCCGTGCGCAAACCGATGCAATTATCAGTTGTGTGCCTTGTATCCTTGTGATAATCACAGAAGCGATTCAGGTCCTGACCCTTCTTATTTTTCATGGGTTGAGGTTGTTTGAACTGATACTTCTTTATGCTCAGAACCTCTGCCATAGACTTTGTTATAGGCGTCCATTGTCTTTCTCGATTCTCTTGCTTAATCTCCTTTTGACTTGTTATTTTATTAATGGTTGTGCGAGCATCCATTGGCGAATAAGGAGAATATGATCCCTGATTTAGTTCCTTCCAACCTTTTTGAATTTCCGACTGCCCTTACTCAGATCTTGAGGGCGATTCTGAGGTAAGGGCGGCTTGTTGGAATTTAGATTGCGCTCAGTTCGGACATAAACTTTAGCTCCCGCCATCAGTTTATCCAAACTCTTAGGCAAACCAACAGTGCCAGACAAACCTTAATCATTTCATCGTAGCTCACAACATATTTGAACTGTACGCGAATCAAATCTTCATGAACATCGCCAATCTCAAGGACCTCTTTGTTATAACGAGTAATGAAATCTTCTAAACTTTCATCATCTCTCCACTAGATGTTCATCACAGCTGAGGAGTCTTTGACATAACGTCGTTGCTGACTAAAATGTCTTAGAACTTATCCTTGAGATCATTCCAGGAAGTTAACTTACCAGTGGAAGATTATCGAACCAAAGGCGCGCAACCTAGTGAGGGTTTAAACAAATAAGTGACACCACATAGGCAACATCCATCCACCAATGAGTAGTACGCCAGTAAATAGGCGCAAGTGGTCGTCTGGATCAGTCATTCCATTAAACTCTCCCATATTTGATGGTAACTTTGCGCGCTCAAGCGGAGCCAGCGCAATTTCCTTCACAAACTTTGATTCTTCTGCAGCTTCAACTGGTCTATAAATCAAGTTGTAATCATGCTCAGCCTCTTGGATTATAAAACGCACGAACTTTTGGTTTATAATCAACATGATCCTTGGATAAACAGTTGAAAACACTTGCACTATCACCTTCTTCATAAGACTTGTCGTATTCGTCGTACTGAGTGTCCCGCTTTTGTGACAAGCGCGGGCCCAGACGAGAATGGACAGAAGCACGTTTCAGAGTTTGCTCTTCTTGACGTCTACCACCAGATGGTGTATAGTCGTACCTGGTTCTAGATCGTGAATACATTTCCGTTTCTTCAACAGATACATGCGACGGAGCATGTGCTCTGTTTGGTGAATCTTAACTCATAACTCGAGGTGTCGGCGAAGCACGCACATGAGCAGCAGGGATCTGGGCATGAAGTGATGGTGTACCAGTGTGTGTACAAAGCTGAGCGTAAATAGCATTCAATGCACTTTAGATTTTACATACCACGAGATCCGAATCTCACCAGGTGGTAGAATTTAAGCAACAAGCGGAGTTACTGGAATGTTCACATGACCTTGGTCATGATGAGCATCAGCTTCGCCAGAAAACTCTTATTCCACGTGCCCGTCGATATGAGCACCATGAGCAACATTTTGAATCTTAGATCGAGGACCTAGCGGATGAGATGAACCATCAGCCATGATACTGAAGATTCAGGTAAACAAACGAAAGATGAGAAGAAAAAAAGTAAACGGTGGGCACCAATGAAGAAACACCAGATCTACGCCGATCTGAATCGAACTAGATTGTGGTTGTGGTTTCTGCATAATAAGGTTTGCTCGCCGTATCAAGATCACTCGCGATAAACACTGCAAAATAGAACACCGTTAGACTCGCCAAGGGGAGAATGGGGGTTCTCTCCGTGACCACCCTCCGGTGAGGATACAATGTATCGAAAGATATTAAGTGAAGTAAGAGAGAGAGTATGTGAAAGTGAAAGTGAATGAGATTGCTGGTACTGAAGTCTCGTATTTATAGCCGGGTTTGGGTGCCAAAAAGCAAATAGTTAACAAAATCTTTTTACGCCGTTAGTTAGTTATCTTGCCATCCATGCACACGGAACGTATGCTGAACAACGGCTAGGGGAGTTCCACGTGGAAAGTGAACTTCTCTAGATTTATTTGCGAAATATGCCATCATCATGATTTTAGATGAGAGCTTCAGATCTTGACACGTCACACTCGGTTGTGACCGAATGAGTCCATGCACGATGAGCATTAAATGTTTCTAGAAGATTTCATAGCTGTGAGCCTCTTATCAAAAGCCACGTGTCCAGTTTGTTGTAACAAAAAAAGATTCCTTTTGTCTGCTTCTTACATTCCTGCGCGCGGGTGTATCTGAGAATTCTTAAGTGCTATTAAGTCTACTCTTACCCTTGCGCGAGCCCGTGCAAGGGTGTTACAAGATCATTAGCCTTCTTAGTATTCCGGCGTGGGTTGTCTAGAGAGAATTTTCTCAACGTTTATTGAGGTTACTTACGTGAGCCTGCGCAAGACTATATCCAAAATGTTTTTGGAAAGGAGCAAAGGTATGGTCCTCTGTGCTGGCACAGGGTTTTTGGGACCACACCCCTTCACCAACTACTTCCCTTTTTCGTAGTCTCGATTTCTACCCTGATCCTCGTGGTACCAGAATTGTGCAATCTTGTAATGGCTTATTCCTTTGTTGTAGCAAACAAGGGAGTATAGGTGCTCATAAGTATTATTTATTTAATCCTACCACTAAACAATTTGCAGTCATCCCGTGTCTCCCCTAAGGTTATGAAATCCGTAAAATAATATGTTTATGGGTTTGCCATTTCTAGAAGACTAATATATATTTATATATATATATATATATTGTGTGTGTGTGTTGTGTGTATTTTTCTTCATTAAAGTGTGGCTGAATTGGATCCTGAATGTTGCTCTTGTTAGTTTGTGTGTGTATGTTTTGCCAGTGGTAGTTATGTAGTGGTGGTTGTCGGTGGTGTGTGGCGCCGTGACGGTGACTGGAAGCCATGGTGGTGGCGGGAGTGGTGGCAGAGTCTATAGAGAGATGAGAGTGGGGTAGGGTAGGTAATGTGGATTATATAAGCATAACAATTAACATAAAATACACATAAAAATAGGAAATGACAGTAATCCCCTCACATACAACACATGTGAGGGCAGTTAACCAAGAAAATAAATAGTGTTAGTGGTAAAGGTTATAAGATGTAACAAATTATGAACATAAAGGTTGGGTTTTGTCGATTTCATAGTGAAAGGTAGGAAGTGCAGTTTGGGTATAACATAAAGGTTGATTTATGCGATTTAGTCTAAATACAATAAGGCGGTGGCTCATGGTCGGCATATTGGCCTTATTGCAGGAGTTGATGCTGCCTCCTGGGGGGAAGCAATATAGAAGCTTCCTGCTTTCAAGCCTGACTCACTTCCTGACTTTGTGAGTGCCTGAAGTGGATGGAGGTTTTGTCCTATCAGTATGTGGAAGCTTTCTCCCAGATGATTGATCACCCTGTTGCTGAGCTGGATCTTTGGAGCCACAAGGTCTTAACAAGGAGTTGTGGAAACAGTTGCTTTTTGTAGCTTCTTGTCACACCCCAACGGATGGCGAGCAACATCGGAGTGAGACGAAATACGAATTTTATTTATGATTCAAGTCTCGGATTTTACAACGATTACAACGAAAAGACGATTAAAAGAATACAAGATTTCTAAAAATAGCATTACAAGGCAAGCTTTCTAATTATGGAAGGTATGAAAAAGCAGGGCGTTACACTTCTGTTAAGCGAGCCTTGTTCAACACCAGCAATGAGGAAGGCGGAGATGCTGGTAATTCTACAAAGAAGTTGAAAGTTATTTAGGAGCCTGAACTAGTTTCCTCTATGTTTATTCCCAACGATGCTCCCCCGTTGTCCTTTGTGTCAGGTGAGCCGGCTACTCTTGTTGCTAGTGTGATGAGGGCCTTGATGATCCAGATGGCTTATACGATGATCTTCCCAGAACAAGATTGCTTTTGATGAAGGTGTTGCGGCTGGGGCTCAACTTAACTAACTTTTTTAATATCTTTTTTAATATCTTGTGTTTGTGGTTGTTTGTGCCCTTTAAGGGTTTTTTTAGTTTGTCTGAACCTTTATTATCTTAATGGAACGTGAGCTGCCCCCTTGGGGGTGAATAGTTTCCTTTTGTGTTTTATACTTGTGCATTTAAGCTGTTTTTCTCTTTATCTATTTGTTATATCTTGTTGGATTGTAAAACTTGTGTTGGCATTTAATGTGAGAAGCTAATGTCTTAGCTCCCCTCTGGCTATTTGTATTTATCTTTTATAACGTTTTTTTCTATCAAATTGAGGCTAAGTGCTGCAGTCAATTGGCTTTAATTCTTTAGAAAAGAACCTATGCAATTTGTTGTTGTCCTATCTCTTTTCTAGTCCACGTTTTTCTTTGTTGTCGTGGTATATTGTACATAGTCTAATTTCTATAAGATTCTAGCATATGAAGCGAAATTGGTGTGAGGTGCTTACCCTCTTTCATGGAGTTGTTTTATTTTTCTTTGAGTCCATGGAGTTGTATTGTTTTAGGAACTCACCCTTTATACAGGAAGGTATATTGCCTTATTTCCTGCTGAGCGATATGGCCTAGGAGCTCATCCCTTTTTCATGGGTATATATTGCGTCGGATCCCATGGAGCTTTATTTAGAGGAGCTTACCCTTAGGATAGAACAATAATATGGATATAACAAAAGTTGTTATTCTTGTTTACATTAAACGGGTATAGCCAAGCACAAGTTTGTTTCAACATTACATTAGTCATTTAGACTACGAATTTTTTCATATGTGTCCCATTCCAATGTCTCGAAACTTCCTGCCATCGGGCGTTTCAAGTTTGTAGGAACCTCCCTTGTGTGCTTCACTGATGATGTATAGCTCTTCCCACTTTGGGCCATTTTTCCAAGTTTAGCACTAAATCACCAAGTTTAAAAGTTTCTTAGCACTAAATCACCAAGTTTAAAAGTTTCTTTCTTGCTCCTTGTGTTATAGTAAGCTTCCATTTTTTGCATGTACCTTGTTTTTCGGATTAAGGCAGCTTCCCTGGCTTCTTCTAGTAGATAAAGGTTTAAGAGTATTTCTGATCTGTTGGAGGTGTTATCTTTTCTTGCACTCCTTAGTGTTTTCACTTCATTCTCTACCGGAACCACAGCTTCTGAGCCGTATACAAGGCTGTATGGGATTTCTGGTGGCTTGTTTTTTCTAATGTGTATATGGCCCACAACACACTGGGGAGCTCCTCGACCCACTGTCTTCCATACCTTCCCAGCCTTGTTTTCAACCCTTCCACTATGCTACGATCTATCTGCTCCACTTGTCCATTTGATTGATGGTAACAAACGGAGCTGAAAACTTGCTTAATCTGGAGTTCTTGACACCAAGTGCTAAAGGGTTTTCCGTGAATTATCTTCCATGTAGGTTCCAATCTCCCCCGGCAGCCTAAACCTGCACACTATCTATTCCCAGATGAAGTTAATTACATTTTCCCCGTGATTCTTGCCAATGGCTTGACTTTTGGCCATTTTATGAAATAATCTACTGCCACCAATAGGAACTAGACCTGGCCGACTGCTGTGGGAAGGGACCCACTATATCATCCCCCACTTGTAAAACGGCCAGACAACTTCGGACTTATGTATGATTTCAGTTGTATCATTGTGCATCATGGGCTAGTAGTAGGCCATATTCATTAGCTTAGCCACAATTATTCTTACCCTACATGTGATTCCCAAATGCTCTTATGCACTTCTTAGATCAATTAGTTACTTTAGTTTGGACCTACACGGCGTAGTTGTTAGGATCTAAGTTTGAACAATTGTGATTTTTGTTTCAAGAATGGAAATATGAATGTAAAATGAGTTATAATGCAGCGGAATGAATGGAAAACTTTTATCACAATTGATGGTCGTTTGTTTTCATCATCATGCTTTGAACTAATTGTAGTATTTGCATGCGAATAACAAACTCCCCGTTAGCCCAATGATAATCGTTTGAAAGTACAGAAATGCAAAGAAGATAGACTGATAAATGATCTTTTGATAGATGATGAACACTGTTACATCGATTACCTATTGATACTAACATTCTAACCTCTGAGCATCTTTGATGACGTCAGGGTTGAAAGTGAAATTAAACAAACAAAATAACTAACCTAACCACTGATGGCTAAACACTGATAGTCAGAGCACTGTTACATTGATTACTAAACTAATAAAACATAATTTTGTTAAACATCCACTGCTCTTTATCTTCTCGCAGACCTTTGGCATTTTGTCGTTTTATAGCAGCAGATGATGAAGGGCAGCAAATCTTTGGAAGGCAGAGTTTAACCGACCAACAGTTGTAAACTCTGATAGTGGAACCAAAACGCTGATAGTGTATTTGGTTGCGTATCATCTGTTCCTTTGCAAAGGGTTCAATCCCAACAATCTCCCCTGGAACAGACAATGCCAAAACACATTTATTTTTGGTCTTTATTCCTCAATAGGAGTTCTCTAATATGCCCTTTGAACTGTAATTCAAAATTGAGTGACTCCACATCATCCTCATCCTTTTCAAGCTACAGCTTCAAAAGATCTTGAAGGTCTTCTGCATTTAACCCATATGCATCCTCCTTGCTTATCTTGGCAGCTTCACCATTTGACTTGAGCAATGTCAATTCATGGGAGTTTTTATCAACTGTTCATTTTAGAATTTTTAGGTCAATAGTTTTCTAGGATGGCTCATTGTTGAGGGTGGTGGTTGTAGTTGATGAGCAATCTTGGATAATGTTTCTCTAAACACATTGCTTGCATTATCATAGTGGAAATGGATCTGGTCCATGATTCCTTGTTTAATGAGGTCATGCTCATACCTTCTTACATCTTCTTTGGACATCTCTCTCTCCCTTTTTCTTTGGTTTAAGGCCAGGATGGATTGAGCATATGTTTCAGATGGTTTTGTAGAAGGTTGGGTCTGATGAGCTGTATCCTCTGATGCATATACAAGCTTCTTTGGCAGTGTTGGATAAGTTTTTCTTCTTTGTTCAAGCCTTTTATATGTGTCAATCACCTTGACCTCTGACCACCTCATGATTTGGTTCTTTGGCCCATAGTTGGCAGCAATCAACTCTTCCTTCATTCTTCTTAACTTCAAAGTCTTTTCAGGCACATTTTTCTTGTATTTGTTCCAATCTGGAGGAGTGGGCTTTTTGAGAGGATCTTTCAACATCTCTTGCATTCTTTGCAACTCTTCTTCCAACTCACTCACAGTCTATTCTTTAAACTGTGCCCTTGTAGCCTTGTATTGCTTATGATTCATGATGTGATCAATATAATCATTTTTAAGGCTTTTATCTTCTCTCTCTGACAGCTATTTGCTTAAGTCTCTTGTAAAATCTTCTAGCTTTCTGACTTTGCTCAGCTGGTACTGTAAGTCTTTTTGTATTGCTCTATCAGATTTTCCCTGGGTATCCCTTTTTGTGATATCCTCTGCTTGTTTGGACTTAAGCTTCAAGTATTCATCCAAATTTTTTGGTTTAGGATATCCTCCCTAAGATAGAAATTCCCTTATATCTGGATCTTCTTCTGAAAAGAAGATTTGATATCTTCTCTGACAGCAGGTAAGTCTAGTGGGAATTTCTTAGCGAGAGGCAATATGGTAATCTGAGAAGAAGGAGGCTTAACCGCTATTGTGGTGGTCAGTGGTTGTGATGAAAAAGGTGGTGGAGAAGGGATGATCTTGTCATCAAGTACTATATTTGTGATTCTCCTTCTCTTGAAGCTGATGTTGGGTGTTGTGGTTGAGGGATTCTTGTGGGTGTTGGTAGAGATTGGGTGGAGGATGGAAAAATGATCATGGCAGTGGATGAGTTAACATTTGTTATAACCTCTGCTGTGACAACAGATGTTGTAACATCTGTTGGTGTGATAATATGTTTAGATTTTGTAGGAGGAGGTGTAATGGATTTTGAGGGAGCAGAGGTTGTGGTTGGATTAGCAACTGGCTTAGACTTAGAAGTTATTGATGCTGGTTGCCTTGTTTTTCTCACATGCATCTTATTTGTTGAAGTACCAACCTCTTCTTTTGCTTTTTGCAGAGCTATCTTTTGCTCAACCAAAGCTCTCTTCTCATCCCTTACCCTTTTCCTTGTTTCTCTCCTTTTCCCTCGCCAAGATGTTTTCTTTTCATCTACCTTCTTTGAACCATCAGGCTTTGGGATAACCACTGTTGGCCTTGAAATATTGTCTGTCTTAAGTACCGGCCCTTCTTCTTTCTTGTAAAATTTCTCCCCCTTTTTGGCATCATCTTTGTCAACTAAAATGATAGTGGGAGGAGTAGTGCTAGTGGTGTAGAGAAGATGAGCCGTGATTGCCTTGATCTCTACAGATGTATCCATGTATCGTGCATCAACCATGTTTCTAATTTCTTGCATGTGATGTTTATGTTGAAGATCAACATAGTGTTGTTGTTGTTGAAACAAAGGGTTTAAGGCGTGTTGCAGCTCAGCAATGGATAGGACAGAGGATTGGCTCTTTGTAGCTAACATCTGCTGCAGCAAACTTTTGAGTTCATTCACAGAAGATTCAATGTTTGTGACTCTCTCCGTCAAATCCTTGTATTTTAGATCATCACCTAACTTAATAGGATCATCTGAACTTCTACCAGATGTGGTAGTTACATCTACATCATCATGAAAAGAGGTTTCAACCCTTGTTTCAAACATAGATGCCCCTTTGTCTTGGTCCCGGGGACTTCCCACATGAACAGAGGTTACCTTAGTAGCCTCAACAGTGGTTGCCTTCATCGGAGTCTTAGGGATGTAACCACTCTCCAACTGTAAACCTGGGAGTTTAGCAATTGTAGTGGCTGCTCTAGATGAACTATCACCAAAGGTTACATGTAACCCAAGGGATGTATCCTCTTCAGTTGCTGATGTGCTAGCAAAGAATAAAGAATCAGACCTAGTCACATTCTGAAGTATATTCTCAGTAATAGGTTTGTGAGAAGAACTGGTTAATGTCTGTTCTAATTCAATTGCATTCAGCAAAGGCACTATGGCAGGTGGTAGTGTTGTTATTGGTGAAAGGTGTGGTGCAGAAAGAGACATTGCCTTGGGAGAGGGGCTGTGAAAGATAGAACCAAGTGATCCTAGAGCTTCATAGTTAGGTGTCCCTGTGTTTACAACCTTTTCCTTTTGTGAGGAAGAAGGAGGAGTTTCAAAGCCGGTTTGAGATTCAAACATTTGCTGTGAAGAAGTAGCAGCAGTGTTTTCTTGTGATTTTTGTGAAAGTTTCATGAGTTAGGCCGCCTGGTTTTGTAACAGCGCCTTGTTTAACATCATCATCAGGTAACTGACTATGTAAATAAACACTCAAGAATCATGGATGTTTCAGAAAAACTTTTTCTTTTGTAATATTATTAAAATTTGCCACAAGATCATTGAACAATATCTGGGAAAAATTAAAATCTGATCCAGTTAAAATAGCATAGCCCAGATACTGGATGTTCAATGGAATTTCATTAAAAGTTGTGGTCTTTGCTGAGAGACAAGTTAAAAGTGTGTGGAAGATAAATCTAATTTCAGCAGGAAAATTGGGTTTGAAGATTGTCATACCTTTAAGTTGCCCAATATAACCTCTTTCTAAAAATTCGGCATGCATTTCGTTGATAGGAAACAACACATGATATGCCATATCATTCAATTCGAACACTTGTGAGATCGATTGAGGGCTGATCCGCATCAGTGTTTTGCCCACTCTGGATAAGATAACATAAGGAATCTCTTTTTAAGAGTGAACCTCTGCGTTTGACCAAAATTTCCGTTGTGCTTCTTGATAAATTGGGGCTTTGACGGTCAACATATGCTTGAATTTCGATTCTTTGAAGATGTTAATCATCGGATGATACCTGTGTTAGAATCGATTGCTTCAAAGATTGCTGTGTAGTTATGAGGAGTTTTGATAATGAGGGTGAATGGTGGTGATTCTGGTTCTGGTTTGGATTCTGCTTTGGATTGGTTTTGGATTGTTTTGGATTGGTTTTGGGTGCCATGATTGAGATAAAACCATTTTGAGAATTTTTAAATTTGACACGGTAAAGTGGAACCTCTGTTATGGATAGAACAGGGTTTTATAGGGGATTTTTAAAAAGTGACGATGACATGTCATCTGATGAAATTGACTGACGAGTAACGTCTGACCACGTGTATCCTCTGTTTGAAAATGGAAGACAGTTGTTTGGAAAACACTGTTTGAGAGTATGGGCAGTGGATTGTGAACAGTGTTTTGACACTATCAGAGGAAACACTTTTAACAGTGATAAACTTTTGTAAACGAACAGTGTTTTAATGCGATCAGTGGTTTGAGTAGACTTTAAGGATTTATTGAAAAATTTAATTTTAAACTATTTTTAAGGATGGATTTTTGATTTTCCGAAAACATTTCATGGATCACCAGAAAACTGTTTTTAATCCATGTTTAGCATTCCAATCCTAAAGATCAAGCTTTCAAAGGTAGATGTATCCAAACCTTTTGTTGAACATCTGCCAACTGATCCTTAGTATGGACATGTAGTAAAGAAATCAAACCTTTTTTCATAGCAATCTCTCACAAAATGATGTCTGATGTCAATGTGTTTGGTGGTAGAATGAAACACATGATTTTTGATGATGTTTTCAGCTGCTTGACTATCAATCTTGAGTGGAGTCTTATAGCAGTTACACCAAAACCAAAAGTTGATTTTGAAGCTACAAGAGTTGAGCAGTGCAACTTGCAGCATTTGTATTCAGCTTCAGCAGTGGGTGTAGAAACTGCAACTTGCTTTTTGGTTTGCCAAGACACTAGGCAACTCCTAGGAATTGGACTCCTCCTGATGTGGACTTCCTTGTGGTTATACAACAAGCAAAATCACTGTCTGAGTAACCTGAAAGCTCAATGTTTCCATTAGCTGGATACCAGATACCAAGTGTGGGAGCACCTTTTATGTATCTAATATCCTTTTAACAGCAATAAGATCAGACTTTCTAGGTGCTGACTGGGATCTGGCACAAACACATGTTCAAACATGATGTCTGGCCTAGAAGCAGTTAGGTACAACAAAGAATCAATCATACTTCTATAAATAGTTTGATCAACCAAGTCATCTTTATCAAGAAGGGTGACCAGCTTTGAGGTTTCCATGGGTGTGCTATAAGGTTTACAATCATTCATATCAAATTTGTTAAGCAGTTCTTTCATATACTTATTTTGATGAATGAAAGTCCCAGTGTGCTTTTGTTTAACTTGTAAACCAAGAAAACATTGTAACTCATCCATTGCACTCATTTCAAACTGTGGTGGAATGAGTTTTGTAAACTCTTCACACATGGAAGTGCATGTGGATCAAAAAATGATGTCACCCATATAAATGGACAAGCACCAAACCTTTTCCTTCCATTTTAAAAACAAGGTTTTATCAATTTTACCTCTTGAAAAACCTATGGATAAGAGAAAAGTGGATAGAGTTTCATACTAGGCTCTTGGTGCTTGTTTAAGACCAACAGTGCTTTGTTTAACCTGTAAACATGATCAAGATGAAATGCATCTTCAAATCCAGGAGGTTGACACACATACACTTCTTCCTTGATCTTTCCATAGAGGAATGCACTTTTGATGTCCATTTGAAACAATTATGTGTGTTGCAGCAAAAGCTAAGAACAGTCTAATGGACTGACATAGTCAATACCTTCTTCCTGTTGTAGCCAATACCTTGCTATAGGAGCAAAGGTTTCATCATATCAATACCTTCTTCCTGTCTGTATCCTTGAACCACGAGCCTTGCTTTGTTCTTGACAACAATACCCCTTTCATCTATTTTATTCTTGAAGACCCATTTTGTGCCAATTGGACTGACATCCTTTGGCAGTGGTACAAGTTCCCAAACTCGTTGTCTTTTAAACTGAAGGAGCTCCTCTTGCATAGCTTCTACCCAACTATTGTCTTTTAGTGCCTCTTGGTACTTGACAGGTTGTGTGAGTGATAGAAAACCAGCAAAAAGACAAAATGCTTTGGGATTGGCTTCTTGTGAGCACTCCCCCATTTATGTTGCCAATAACTTGATCCAATGGATGGCTTTTGAGGAAAATCAAATCACCTTGATATGAAACAATGCATTCTGATGGTAAACCTCTGACAAGACATTTTTTAGAGAATGTGGTGATTGTTTTCAGATTTGTGTGCCCAAGTCTCTGTGCCATAACTCTATCTCCTTGCTGGAAGCAACTAAGAACAGGCATCTATAAGATATAGAGTTATCTTTCAACATATCAACCACATACACATTGCCACTCCTATATGCAACAAGCTGTGCTTTGCTCTCAAGAATGATTTGATCAATCTTTTTAACAACCTCTGGTCCTACAATTTGGCATGTTTTCTTTGTAAAGAAGGATCCATACCCTTTGACACTCATTTAAGAGACACTCAGAAGATTAAATTTTAGATTGTCAATTAAATTTACTTTTTCAAATTTGAGATTCCCAGCCTGAACACACCCTGACCCCAGCACCTTCCCCTTTGAATTGTTACCAAAGGATATATCATCCCTCCATAAGCCAAGAAATATTTGAGAAGGGCTCTACATCCTGTCATGTGCCTGGAGCTCCACTATCTACATACGATAAACTTTCAAGGAAAGTAGAATTAGTTTAGATGATATTACAAAGCCATAATAGCTTTGGATGGGGTCACAGAGTGTCCACTCTCAAATCCAGGAACATGGTCAGTGGTTTGAGTTTTGCTTTGTATCCACTGTTGTGAACCATTTCCTGTCAGATGTTGGTAACCATGAGGATATGTATTCAATTTGGGCTTTGAAGGTTTTTTGTAACCTTCATTAACTCATTGGAACCTTTTGATAAACTGGTTGTCCATGTCCTCTCGGATACCTGTTGGTAGGTGGAGCATCTGTCACTTGTACCTCTTTGAGGAACAGAGGTTTTGTTCAATACTTTTGTGACAGATGTTTCATTAAGTTCTAAGGTCTGCTTAAATTTTTTTAGCAGCGCTTGAACTTTCTCTCTCAAGTGCTTTTGCCTTGATCTCTTTTAGCTTTTGATCATAGGTTTGAAGATAGACACACTCATGAGTTAAGTGATTTGTTTTACCACAGACAAAGAATTTTGAATCATTTGGGATCACATGTGTTCTGTGTATGTCATATGCTTTTAAAAGAAAACAGTTTTCTGTTACATGGTTTCTTTTGTTGCAAAATTCATAAAACAGATGTTTGACCTTTTCCCTTTTCTATCTATCTGATTTCTTCTCAGCAGATGTTGTAACCTTTGCTGGAAGGTCCTTAATGGGAATGATTCTAGCCTTTGGTGCCTTGACACCTTCAATGGTTGAGAAGTCCATAGGCTTGAAATTTTCTAAGATATCACATTCATCTGATCATGTGGTTTGAATTGGTATTTCTCAATTTCCTTAAAAGTTGAGGACCCTTCATGTTTTCCAGAAAGATTTTGTTACCACTTTTATCAGTGATTTTTACCTCATTTCCAGCCAAATTTTTAGGAACCACTTCTACCTTTTCAGAATCAGTTTTTCTAACATTTTCAGTGGCTTGTGCTTCATTTTCTAAACCAATGCCAAATTTTTTGTTACTCTTGATATGTTTGTCTAGCATAATTTCAAAACCTTTGGAAGACTCCACACATTTTTCACATGTGATATGGGTAGTTTCTAACTCCTTTTTGAAAACTTGGTATATGTCTACCATAGTTTGGAGTTGGTCCTTGGTTATGATAGCTTCATGCTTTAGGCTACTTATCTCAGAATCTTTTGTAATCAATTTTGTTTATTAACTCTTTGATAAGTTTTTCAAAATTGAGTTCATCTTCTAAGATTTTGTTCCTAAGGTTTTCATTCACCTGTTTAATGTTAGCAAAAACTATTATACATTTTTCTGAACAGAGATCCTTAAGGATCTGAGGTGATACCTTGGAAGCAGCCATAAGAGCACAATCACAGTCTTCTTCACACACCTTTGTATCCGATGGATCAGATAGAGAGGTCTTTTCTTCATCAACAGTGTTTTGTGAAACCACTGGTGTAACCACTGCTTCATCACAACTTTGAACCTCATCAGATTTTGACACTTGTTCCTTAGACTCATCACCTTCAACTATAGTCTCTAAGGCCATTAAAAAAATATTTTCATTTTCAAAATCATTTTAGCCATTAGAGCAAAGTTTTCATCTATTAATCCTCAGGCAAACTACTTCAGTCAACAAAGCCTTGTGTAAAGAAGCTTTGTTGGTTAACCTCTGTCGGAGCAGTGGTTTGAGTAGTTTGAGTGACATGTGGAACTTCTTGCACATGCACTTGAGGTGGTGCTTGGACATACCGAATATGTGGAGCAGGTGTATGGATATAATGGACGTGAACTGTAGTAGCAGGATGTGCAAAGTGTGTAGTGTTTTGCATCTGTGGTGCAGGGGTATAATGGGAATGATGAGCAGTGCTTTGAGGTCTAGGGCCTGGGTGAGTCACAATTGGACCTGCAGTTTGAGATCTGCATTCCCTGGCAATGTGTCCTAACATATTGCACTTATAGCATTTAATTTTTGATTTATCCAATCCCACTTTTAACCCCCCATGCAATCAAGGAAACTTCCTACCAGTCCTTTGGTAAAATTTACTTGCTCTGACACTCAAAAGTGCCAGCTGATGTAAAATATCCATTTCTTCCAAATCAATGGGTTAAAAATGTTGTAAATCATTCATCTTAAAAGACATATTGTCAGAGTTTTGGCCCCCCATTTGCAGCAAAAGCAAAATTGAGAGTGTGAGGATCAGAGGTGAAATTGTTTCCAGAAGTTATGTCAATATAATGGTCATAACCCTGATCCTTTCCACTGCCAGAACCCTCTTCAGGACTATAAAGAGCAGTGTTACCCAAGGTATAGTCGTCAGTTACTTTCCCTCACTCTTGCAACTTCATTTTCTCGTTCAGTTCTCTCTCATATGTTAGGAGTCGACCATGAAGTTGTGTTAGGGTCATTTCTTTAAACCCAACAAATGTTCGGGTAACGTAAGCTACGGTCTCCCATTTTTCTGGTAATGATCTTAAGAAACGACTATTGACAGTTGAACTAGGATATTCCATGTTAACCAGTTTCAATTCACAAATGAGACAGCTAAAACGTTCAAACTGTTGTGTTAACGACTCTCCTTTTACGTGACAAAACGTTTCATACTATTGATTTAGAACTTCTCTATTGTTTTCTATCACTTCCTCAGTCCCCCCGAATTGCTCTTTAGTGCATCCCACAACTCTTTTGCACTATTATAGTGGAGCAGTCCAGCATAGATTTCGTTGGGCAGCGTAGAAGCAACAATGCTAAATGCTTTTGCATCCAACTCTATTTTCTGGAAATCCTGCTTAGAGTAGTTTTCAGGATTTTTAAACACTTGAGTATTGGGATCCTCTGTGCTTGGAAGCAATGGAATATGTGGTCCAAACACAACGGATCGCCAACAACCGGTGTTTTTGTTGAGCTAAAATGTGACCCATCTGACTTTTCCATATGAAATATTCATTTCGTTTCAACATCGGTGGTTTGAACATAGATCCAATGTTGGAGTCTGATGTGTTTTGAGACATTTCTGATTGATTTGCAACTATTTGTGTTTTAAAAACTTTAAACGTAATAAAACTCTGTTTATCAACAAAAACTAACAAACGAATTAGCAGGGAGAGCTGATCTTTCAAATCAAATTGAATTTAATCAAATTTTGATTGACCAAGCTCTGATACCAATTGTTAGGATCTAAGTTTGAACCAATTGTGATTTTTGTTTCAAGAATGGAAATATGAATGTAAAATGAGTTTTAATGCAGCGAAATAAGTGGAAAACTTTTATCACAATTGATGGTCGTTTGTTTTCATCATCATGCTTTGCACTACTTGTAGTATTTGCATGTTAATTACATACTCCCCTTAGCCCAATGATAATCGTTTGAAAGTACAGAAATGCAAAGAAGATAGACTGATAAATGATCTTCTGATAGATGATGAACATTGTTACACAGATCACCTATTTATACTAACCTTCTAACGTCTGAGCATCTTTGATGATGTTAGGGTTGAAAGTGACATTAAACAAACAAGATAACTAACCTAACCACTGATGGCTAAACGTTGATAGTGCAGAGCACTATTACATTGATTATTAAACTAATAAAACACAAACTCTGTTAAACATCCATTGCTCTTTATCTTCTGGCAGACCTTTGGCATTTTGTCGTTTTGTAGTAGCAGATGATGAAGGGTAGTAGATCTTTGGAAGAAAAAGTTTAGCCGATCAGTGGTTGTAAACTCTAATAATGGAACCAAAACGCTGATAGTGTATTTGGCTCTGTATCATCGTTCCTTTGCAAAGGGTTCAATCCCGACAGTAGTAATGAGAGAGATAACCTTTCTTGTAGAGCTTTCCTTCTTCAAGGACGTATTGTTTGGCCTTTTCCCTTATCTTGGCAGCTTACCTACTTGGGGGGGGGGGGGGGAGTTTTCCTTCTTCCAAGAACTTTTGGATAGTGTCATCCATGTATCCTCTTTTTCTAATATCACAATGTTGGATCTCGGCTTCTTCGATGGATCTTGCCTTGAGTACTTCAATAAGCACCTTCTTTGTAAGGTGTGCAAATGTTAAGGAAGCTAGCTTACTCAAAGCGTTGGCTTGCTTTTTCTTCATTCTTGATACTTGACTTAGTGAGCAAGACTCGAAGTTATCCATGAGTTCTTCACTTTTTCCTATTACTTTATCATTGATGGTTCTCTTGCTAGGTGTGTTATCCCCACTTGACTTGCTACCAATCTTGAATCAGTGAAGGCATGTAGCTCCCTTACCTTTATTGTTTGAAAAGGGTTCAATCCCAATAGTAGTAATGAGAGAGATAACCTTTCTTGTAGAGCTTTCCTTCTTCAAGGACGTATTGTTTGGCCTTTTCCCTTATCTTGGCAGCTTACCTACTTGGGGGGGGGGGGAGTTTTCCTTCTTCCAAGAACTTTTGGATAGTGTCATCCATGTATCCTCTTTTTCTAATATCACAATGTTGGATCTCGGCTTCTTCGATGGATCTTGCCTTGAGTACTTCAATAAGCACCTTCTTTGTAAGGTGTGCAAATGTTAAGGAAGCTAGCTTACTCAAAGCGTTGGCTTGCTTTTTCTTCATTCTTGATACTTGACTTAGTGAGCAAGACTCGAAGTTATCCATGAGTTCTTCACTTTTTCCTATTACTTTATCATTGATGGTTCTCTTGCTAGGTGTGTTATCCCCACTTGACTTGCTACCAATCTTGAATCAGTGAAGGCATGTAGCTCCCTTACCTTTATTGTTTGAAAAGGGTTCAATCCCAATAGTAGTAATGAGAGAGATAACCTTTCTTGTAGAGCTTTCCTTCTTCAAGGACGTATTGTTTGGCCTTTTCCCTTATCTTGGCAGCTTACCTACTTGGGGGGGGGGGGGGGGGGGAGTTTTCCTTCTTCCAAGAACTTTTGGATAGTGTCATCCATGTATCCTCTTTTTCTAATATCACAATGTTGGATCTCGGCTTCTTCGATGGATCTTGCCTTGAGTACTTCAATAAGCACCTTCTTTGTAAGGTGTGCAAATGTTAAGGAAGCTAGCTTACTCAAAGCGTTGGCTTGCTTTTTCTTCATTCTTGATACTTGACTTAGTGAGCAAGACTCGAAGTTATCCATGAGTTCTTCACTTTTTCCTATTACTTTATCATTGATGGTTCTCTTGCTAGGTGTGTTATCCCCACTTGACTTGCTACCAATCTTGAATTAGTGAAGGCATGTAGCTCCCTTACCTTTATTGTTTTGGCTAATCGCAATCCAGCCAACAATGCTTCATATTCAGCTTTGTTATTTGTGCGGGGAAACTGAAGATGAAGAGCATAAGTATATTCGGTTCCATGGGGGGTCTGTAATGAGAAGACCTACCCAGGAACCTTCTATACTAGAAACTCCCTCTGAGAATAACTTCCACTTTCCTGGTATTATCGTTTGGCACCCTTACTCCTCTATCTCATTCACCTCCTTGACCGTTGGCATTTCTGCCAGAAAATCTGCTAGCACTTGCCCCTTGTCAACTCTCCTTGGTACATATTCAATATTGTGCTCCCCCAGTCCCACAACCCCTTAGCCAACCTTCCCAAATCCTCAGGCTTTTCTAGGATGGTTCTTAGTGGCTGATCGGTTATGACTTGGATGAGGTGGGCTTGGAAGTATCTTCTTAGCCTTTTTGCTGTTTGTACCAACGCTAGTACCAGCTTCTCGATTGAGGAGTAGTTAATTTCAGATGCCTTTAGTGCTTTGCTCATGAAGTACACCAGCAGGGTCGGTCCTGAGGGCGTGCGGGGTGGGCCAAAGGGCTCGTAATTTTTTAAATTTACCTATATGTATTTATAATAAGTATATACATAATATACAGTTTAATTTTAATAAGGAAACCAAGGGTGTTACAGTGGTTGGTAGCTTTCTTTCAAAGTTGCAATTGCAATAGATAATTACGGCTGGTTTGATCCTCTTTCACACCTTTTCTTTCCTTTTTCTTTCAATTTTTTTCTTTGCTTGGAATTCTTTTTAAATTAAATTACATTGCTGATGCCAAAACCAATAGCTTGATACCATGGAATGCTTTTATAGTTTTCATTATATGGCTTTTGTTTCATGATATCATTTTATTAGTCGCTTTATTATCGCTTCTATTCAATAGATTGTTTAATTTACATTGTAGAGAGGTATTTTATACAATACGTGTGGGATTTGTTTGTTTATTATTATGAATTTCTTATTCTTTTATGAACTTTCATAAAACAAACTTAAAAGAAATATTCATGGCTAAAAAAATGTCTAGCTTACCACTAGTATGTTTGTTTGGACATTATGAATAAATTGTGATAATAATGATTAACTTTTGTTTTTGTTTTCTTTTTGTGTTGCTATATCGAGTTCCAATATCACAACAATAATGTAATCAGCCGAGCCGACAACAACTTGATTCCCCCATGTAACGAACCCGAGGCAGTGCGTGAATACGTGGTTCAAAGTTTTTACGTCGTATTATGGGTTTTTAGTTTTTATATATGTGATTGACTAATTGATGAGTTTATATTATATGGCAATTGGTGGGTAGGGCTTGGTTTTTTTATCTCGCTCAGGGCCACAAAATATTCTAACATTTTCGGAGACGGCCCTGTACACCGGTATCTGCTCCTTTCCTCTTTCTACCAAAAGTACGGAGCTTATGGCTTTTTTCCCTGTGAACAAATATTTAAGGAGCTGTCAGCATATATGACCATGGGCATAGGGCTCGTGGTTTTAAAGTGAATGAGATATATATAGTCTTTGAACCTGCTGACAGGTAGACCGTGATTGTTTCTTCTTTCTTGGGTGCTGCCATGGTAGGCAGGGAAGCTATGAGCTCCTTGAGTGCTCTGAAAGCCGCTTCTACCTCCTCCGTCCACTTAAAGTCTTTTTTATCAGCACAATCTTTCAATGTTTTGAAGAATGGCAACGATCTTTCTGCTGACTTAGGGAGGAAGCGTTTAAGAGTTGATATCTTTGCGTTGAGGCTTTCAACCGTTCTTGGTTTTCGGGATTTCATTTCAATAACGGCTCGAACCTTGTCTAGATTGGCCTTAATACTCTGCTTCCCCACGAAGTGACCGAGGAATTGGCCTTCCTCAAACTCAAAAGAGCATTTGTTTAGGTTTAACTTCATGTTGAATTCTTTGAGGTTGTAGAATGTTTCTTTGATGTCTTGGAGCATGTCCTCTTTCGTGTGAATTCTTATTACAAGGTCTAAGACGTATGCCTCCATGTTTCTCCTTATTTGCTTGGAGAAGGCTTTATCTACAAGACGTTGGTACGTTGCTCCTGTCACACCCCGACCCCAGCGGAATAAGAGTCGGGGCATAATTGGGTTATCACCAAAGCTCATGATATTTACTAATATGTTTCATATTTATTAAAGTCAAAATTACATTCCCAATAATCTAAACATGTCCATACAAATACAAAGAAAATAACCAACTAAACAATTCCCAAGCTCTAAACCATTTTATTCTTCTAGGCCAATCCTATGTGTTTCTTGCTGCAGCTGGTTCACCTGTATCATATGTAAAAATGGGGGTTTTTGGGTCAACATAAGTTGGCGAGTGAACCTTGTTAGATAAACATTTATTATTGATTTTATTATTAGTTTATCAATGAAAAATTGTGCAATAATCATAAGTGAGCAAATGTAAATAATCAAACTGTAGCAATAACAATCCCAAACTATAACACACAATAACATACAATAACATATAATAACATACCAACATCATACAACAAATAACATGAATGAAACTGTGCGATCAAGGCTCAATCAAACGGAGCCGATCGTATTGCATGTACTGAAAATGATAAATGTCTGTGCGATCAAGGCTCAATCAAACGGAGCTGATCGTATCTTGGCACGCAGGTTCACGCTCATAATGTAATGGGGAACATGCTCAACGCTCATAATGTAATGGGGAGCGGCGGCCTGTGAAATTGCATGTACTGAAAATAATAAATTAAATCTAACAATAACCACATAAACAGTTGAAACAAGTTGAATACACATTTGTTTATAATATGATGTATGCACAATGATTTAAATATAATAAATGGCAAGACACATGATACACCCCAAAAACGTGATTAAAACGGGGAATTTGTAAAGATTCACTCACATTGGGTGCGTTTGATTGGAGATGGTGAGATGCGCACGAGTTGGAAGAGCTGAACAACGAGAATTAACTAACCTAAATAATAACGGAAAATATAGTAAATGAGTGGATTTTATTAAGGATTTTAATAAATTTTTAGATATATTTTTGCGAGTTTAAGGCTATTTCCTATCTTTAAAAACGTTATTTTTAAGTATTTTTAATTGATTTTTAAATTAAATTAAATAATTAAAAATATAAAAATATGTTGACTTTTTGGGTTGACCGTTGACTTTTTGACTTTGACTGTTTGACCGGTTTATTGTGTAATTGCATGCGCTGGGTGAGGCTCGAACCCAAGACCTCCCGTACGTGTGCACGCAGCTCTACCAACTGAGCTACGTGTCTAACCCGAAATAATTATGTTTTTAATTATACTTATATATTAACTCAGCTTATCCAAAATTCTTTTATTTACAAAAACATTTTAAATCATCGAACCGGTGACACTAACAGGTCTCGAACCCGGGACCTGTGCTTTAACGTTACACACAGTCCACCGCTGGACTGTGTGTCTAACTTGGTTAATATACAAATTTTTATTATACTTAACAACTAACGTAAGTTAACCCGGTTCAGTTAGAAAAATAAAACGTCTTTATTACAGAGAGGGTGTGTGTAACAGGGATCGAACTCGCGGCGTGTGATATATATATGCACACAGTCCACCGCTGGACTGTGTGTCTAACCCGAGATAATATCCAGATTTTATTAAACTTATACTCAAACTATCATCGTCTTCTTCATTACAAAATTTCAGACTGCGATTACACCATTATATCTTGTTTAATTCGATTGATAAACATTGTACAGACTAATATGAAATGGCAGAGACGATATTTAGAAATAAACATACCGGTGAACGATTTATTTCAGAATTCTGGCAAGGCGTTGGCTATGTTTTTATGAACTTCAACTGAGCAAGCAAATTAACCGTTTTAATTAGCTAATCGTGGAATTGAAGTGCTAAACAAACGTTAACAGAGTGTTTGAATGTCCTTACCGTTTCGCAGCGAAAGATAAGAACTTTCAGAGTTTTTCCGGCGAGCAGGAATTATTCGATAACAACGTCTGAATTTGATTTCAATTGAAAGGTCTGAGTTAGAAATAGCTTAACAATTGATAGACCACGACGGTATTGAAAGACTTACCGTTTTGATGGAGAATACGATTTTCCGGCGACTTGCAGAAATTTTCCGCCGAGTAAAATTTGATTCTCCGGCGAACTGAAACTTGAGCGAAAAAGCAATTGAGAGTCTGTAGATTATGTTTGAATCGCGAAGGATTACAAAGATGGAAGAAATACTGAAATTGAAGATTTTCGGTTATAAAAATCGATCCACTTCTAGAATTCAAGTTCATCAAAGCAACTTGATTAAAAACGTCGGTATATCGGTTAAACTCAGTGAACCGCGAGTAATCAATTCGCCTTTGGGCGTTTGATGACCGATTTCAGTTACAGTTGATGTAACCGGTTTTTTTATGTTTGTTTATAAGATTTATTTGTTTCCTAGAGTTGACAGAAAACAACAAGTGGCGGAGTGGTTATGCGTGTGTGTGTGTTAAGTTCTTGAGTTCTCTTCCGGCTGACCCGGGTTCGAGTCCCGGCAGCCTCATTTTATTTTTAATTATTTTATTTTTAGTTTTTATCAATTATAACTTTTATAGATTAGTTTGTTTATTAATTATGTATCATTAAAAATCAAAATATGCATAAATACGCAACGAACATTTATAACTTGATATTCGATTACAAACGGAGCGGGTTTGGTAAAACCCGTTTTTGACAAATGTTACAGTATCCCCTACTTTTAGGAATTTCGTCCCGAAATTTAAGTAGTAGTAGTAGTAGGAAAAAGATGCGGGTATTTTTCACGCATTGAGTCTTCACGTTCCCAAGTAAACTCAGGTCCCCGTTTCGACTACCAGCGTACCCTAACAATTGGAATGCGACTCCGTCGTAAACGTTTTTCTCCGAAGTCCATGATCTCTACCGGTCTTTCAATAAAATGCATAGATTCATCAATCTGAATATCTTCCAGAGGAATGTGGAGGTTTCCATCAGCGAGGCACTTCTTCAAGTTTGATACGTGGAATGTGGGATGATTCTTGTTGAGTTCTTCTGGTAGATCAAGCTTGTATGCTACAGGTCCTACTCTTTCGAGTATCTTGAAAGGTCCTACGTATCGTGGTGCTAGCTTGCCTTTTTGACCAAAACGAACTACTCCCTTCCACGGTGATACTTTTAAAAGTACATGATCACCAATGTTAAACTCTAAAGGCTTCCGTCGTTTATCTGCATAACTCTTTTGACGACTTTGAGCCGCCAGTAGATTGTTTCGAATTTGATGGATCTTGTCTGTGGTTTCTCGAATCAATTCCGGACCAGTGATTTGAGCTTCCCCAATTTCGTGCCAACATACTGGAGATCGGCACTTACGACCATATAAGGCTTCAAAAGGTGCCATGCCGATGCTTGAATGATAGCTGTTTTTGTACGAAAATTCAACTAATGGTAGATGAGCGTCCCAATTTCCCTTGAAGTCTATGACACATGCTCGAAGCATATCTTCAAGAGTTTGAATGGTGCGTTCAGATTGTCCATCAGTTTGAGGATGATAGGCGGTACTGAGATCTAATCGATTATCCAAAGCGGCTTGTACTGTTTGCCATGTTCGTGAAGTGAAACGACCATCACGATCAGAAATAATGCTTAACGGTACACCATGTCGGCTTACGATTTCGCTGTTATAAACACGAGCTAGCTTTTCGTTCTTGAAATCTTCACGGATAGGAATAAAGTGAGCTGATTTTGTAAGTCGGTCAATGATTACCCATATAGTGTCATACCCACCAGAAGTGCGAGGTAACCCGGTAATGAAGTCCATGGTTATGTTTTCCCACTTCCATATAGGTATTTCGGGTTGGACCAGGAGTCCTGAGGGTCTTTGGTGTTCAGCTTTCACCTTGGAACATGTAAGGCACTTAGAAACAAAAACAACAATATCCTTTTTCATTCCAGGCCACCAATAGGTGTATCAAAGGTCTTGATACATCTTATCGGCTCCTGGGTGTATAGAGTATCGTGTTTTGTGAGCCTCATTCATAAGAATTCCACGAAGATTGTTGTGGTCAGGAATCCATATACGATCTAGATAGTACAGAATACCGTCAGACTTAGTTTCAATCTTAAGTTCAGCTCCACAGGAAAGCTCCTTTCGTACGTCGTCTTCCGTTACTGAAACATGTTGGGCTTCTCGAATTTGATCTTTAATGTCGGTTATGATTTGCGAACATAGAAGACGAATGGAGTTCGCATAACCCTTTCGACTGAGTGCATCAGCCACCACATTTGCTTTGCCAGGGTGGTACCGAATTTCACAGTCGTAGTCATTTAGAAGTTCGACCCATCTTCGTTGCCTCATGTTTAACTCCTTTTGATTGAAGATATGTTGAAGACTCTTATGGTCAGTGTATATTTCACACTTAGTACCGTAGAGATAATGTCTCCATATCTTAAGAGCGAACACAACGGCTCCAATTTCTAGGTCATGGGTGGTGTAGTTCTTCTCATGAGTCTTTGAGTTGTCTCGAAGCATAAGCTATAACCTTTCCTCTTTGTATTAGGACACAGCCTAATCCTTGCCCTGACGCGTCGCAATAAACCACGAAATCATCACAACCTTCAGGCAGAGTGAGGATTGGTGCATCGAAGAGTTTTTGTTTAAGGGTTTGGAAGGCTTCTTCTTGCTTGGGTCCCCATATGAAAGGTTTTCCCTTATGAGTTAAGGCCGTGAGTGGTACAGCAATGCGTGAGAAGTTTGAAATGAAACGACGATAATAACCAGCCAAACCAAGAAAAGAGCTTACTTCAGTTGGTGTACGTGGCGCTTGCCATTCTTGTAGCGCTTTATCTTTGAGGGATCGACATGTATTCCCTTGTCATTGACTACATGCCCAAGTAATTGTACCTCTTTTAACCAGAAATCACATTTGGAGAATTTGGCGAGCTTTTCATTTTTAGGAGTGTAAGAATGAGTCGAAGATGGCGCTCATGATCAGACTTAGACTTTGAATAAATGAGGATGTCGTCGATGAAGACTATAACAAAAGCGATTGAGATAAGGTTTGCAGACTCTGTTCATTAAATCCATGAAGACAGCTGGTGCGTTGGTTAAACCAAATGGCATGACCATGAATTCATAATGACCATAACGAGTTCGAAAAGCAGTCTTTGGGACGTCTTCTTCATTTACTCTAAGTTGATGATAACCAGATCGAAGGTCGATTTTTGAAAAGCATCTGGCACCTTGAAGTTGGTCAAGAAGATCATCAATGCGAGGTAATGTATAGCGATTATTGATTATTAATTTGTTGAGTTCTCTGTAGTCGATGCACATGCAAAACGATCCATCTTTCTTCTTTACAAAAAGGACAGGTGCACCCCAAGGCGAGGAGCTAGGACGTATGAATCCCTTGTCAGTCAACTCTTGCAATTGACTGGCTAGCTCTTGCATTTCAGAGGGGGCTAACCTATAAGGAGACTTTGCGACTGGTGTAGCACTAGGTATAAGATCAATACGGAATTCGACTTCTCTAACTGGAGGAAGTCCTGAAATGTCGTCAGGAAAAACTTGCGGGAAATCTTTTACTACTGGGATGTCTTCAAGTTTCTTCTCCATGGTTCCCTTTTTGATGATATGAGCTAAAAACGCGACATAATTCTTGCGAAGATATTTTTGAGCCTGAAGACAAGACATTAAGCTGAGCCCTTTCGACGAGGTTTCTCCAAAGATTCAAGAGTCTGACCGTTTGAAAGAGGAATACGTATAAACTTTTCGCGACATACAACTTCTGCCTGATGTTGACTGAGCCAGTCCATACCAATTATGATATCAAAACTTCCTAACTTCATAGGAATAAGGTCAACTGAAAAGTCGTGGTCATTTAAGGTGAGTTACAGTTGCGTATAATAGAGTTTAATGAGACCGGTTTCCCGTCTGCAATTTCTACTGTTATGGATTCCATGAGCTTATCACGATTTTGGTTTAGGATAGGTTCAAACTCTAAGGACACAAAACTTTTATCCGCGCCAGTATCAAACAACATGGATGCATATCTACCATTGATAAGGAACGTACCGTTAACCACATTGCTGTCGGCTCTAGCCTGATTAGCGTTGATGTTGAAAGCTCTTCCTCTTGCAGGTGGAGGAGCTTGGTTCGTTTGGTTCACCGGATTGGCTTGGGCCTGAGCATGAATAATGTTTACCAGCCTTGGACAAGTGTTTCTAAAATGGCTTGGGTCTCCACAATTGTAGCAAGCCCGCATAGGTTGTACCATAGGATAGTTGGGTTGGTAATATGTTTGGGCTAAATGTTGGGTAGGTGGTAATAGTAGGGGTTGTTGGGCTTGACCCATTATTTGCTGGTGGGTTTGGGTTGAAGGCTGGTGGCGGTTCGTTCGCTGAGGCATGCGGCAGGTTTGTACAGTATGACCTGCGCGACCACAGCCGGTGCAATGTTGGCAAGGATGATCAGGAGAATGGTGGTATTGGCAACGGTTGCATTTTGGTAACGGGCCAGAGTATGGTCTTTTGTATGGTGCAGGTGGAGGGGCGACTTGGGTAATGGGTGCAGCAGGAATAGGGAAATTGGTTTGTGTAACAGCGAAGTTTCTGATGTTTCGCTTCCTCTTGTTAGCAAACTTAGAGGAGGAGATGGAATGGTTTGAAGTTTGACCCTCAACAGGGGCTTTCTTTTTCTCTTCTTTAAACTTACCGTTGCGAATTCGATTCTCGGTCAGTTCAGTGGCTAGTTCCATAGCAGCTTCAAGTGTTACTGGTGAAATGCTGAGAACTGAATCTTGAATTTTCGAGGGAAGTCCTCGAATATAATGCTCGATCAAACGATAAGTTGGGGTGAACAAGTTAGGGACCATTTGGTTCAATTCTAAGAACCTCTTGTTGAAGGAAGTATGATCTCCCTCCTTTTGCTTCAAAGAATGAAATTCGTCTCCAACTTCTTAATTTCACTCCTAGGACGGAAACGCCTAGTCATGATTTCTCTTAACTCCTCCCACGTTAAGGCCATTGCATCATCAATTCCCCACTTCCCCTTTTCAGTATTCCACCAAGTGAGAGCTACCCCAAATAGTCTCCTGGTGGCGTATCGAACCTTACGATCCTTAGGACAATCGCAGTTGAGGAAGGTTTTTTTCCATTTCCTCAAACCAATGGAGGAGAGCAGTGACACCTTCGATCCCTTCAAATTTAGGAGGATCGCAAGACTTGAAATGTTTGTATGAGCACTTGCTGGTAGGAGGGTTGCCGATGTTCTGGTCATATTGTTGGGGAGGATTAGTGGGATTTGTGGCGAGAGCTTGTTGTACTTGAACCACAATGTCAGGAAGCACCGCGGCCATTTGTTTCGCGATTTGTGTGGCCAAGCGTTCGTGAGACCTTCCTGATCTTTTACCCCTTCGTTGTTGTCTAGCCGACATCTACAGGAACATACATAAGAAGATTGTGAGTTTATGAAGTCTTTTTAGGTGTCATGTGTCTTTAAAAAAATGAAAATAACATAAATATCAATAATGCAACTACATCCATAGAATGTCTTGGGTTTGCTCATGTTGGGCCTCAAATGTCCCCCATACCTTCACCTGTATAGTCATGTGGGCCCCCATGACTATTGGCTTGGTAGGATTCACATTAGTATTGGCGTTTTTAACACTCGCATCACCCGAATGCAAACCACAAAATATGTTTACGAGATGTATGGTCGGAATGTGACCAGGTGTAGACACAATGACAACTCAAAGTGGGGTTAGCTCACACGACGTTTGGTATAGCATGCTTTGGCCTAATAGGTACTTCGTACTCTCATTGTTAGTCCCCAGGTAGGCAAACTGGTCCTTTATTTTGGATTTATACGAATGCCAGCCTAGACAGGACGTTCCGACTACCGGTACTGGTACCCTTCCAGTTACTACATGCCCGTCATGAGAACTCACTTTGATGAGATTTGAAAACACAAAAATCGTTGTAAAAACAATCATGAAAATGATGCGGTGTGTGCTTTCATGAATATGATATGTTATGAGAATATGATTCATGATAGGCATTATATGATAATATATACTGTATGAACATGCTTGCATAACATTGAATGTAACATTTAACTTAAAACATATAAACATCATGAAATTTGGCATGTAACACACAAAAATCTTATAAATTTCTAATCAACTATAGTATAGGCTCAAAGGGTCTAATAACCTATCCTATATCCCTATAGTCATGGCTCTGATACCAATCTGTCACACCCCGACCCGCAGCGGAATAAGAGTCGGGGCATAATTGGGTTATCACCAAAGCTCATGATAAATGTCTGTGCGATCAAGGCTCAAAAGAGCATTTGTTTAGGTTTAACTTCATGTTGAATTCTTTGAGGTTGTAGAATGTTTCTTTGATGTCTTGGAGCATGTCCTCTTTCATGTGAATTCTTATTACAAGGTCTAAGACGTATGCCTCCATGTTTCTCCTTATTTGCTTGGAGAAGGCTTTATCTACAAGACGTTGGTACGTTGCTCCTGTCACACCCCGACCCGCAGCGGAATAAGAGTCGGGGCATAATTGGGTTATCACCAAAGCTCATGATATTTACTAATATGTTTCATATTTATTAAAGTCAAAATTACATTCCCAATAATCCAAACATGTCCATACAAATACAAAGAAAATAACCAACTAAACAATTCCAAGCTTTCCCTAAACCATTTTATTCTTCTAGGCCAATCCTATGTGTTTCTTGCTGCAGCTGGTTCACCTGTATCATATGTAAAAATGGGGGTTTTTGGGTCAACATAAGTTGGCGAGTGAACCTTGTTAGATAAACATTTATTATTGATTTTCTTATTAGTTTATCAATGAAAAATTGTGCAATAATCATAAGTGAGCAAATGTAAATAATCAAACTGTAGCAATAACAATCCCAAACTATAACACACAATAACATACAATAACATCTAATAACATACCAACATCATACAATAAATAACATGAATGAAACTGTGCGATCAAGGCTCAATCAAAAGGAGCCGATCGTATTGCATGTACTGAAAATGATAAATGTCTGTGCGATCAAGGCTCAATCAAACGGAGCCGATCGTATGTTGGCACGCCAGGTTCACGCTCATAATGTAATGGGGAGCGGCGGCCTGTGAAATTGCATGTACTGAAAATAATAAATTAAATCTAACAATAACCACACAAACAGTTGAAACAAGCTGAATACACATTTGTTCATAATATGATGTATGCACAATGATTTAAATATAATAAATGGCAAGACACATGATACACCCCAAAAACGTGATTAAAACGGGGAATTTGTAAAGATTCACTCACATTGGGTGCATTTGATTGGAGATGGTGAGATGCGCACGAGTTGGAAGAGCTGAACAACGAGAATTAACTAACCTAAATAATAACGGAAAATATAATAAATGAGTGGATTTTATTAAGGATTTTAATTAAATTTTTAGATATATTTTTGCGAGTTTAAGGCTATTTCCTATCTTTAAAAACGTTATTTTTAAGTATTTTTAATTGATTTTTAAATTAAATTAAATAATAAAAAATATAAAAATATGTTGACTTTTTGGGTTGACCGTTGACTTTTTTGACTTTGACTGTTTGACCGGTTTATTGTGTAATTGCATGCGCTGGGTGAGGCTCGAACCCGAGACCTCCCGTACGTGTGCACGCAGCTCTACCAACTGAGCTACGTGTCTAACCCGAAATAATTCTGTTTTTAATTATACTTATATATTAACTCAGCTTATCCAAAATTCTTTTATTTACAAAAAACATTTTAAATCATCGAACCGGTGACACTAACAGGTCTCGAACCCGGGACCTGTGCTTTAACGTTACACACAGTCCACCGTTGGACTGTGTGTCTAACTTGGTTAATATACAAATTTTTATTATACTTAACAACTAACGTAAGTTAACCCGGTTCAGTTAGAAAAATAAAACGTCTTTATTACAGAGAGGGTGTGTGTAACAGGGATCGAACTCGCGGCGTGTGATATATATATGCACACAGTCCACCGCTGGACTGTGTGTCTAACCCGAGATAATATCCAGATTTTATTAAACTTATACTCAAACTATCATCGTCTTCTTCATTACAAAATTTCAGACTGCGATTACACCATTATATCTTGTTTAATTCGATTGATAAACATTGTACAGACTAATATGAAATGGCAGAGACGATATTTAGAAATAAACATACCAGTGAACGATTTATTTCAGAATTCCGGCAAGGCGTCGGCTCTGTTTTTATGAACTTCAACTGAGTAAGCAAATTAACCGTTTTAATTAGCTAATCGTGGAATTGAAGTGCTAAACAAACGTTAACAGAGTGTTTGAATGTCCTTACCGTTTCGCAGGGAAAGATAAGAACTTTCAGAGGTTTTCCGGCGAGCAGGAATTATCCGATAACAGCGTCTGAATTTGATTTCAATTGAAAGGTCTGAGTTAGAAATAGCTTAACAATTGATAGACCACGACGGTATTGAAAGACTTACCGTTTTGATGGAGAATACAGTTTTCCGGCGACCAGCAGAAATTTTCCGGCGAGTAAAATTTGATTCTCCGGCGAACTGAAACTTGAGCGAAAAAGCAATTGAGCTGTAGATTATGTTTGAATCGCGAAGGAGTACAAAGATGGAAGTAATACTGAAATTGAAGATTTTCGGTTATAAAAACCGATCCACTTCTAGAATTCAAGTTCATTCAAAGCAACTTGATTAAAAACGTCGGTATATCGGTTAAACTCAGTGAACCGCGAGTAATCAATTCGTCTTTGGGCGTTTGATGACCGATTTCAGTTATAGTTGACGTAACCGGTTTATTTATGTTTGTTTATAAGATTTATTTGTTTCCTAGAGTTGACAGAAAACAACAAGTGGCGGAGTGGTTATGCGTGTGTGTGTTAAGTCTTGAGTTCTCTTCCGGCTGACCCGGGTTCGAGTCCCGGCAGCCTCATTTTATTTTTAATTATTTTATTTTTACTTTTTATCAATTATAACTTTTATAGATTAGTTTGTTTATTAATTATGTATCATTAAAAATCAAAATAGGCATAAATACGCAACGAACATTTATAACTTGATATTCGATTACAAACGGAGCGGGTTTGGTAAAACCCGTTTTTGACAAATGTTACAGCTCCTGCATTCTTTAACCCAAAAGGCATCTTTTTGTAACAAAAGATACCCTTGTAGGTGTGGAACGTTGTTTTCTCCTCGTCTTCCTTCATCATTTTGATTTGGTGATACCCCTTGTAGGCATCTAGGAAGCATTTGTATTCAAAACCTGTGAGTGAGTCTACCTTCCAATCAATCTCCAGCAACGGGTAACAATCTTTAGGATATGCCTTGTTATGATCTTTAAAGTCGACGCACATTCTCCAAGAACCATCAGGTTTCTTTACCATGATGGGGTTTTCCAACCAAGAGTGGTATTTTACCTCCCTTAGTATGTCAGCTTCCACTAGCTTTTCTACCTCCTAATAGGCAGCTAAGCTACATTCAGGGGTTAAGTTTCATTTCTTTTGTGTGACGGGCTTGTCTGTTGGAGCTATATTCAGTGCATGTTCAACTATCTCTCTTGGTACCCCTACCATCTCCAGAACACCAGGCAAACACATCTGTGTTCCCTGGAAGGAGGTCTTTTAGCCTTTGCTTGGTTGCTTTAGGGAGATGGTTCTTGGTTTTTATCTTCTGCTCCGGGTAGGCGTTATTAATGTGTACTTCCTCTACTAGACTTTTCTTTGCTTTACTACTTTCCCTTCCTCCATTTCCATGGATGCAAATTAAAGGTCTTCTTGCGTTGGTGTTAACGAAGCAATACCCTTATCCGTCAGAAACTTCATCATTCCATGTGCCGAAGATATCACCGCGTAAAATTCCGCAATCCCTGGCCTTCCTATCAACATGTTATAGTTTGAAGGGGAGCTTATGACAATGAAAGTAAGATCCTCTGTCCTTGACAAGTCACCATCCCTGAACACATAGGTTAAGTGTTAGCTTTCCTAGAAGTTGTACCTTTTCCAAGTGAAGCTTCTAAGGGATGTGTCGGTAGCTTGTAGACGAGCCTGTGTTTCACTTCTGAGTTGATTGAAACATCTTTGGTACATGACATTAGAAGAAGATCCTGGATCCATGTATACCCTATCAGTGAGGGAACTCTTCTGTTTCCTTCTTGTTCTTCTTCTGACCATACCATGTTTATACAGATCTCTTTCTTCCCTCCTTCTTGTCTTTTATATCCTTCACCAGATGAGCTAGCTTCGCTGATTTGACAGCTTCCTCTATCCTTTTCTTTAGCTGCAAACAGTCATTTGTGTGATGCCCTGTATCATTATGAAAGGCTCAGAACTTTCCCGTATCTCTTTTGTTAAAGGGTTTGGTAAGAGGTCTAGGAGGTCTGAAGTTATACTTGACTTCCTCCGTTGACAAGATTTCTTGCGGTGTTTTGGTGAGGAGGGTGAAGATGTTCTTATCTTTATCCTGGTTCTTGTTTGGACGTGGAGATCTTCTTCTATCTTCGAATCTTCTTCCTTCGTGGGACCTGAATGGTCGTCACTCTACGAAGGGTTGAAACCTTGACCATTTGGACGAGGGAGGTAGCCCCCTCCAGCTTCGTTGTTCTCTTTTCTTGGAAGCTTGTTTTTATAAAGCTTCTTCACCTTTCCCGGAAGGACTGTGCTCTTTCGAAAGCTTCTTCCGTACTGTGAGGATTGTTTTCATGGAACGTCCTTATGAGCTTCTTGGGTTTTATGGCGTTCATGAAGGCTGATACCCTCATCTTTTCAGTTGCCCGTTGTACATCAGTCCTTCCCTTTTGAACCATTCTATGAAGGGTCGAAGGTCTTCATGGTCCTTCAGTTGGATCTGATGCATGACAGTTGCATCTCTGGTGCATCTCTTCTAAGGGGTGAAGTTGGCTAGGAAGCTTTTGTGTAAATAATTGAACGAGGTTATGCTTCTGGTGGGGAGCCCACAGAACCATAACCAAGCTGGTCCGATGAGATTTTGCATAAACATATGAAAACACCCAACATTGTTCCATGGTTCAACTGTAGCTGACCCTATGAAGACCTGGAGATGGTCCTCATGATCTTCCAAGCCATCATATGTCTTACGTTCGATGGCATCTTTATCTTGGTTTGGAAGACATAGTTAGTTATTTCTTCGGAGAAGCATGATAACAAGCTTGGTTTTTTAGGCATTGGTGCCTACTTGGGTACTTGCCTGGACTTGAGCTTGTGGTCCAACCTGAGGAGCTTGCCAGATTTGGTTTCCCATGAGTTGCTGGCTAAACTGAGCTAGGAGGGCAGATACTTGGGGATATTGGACACATTACATGGGAAAGCTATGTTGAAAGCATGAGGATTATGACAAGCTTGCAGCTACAGCTCTGCTAGCTAAGGGCAATGATCTAAGTGCTACTTCAAAGTTGTCTGTGGATGTGGAGGAGCAGTTTGAGGTTGTTGTAGAAGCTATCGACAATATACTCTGGGCTTCTTGGAAGGAAAAGAGGGGAGCTAGTGCCAGAGCTCCCTGTCTAAAGTGAGCCATCAGGTATGAGATATGGATTTGGGTCAGGATTAGGTCCTGCTAGGCTAACACTTGGAGATGTAGTAGTTCACAACGGAGGAGGCATAGGGGAGAGTGTAACTTCTGCTTCAACAAAAGATAAACGTACCCTAACTCCTTTGGTTCGTTCCTCTCGAACATACCCGTTCAAGAGCTCCTCAACTGTATAAGGTTGTTCCATACTCCCTCTGGGGTTATTTCCATGGTTTCGATCGGGAAAAGTACTTCACTTGGTGAAGACGAAATTGTCCGTTGTAGAAGGAGGTGTTTGAAACTGTTGTGCATCTTGTGTTGATAGTGCGACATGAAGTCCGTCTGTGTTGGTGGAGCAGTTGCCTACTCCGGAGAGTAGCCGGAAGGCTAGATGGAGGCAGGAAACTGCTTGAAACTTCCTTCGGATGATGATCCTTTCCGGCCTTAAAAGGAGGTAACTTAGGAACAAGGTTGGACTACCGGAAAATATTGTTTTAAGTACGCAACCCCATGATGGGCGCCATTTGTTAAAGCAACAAGGGTATGGTATGGGGAAGATCCAGATCAACTCCAAAAGGTAGCTCCTTGGTCAGAATCTGCAATCAAAGAACACCATTAGTCTTAATGCGAGAGGTGGTATCCCGCGTTTGGACTCCGGCGTGAGAATTAGTGTATTGTTCTTAAGAGTCTTAGCGAAATGAAAGGATAAGAGTTTAGAGTGAGAATGAGAGAAGTGGACTTAATTTAGGCTGAACAAGACTTCCTTTTATAGGCAGATTGCTCTGCCTAATGGAGCCTTGTGCCAGTTGGTTCCTTCTAGTCTTGGTAAGCTTATCCTCCCTTGACGTTGCTCGCAGGGTTAGCGTTGCCTCATTAGGTAAGATTCAGGTTTGTGTGTCTCTAGGACACCTTTATGTGTTTTAGGGAGAAGTCTAATCACTTTGACTTGTTGAGTTCAAGTTCCAAGGTTATGCGGTAACTTTAGCTCCCTGTCACCAGCCGTTGGATGCATCAGCTTCTCGTCGGGAGCTTCCAGCTTCTGACTTTCAGCTTCTTACTTTCAGTTTATGTTTAGTATTCTTTACTGTTTATTTGCGATTGTTATTAACCTTGGTTTTGCTGATTGGGATCTCCGAGTACTCACGCCATCAATAACGAACTATGAATCACGTATGATGGTGCGGAATCCATCATATGTGCACACACTATAAGCAATTGTACTAGAAATGGTAAAACAAAGAAATCTTCACTAAAATCTGCACTTGTATTAAACACTCTGAAAAACACAAGTTTACGAAACATAAAAATGCCCAAAAGATATTCAAAATAACAAACTTATTCACAAATTTATAGGGAAACATTTCCAAACAAGCATACTTGTCCGGAAAACTCCACAAATACGGACATGGTGTACAGGGAAAACACACTTTCCCTGACCAACCCATACACACATACTACTATTCTTTTCCGGAATACTTTAGGGAAACTATTATTCCTTGAAGTTTACAACCCTATCTGGAAAACACTTAGTTACAAACTTTGACAATTTGACCCCTAAAATTCTAAGTGTTTGATCTTCAACACTTCATCACCAGCAGGTGCACTTACACCACCTATTAATCTTTGGAGTTAATTATATGGTTGGTCCTTGTGCGTTGTACAAATTTCACCAATGCCCCCAAGTTACACTAATGCTCCTTGTGGAATGATTTGTGTAACTATGCTGGTCCTTACCAGCTAGTGACGTTAATATTTTAAATTAAGTCCATTTAAATTACCAAATTAACATCGATATTAAAAAAACATAAATAAATAAAGTAATAACATAAAAAATATTAAATTAATATAATATTAAATGTTGGTGCATATTTTGTATGTCCGTCACTGTGCTAACAGGCTAGATAGAGAGTGTGTTGAATATTGTATAGATGAGATATGAACACATGACTTAAGAGCGGGTGAGAGAGGTGTAAACATTACTTCTTACGAAAGAGTTACTCCGTATGAAGGAAGTTACTTTGTACGAAGGTAACTAGTCCGTACGAAGGTAAATACTCTAGTTTGCACGAGGGTAGTCGATATATATAGTGTGTTGTGCGTTCATTAGTGGATAAGTTTTGGAGTTCCCATAGGGGAAATGCTTCCAATTTCTCCAGCTTGTAAAGATGTATACTCTTTCGGTATGAATGGAATCATTCGACTTCTGCTTTACTTTGTTCTTAATAACATTCCACCAAATTAGTTCTTTTCTACCCAAACTTCCGTCTAGATCCCACCGGATATTGGACTTTCATACCGAAGTTATTCCATCTTTGATTAGTGGTAGATGCTCTTGCCTCTTGGGGAAATATCAGGGTTCAATTCATTGCGTGGGGTAGATTATGATTAATTTGATGTAATTAAGGAGTAGGGTTATTGTAACATTGACCATTAAAAACACTAAAAAAGCAACAAACCAAAGAGGGGAGAGGAAACCGTCGACACACAACGATCACCGGATTTACGTGGGTGAGATCAAAGATGAGAGATGGTGCTTCAAATCGTTATTCTAGAAAGATTATGAGATGGGAGGGGTATCTTGTGCGAACACCCACCACTCTTGTGCTTACATATTTGGTTCTTGAACAATCGTCATTGCTTAGAGATCTAGTGCGACTATAGTGGTGGTAGTGTGTAATTAGCACACCGGTTCAATTCTGACTACCATATAAGGTTCAATTCAGATGATGAGAAAAAATCTTAATGAAAAGAATTGTTTTATGGTTTTCATGAAAGCATCAAACTATATAATTCATACAACACTATGTTCTAGTCATATACTGGTTCAATCCTAACGATCATGTTTTGTATGGTTACTGAATCTGATGTTTTATGGTTTTAGTGAAACCATCAAACGAAGTGCTCCTTTAAGGGGGTCGGGGCACCCGATAAAGCCTAGCAGGTACCCCCACCCGCTACCACACCGATAATGCGGGTAGGGGTGGGCGGGTATGGGCTGGGTTAACATGTTGCCGCTTTAGAAGTTGGTGGAGTAATGGTGCAATGGTAATATTTTGATAATTTGTTTTTTTTGGTCCTTTCCTTGAACGACTACTTGTATAAAAATGTTTTTTTTTCTTTTAAATAAATTAACACGATATACATACACGCATACCACACCTATTTCTTCACACACTCTCTAAATACATATATACCAAATTTTCTACAATATCACTGTGGATCAAAGAAACTAAGGAAATGGAGCAAAAAAAACTAATTCGATAGGTAGCAGTTCTAGTTCGAGAGGTGGCAAGTCTAGTTCGAGAAGTGGCGGGTCTTAGGGTAGAGTAGGCAGTTCGGGTGATGACGGGTATAGGCCTCAACCACAACAACAAAATTTCATCAACATCCACAACAAATATTTCAATATCCATATGGGTTTTTTCAATATGTGCCTAATCCCCTGTTTTCACAACCACAATTCATTATACGTAGTATTTTTTTAAAGAATGTGTGTGTGTGTGTGTGAACATTTAAGTGTTGAAACAAGTTTTGAAGGATTAAAAGATGTCGTCTCCATGGTTTTACGCACATTGACACATGGGAGATTATAAATGCGAAATGGTCCAAAGTCCGTACAACAGATGAAGCATCAGAAAGTCATTCCGACAAGAGACGAAAGTCAGTCCAAATTTGAGAATTACCAAGCATCCACACCCACAACACCTGACGACGCCTTCTTTAATTGTGGTTTTCCAGATCTAAATGAAACAACCCACCCACAACACCTCAATAAAAGCATAAAAAGGTGGTCGAGTCAAGAAAATCCTCCATAACCGACAAACTTGGGGCGTATAGAACTATGAAGCAAGAAATGCTTAAACAGTTGTGAACATTCACACGGATAAAGGAAAAAAAAGAATTGCCATGTCAGAACAACAACAAGAGTTCCAAAAGAAGGTCAATTCAACTACGACCTCGAAACGTTTATGAAACCACACGATCATTCTAGAGGTCCAATGTTGGAAGTAATCCTAACACATAATGGTGAATTGGCAGCCACGTACTGTAACGCCTCGCTTTTCGCAACTTTCCATTTTAGAATGTTCTTATCGTAATTTATTTTTGGAAGCTCATTTTCTTGTAATCGTATCGTATGTTAAATCATTGTAATTCCGAGACTTTGATACTAATAGAAATTATATTTTACATAAAATTCGCGTCATTCATACATATTTATACATTGACTCTTACACCTATTTATTACATGATGTATAAACGCAAGTTAACTTGTAAATCCTTATCATATATTTGTAATTCTTAAACGCTCCATCCTTGAAAGACACTTGGTTAATTCAAACGCGAGACTTATAATTATTTGACACCTCTATAAACAATTCACATTTCGATATTTTGAACACATGAAAATGATTCTTTTATTCTTTTGTAATGACCAAACACCTAAAATAGGTTACCAAATGATAATATATGTTATGTATATAATATATAACATCTATTGACCTAATATATAACATTAAATAACAAAAAAATAAAAAAAATGGCAGCCCCTATTAGACAGCTTTGGGCTAGGTTTAGTGGACTTGTTTCAAGTCTAAACTCCCCCTAATCTTTTCCAAAGCTCCACCCACTTAAACCCTAATCCTTCCCCTATAAGTACCACCTTATTTCCAGTCACACTCCCACTTTTACAACACTCAAAACCTCTCAAAACACTCCCTAAACTCAGCAGATTTTCAGCTCTTACATCAGAAAGTTTAGTCCATTCAAAGTGAGTTCTAGCTCACTTCCTCTATGATTTTTCTCTTGTTTTTCTTCTAAAACACTTGGATAACCTTTAATTAGGTTTTCACAAGTTTGCTTGGGCGAACTAAGGTGAATCCTCATCCAAAACAAGGTACAAAGTGCACTTAAATTCAGCTCCTTTTTTATCTTTTTATAACTTCATTATTTTCATGTTTTCTTCATTGTTTATTCCTCAACAAAGTTTGTAAAGCCTCTAGGGATGTTACCTTAGGTTTTCCATGGAAAACCAAGGTGGAACAATACCATTTTAAAGGCTAAATGTTATGTTTTGGAAGATGAACTTGTAAACTTTATTTAAACAAACTTTTACTAAACAAACGTGTGCTGCTTGTGCCTCTAATCAAGCCCATGATTAGTGAGCTAGCTAAGGTTTTTAATACAAATTAGGGGGTGTAAAATGCCTCTAAACTTTCTATTTTTGAAAGGGTTTTAATCCACAAGTGTTGAAACCATCCAAGCTTGACAAAGCTTGTGTTTTTGGTAAAGGTATGATTACTTGGAAGTCTTGGCTATCCTACCTTCAATCCACCACCTAACTTGATGTTTATGCATCTCTATCCCAAGTAGTTTGCTAGCCTAAAAGTGAAACACCCCCATCTAGCCTTCGACACTTAGTTAATTCTTTCTATGTCGATGTTGTCTCACCCGGGTTGAAGATTACTTGGCTACTTGGTATAGTGATTAGTTGTACATTTTCATATTAATTCATGACCATCCGAATCATACTTTGACGGTTTGTGTATTGGTGAATCATATTATGAGGTTTAATGGATGCTCATCATCCTACCTCCATGCATGACTTCTATGATAATCTATGACATATATGATGGACTTATTATATATTATATAATATATACGTAAATAGACTTATACATAACCGAACTTTTGACAATGATCATATGGTTACTTGTCACAACATTAGGTTATATTATCTAAGACTTAACCTTCTCTTTGCGATTCTAATGGGCATGACTCATGAAACCACAATCACCTTTATGGGATTTGTAATGTCAAAACGAAAGTTAACGTCTAGATAATTACTTTCTTGAATAAATATTTTTACATACTTTAAACTCCTAATTCAAGTCCCCCATTATCATTCCAATACTCACACACCTATGTTTCCTCATGTAGGATAACTCAGTGTTCCGTCCTCCAAACAACCAAACTCTTCACGGGATTTAACAAAGGAAGCTTTGCAAAACCGTGAGTATACTCGAACACCCTTTTTACGCTTTACACTTTTGGGTGCAACATGTTTACCTATCAAATTACACAACCCACACTTATACTTTATGCAAACACAAACAATCCATCATACATGCTAAGATACGTAATACGTGATTTGTATACTTGGAATACTCTTATGTGATGCTATTTGTCGTTAACTTCGTACGAGCCTCCCCTTAACATGTATAGCGCTACAGGAGTAACGCACCACCCGTATTCTTGAGGTCATGTTAAGTATTCTATTATTGCGGTGACACTAGAGGATTGACTTGTGTAATCGCATGCCATGTTTACATTAATCTAGTATACTATTTTGCCATGTGGATTTGTTTAAACGCCTTTACATACGTATGCTATATTATACTTGTGTACTCACCAATGCTTTTGTGTTGAACTATACTTTTAAACATGTTGCAGGTTGATGATGATGTTTATGACGAAATCTAGTAGGGGCGAAACTGGAAACGCATTTAGAATTTCTAGATTATGTTATTTCGCTATGTCATACTTTTGTTATATTCGAATTTGTCCATGTTGTATTTTGTTTCCTTGTAAGGTTTTGACTATGATTATCAATGAAATGAAATCGGTTTAGAATTTAAATATTGTCACAATAGTGTTATGATGTCTCGAGCAATCTATTTCATCTCACTCTGATGTTTCCGCCATCGGTTGGGGTGTGACAGATTGGTATCAGAGCCATAACTATAGGGAATTAGGTAGAATTTCAATGTTGACCTAGTTTATAGCTTAAGCGACCCATTTGACCATTCTTGATTGATGCTTAAAATGTTAATTCATCCAACTTTGCTTCTTTCTATTCCTTTTGTCTTAATAAATGCAAAATGTCTTTCCTAAGACATTTACACAATATACACACTTGAAGACTTGAAGGCACTCGAATTACAAACGAGACGACTCCACCAAAATAGGTGTGAAACCCACACTTTGTGGACGACTCTCAATCCGCGTATTCTATTTTTCATGAAATTACGCCATCAAGTTAGGAGTGATATCCATACCTTGATGGAAAATTTCCATTTCTTACTCTAGTGGACCCTTATCAACAAGTCGGAATTCGCTCTCGTTTGGTAAGTACAAACCACATTTAGGCTACGATGTTGCCAAGTTAGGGGTTAAACCCGCAACTTGTCAACTAGTCCCATTCCTAGATTTTTACTCTCGCCAAAGTTTTGATTTTTCAATCGATTAGGGACATGTAGTAACTGGAAGGGTAAAATACCGTCAATCGCTTCTCGACAAGAGTATTTTACCTATTATGTCAAAGCATGTTTCCCTAACTCGAAAGGATCTTCGATTCACTTTGAAATAGTGACGTTTCTCTACCTGAAACAATCCATATTTACTAAGCTTTCTTTTATGTTATCTTAATTTATATGTGTTTTAATACTTGTTACCCGTTCATTTCAAATTCGTTACACAATTCGCACGCCTCTTGCAATAAAAATAATTATAATTCTCGTGAACCAACTAAATTTATACTCCTTTACGCATTCATACGTGTTTACGCTTTTGAATACTTGTTATACTTATGCAATCCATGTGAACTCATACGTGTTAAATGCTACATACATGCTTATACATGCAAAAACATGAATTTTACAACCACATTACAATCAAGTCTCATCCTTCCTCTTATTTTTGCAATCTCTAGATGCCTCCTTTCCGTCACTCCCTCAACAAGAAGTTGAAGTCCGCTTCGATCTCCAAGAAAGGTTCCAACAATTCTGACTCCATGACAAAGAAGGATTGTATGGAGTTCATGGCCGAGCAAATGGCCAAGATCATCTCCGACATAGTGAGCAAGATACATGCTAACCCGAACCCTACCAACACTGAAACCCCCAATGCATCAGTCGACTCGAAGGTGGTAACACCTAGATCGACGTTCACCTTTAAGTAGTTCAACTCTTATAACCCCTTACCTTTCACTTGTGAAGGTGACGCCACTATGATGCATCAATGGTTCGACGCCATGGAAGTGACGTTTCTCCAGACTGGTTGTCCCGACCACTTGCATACGATTAACGCAACAGGCGTCTTCTGATCGAGGCTCTCGATTGGTGGACCTCCGTGCGTAACGCACGTGGAACGAAGCCGCACATTCCCTCTCATGTGCCGACTTTAAGCAGCTTATGGAGAAGGAATTCTTTCCTCCCATGAGCGCTAGAAACTTAAGAATGAGTTCTAGAATCTTAAGCAAATTGGGAACAACAACGCTGGCCTCACAGCTCGTTTCAAACAGCTTGGTGCAATTTTCCCAAGCCAAATCGACACTACGAGAAGGCTATTGCAAAATACATACGGTGCCTTCCGTCCTCACCTCATGAGCCTTGCCGACCCGCTTCCCCCAAACGCTTGATGATACCCTCCAATTAGCCGCCAAGCTTAACGATAACCACGTTCTTAGTGAAGCCTCCACCAAGGCTCCATCGAAGAAGCACACCAAGCCACCACTGAGCCTACCCCATCCAAAACCCCAAGAAACAACAAGGGCAAGAAGCGGAAGGCTTCGAGCGAAAAAATTTCACGGTAGTCACCCCGCCAAAGCCCGAGCCTATCCAACAGTCTGTGCTAACCAACCATGATTCCACCAGAAAGGCGTACACTGGGCCGCATCCCAAGTGTAATACCTGCCCTTACCACCATCGCGTTAACACCCCCTGCCTCCTTTGCACCAGTTGCAATAGGTATGGACATTATGCCCCTCGGTGTCGAAGTGTTCGACCAACCCCTTCAACCCAAGCCTGAGCCATCACAGCCCCCAAAACCCTGTAGCAAACCAAACCCAACCACCAGCAACCACAGTTCGTGCCTGTTTCAAGTGCGGGGATCTCGATCACCTCGCCAATGCCTGTCCTCAATGCAACAACAACAACATATGCTCGTGGTCGAGCGTTCGTCATCACTGCAGCTCAGGCTCAGAATGCCAACGATGTAATCACTGGTACGTTTCGTTAAGCGACGTTTACTGGCGTGTGACGAGCGTATTATATTTTATTAATATTTCCGAGCCCTTTTTACGCATTATTCAAGTTTTCAATTTATAAAACACGATATTGTACTAACACTAAACACACACTTGGGAAAGTGCACTCATCGTGAGCGTAGTATAGTGTTGGTAAGATATCGAGGTCGTCCAAGGAAACAAGAGTTTTTAGTACCGGTTTATCATCAACGTCTAATCAATCTAAATTTTTGATAAAAAATTTTAAACATAAAAGAAAAAATAAAAAAAAAAAAAAACAGATAGACAAGATAGAATCACTTGAATCCAACTCATCTTTAATGTATCCTTTGATTATTTTCGCACTGTCAGACTTTTAAGAGATGATCTTAGTTATAGTAGTAGGCCACTCTTTTGAAGTTGACGTTACCTCAACCCAGTGGTTTAAGTCAACATGGATACAATCCCAAAGGGTCAGAATATTGGAAGATAATTAAATAAGTTATTAATGCGAAAAGTGGTAGGCCCCTCTTTTGAAGGTGATGTTACCATCGGCTAAATGGTTGAGTCAGCAGGATACAGTCCCAAGTAGCCAGTTTAAAGTATTAATAGTAGTTTATATATGAGGAGTTCAAACTATTCGCACCCCCACCATCTAATACCTTTGGGGCATTGAAGGAGGTCCTAGTAAGCTTGAACCAAGTCCTCACAGGATCTATACACTGAACGAGACAAGAACTTTACCAAACCACCCTTCTAACCCCCTTTCAAGTAGTTAACGCGCTTTATATAGACCGTATAGACACGAATGAGCAAATCAATGACATCATGAAGAAATGGTTAGGAAATTCACTTAAACATAAGAAACTAGTTATTAAAGTCATTAATACATATTCAATTAAATTGCGAAAGATTAAAATCAAGTAATATATTAAAGACTTGTCTTCACCAAGTGATGTAAGAGATTAGCCAAGCATGGCCTTTGTGTAACAAAAATCCTTACAATCAATCTTGGATCCCGAGACTACTATACACTCTAAGATAGATAGATGATGGTTGTGGGTGTTGGTGTTGTAGTGGTGGTGGAGTGGTGGCAAAGTGAGAGAGAAGTGGTTTGCCAAGGGATGTCCTTTGAAGTGAACCAAACACCCATATTAATAGTCCAAACAGTAGCCGGCCACGGCCCCGTGTCCAGTGGGCATGACCCGTGGCCAACCATCTTCTCTTCCTTCATTTATTGCATATGACAGTAGAGGGCCCCCACAACCCCGTGGCCTCTGGGCACGGCCCCATGGTCAACTGTTCGCTGTACTATCTGATTATGCAATTCTGATAGTTGACCACGCCCCATGTTGGTCTGGGAAATGGCCCCGTGGTGGGCGTAGAAGCTTCTGCAGGTTTTGTCTTGAAGTGCAAGGTCTGACCACGCCCCGTGTTCGGCTAGGCACGGCCCCGTGGTCATCTTTTGTTATCTTGTTTTTGTCTTTGGGGTGTTGCTGAGGGATCGGGCATGGCTCGTTATTCCTTCTTTTCGTATTTATGTTGGTTTTGGCTGCTTATTTGCTTTCTTTATTCTTTTAGGCTCTTTTTATTCTGAAATACAAAAGGAACAAAGAAACGTGCTTTTCCAAACATTAGTACTATAAAAAGGGTTAGTTTTATGCCCCATTGATGTAATTTATATGTTGCATTTTGCACACATCAAATATCCCCACACTTGAATCTTTGCTTGTCCTCAAGCAAAACTCTTTAAATGTGGCTTACACACCCAAATGGAATTGGTAGAGAAGAGGTTTTGTGTCTTGTCTTTGAGTGTCAGGAATCCAAGATCTTTATTTTAATTTTTTTATTTTATGTTACAATCATATTCGTCATGATTTATTTAGCACACTTTTAAGAAAAATTATTTATTTAGGCATAACATGCCTCTTTCAAATTCTATTTATTTACAAGTTCACGTACCTCACAAGAGATCACTCAATACTCGACCGAAATGTATTTTTTTGATAACACTCGATTCTGGTTTTGAACTTACTTCTACCATATGCTTGCCAAGCGATCAAACCTCCTCCTTTTTAACTATAAACCTTTGTAAATATCAAGAGGACTTTGAAAAGGGTTAGGCTTGGGCTAGGGGTAGGTGATTTTTGTGTTAGTGGTTAGTAAAATGGCGGGAAAGCGTAAAACTTTTTTTTCTATGACATTTATCTGGACCAAGCATTTTCAAACAAGATTTTTGAAGGAACTTGTTTGGTTATTGGAAGAGCTATGGTTTTTTTTTGTCACAAGATAGCAGAGCTTTTTATTAAAACAAATGGGTTTGAACAGAAAATGGTTTTGGTGGGTAAAAGGTGTTTGTTTTGTGGGTTTGAAACGAAAAGGTTTAAGCTCAAAGGGGTTAACTAGGGGGAATTTTTGTGGTGGGTAAAAGGAAGGGAAAACAGTGGTTTTGAGTGAAAAATGGGTTAGTCCTAATGGCCTCCATCATTTACTTACTTAGGGTTTAAGTTGGTAAAGACAAGGTATGTATCGTCTTGGCAAGTTCTAGAGTCATAAGAACCAAGCGGCTATTCACACAAGAAACGAAAATGAGCATTTATTTTAAGATGTATAAATGTATGCTCGATAAAGGTGAAAAACTCACTTAATGTGGGAATGGGTTTATAATGTGAACAAGTATATATAATCAAATTTTAAAAATATTTGTCATGCCCTTTTTATAATTTTCTTATTTGGTTCTTTTTATCACGACGCTATCAGTTGTAAATTCATAAAAACATAACTTTTTAGAACTTGCTAATCCCAAATTAAACCAAAACAAGTAAAAAATGAAAATTTTTTTAAAAAGTTTGGGGTGATTAGCGGTTCCAATAGAGTTTTGTGTAAGACTTGTTATTAGGATTTGCTAGATTCAAAGTGTTAGCTTCCCCCACACTTAAATTACACATTTTCCTCAATGTGTCCAAAAATTATTTTTTCGTTGATTCGAATGCGTAAAAGCGTGTTAAAAACAAGATTTTGTGATACTGGGCATCTTACCACGGGCTCGTGTGGTCCGTGCACGGCCCCGTGTCCAAAGTGCAAGTATCAATTGTTTACAGAAGCTTAACCACGGGGCGTGGCCAGTCAACACGACCCGCGGTCAATTACGTGTTTGAAAAAATATTTTGTTGCAATGCACGGGGGTGTTGGTTAAGCACGGCCCCGTGCTGCACATGCTGAGAAGCTGAAATGTTGTCGGAAGGCACTGTTTACGTGCATAGGGTGTGGTTTCGACGTCCCTTTGGATATTTTCATCTTTTCTCGTTTGTTAAGACATCGTATAAGATCCAAACACCACACAATAACTTAAACCATCATATATTAGAGTGCGAGATACAAACGGTCCTAAAAAATCTAAAAATTAGAAGTTATAAAAGTCCTAAAATTAGATGGATTCAAGAAGTCTAAACCATAAAGAAGTTCTACCCTGATGTTTCCATGCTAAGAACGACAAAAACCCGAAAATAATTTTTCGGTGGATAAGGGCTTCTAAGAACTTCAACCCGGAGGGAGTACCCCTCAAAAGCCACTAAGCATTTCCTCAATCTCCCGAGGGAGGAAGAGGAACGACTCTTCTTCCGTATTTTCATACGGGGGAGGTGCGACCATTGTCGGAACCTCGTGCAATACGTCTAGAGGAGGTTCCGGAGGGAGGTCATCCCTTCTGGTCGGGATAATGATTTCTTGAGCGAGGTTCCAATCCTCTTGGGGGAAGATTGGTTCCATGGGAGGTAATGCAAGAATGTTCAACCTTTGGTGCAAAAGGTTGACTTCTTGTAGGCAATTCTCTAACCTTACCAGTCGAAATAGTTAACACGATCGACAAGGGCCTCCCCCACTGATGTCATTTCATCGATGGCTTCCCTCAAAGCATACATGCCGCGAACTAGGGTGGCTTCAATCGATGGTCTTCTTCGTCCTTGGTTGTTGCCCGAGGTTGATGATGTTCCACTATTTTGGTTGACATACTAAGAAAACAAGAGTAAATTTTAAGAAAATAAAACTTAAATCCTCACCACGGCCCCATGTCCAATGGACACGGGCACGTGCCCGTCCTCCTGCAACTGTTTTGAACTTATGAACTCATTGTTTTAACTTATTTTTCTTGGGTTTTAAACATTTGTGAACAGAAATAACTTAAAGCAATGTGATAAAAAAATAGAGAGTTTTAAGTTTAAAACATATGTTTTGCAAAAATAAAGCTTGAAGTTATGGACCTTTAAACTTTAATGGAGGATTTGAGTTCAAAGGAGAAGAAGGAAAGTGACAAAAGTGGCAAAGACAAGATGGTTTGAGGAAACCTTTTCAAGAACATACCTTTTAAGGTATATGTGAAAAATCTCAGGAGATCTTGTCTTTGGAATGAGGCCAAACATGCAGCAACAAGGCTGACTTTATAGAAAGGACAACACATTGAGCACGGCCCCGTGCCAGCTGAGCACGGCCCCGTGGTCTGACAAAGTTCTGACAATTTTGTCCGTATTAGGAACACGGGGTGTGTTGGCCTGGTAACGACCCCGTGGTGAATTTTTTCGGTGGGCAGGGGCGTGTTGGATTGAGCACGGCCCCGTGACTGGAGTTTTTATGAAGTGTTGTCTTGCTTCATTTTAAGGATTTCCAGTAACCGGGAGGTTCTTTACTGGAGGGAACAACACCGAAGTGGTGAAGGCATCTTAGTTGCTCTCGTTCTCTGCAATAACGCAAGAGGTTATCGGAAGGGTAAATCCTAAGCTACTTACCGGTGGGCGAAACACCTTTATTCCCCTTACGCGGGCTCTCGTTAAAGAAGGTGTATGCTGAATTACTCAGGTGTATGAGTGCATCGGTGGGGGCCGATGGAGAGTCCTTCATGGCACAATCGACACAGGGATGACTATCGCTAATGTTATCACAAGAGACTAAGGTACTTTTGATGGCTTCGATGTTGGTAGATTCCGAATGCGGACTCAATGACTCTCGTTGGTCTTTGTCTTGCGATGAATACCTCGTTTTTATCATAAGCTCTATTTCTTTCAATTTTTTTGAGAATCCTTTCTTCCAGTTGACACATTTCAGAGGAGGTTATGTCATGTGGAAAAGGAAGTTAAGAGCATTCCATGGACTGATAAGGATCGTTTTCACTTTCACTCATCTTAAGGTGATTACCATAGGAAAACGATGGGTCTGCTAAATAATGGGGTTCAAAATTTAGATTGTAACACTTTATATCTTGATGGAACCCACCACATAGTTGACACCACTCACCGTAAGAGTGGCGAAAGTGAAGATAATCAATATCATCCATGTTTGTGTCAGAGGTTATCAATCGTCGTGATCAGACAGTCATGTTTTCATCAACTGGATGTTGGACACGGCCCCGTGCTCGAGTAACACAGCCCCGTGGCAGCTATTGTCTGACTAAAATAGGTTTTTGTTGCTGCATTTTATTGGACACGAGGGCGTGTTGGATTGACACGTCCCCGTGCTGCAGCCTACAGAGAATGCAGATTTCGCTAAAAACTGAAAAAGAAAAAAAATCCTAAAAATGAAAAAACGTTAAAAATAACTAGGCCGCTGACTTTAAACTTTCTTAAAATCCTTGTGTTCCCGGCAACGGCTCCAAAAACTTGGTGTGTGACGAGCGTATTATATTTTTTTTGATATTTTGAGCCCTTTTTACGCATTATTCAAGTTTTTAAATTTATAAAACACGATATTGTACTAACACTAAACACACACTTGGGCAAGTGCACCCATCGTGAGCGTAGTATAGTATTGGTAAGATACCGAGGTCGTCCAATGACACAAGAGCTTTTAGTACCGGTTTATCGTCTACGTCTAATCAATCTAAATATTTGATCAAAGATTTTAAACATAAAAGAAAAAAATAAATAAAAAGATAAATGAAATAAAAAAACAGAAAGACAAGATAGAATCACTTAGATCCAACTCCTCTTTAGTGTATCCTTTGATGATTTTCGCACTTTCAGACTTTTTATGAGATTATCTTAGTTATAGTATTAGGCCCCTATTTTGAAGGTGATGTTACCCTCAACCCAGTGGTTTGATTCAGCAGGGATACAATCCCAAAAGGGTCGGAATATTGGAAGATAATTAAATAAGTTATTAATGTGAAAAGTGGTAGGCCTCTCTTTTGAAGGTGACGTTACCCTCGGCTAAGTGGTTTGAGTCAGCAGGGATACAATCCTAGTAGCCGGTTAAAGTATTAATAGTAGTTTACATATGAGGGGTTCAAGCGATTCGCACCCTCACCATCCAATACCTTTGGCGCATTGAAGGAGGTCCTAGTAAGCTTGAACCAAGTCCTCGCAGGATCTATACACTGAACGAGACAAGAACTTTACCAAACCACCCTTCTAACCCCCTTCAAGTAGTTAACAGCGTTTTATATTGACCGTAAAGACAGAATGAGCAAATCAATGACATCATGAAGAAATGGTTAGGAAAATTCACTTTCAACATAAGAAACTAGTTATTGAAGTCATTAATACATATCCAATTAAAAAGTGCCGAAAGATTAAAAATCAAAAGTAATACATTAAAGACTTGTCTTCACCAAGTGATGTAAGAGATTAGCCAAGCATGACCTTTGTTTCACAAAAAACCCTTACAATCAATCTTGGATCCCGAGACTACTACACACTCTAAAGATGATAGATAGATGATGGTTGTGGGTGTTGGTGTTGTAGTGGTGGTGGAGAAGTGGCAAAGTGAGATAGAAGTGGTTTGCCAAGGGATGCCTTTGAAGTGAACCAAGCACCCCTATTTATAGTCCAAAACAGTATCTGACAGTAGAGCCCCCCCCCATGACCCCGTGGCCTCTGGGCACGGCCCCGTGGTCAACTGTTCGCTGTACTATCTGGGCACGACCCATGTTGGTCTGGGCACGGCCCCATGGTGGGCGTAGAAGCTTCTGCAGGTTTTGGCTGCTTATTTGCTTCTTTTATTCTTTTAATCCCTTTTTATCCTGAAAATACAAAAGGAACAAAGAAACGTGTTTTTCCCAACATTAGTACTAAAAAGAGTTAGTTTTATGCCTATTTGATGTAACTTATATGTTTCATTTTGCACATATCATTTACGCTTCATGTTATTTGATATGGCACGGATAAAAGTTTTGTATCCGTTGAATTCAAACTATTGCTAAAGTGTACACGTTCTAAGTTACCCAAACGATTCGTAGTCGAAGTCGTTAACGGAAAGTCCGTCTCTGTTAATTCTGTCCTTTCTAATTGTTCATTGAATCTTAACGATCATACATTTTCCATTGACCTCATACCCATGCATATGGGTAGCTTCGATATCATAGTAGGCATGGATTGGCTTAGGCGAGTTCGTGCTGAAGTCGTTTGTTATGAGAAGTTCATTCGTCTTCCCCTTCCTAATGATAATTCCTTACACGTCTATGGCGAGAAACCTTCTAAAGCTCTCAATATTATGTCGTGTATTCAAGCAAACAAGTACTTACGTAAGGAATAATTCGCCTTTCTCGCCCACATTGTGGAAAAGAAAGACAAGGGTCCAAGCATGAGTGATGTTCCTGTTGTTTGCGATTTCCCTGACGTCTTCCCAGAGGATCTTCACGGTCCTCCTCCTCCTCATTCTGTTGACTTTTGCATCGATCTCATTCCTGGCGCAACTCCTGTTGCGAAGTCTCCTTATCGTTTAGCACCCACGGAGATGCAAGAGCTATCTAGCCTTGGGGTGCTCCGGTTCTGTTCGTCAAGTACTTCTCCTTGGATCCTTTCGGATGTGCATTGACTAAAGGCTTCATACGCCCTAGTACTTCTCCTTGATAAATGCTTCATACGCCCTAGTACTTCTCCTTGAGGCGCCCCTTTCTGTTCGTCAAGAAGAAAGATGGATCCTTTCAGATGTGCATTGACTATCGTGAGCTCAACAAGCTTATAGTTAAAAACCGGTATCCACTTCCTCGTATTGATGACCTCTTTGATCAACTTCAACGCGCGACCTGTTTCTCGAAAATCGATCTCCGTTCGGGTTATCATCAACTTTGAGTCCTCGAAGAAGATATACCCAAAACTGCGTTTTGTACATGTTATGGGCACTACGAGTTCGTGAGCATGCTTTTTGGTTTGACCAACGCGCCTGCGGTGTTCATGGATTTGATGAATCATGTATGTAAACCCTTCCTCGATCAATTTCTCATCGTCTTCATCGACGATATCCTCATATATTCCAAGACACAAGAAGAGCATGAGCGACACGTGCCCCTTATCCTTCAGCTTTTGCGAACCAAACGTCTTTACGCCAATTCTCCAAGTGTGAATTTTGGCTAAAAGAGGTTCAATTCCTTGGTCATGTCGTCAATGAACTCAGTATTCACGTTGATCCTGCGAAATCCTGTAATCAAAGAAAGATAGTGAATTCTAATCTTGTGACTTAGAATAAGCTGTGAAGAATTGGATTTATCCTAAGTCTCCGTCCGAAATCCGTTCATTTCTTGGTCTTGCTGGTTACTATCATCGCTTCATCTCGAACTTTTCCAAAATCGTCGTTCCTCTCACTTCCTTGACTAAAAAAGATAAACCTTTTGTTTGGGGTCCTGAACAAGAGGAATCTTTCCAAACCCTTTAGGATATGCTTTGTAATGCTCCTATCCACTCCCTTCCCGATGGAAACAACGATTTCGTCGTGTATTGCGATGCTTCAAACCAAGGTCTTGGTTGCGTTCTTATGCAACGGGACAAGGTTATCGCTTATTGTTAGGATTGAACCCAATGAAAGGAACAGATGATACAAAGCCAAATAACACTATCCGAGCTTTGGTTAAACTATCAGAGGTTACAAGCTCTGATGTACATACACTGCATTCCCTAAAGACTGCTCATCCTATCATCTGCCTTCACAAAGCTTCAAAGGTCTGTCAAAGTTACAAGGGTCAGAGGATAGAGATCAGAGCTTAGTCATTAGTTTAGTTCATTAATGTAACAGTGCTATGCACTGATAGTTAGTATTAGCAGTGTTTTCAGTTAGTTACAATTAGTTTCCTGTCACTATCAACCCTGATGTCATCAAAGATGCTCAGTGGTTAGATAGTTAGCATAAATAGGTAACTTCTGTAACAGTTTAAACTCGTCTATTAAAAGATCAACTTTCGCATACCATCTTCTTTGCATTTTCTTATTACCAAACTGAAATTGCAAAGGTTGAGTGGGAGTTTGTGAATCACATGCAAGTTTACCAACTTGAAAGCATGATGATGATGAAAACAAACGACCATTGCTTGAGTAAAAGTTTTCCATCTTATTCCGCTGCAAATCTCTTTTCATTCTGAAACAAACTACAAGTAATTGAAACTCAGATCCTAACACTTACGCGTCGAGGCAACTCAAAATCATGAGAAGAACTAGACTATGCACGACCTTGAACTTGGTGCAGTTGTTTTTGCATTGAAGATTTGGCGACACTACCTTTATGGTACTATGTGTGCGGTCTTCACCGACCATAAGAGCCTCCAACACATCTTTGATCAAAAGGAACTCAACATGCGTCACTGTCGTTGGGTAGAATTGTTAAATGACTATGACTGTGATATTCGCTACCACCCTGGCAAAGCGAATGTTGTAGCCGATGCACTTAGTCGTAAAACTCATGTAAAGAGTATTCGTTCCTACCAAACCTTGGGAAAACTTCACGAGCTGATTCACGAGGCACAATACTCAACCATTAATGAGGGTAACCTTGATACTGAGTTAAAGTGGTGTCGAAAACCTACTCGAGTCTAAACCCGATGGAATTCTGTACTACCTCAATCTTATCTTGATTCCTGATCGTAGGAACCTTTGAAACACCTTGATGGATGAAGCCCAAAAGTCTCGACATTCCATTCATCCTAGCGCTGACAAGATGTATCACGACCTTCGTACATCCTACTAGTGGCCTGGCATGAAGAGAGATATCGTGCTCAACGTCTCGAAATGTCTTACGTGCTCTAAGGTCAAAGCCGAACATCAACGTCCCTATGGCCTACTCAAACAACCAGAGATTCCTGTATGGAAGTGGGAGAGCATTGCTATGGACTTCATTACTAAACTTCCTTGCACTCTTTCTGGTCATGATAGTATTTGGGTTATCATTGACCGTTTGACCAAATCCGCTCACTTCCTCCACATTCGTGAAGATTACAAAGTCGAGAAATTGGCTCGTGTCTACACGAAGGAGATCATTTGTCATCATGGTATCCTAGTGACATCATTTCTGATCGTGATGCTCGTTTTACCTACCGCCTATGGCAAACGTTTCAATCCGCTCTTGGTACTCGTCTTAATCTTAGTACCGCTTTTCACCCTCAGTCTGATGGTCAAACTAAGCGTACTATCCAAACACTAGAGGATATGCTTCGTTCATGCATAATCGATTTTGGTGGCAATAGGGATTCGCACTTACCTTTGATAGAATTCTCGTACAACAACAGTTTTCACGCTAGTATTTAAATGGCACCATTTGAAGCATTGTATGGTCGTAAGTGTCGTTCGCCTATTTGTCGGCATGAGATCGGAGAAGCTCAAATCACCGGTCCTGAACTTATACAAGAGATGACGGACAAGATCCTGCAAATTCGTGATAATCTCCTCAAAGCCAGAAGCCGAAAAAAGAGTTATGCTGACAAAAGACGCAAGCCTTGGAATTCAACGTAGGTGATCATGTACTTCTCAAGGTATCCCCTTGAAAGGGTGTAGTTCGATTTGGTAAGAAAGGCAAACTCCCTCCTCGCTTTGTTGGTCCTTTCAAGATTCTCGAAAGGATTGGCAAGGTAGAGTATCGACTGGATCTACCTCAAGAAGTCAGCAATGTCTACCCAATGTTTAATGTTTCGAATCTCAAGAAATGCCCAGCTGAAGAAGGACTCCAAGTTCCACTTGAAGAGCTTCAAATCAATGAAACCTTGCACTTCGTGGAGAAACCTGTCGAGATCGTGGATTGAGGGACCAACCAATTAAGGCATGTCGAATTCCGATCGTGAAGGTTCGATGGGAAGGAAAACGTGGCGCTGAGTTTACTTGGGATCTCGAAGGCGATATAAAGACCAAGTACCCGCATCTGTTCATTGCATCTTCCTAAATAACGGGACGAAATTTCCTGAAGGAGAGGAGACTGTAAGCCTCGCTTTCGCAACTTTACATTTTCGAATGTTCGTATCGTAATTCTATTTTGGAAGCTCATTTCCTTGTAATCATATCGTATTTTAAATCATTGTAGTTCCGAGACTTGATTGTAATAGAATGATATTTTAATAAAATTCACACCATTCATACATATTTATATATTGACTCTTACACCTGTTTATACATGACGTATAAGCATAAGTTAACTCATAAATCGTTATCATATATTTGTAATTCTTAAACGCTCCATCCTTGTAAGACACTTGGTTAATTCAAACGCGAGACTTATAATTGTCTGACACCTCTTTAAATAATTCACATTTTGATATTTTGAACACTTGAAAATGTATTCTTTTATTTTTAGTAGTAACCATGAGATTATAATGACCAAACACCTAAAATAGGTTACCAAACGATAATATATGTTATGTATATAGTATATAACATCTACTAACCTAATATATTACATTTAATAACAAAAAAATAAAAAAATAGCAGCCCCTATTAGACAGCTTTGGGCTGGGTTTAGTGGACTTGTTTCAAGTCTAAACTCCCCCTAATCTTGTCCAAAGCCCAACCCACTTAAACCCTAATCCTTCCCAGATAAGTACCACCTTATTTCCAGTCACAGTCCCACTTTACAACACTCAAAACCTCTCAAAACACTCCCTGAACTCAACTGATTTCCAGCTCTTACATCAGAAAGTTTAGTCCATTCAAAGTGAGTTCTAGCTCACTTCCTCTATGATTTTTCTCTTGTTCTTTTTTTAAAACACTTGGATAACCTTTAAGTAGGTTTTCACAAGTTTGCTTGGGCAAACTAAGGTGAATCCTCATCTAAAACATGGTCCAAAGTGCACTTAAAATTCTGCTCATTTTTATCTTTTTATAACTTCATTATTTTCATGTTTTCTTTCATCTTTTCTTCCTTAAGAAAGTTTGTAAAGCCTCTAGGGATGTTACCATAGGTTTTCCATGGAAAACCAAGGTGGAACAATACCATTTTTAAGACTAAACTTTCTGTTTTGGAAGATGAACTTGTAAACTTTATTTAAACAAACTTGTGCTACTTGTGCCTCTAATCAAACCCTTGAGCTAGCTAAGGTTGTGTCATACAATTAGGAGGTGTAAAATACCTCTAAACTTTCTGTTTTTGAAAGGGTTTTAACCCACAAGTGTTAAACCATCCAAGCTTGACAAAGCTTGTGTTTTGGTAAAGGTGTGATTACTTGTAAGTCTTGGCTATCCTACCTTCAATCCACCACCTCACTTGATGTTTTCCCATCTCTATCCCAAGTAGTTTGCTAGCCTAAAAGTGACACACCCTCGTCTAGCCTTCGACACTTATTTAATTCTTTCTATGTCGATATTGGCTCACCCGGGTTGAAGATTACTTGGCTACTTGGTATAGTGATTAGTTGTACATTTTCATTTTAATTCATGACCATCCGAATCGTCCTTGTGAGGTTTGTGTATTGGTGAATCATATAACGAGGTTTAATGAATGCTCATCATCCTACCTCCATGCATGACTTCTATGATAATCTATGACATATATGATGGACTTATTATATATTATATAATATATACATAAATAGACTTATACAAAACCGAACTTTTGACAATGATCATATGGTTACTTGTCACAACATTAGGTTATATTATCTAAGACTTAACCTTCTCGTTGCAATCTAATGGGCATGTCCCATGAAACCACAATCACCTTTATGGGATTTATAGTGTCAAAACGAGAGTTAACGTCTAGATAATTACTTTCTTGAATACATACTTTTTACATACTTTAAACTCCTAATTCAAGTCCCCCATTATCATTCCAATACTCGCACACCTATGTTTTCTCATGTAGGATAACTCGGTGTTCCGTCCTCCAAGAACCAAACTCTTCACGGGATTTAATAAAGGAAGCTTTGCAAAACCGTGAGTACACTCGAACACCCTTTTTACGCTTTACACGTTTGGGTGCAACATGTTTACCTATCAAATTACACAACCCACACTTATACTTAATGCAAACACAAACAATCCATCATACATGCTAAGATACGTAATACGTGATTTGTATATTGGAATACTCTTATGTGATGCTATTTTTCGTTAACTTCGTACGACCCTCCCCTTAACCTGTATAGCGCTATAGGAGTAACGAAGCGCCCCTATTCTTGAGGTCATGTTAAGTATTCTATTATTGCGGTGACACTAGAGGATTGACTTGTCTAATCGCATGGGCCCTATTTACATTAATCTAGTATACATTTGTCCATGTGGATTTGTTTAAACGCTTTTACATACGTATGCTATTTCAAACTTGTGTACTCGCCAATGCTTTTGTATTGAACTATACTTTTAATATGTTGCAGGTTGATGATGATGTTTATGACGAAATCTAGTAGGGACGACACTAGAAAGGCATTTAGAATTCTAGATTATGTTATTTCGCTATGTCAAACTTTTGTTATATTCGAATTTTTCCATGTTGTATTTTGTTTCCTTGTAAGGTTTTGACTATAATTATCAATAAAATGAAATCGGTTTTGAATATTAAATATTGTCACAATAGTGTTATGATGTCTTGAGCAATCTATTTCGTCTCACTCCGATGTTTTCGCCATCAGTTGGGGCGTGACACGTACGGTTTGGAATGCTATTTTGAAAGCACAGACTATTAATCGCAATTTTTATTGTTGTTAGGAATGTAATTTTTTATTTTATTTTCAAGAATGTAATTTTTTATTTTATTTTCGGGAATGAAATTTTTATTATTTTTTAGGTTTGTATTTTTAATTATTTTTTAGGAATGTAACTTTTTTTTTAATTTTACAATGTAATTTGTGTTTAGTTGTTTATATTTGTGAATAAAAATAAAGAAAAGAAATTTGGAAGAGGTTAACCCGGTCTAAGTGACGCCACTAAATAGGGAAATAGATGGTAGTAGATGGTCTAAGTAACATTACGCAAGAAGATTAATAGAACTTAAGGTAGAGGGGTTAAGTGCCCCTCTCATTTACTATCAATATTTGTCTTCCTACAAAAGTTTTGTGAACTTCTTCATGTTCTGAATTATAAAAGGAGTGGGTCGTATTTGAATTTTTTAACAATTACAATTAAGATTTTTCAAGTTTATATTTTTTTATTTTTATATTTTTGTTTATTTTTATATTTTAATAGTGAGGGTATTATAGTCATTTTACATATGTTTATCGGAAATAATATTCACTATGCAATCAGGGATCATTACAGTTATAAAATGCAAAATATGTGTAATATATATATATATAATATATATATATATATATATATATATATATATGAGAACACTACATATAAATAAGAAAATAAAAGTCTAAAAAACATGTAAAATTTTTTTTTTTTTAATACAAAATTTTATTTTTACAATTTTATAAAAATCCTATTTATGTATAAAAAAATTTTTTTCCAAAAAATTAAAAAAACTTGTACCGCACATGTTTATTATATGTGTACTGCACATGTGCATTACATGTATATGTTGCAAATGTGCATTATATGCTTAATGTTAGCTTTTGAGTTTAGTTTAGCTTTTAGGGTTAGCTTTTTCTGGAGATTTAGAATTAGGATTAGGTTTTTTGGTGTGTGTGTGTGTGGGGGGGGGGGTGTTAGGTTTTTGGGGGTGCGAGTTCTTTGAGGGGTGCGAGAGGGGGGTTTAGGTTTTTTTGGGGTTTATGTTTACGGTCTGGTTTTAGGTTTTTTTTTTGGGTTAGGTTTTTGGGGGGTGGGGGTTAGGTTTTTGGGGTGTGGGGGCTTTAGGCTTTTGGTGGGAGAGTGGATTCAGGTCTTTGGGAGGTGGGGGGGGGTAGGTTTTTGGGGGTGTCGAAGGGGGTGGGTTAAGTGGGGGGTTTAGGTTTTTGGGGGTGTCGGTGTGGGGTGGGTTAAGTGGTTTAGACTTTTCCGTATTAGTGCACATGTGCAGTACAACCTTTTTTTTTGAAAAAAGTTTTTTTTCCATATATTATCAACGAATTTTAATAAAAAATTCAAATTTTTTTAATATGTTTTTTAGGCTTTTTAGTTAGTTTTTTGGTTTTCTCATTTAAACTAGTTTTCTTATGATCCATCCTCTATATATATGTGTGTGTGTGTGTGTGTATGTGTGTGTAGGGAAGGGTTTAAATGAGAATGCTAAATATCGCGAGAACCGTGAGAACAAATGAAAAAACACGAAAACTTGGTAAAAAACAATTCAAATTTAAATTTCTTTTTACACTTATTATTATTATTCGAATACAATGTTAGAAATTTAATTACACATTTAAATTTACGTGAATTCGTAAATAATTTTTTAACACATGTGTAAATTTTTTTATATTTACACATGTGTAAAAAATATAATAAGAGTGATTTTGAGGGGAGAAATGAATTATTTGATGTTTTATTTTAATTACAATGAGTTTTGTATTGAAAAAATTGGTTTTGATTGGTTTTTTCATTCTTTCTCAGGGTTCTCGCGATATTTAGCGTTCTCAAGTAACCCTCCCATATATATATATTATATATATATATATATATATATATATAGGGGATGGATCATGAGAAAACTAGTTTAAATGAGAAAACCAAAAAACTAACTAAAAAGACAAAAAAACATATCAATTTTTTTGATTTTTTATTAAAATTCGCTATATATATTTATTAAAAAAACTTTTAAAAAAAAGTAAAAAAAGCATATAATGCACATGTGCAATATAAACATATAATGCACATGTGTAGTAAACATATAGTGCACATGTGCACTACAAGTTTTTTTTTTTTGAAACAAAAGTTTTTTGTACATAAAATACAGCGATTTTTTATAAGTAAAATATTATGTTTTTTTTGGCTTTTTGAGTTAGTTTTCTAGTTTTCTCATAATCCACTCCCTTATATATATATATATAATAATATATTATATATATACACATATATATGTACATATATATATACATATATGCGAGAACCACCCTTATTGTGTGAACCACAAGAACCAGTGTGAACCACGAGAACCAGTGTGAACACGGGGCAATTTGTAAATACTTAACAAACTTTAAAACACCCGCTTGTTTGCCTGTTATACGTGGACTTAAATCAAAAGTTAATCAGATTCAATATACAATCTCACGTCCGATAAATGTCCCCAAAATATCTCCCCAATCCCGTTCCCCAATCCGTTGAATTCATCACTCCGATTCATAAAAAAATCAAGTCCAACGCTCATAATATCAGCTGTTCATCATCAACATTCGTCGTACAATCGATCGACATTAGTGCAATATGAATCGTCGACAGCACATTCGTTTTCAATTCGAAATTAGGGCAAAAACGATCATAATCGCCGATGTTTACTGCACGAAGAGGGAGAATCCGAAGAACAGAAGTCGTATATCTAAACGACAAACGCTCGATTCGTCGTTGCATCGTTCTATGAATTTGTAAGTTCATACACAGTTTTGTAGCGTATGCAACTCTTAATCGTTGATTCATAAATGGTATTATGTGATTATGACATTCAATAAGTCGTTTGATGTATAATTATTGAAAAAACATGTTATATGTATATGATTTGTTGAATGAATAGTAGCGGATGTGCATATTGTGACAAACAGTTATAGTTATGCACATGTGCATACTGTGTCAAGTTATGTTTACAATGAACATATAAATGCACATGTGCATAGTTTTAGTCATGCACATGTGCACATTGTGAAAATAATACATTGAATATGATATTAAGGCAATGCTGTGATATTATATATTGTACATGTGTGTATTGTGACAAATTATGTTTACACTGAACATGATAACTATTCACATGTGCATAGTTATAGTTATGCACAAGTGCATATTGTGACAAATTTACACTGAACATTATATTAAGGTATTATGTACATGTGTGCATTGTGACAAATTATGTTTACACTGAACATGATAAATGCACATTTTCATAGTTATAGTTATGCACATGTGCATATTGTGACAAATTTACATTGAGCATGATATTAAGGTAATGTTGTGATATGTATAGATATGCACATGTGCACATTCATTTCGTGAAATATCAGATTTACCAAGTTAATAGGGTGTATTTGTGTGATATGTATTATGCACATGTGCATAATTTGACATATTATGTTTACACAACATGATAATAGCATAAATTTGTGATATGTATAGCTATGCACATGTTCATACATTGTTATAATAGGCTGATATGCAAGTGTGCATAGTTTGAAATAGTATATTAACAAATTAAAAAATTAATGTTGATACACATGCTCATAGATAATCAATGGAAAAGAGAACAAAAAAAGTTACATTTGTCCTAAACTCAAGCGATGAAGGGTCAAAAAAAATGCCAGATGCAATAGAAGACGAACACGCGACTGTTAAGCAAAAAGGTTAGAAAATGATAAAATTTGTGGTTATGCACATGTGTATTATAATTTTTTTTTGTTTTATAAATGTTACAACTCATGCAAATGCATTAATTGTATGAATTCAATCATACTAAAGGTGGAAAAGGATGTGCACAAGGATAAAGGCAAACGAAAGCAAAACGATACAACTAAATATTTGGATGGAGTAAGAAGGACCAGCAAACGGAAACATGATGAAATAGCTAAAGGTTTGGATGGAAAACGTATGACGAAGAACAAAAGGATTGTAAAACCAAGGGTCACAAGTGAAAGATGTTAAGGTGGATAACAATGATGGTGATGGTACGTGTTTTTGAAAATAATTAATCTAACTCTCAAATGCACATGTGCATTATCACGCACAAACATTTTATAACATGTGTATTGTATTTTCTTAATAAACTTATTCAAAGAAAGAAGTTTTGTTGTTAAGAGATAAAAAGACGGGAAGTAAGAGGTTACGAGAACAGTTGACTGGCGGATCGATACGAACACGTTTGACACCCCATCAACTTTTGGGGGGTTAAACACGTTGTCTAAACAACAGATGGTCGCATTAACAAACATGGGGTTTGGCAGTATTTTGAAGCTTAAGACAGATAGTCTGCCAGCAAAGATGTCACATTTTGTGGTAGACAAGTTTAACAGTAAAGATATGGTAATCAAGTTGAATGTTGGTAACATTAAGTTAATGAGAATGTTGTTAGTGGGTTGCTGGGATTAAAAAACAGTGGGGCTGTTATAGAATACAAAAAAAGGAGAAAAAGAAATGACAAAAAGAAGGAAGAACATAAGAACAAAAGGATAACAACAACTCAAAGGGGAACAAAAAATGGAAAAGAAGATGAAGATGATGGCGAAATGAAGATGAAAGCGAAGATGAAGAACATGGGATATTGGCTGAGTGGGCGTGCGTTGACACCGAGTAGGATTGTTGAGCGTTGAGAGATAACCCAATGGAAGATGGCATAATGTTCAAATATGACTTTTTGACATTTTCATGAATACGATGGTGGAAATAAATAAAGATGGCACATACAAAACTGATTTTCTAGAATGCTTGGGTGAAGATGTCGCGGTTGAAGATGTAAACTGGTGCAGGTATATTTGTGATAGCATTAAGATGAGCAAAGATGGATGGCAGCGGGATAGCACATCAAAATATTTCAATGGTGGTCTTACAATATTGGTGGTAAGTTAATTATTATGTTTGAAAAAAATTATATAATGTAGTTTGCATTTTGTATAAAATATTTTTTTGTTCACATATGGTGATAATGCACATGTGCAGATGATATATGCTGATTGAACTTTGTGTGGGGACATCAATACGGTCCGAACATCAAGTCCATTATCATTCTGGACGGAAAACATGTTGAGCAGAAGGGAAAGATGGGAGATAGAAAATGGCGGGCTTGGAAAAAGGGTGCTACATGAAGGATACGTTGACACTCAAGTTGACGTGGAGCTTATGATGAAAGGACAGTGAAGACGGCAAAGGGGAATGGATGAAGAACGTGGAGCAAATGGTGGAAGATGACAGAATGAAGAACGTGGTAGATCAATATCGAGGTGAAAATAAAACTGTGACGTTTGAGGTACGCATAATGATATTAAGTTTAATATTGCACATGTGCATTGTTTTGATGTCATTCAGTTATCATATTTGCACATGGGCATTGTTTTGTCACATGTGCATTGTTTTGTGTGGGGACATCAATACGGTCCGAACATCGATCCATTATCATTCTGGACGAAAAAACATGTTGAGCATAAGGGAAAGATGGGAGATAGAAAATGGCGGGTTTGGAAAAGGGGTGCTACATGAAGGATACGTTGACACTCAAGTTGACGTGGAGCATATGATGAAAGACGACAGAATGAAGAACTTGGAGCAAATGGTGGAAGATGACAGAATGAAGAACGTGGTAGATCAGTATGGAGGTGAAAATAAAACTGTGACGTTTGAGGTACGCATAATGATATTAAGTTTAATATTTGCACATGTGCATTGTTTTGATGTCATTTTATTATCATATTTGTTTTTAGTTAATTACGAATTGTTTTCTCATGATAAATTAAGTTTAAAGTTTTTACAACATGATCATAAAATTACTTATATTAAACAAACAGTAAAATTACAAAGTGATATGGATATGAAATATGATTTCAATCAAATCTATTTGAATATTTATTTTTTAAATCTCAATTGAATTGTTGATTGTTTTGGTTCAAAAAGAAGAAGTTTCGGATTGGTTAGATCAATTTTCGGACAATTCAATTGAGTTGTGATCATAGTTTGTTTTGGATCAAGTTCAAAGTTGTTCAAACTGTTTTGATCAAATATGAAATCATGTTCAATCGAACTGATCTCAAATAATTTCAAAATGATAAAATTCGACGTGTAATTTCGGTTGTCCAATTTGATGCACATGTGCAGAATGTTGTGTTGTTATGAGCATATGACTTATGCACATGTGCATAATGGTGTGCATAATGTCATGTTGTTAATATTAATGTTAATTTATTATTATGTTATTAATTAGGAACATATGCATATGATCGAAAAGTTAATGGCGGAGACATTAAGGAAAAAAGAAATGTTAGATAAAGAGTTGGACAATATTTGGTACAAATATCCAAAAAATGAGAAGGTTGGAGAGTTTGTCAGGGAGTACGATAGAGCATTCAAAGGTGAGAACAAAATGGAGGTTTGTTAAGTAAAATGGAGAAGGTTAATAGCAAAGATAACGAAGTTATGGATGATGAAAAGGATAAGAGGTTAATGTTAAAATCAAAGGTGGGATGAAGGTGTTTAGAAGGTCAAAAACAAGAAATTTAATAGATAACAATGATGTGTTAGATAGTGTATCGAAAAATGAAGATCGTGATGCAATGAGGGTAGTTGGAGTGATGAAAGATGACGAGGATAAAAAATTAGAAAAAGTTGTTGGTGAGTCCATTAAGTTGGCAGAAACGGGCAAGGGTGCTGTTAAGAGACAAACACGTAGGAATAAAGAAGTAGATAACACCATGCCGACCTTTACGTTGTTGTCGCAAAGTTCCCAAAGTTCACCAGAAACACACGGAACAGACGTGCATGTGAGTGTTAAAGATACAAATGTGGTTGACATAAATGAGCCATTGAACGACGATGAAAAGACGTTATGGCAATATTTGTTCACAACCATTGAAGACAAAAGAAGGTATGGAAGAGTATTATAATGTTATGTTATTATTTGTCGTGACATAGTAATTTAGAGTTCTAATATGATTTACAAACTAATGTTGTAGGGCGGAGGGCAAAAAATATAATGACGACGATCAAGAAATAGACATTAAAAATGAGACGAAGGAGGTCAGCCTGACGTTCAAGTAAGATTACTTATGCATTATTTTTTTATTCATATATCTGTTATGTATTGATTGATATGTTAGGTTTCAGATTTATTTGTTTAAATTTAGATGTGTGAAAATTGATTGATATGTTAGGCTGTTGATCGATTTATTTGCGTATGATTGTTAGGTTTTTGTTTTATATGTGTCATATTTTTTATATGTAAGCTGTTTGATTGATTTAGATTGAAATTTTTAACGGTAGGTAGTTAATATGTACAGTTAAGCGTTTGTTTGCCAGTTTTCGTTATATATATGTGATATTGCTTGATATATTTTTAGGTTGTTGTTTTATATATGTGATATTTTTTTTGATATGTAAGCATTTTTTTTTGTTGATGCACATGTGCATACATAACATGGTTTATATGATAACTGTTACATAATCATAATGAAATATAATTTGTATTACTGTTTAATGCACATGTGCATACATAACATATTGATGTAATTTATGTGATGTATACACACAACTGTTTCTGAAACCTCATAATGAAATATAATTTGTATTACTGTTTAATGACATGTGCATACACAACATAATTGATGTAATTTATGTGCATTCAGCACAACTGTTTTTGAAACCTCACATGGACTGACGACACGAGCGTATTTGATAAGCACTTTAGAGGATGGGCAATGGATTTCACATGCCGTGATAGACTGTTGGGCGGCTGTTTTTAACTACACAGAGAAAACAAAAGACAGTAGGAAAAAGGCGATTATGGTGTTACACGACAACAATTGTAAGTGTGTTATAATTTACGTTTAACAATCGTATTCGGGATAGTTATATATGCGTGTGACATGTGTTAATGTAATGTGTAGACAGAGTTTATGTTGAAAATAAAACAACCAGAAAAAAATCGTTTACAACATTAACCGCGCACTTGAAGGAGGTTGTGGAATGTGACATTAAAATGTTGGAATTAAAAGAATTCAGCATCATAATAATTCTAGTGATCGAAAGAAAACATTTTTATCTGATATGTTTTGATTTAGAGAACGCGAAGGTCGAAGTCATTGATAACATGGTGAGTAACAGCGGGTTTTACAGAACGACAGCAGGAACAAAATTTAAGGAAACTGGAACGCCATGTAAAGTGGTATGTATTTATTTTATATTAAATGTTATTTACGTAAATAAGGATATCGGACAATGATATTTAGTAACAATTGGTATATTATTTGTTTTGTAGAAAAACTACATGGTTGGATACTTGAAGGCCATGAAATATCCAATGGTGGCACGAATGGCGGGCGCAACGTTGACGAAAAAAATTGGAATGGGCAACAGGTGACAATTTGAACGATTTCGATGTCTTTGCTATGAGACACATGGAGATGTACATAGGGATTGATGTCGAAGTTTGATTGCGGTTTTAGCACGCGAAAATTTATACAAGACATAGAAAAACTTGAGAATGAAGATGGCAACAAAACTGCTACTATCAGAGGCAAACATGTACAAGGGAACGGTTATGTACCTCGCAAGAAAGGCAACACAAGGTTTGAGAGATGAAAGAATGCGGAAAATGTTAGACGAAGAGGGGGTGAAACAAGAAAAATACTGGAACATTCTTAAAAAAATGGAAGAATGGGGATAAGATTTGAGGGTATGTGTTAATACATCAGGTTATTAACTGCCGGGAAACATAGTATTTTTGTTTTGTTGGTGGTTTATGAACATGAATCTGATACTTTGTTTTGTTTTGTTTGTTTTGACATGGTAGATGGTTGTGTTGTGAAGGTAACAAGCGTGTACCCGTTATGATGTCGTATATTTGGTTAATTGTGGTTGGAACTAGTTTATTGTGTTGCTAATACTTGTTGGTTGACAACAGTTATAATATTTGATATATTAGGTAGCTGCTATATTAGCAATTTGTATGTTGGATGGGTGTTATGGTAATAAATGTTTGTAGTTACAGTTCGTATTGGTGGTTGTTTATGCATATGTGCATTAGGATGGCTAAATTCATAGTAATTGATGTTACATTTCGTATTTGGGAGCTGATTATGCACATGTGCATTAAAATGGATAAACTCAAAGTATTTGATGTTATTACTTGTTAAATGCTCACAGTAATTGATGTTATTACTTGTTAAATGCGTGTTAGTAATATATAATGTGTTATATATGTATATGATTGATAAAAAATGTTATGATATGCTGGTTAATAATTTAAATGATGTGTATACACATGTGTCTAAGGTGATATACCAAGTGATATAACTACAGATTATATGACGAGGTTAGATAATGTATTACATTGTGTGTATTTATATGTACGTATAACCAATGGTGTTTTATTAATATAGATAATAGGTTTAATATTAAAATGGTAGATACAACTGGTAGATGCGTATGCACATGTGCATATGGTAAGTTAAGCATTAATATTAATATTGTAAGTTAAATGGGTAGTAATAAAATTACATTGTGTTAAGTGGGTAATAATATAATCACAAATGATTACATGTAATACATAATCGATGGCAAATTAGGAGCTCGCAATGATGAATATATATAAAAAAACGTATCAATCAAGACAGTCAATTAAGAAACATATCAAAACAAACAGTGATAGTCATAATTAGATAAGTTCAATAATCATAAATTGTAATATAAAACATATCAATCAAAGAATCACGAGTTGGGTTGGAGGGTTTGCGACGTATAGTTGAACGCCTAAGAGATCGATCAAGTTTGTTAACTTGATCAGATTCACGAATAGCAGTTGTTCCTTCGGGTAAGGCGGTTTTTGCATGGATACAGTGTATTCAGATGCACCATAATCAGAAGAATTATACTCATCATCATCGGTGGCGTCGTCATCGGTGTCATCAAGATCAGCATCAATATCATCAGAACCCGGAATCAGACGGAATAGGGAGTCCAACGGCGATAGCAGCAGCACGTTTAGCTGCTCATGCAGCAAGTTTGGCAGCCTTGATTTTCTCGTAGTTGCGTGAATCATGATCTAATACATATTTGTTGCATTCGTTGCATAAACGTGCAGCTTTCTTTTGTTTACCAGCTTTCTTCAGTTTATCTTTGAGTTTTTGACCACCAGGGCCGATTCGTTGTTTTTTGGTCCCGCACCCTTTGTTTCTAATACCCTAAGGAGGATGTACACTTGTGTTTAAATCTGCAGGTATATTTAATATATCACTGATGTTTGCATTTTTTTGGCTGTATCGAGGTTGGGGATCACACGGAAACGTTTCAAATATGCGGTTTCTAATGCGTTTGATTTCAACGGACAACGAATGTAGATGTTCAGGATTGCGTCTCAGTCGGGTCGTGCATTGGGTGACTAAATCTATTATTTCATTGTTGATGATAGCGAACTCACTATTGTCAGAGGAGTACATGTTAGATATGCTATGCACAACAGATGGTAGCGCATCTCGTTTCCAACATGGAATGATGTAATTGACGGGATTCGTTCAATTTGGTTGAAACGGAATATACAGAATACATGTCAGCATAGGTATCCAATACGGGTGAACCCAAGGCATGTACGCTTACTGCATGTTCAGGTACATTGAGTGACACCTGCACATGTGCACAATAAAAGTTGTAAATGGAATGTATACACTGAGGGTAGTATGCACATGTGCATATGTTAATTTGTATGATAAAATTTTGGATGCAAATGTATTGGATGATGAATGCACATGTGCATAATCAAATAATCAGACAAACAGACACATTGAGGGTGATATTATATATTATGGAAATAATAAAAATGCATACGTCATAATATGATGCATAAGCATATGTGAGTGATGCGAACACTAATGGTAACATTTAAAATGGTAAATTATAAATGTTATGTTGTATATATTGAATAGTGAAACATATTGGATAGTAAAGAGATACCTCAAACTCGTTGACATAAGACATGTTTGTTTTGCAGTGACGAACTGTGTAATTTTTTATATCAGTCGTTCCCGGGCATTCAATTGGCATGCATTGGAACATGCCCATGTATATTTCTTTTCGAACTTCAAGAAACATAGACCATGTGTATGTTTCAAACGCATGTGATTCTATACGAAGACCGGTAGTTAATCGGGGGTTTGACCTGTCGCTTTTAAATTCGAGGTCTCGCTATGTGTGCCGTTGAGCATCAAGACTTGTCTCAAAACACAATAGAAATTGGACTAGCGTGTTAGTTTCTGATGAGTTGACTTTAAAACGCGCATTTGAGCTCTCGCATCTTGACATAGTCTTCATCAAACAACACATCGGTATATCTCTGAAATAACATGGGACCCATTCATGCCGTATAGAAAACATCTCACACAGCCAATGATGATTGTTTAAATGATATTCATCCATTAATAGATGCCATCTTTCTTCGAATGTTTGTGGTGTAATAAATAGATTCCACACCAATTTGTTATGGATGAACGAAGGGTGGTATTAGCAAGTATGTCTTTTTATATCTGTCAATAAAGACACATGAAACATGATATTTGGAATAGTAAAAAATCATAATATATAGTTTATTCTAAATTGTATTACTATAAAAATATGGTGTTTACCTTGGACAGAAGTTTTCGCATGATATGCCACATACACAAACGATGAATAGAGTGTGTGAACACAGATGATACAGTTTTGTTTCATGGATGCATCCTGGTCAGTGAGTACAAATATGGGTTGTTTATTGTGGGCAGTCAGGAAGGTATTTAATAGCCATGTGTACGACTCGATAGTTTCGTCATATAACATGCCCGCGCCAAATATAACACATTTTTTGTGATGATCGACCCCGGTAAATGGCACAAAGATCATTTTGTACCTATAAAAAATGTTTTTTTGTAATTAATATTCATATATAAATTGTTTATAGATATATTAGGTGCACATGTGCATATTGATAATTTTGTATAATGTTAACAAATAATAATATTTGCACATATGCAGAATGTTGAATTGTTATGATGTCTTACTTGTTAATCTTAATAAAACAAAACATATAATGCATGTTGGAGTTTATAATGTCTTACTTGTTAGTGTCATATGTAGCGTCAAATGCACATACATCACCAAAAGCCTCATAATTGCGTAATGATACAAAATCAGCCCAAAAGAATGACTGTAACTCGTTATCAACTATAACGTAATCAAAATAAAAGTCTTTTCAGATTGGTGACTTGGGATTTCATGGTGTGTAAGATAATGTCTGCATCGTGTTCACCAATAAATAAACGTATATCTCTAGAAGAATTTTGAAATCTTCTCTCGTGTCACGAACATTGTGGGGACCACCTTTGAGTGATACTTGAATGTTATGTGCAACATTTGGGCCGATTTTGTTAAGGCTGACGTTATGGATGAATTGTTGTTCTTTAAAACCAAGTTTCCTATTTTGTTTCAACATGTTGGCGTTATCGCTACCGATCATGCAATGGTTGTGCGCGTGGATAAAATCATATATCTTGTATTGGTTGGTGGCACGATCATAGCTCACTTTGATACGTGCACGACACCCAAAAACTGTGTATCGGATTCGTTGGTGTTGTTTCTTAGATTTACCATACATGGTTGGAGCATTCTTAGACGGAGCATTGGGGCCAGAATCTGAAATCTTTAGCTGTCTTTCTCTTGAACATAATATGTATCTATGTGTGCGTATGTTCATAGTAGGGTTGTCATGGTATATTTTGTTCTTCGTTGTGCCAAACGCGTAGAGAATCAGGATTTTGTAGCATACGTATCGTACATTGTCACAATATCTTCCCAATGGGTAAATGTACTATTTATAACAGGAACATATTCGGCATCAACTTCAGGTATCCAATATGGGGTGTCATTGGGCGTAGAATGTATAGCAGCCGTAACCGTTCCTATGAATATAATAAATAAATAAATAAATAATGGTCAATATGATGCACAAATGAATATTAAAATTGTAAACAAAAGAAGTGCACATGTGCATTGTCATATAATTTATAATGTCATAAATTAATTGTCATCATAATGCACATGTGCATAAAATTATAATGTAACATAATGTATAATATGGTGCAGTTTACATAATGCACATGTGCATATATTGTTGATTAACCATTAGTAACATATTGTATATATGAATGTGAACATGTTGCAAACGTGTTTATCATTGAACAGTTCAAAAAGTTACATAAAATGGACGTGGGTTACCTTTAGTCTCAAAGCAAATGAACTGCTGATGTTCTGTATTTGTGGGTGCTGTACCAGTCGAAGTAGAGTCAAGTGACAACGAGTGTTCAGATATATTAGCATTCCAAGATGATAATGTAACATTGTTTGTTGTTGACATGAAATCAAGAGTGTGTACTTCAAATCCATGAAGGGAATGTCGACTCTCAACTGCTCTAGACACAATTTTGAAACTTTCAATTGGATTGACAGCAGGTACGGGTTTGGTAGCAGATTGACCACCAAAATCAGCAGCATTAGATGTGTGAGGATGATATTCAAAAATTGTTGGATTAGGATCATCAGATGCCGTAGGTTCAACACGGGATGAATCAGAGGACGCCATATGTAGCCGTAATCGATACGACGAATGCAACAACCGTGAAATTCGTGGGGTATACCGTTGTTTAATGCCGTGAGAACCACCGTACACTCCGTGCGCTGCCTGTACGCCGTCGTGAACAGTCATGATCCTCAATGTGTCGATGTTGATGATGTCGATTGTGGATTGAAAACATACGAATTGAATAAACCCTAAAACAGGGGACAAGAGTTCATTATTATTACAAGTCTGCCACAGCGTGTATTTGTATTATAATTCATTATATTTACAATAATGCCATGTGTTCACACTGGTTCTCGCGGTTCTCGCAATGAAGGGTGGTTCCTAACGGATCCTTATCATATATATATATATATATATATATATATATATATAGGGTAGGGTTCTAGAGTGAACCTAATGTTATTTGTAAACTGTGAGAACCATTCTCAATCATTGATCTATTTGAGATAGACGGTTATAAAAAGGCAATAAAATAAAGAGGTTAATGATATAATTAATTATTAATTAAAGATAAGGGTGTATTGGTAATTTTGCTACCCTATCATAACTGAATATTGTATTTTTTTAATTGTCGCTGAGATTATGTGTACACAAGTGTACATGTCGTTGTTCCTACAACGTACACAAGTGTACAAGCTGTTTGTACACTGTTGTACATTTGTGTATTGAACTCATGTACAATTGTGTATATAAACAGTAAAACGCTGAAAAAACGAAACTTCATATGTTTTTCGTTTTTATTAAAAAAAACTATAATAATGTTACACTCAAATTAAAGAGAATACAAAACCCGTTGTTATGGTGTATTTAAAAGAAAAAAATACTAACATATGGAAAAGTTATAACGATTTAAAGATCGTAAGGGGTAGTTAGTTTTACGTTATAACTTCCTTATTTAAATTGATTAATTACCATCATATCCTTTACATCTAGAAAAATATCAATGGCTCAGATTGGTTCACAAGGTTCACAAACAAGGAGTTGTTCACTCATGAACCTCATCCTATATATATAGGACAAGGATCCGTTAGGAACCACCTTATATTGCGAGCATCGTGAGAACCAGTGTAAACACAAATAGTAATACAAAAAAAAAATCAAAAAAATACCAATTTTTTTTGTTTCTTTTAATATTTTTTAAAAAGTCGCTATATGTACTCAACAAAAAAAAATTTTAAAAAAAATATTTGAGTACCAACTATCCATGCACATGTCCATTTTCGTCATTTCGTTGACAAATTTCGTAATACATTACAAACATTAGACAATTGCACTTTCATTTACACTACCATGTGTAAACACACTACTTTTTACGTTACCAATATTAGCAATGCACATGTGCATCTATATATATCAACATGAAATAAGGTGTTTTGGTACACTAATTTGAATAAATTTTCTCTTTCATCTATCATACCATCCATAATACACTACCATGCATATGTGCATTTTCATCATTTCTTTGACAAATTCAGTAATACATTACAAACATTAGACAATTGTACTTTTATTTACACTACCATGTGTAATACACTACGTTTTATGTTACCAATATAAGAAATGCACATGTGCATCTATATGTATCAACATGAAATAAGGTGTTTTGGTACACTACTTTGAATACACTTTCTCTTTCATCTATCATACCATCCATAATACACTTCCATTACCTCCTACCATTTATAATACAATTCCAATACCAATATTTTCACTTTTTACATGTATATCAACACCATTTATACCATCCAATCAACATATTACATAATAAAGTGACAACTATAATGAACCCATCAACCACTAGATATAACTAACAAAAAACATATATATGAGCCTACTTCGTCATTCAAAATCACAAACTTTTTGTATCAAAACACAGCATATAATTGTTATACATAATGATGCACATGTCCATTAATGTAAAATTGAGTGTATTATGAATGATATTGTAAATTAAAGTGCAATTGTCTACTAGTGATAACTATTACTGAATTTGTCGAAGTTATGATACATATGCATATGTGCATGGATAACTGTTACTCGAAAAAAAAGTTTTTTTTGGTAACGAAATATAACGATTTTTATTAAAAAAAGTATAAAAAAATTGAGAGCTTTTTATTTTTTTTAGATTTTATTTTGCAATAAAGGTGGTTCTCGCGGTTCTCGCAAGTGTGAACACAAAATACCTAAAAAATCCAAAAAAATACCAATTTTTTTTTTGTTTTTTTAATATTTTTTTGAAAAATTCGCTATATTTACTCCACAATAAAAAAATTCAAAAAAAAATTTGGGTACCAACTTTTCATGCACATGCGCATTTTTGTCATTTCTTTGACAAATTCTGTAATACATTACAAACATTAGACAATTGTACTTTCATCTACACTACCATTTGTAACACACTACTTTTTACGTTACCAATATTATCAATGTACATGTGCATCTATATATATCAACATGAAATAAGGTGTTTTGGTACACTAATTTGAATACTTTTTCTCTTTCATCTATTATACCATCCATAGTACACTACCATGCACATGTGCATTTTCATCATTTCTTTAACAAATTCGGTAATACATTACAAACATTAGACAATTATACTTTTATTTACACTATCATGTGTAATACACTACTTTTTACCTTACCAATATAAGAAATGCACATGTGCATCTATATGTATCAACATGAAATAAGGTGTTTTTGTACACTACTTTGAATACACTTTTTCTTTCATCTATCATACCATCCATAATATACTTCTATTATCTTCTACCATCCATAATACAATACACATTACCTCTTACCATTTATAATACAATACCAATACCAATATTTTCACTTTATTACAATGTATATCAACACCGTTTATACCATCCAATCAACATATTACATCATAAAGTGACAACTTATGATATATACCCATCAATCACACTAGATATAACTAACCAAACAAACATATATATGAGCCTACTTTATCATTCAAAATCACAAACATATTTTGTATTAAACACACGGTATATAATGTTATACATAATGATCACATGTGCATTTACTTTAAAATTGATGTATTATGGATGGTATTGTAAATTAAAGTGCAATTGTCTACTAGTGATAACTATTACTGAATTTGTTCGAAATTATGATACATATGCACATGTGCATGATAACTTTACTCAAAAAAAAAATTTGTAACGAAATATAACGATTTTTATAAAAATATATAAAAAAATATAAAAATTTGAGTGTTTTTTATTATATTTTTAAATTTTATTTTGACAAAAAGGGGTTCTTGCGGTTCTCAAATACACAATAAAATGGTTCATCGCATGAACCTTACCCTATAATATATATATATATATATATATATATATATATATATATAAAACAAAGTTGTAATTTATGTAAAAAGCAAGAAGTAAATAAAACTAAATCTTTTATTAGAATTGTCCTCAAGAGGATAAATTTGGTCTCTCATACTATGTTCACAAAAAATCGATTGACGTATGTTGAAAAAAATAACGAGAGAAAGTCTTTTGTATACTTTATTGTCAACGTATTGACCATGAACCACACATCGAGATGCAATCCCTCAAGTCAACGGTTTTTACTCATTTTTCAAAATGCAACCGTATATGTTTGACTTAAACCAATTTTTAGTCACTGACCAAACATAAGCAGTTATTTTGTATAAATAAAAAGTTGACTTTGGTCCCCACTCTACTATGGAACGTTGATTATGAATATTTAAGGAACTATATTAGGGTGGAAGGAGTGTTACCTAAATAGGTGTAGTAAACTTTTCCCCTTAAACACTAATATCATATCATATTAAATTCTTCTTCATTCAGTATTTTTCACTCAAACATATAGAGAGTGGTAAACATATTTTTAAAAAAAGAAAATTTGTGATTGGTTGAAAGATGGTAGGGTCCACCATTAACCCCATTTCTCTCTCCTCTTCACCACTCGGTGAGTATTCACTGTTTTTGTCAATCACCAAACACTAAACATGGGCTGGCGGCACGTTGTCGCACGGTTAAACTGGGTCACCGAAGGTGCCCCTTCCACCCTTAGTTGTGAGAATTCTTAAGTTTATTGAAAACATTATTTTCAACATGCCGCATGAATCGATGCTATGTTTCACATTACGGTTACAGGATAAGACCGTGGGGTATGGTGGGGCAGGGTTGGGGGCATGGGCCGACACGTGGATTTTGAGGGGCACCGCCGGTCAAGCAACCGAACGGTGGGTATGGTGGGAGTGGCAGACCGCGTGGGTAGGGCACATCTATTTTTTTTTCAATTTTTTTTACAAAATAAACATAATATTAAAAATATTTAAAAATTACAAAATTATACAAGAAAAAAAAGATCACTAATCGTCGTCTTTGTCGGAGTCGGACCCAGGAATCGTTGAAACATGTTCCACCAAATCAGATCGAAGGTTGTGATGTATATCCCTAGACTTGATCAAAATTTGTTTGTTGATTTCTCTTCGTCTGTAACGATTACGTTATCTACTTGGACATTGTCATCTTCATAGTAGGTAGCGATCGCACGATCTTCATCCTTCAATATCATGTTGTGAAAAATGATGCATGCGTACATCACGTTTCCAATCTGATCCTTGTCCCATAGTTGACACGGCATTGCCAAAAAATTCGCCACCTCTTCTTCAAAACACCGAACGCTCGCTCGACGTCTTTACGTGCGGCCATATGGACCCTGTTAAACTTTAATCTCTTTGGATCTACGGTGGTGTGTCTTGTGAACGACTTTACAAAACCCCCCCACTCCGGGTAAATCCCATCAACTAGGTAGTAACCATACACGTACTTAACCCCATTTATAAAGAAACTTCCTTTTGGTCCTATACCATATACCCGATCATTGAAAAGGGACGAGTGGTTTATGATGGTGATATCGTTGATGTGAACCTGGCATGCCGAAGAATGCATGCCATATCCAAAGATCTTGTGACACAATGGCTTCAGGCATGATGGATGGCATTCCGTGATATCCACTTGTGTGAGCGCCTTGCCATTCGGTTGGACAAAGTTCCCAAGGCCATTTCATACAATCTAAACTACCTAGCATCCCGGGTAGCCCATGATAGTCGGCGTGATGTTCCAATATTTGTTGCATATCACTGAACGATGCCTTTCTCAAATATTTTTACTTATAAACTTCTAAAATACACGAGCAAAAGTTGTGAAGATTTCTCTAGCTACACTTGCCGACATTTTTAAATAGTCGTCCATAATGTCCGAACTATTGTCGTACGCTAACTGTCTAAGTGCGGCCGTGACCTTTTGCCACGTACTAAATCCTAGTTGGCCGGTTACATCTGGTTTTGTTGGAAAAAATCATACTTCTCCTCAAGATCCGTACATATCCTTAGAAATAAGTTTTTACTCATACGAAAACGACGCCTAAAAATTTTTTCATCGTATTTAGGTTCAGCTGAGAAATAATCGCTTACCAATAAATCGTTACGTGTGGCGTTCACGAGGGTTATACCTCCTCCGTTTCGGTTACGAAGTCTCTCCCTTATCTTCTTCTACGATAGCTTTCACCACAGTCACGATCGTTTGTAGAAATATTTTCGCGCCGTCATCGGATGATGATGACGATTCACTCGAACTTGAATAATTCATTGTGTTTTATGACTTTGAAAATTTTGTGAGAAAATTGTTATTTGTTAGTGTATTTATAAGGAATTTTTTTTTAAATTCACACCCAACGGCTAGTGCTCTCCATCAATTACCTGCCGCCATGTCACTTGGATAGCCCCGCCCAACGCTCGGCCTAAATACACCGCCCAAGGGGCCACGTCTAATTTCAAGCCCACCCGAGGTGGTGAAGCGGGCGTTTCTACTCAACCCAAGCCCAAACCCCGCCCCCATATCCGATAGACTAAAAAAAACTTTTGTAACTTCTTGCAAGGAGTACAACGGTTCAAATGAATGCTCTGTAACCTATAAATACCTAGTCCTCACTAGATAGGAAATTATTTAATTATGGGACAACATCATGTTGCTATTTTAATTGAACTTTGAGAAATAACGTATTTAACCTGTCTATTGCTTTGGTTTAGGATGATCGAAATGAATGGGAGGGGTTCCTTTTTATATTGTTTAAGAACCTTTTCACGAAGCATCACGACTGTTTAACCTACATTTGAACTAACTTGTTTGCATTTAAACAGATGATAATTGAAACGGTGCGACGATTCAAAAGATGCATGCATTACATATAAAAGTTAAGTCGGTTTAATTAACATGTATGGTCCATGGCGTTATAGCTTAGTGGCATTTTGGGGTGAGATAAGGCTTAGGGACCATTAGGTCCTGGGTTCGATTTTTACAAGGGGCTTTTTTCCAGATTTATTGGTTTACTCCTGAATTGGTGTATAGAAATTATAGCTTATGGAGATCGATATGATCGGGTGATTTCGTTAGTAGCACAATGATACTTCAGTGGTCTATCAATGATACAAATCTTACTATACTAATAAATAAAAATCTTTTTTTTGACACGTGGCAATCTCTGGTGCCTCCTTATCTTATTTTTCAATTTATTTTTTCTATTAAACAGTGGTTTAGCTAAATATAAATTAGATAAGGAAAATAATTTTTTTATCAAATGTTGAATTAATAATAATATATCATTTGTATTTTCTCCATCTCCGTAGCAGATAGAAGAAGTTTTTTTTTGTAGAACTAGACAAATATATAAATTTTTAGTCTCATTTAAATTACATCTAGTTAAATTATTTTTTAATATTGTTATTATTTAATATTTAATAGGATACAAAAATAAGAAAATAATATTAAATCACAAACTTAACAAATCTCTCTTATTTATTTATTTATTATTTCTTTTATTTTTTTCACTTATTAATAATCATATAATATTTCATAGGTTCTACTACGTGTAATACACATGTTTCGAACCTAATAATGAATAAAAAAGCAAATTAAAATTTTAATAAGTAAATAGTGCATCAAATTCATCATTTAAGTTCATATCTTGACACTTATATGAGTTAATCGATAACATTATATTTACTTAACTTGTGCAATACACAAGGTATTTAAAGATATAGAACGATTACTTATTATATAAGATTAAATTTATGCACCCATGTAAAACATGGGATTCTAAGCTAGTTTGTCATTCAAAAAAATAATATGTATGGAGAGCATTATTAATTAAATCGGAAATGATATGTCTGATTATTTGATGCGTCATTTTAATTTACCTTACCTTTTTTAACGGTAAATTTGGATCACTAATGGACCACTAGAGTATCATCGTGTCAGCAGCGGAATCACTCGAGCATATCCATCTCCACTAAACAATAATAGTCCCTAAGCTTTATTCCACCTTCAAGATGCCACTAGACTATAATGTCATGGACTAATTTGCCATGTTTTATTCTAGCTATTATAATATAATATAATATAATAATAACTTCGAAGGGTGAAAAGCTACGTATGTGTCACAATTCGTGGTGATATATTATAATTTCAATTCTAAGGTGTATTTAAATTGAATTATATTTGTTGTCGCATATATGCTCTTTTAAATATGTATGTATTTTTATTGAATGATGAAAAAAAATAAAACGTTTAAGTTTAAGGGTTATTTTAAAAAAGAATAAGTATGCATATATTTATGAACTGATGTGGCTTTTATACGAATTGATATATCCCTTATTTTTGTATGATGCTTTGCAATTAAATCAACATGTTGCATGAACTCGAGTATAACGATTCGAATGGGTGCACAATAACCTATAAATACATTGTCCCTCCTTTCATAGGTAATCTTGTTGTCTTTTGTATTATATATAGATCTATACTATATATAAGCATATCCAAATGTCAATTTAAGTAATTTGACACCTCCCTTAAAATTCATTTAATGCATGAAGTACAACAACTTTAAGCATATATGTTTGAGCGGTCAAATTTTGCATTCAACTTTTCAATTTCCGCTTGCCCGAATTCCTCATACGCCCCTGCCTTCTTCCCCTGAAGAGAAACACACAGATACACATCTAGGGTTTTCTAGATTCATTCTTCAGATTTCACATTTTCTAAATCCTCTGTCCTTTCTCTCTTTGGCGATTCAAGAACACCAAGGCGATTTCACAAGATCTAAGAAGATTTCACAAGATCCAATCGATTTGAGATCCAAATGATTCCAGATCTTCAACTCTCGGAGATTATTGCGGCTAGGGATCCAAATGCGATTGAGAAAGTAGTAGATACCGTTAGATTTATTCTCCAGCTGGGTTTCGGCACCACATTTTATTTCCTCATACAAGGTATTCTCAATGAAACATGCGTGCTGCGCTTCGCGAATCAAGGTTTAGAGTTTAGTCTGGGCTTGAGCATCATGAATGCTATACACGTAGCTTCGTCGACTAAAAGTATCAGCTAGATGTTTGCTTTGCCAGGATGGTAGCGTATCTCACAATCATAGTCGTTGAGAAGTTCAACCCATCTTCGTTGGCGCATGATCAGTTCTTTTGGGTTAAAGATGTGTTGTAAGCTCTTGTGGTCGGTGAATACCATACACTTTGTACCATAAAGGTAGTGTCGCCATATCTTTAACACAAAAACAACTGCACCGAGCTCAAGATCATGGGTAGTGTAGTTCTTCACGTGGATTTTAAGTTGTCAAGACGCATACGCGATAACCTTGTCTCGTTGCATGAGAACACAACTGAGACCTAGGTTAGAGGCATCGCAATAAACAACAAAATCGCCGTTTCTGTCGGGAGTGCAAGAACGGGGTGTTGCAAAGCATATGCTTGAGGGTCTGGAAGGCTTCCTCCTGTTTGGAACCCTAAACAAAAAGGTTTATCCTTATGAGTCAAAGAGGCGAGGGGTACGAAGATCTTCGAAAAGTCAGCAATGAATCGGCGGTAGTAACAACCAATCCAAGAAAAGAACGAATTTCGGACAGGTTCTTTGGAGTATTCCAACTCTTTACAGCTTCAATCTTGGCGGGATCGACGTGGATTCCTTGGTCGTTAACAATGTGACCGAGGAATTGGACTTCCTTAAGCCAAAATTTGCACTTGGAGAACTTGGCATAAAGGCAGTTTCCTTGGAGTAGTTTGAGAACTAAACGAAGATGGCGCGCATGTTCGGCTTTCGACTTCGAGTAGATTAGGATATCATCGGTAAAAACAATGACGAAATGATCCAAGAATGCTTTGCACACACGGTTCATCAAATCCATGAAGACCGCGGGTGCGTTTGTAAGTCCAAAAGGCATGACCACGAATTCATAATGGCCATAACGAGTACGAAAGGCGGTTTTTGGAATGTCTTGCTCATGTACACGTAACTGGTGATATCCGGAATGTAAGTAAATCTTTAAAAAACAAGTAGCTCCTTGAAGTTGGTCAAATAAACGTCGATTCGAGGAAGAGGGTAGCGGTTCTTGATCGTGAGTTTGTTAAGTTCTCTATAATTGATGCACATTCGGAAAAATCCATCCTTCTTTTCACAAAAAAAATGGGTGCGCCCCATGGTGACGTGCTCGGGCGTATAAAGCCTTTATCAAGTAACTCTTGAAGTTAGCTGGATAGCTCACGCATTTCGGATGGTGCGAGGCGATAGGGAGCTTTAGCGATTGGTTTAGCACCGGGGATTAGATCAATGCGAACCTCGACATCACGAGTTGGGGTATACCAGGTAAATCGTCAGGAAAAACTTTAGGAAATTCACAAACAACGGGTACGTCTTTCAAGGTTTTCTTTTCCTTTTCCGGGTTCACGAAGTGGGCTAGGAAAGCGATGTACTGCTTGCGCAAGTACTTGTTCGCTTGGGTACATGACACAAGCATCAACTTCTTTGAGGTTTTTCACTGTAAACATGTAGTTGATCTCCGTTAGGAAGTGGAAAGCGAATCATTATATCGAAACAAACGACTTCGGCACGATTTTCACAAAGGAAATCCCTGCCTACTATGACATCAAAACTACCCAATTGCATAGGTATAAGGTTGATCGGTAAGTGTGATTGTTGAGTTCAAGAATACAATCATGTAGAACGGAGTTAACGATAACGGTTCTTCTGGTGGCGATTTCAACGTCGAAGGTCTTTGGGAGGTTAGCGCGTTTACATTTCAGAAGCTTTTTGAATTATAACGAGACAAAACAGTTATCGGCTCCAGTATCAAATAAGCAAGAAGCATAGATACCATTAATGAGGAACGTACCATTAACGACATTGTTGTTGTTCTAAGCCTGCACGGTGGTTGATGTTGAAAGCTCTTCCACGCACAGCCTGTGGTTGTTGCTCCTATGGTGGTTGTGGTGGCTGTTGTTGAGGCTGCTGCTGCTGTGGTTCCTGTTTGATGACACGGTGCGGGCAGACCTTTCTTAAATGATTCGGGTTGCCACAAGTGTAGCAAGCACGAGCCTGGGATGCCTGGTTGAGGGGAGCAACATTGAGAGGAATTGGTGGTGCTGTGAGAGCGGGAGGAGCTGGCTGACGGGGGCCCGAGCGACAATGCGACGTGAAGTGCCCATAAATATTGCAGTTGGCACAAAAGCGGCAGTTTCCTCCAACCGCGTGATGATATGTGCACTTAAAGCACAGAGGGTGAGGACCAGTATACGCACGCTTTGCAGGAGGTGCGTTGGGGCAGTAAGCTATTGCGGCTGGTGGTTCGGTTGTGTGACTGCTGCGTTGTTCTTGCTGGTGTTCCTTCGCTTGCGATTCTGACGGTTAGACTTGGGAGCTTGAGATAGTGTGGTGTCGGTGCTTGGCTCGACAGTTGCTTGGTGGAGATTCTTGTTTGAGACCTTGAAAGTTCCAGCCAAGACTCATTTATCATTGATCTCGGCAGCGAGTTGGTAGGTCTCTTCGATAGTTGTCAGTCGTGCCGCTTGAACAAAATCGGTGACACAATCGGGAAGAGCACGAATGTACTTCTTGATGGCCTTCTCGTGGTATCCACTTGTCCTGGACAGATGATGTTGAGTTGCTTAAAGCGGGCAGTGAGACCGGGTTATCACCACCGACTTGTTTGATGTCCCAAAATTCATTTTCCATCTTTTGGATTTCGTGCGGTGGGCAAAACTCCTTGATAATGAGTTCCTTAAGTTCTTCCCACGCGAGAACGTAAGCTTCATCGTTACCGCGTCTGTTGCGCTCAGCAGTCCACCAGTCAAGTGCCCTTGACTGAAAGACTCCAGTGGCGTTGGCGGTGCGATGATTTTCAAGACATCCGCTTTGCCTGAAAGTGACTTCGATCGAGTCGAACCAGTGAAACATCTTGATTGGTCCGTCTTCGCCTGTTAATGCTGCAGGACCGCAGGCTTTAAACTGCTTGAAACTGAACCGAGCCTTTGGTGTATCGACCTTAGAGTCGACGGATGAGTTGCTTTCGGTAGCTTAGATTTCGCTGACGATTTGAGGGATCACCTTGGCCATTTCCTTGGCCATGAGGGCGGCGATGCGCTTGTCAGCGTTGTTTCTTTAGATAGTGCGGCGGGTGTGAGATCCCATGGAAGCCATTTAGAGACAGAAATTGGATGAGATCCGATTATAATGGGTTTTGTTAGAAAGTTTTGCGTTTACATCATAATATTTATTTTTATTATTATTCTTATTCACATAAGGCATAGAATCACGTAAGCACGTATCCACATAAGCATATAAGCACGTAAGCACGTAGGCATGTAAGCACATATTTTGCACATATTCACCTTCACTTTTTTTCTTGCGTAGCGCGTATGAGATGCGATTAGTATAGGGTATATAAGCGAATAGTATAGCGAGTACATGGCGCGTGAGGTTAGGCGTGTGATTTAGTTGTGTGATTAGTGTGGTTGTGATTATATTCTTCGTCTTAGATTGCTAGAGCAGTGCGAGTTGTGCGTAGGTTTATGGAGCGAAGAGAGATAAATCGAGAAATCGATAAAGCGTAAAAGTTTAAAATTTCAAATCAAAACATTTAAACACCGTAAAAAGTGCAATGATGCAAAAATCAGCGATTGTAGGCTTAAAGCAATTCGGAGTGTCCTGGGTTTTGAGATGTCGACTACCCAAAGTGGTTCGATTATTCCCTTAAGCTTGGATACACGCTTTGGCCTAATAGGTAAATGCTCTCACCACCTTGCAGCTAACGACATCACCCTTCCGGTTACTACACATACCAAACTAGTGAAACAATAGAGACTTTGGTGAGATTGAAAATCAAGGAATGGAACTAGTTATTAAGATGCGGGTTTCACCCCTAACTTAACGACGTCGTACCATAATTGTGGTAAGAATCAACCACGAGATAGAGATGGAGATTTCCGTCAAGATGTGGATATCACTCCTAACTTGACGAAAGAATCTCGTGTAAAGAATAAAACGTGGGATGAGTGATCCTATCGAGGGTTCTTGGTTTTCACACCTAATCCCGACACAATCACCCGTTTGTGTTATAAGAGAAACAAGCCCTGTTAGAGGCAAATGTTCCAAGTGAAGGATTGGGTGGAACTGTTAATCAGTTGTCACCAGGAAATGATGGAATTCTCAGACTTAAAGATAGAATCTGGGTTCAGTTTTGGAGGACTTAGAGATCTAATCCTCTAAGAAGCGCACAATTCAAAATACTCAGTTCACCCAGGTGGTGACAAGATGTATCAAGATCTGAAATAGAATTATTAGTGGATGGTATGAAGAAATCCATAGCCATTCATGTAGCTAAATGCCTGACGTGTTCACAGATTAAAGTTGAACATAAAAAACCGTCAGGTCTACTACAACAGCTTGAAATTCCCACCTGGAAATGGGAAATGGTGACCATGGACTTCATTACCAAGTTACCAAAGACTAAACATGGTAGTGACACGATTTGGGTCATAGTGGACAGGCGACTAAGTCGGCTCACTTTTTGCCGATAAATGAGACTGACAGCTCCGACAAATTAGCCAAGTTATATGTGGACGAGATTGTGTCCCTGCACGGCGTGTCAGTATCTATTGTATCCGATAGAGATACTAGATACACGTCTCATTTTTGGAAAAGCTTCCAACAAGCATTGGGCACGCAATTGAATTTTAGTACGGTTTACCATCCGCAGACTGAAGGACAGAGTGAGCGTACTATTCAGACGTTGGAAGACATGCTACGTGCATGCGTGATCAAATTAGGCGGAAGTTGGGATAACCACTTACCCCTAATTGAATTCTCCTACAATAATAGATATCACACAAGCATCAAGGCCGCTCCTTTTAAGGCCTTATATGGGAGAAAATGTCAACGCCCGTGTGTTGGGCTGAAGTTGGGGAAGCACAACTAACATGACCTGAGATAGTCCTAGAGACGACAGATAAGATAATATAAATCCGGGATCGTCTTAAAGCTTCTAGGGATAGGCAGAAAAGCTATGCTGATAAGAGGCGTAAACCTCTTCAGTTCCAAATAGGGGAGAATGTTATGTTGAAAGTATCACCCTGGAAAGGTGTGATGCGCTTCGGAAAGAAGGGCAAGTTGAGCCCGAGATATATAGGACCATTCGAAATCATCGAATGTGTCGGGTCTGAAGCTTACAAGCTCAAATTACCCGAAAGCTAAGTGGAATTCACGATGTGTTTCACATTTTAAACTTAAAGAAATGTCTTGCCGATGAGTCGCTAGCAATGTCACACGAAGATGTGCAAGTTGATGAAATTCTGATGTTCGCTGAGAGACCAATAGCGATTGAAGATTGACAGGTTAAAAAGTTTCAAAGAAAGCACGTGCCTATTGTAAAGGTCAAATGGGATGCCCGTCGTGGTTCCGAATATACATGGGAGGTCCAGTCCACTATACGACAAAAGTACCCCCATCTTTTTGAAAAAAATCTCAAGGTCGAGATTTCTTTTAAGGGGGTGAGGATGTAACACCTCGTAAAAAACCCGTCCAATAAAATCCCGACATGTGTTTCGCGGATCCACGTATGCCATGTGTTAACGAGAGGGACCAATCATCTCGTTATGTTATCTTTATAACCTCTGAATGACATTTGAATAAGTTGAGGGATCAAAAAATGACAACATGCCAAAGTTTGGCCTCCGAGTGATCTTTATGGACCGTAAGGCCTATGGCTTATGGACCGTAAGCTGGAATGAAGAATTGTAGCTGAGAGGCGGTTACGGACCGCAAGACGGGATCCTTACAGTCCGTAACATGTTTAAAAACTATCGGCGCCAGAGCTCCTTACGGACCGTAAGACTCGGTCCATACGGTCCGTAAGGAACTACCAGTGGCAGATTGTTTGGCAACTTGCTGCCCTGACATCTCTCTCGCAATTGCCACCCTTTAAGCAGCTTGTGCCACGACCATGGACACCTGGAGACCTCTCACAACAGTCCCTAACACCTGGGTTGATCTCATGCTTCATCTTCAAGTATAAATAGGGGCCTTGTGCACCTTCATTCCTTGCTCATTCTCATTTTCTCCTCTTTGCTCCCTACTTGGAGCTTGCTTCTGATTTAGAGGCCTCCTACTGGGTTTATAAACTTTCTTTGGACTACTTGTAATGTAACAACTCCGAATTTCGTTGTTATCTTTTTCTTTTATTTCTCGTTGTATCTATCTTTTGTAATTTCAAGATTCGTTTATAAGAAAGTTATGTTAAATAAAATATGTTTTATTTCAATTATATCGCATCTAAACGCTTATTAAACGCATCGCTAATCTCATCGCATCGCAAAACGCAGTTAATTATATGGTTTTATGTTATTTATGTGTGTATGAATATGGTTATGATTACGCTCGCTATCGCATCGCTCTCGCACGCTCGAATTGCTAAATCGCACTATTATATCACTTATAACGCTTAATATAACTATCTAATACGAGACGAATCGCCAAACGAACTCTTAACGCGAAATAAACAAAGAAAACCCAACATTTGGACTAGTTCGCTCGAACTTGGGTGACCCCAAGTTCGGCCAAACTTGGCTGAACAAAACACAAATCCTCCATTAACCACAAGTTCGCTCGAACTTGTACAATCATGTACAAGTTCGGCCGAACTTGACTTGAAACTCATGAACATTTCACAAGTTCGTGCGAACTTGCATGATTCCATGCAAGTTCGGCCGAACTTGACTCCCCAGCTCCCTCATTTTGCCTTCACCTATAAATACTCAGCTCCATTCTCTCATTTGAACTTGCTGTAAGTTCGCCCAGAGCTCTGAAACCCGAAACCCTTTGTTTTCTAAGTAAGAATCAACCCGATTTCAACTACAACGATGAACAACAACGTGTTACAACGATTTTGCACAAGGCTATGCCTTCGTTTTCATCAAATCTCTTCTGTTTACAAAAATCTTCCTCTTTTCGCATAAAAACTTCCATTTTCACTCAGGTCTATACTAGATCTGAGCAAAACCTTTTAAATCCTTGACTTTTACAGCATTTTCGGACTAATGACGTATGTTTCGTTCACTTTTGAGAGGAACGAGGCGTTGTCGAAGCTAGATCTCAGATCCAGAAGCACAAGGACGAAATCGTCATTTTACCCAAGCTGGACTAATCCGCACGAACCGTCAAGTTCACCCGGATTAGCCTGAGTTTCTGTAAAATGGCTAAGTTCGCTCCAAAAGACCTCTCCAGCCTAAGTTTTACTCAGTGGCTTAAGGTTGGAGGGATGGGCACTCGATTTCCTCAACAGACGACGCGAAACACAAGATTTTGGACCCGAAAACATCAAGTTCGCTCGAGATTTACCTGTTTTTCAGCATCACCCTTGTCAAGTCTGACCGAACTTGGGTCAGATCTTCACCAATTCATCACAAGTTCGCTCGAACTTGTCTAGTTTCTTAGGAAACTATACAAGTTCGCCCGAACTTGTCTTTTCAGCAAACATTTAGTTCGCCCGAACTTGCATAAATTTCTTGGAAATTTGACAAGTTCGCCCGAACTTGACTCAAAACTTAGCAGAACAATACAAGTTCGCTCGAACTTGTATGTTTACATACAAGTTCGGCCGAACTTGCCTACTGCCCAAACCCAACTTCACTGTTTCAGCTTTTCGGAGACTGATGCACTTCCGTTCGCGTATGCAGGCTGATCCGGCGCTCTCCTCGACTCTTCTCAGATCCCTCGTCTCACCTAAAACGCACCCACAGTGAGTATACTTGACCTGTTTTTCGCTTTAATGCACTTTTTGGGTGTTACATATGTTCCTCTATCAAAATCACTTCACAAATCAAACTGTTTATCACACGCGAATAATCTGATTATATATACTCAATACGTGATACTAGAAACATGTGACCAGGACTTATTTCCGTTAACTTGCCTCCTTAGCTAGTATGGTACTATAGTGTGGCTAACACCCGACGGGGTCTAGTTAGGATGGACGCGCTAGCCTTCTCATGGAAGTTAGCATGAGAAATATGCCTAGTATTGTGTGACATGTTTTGGTGTATCATGATATGTAATTAGACTATTTCGCGAACGGTTTCTCTATTATGCTAGTATTACTTAAACCTATATACTCACCTTTATTTAATTGTATTGACTTTTATATTAACATATGTAACATGTTGAGGATTTTAGCATGGATGCTTTGGACGTAGTTTTGCTTAGTTTTAGATTCATGCTTTAGAAACGATTGTAATAAATCTAGAGATTATTAAACTAGAATTTGTGTTATGAGAAAACGTTGTTTTGTAATGGTTATTTGAAATATTATGTTTAATAGTATGGGATGTTAGACGTTATGTAATATTGTTAAATAATTGTTATGGAACTTCTCATGGGACAATCTGGTTCGCTTAGTGCCGCGCCCTGATGATTCGCCATCGGTTGGGGTGTGACAAATTGGTATCAGAGCCATAACTGTATGGAATTAGGTAGAATTGCCATGTTCGACCAAGTCTACAGTCTAAGTACCCAATTTGACCAATCTTTGACTTAAATGCTTAAACTGCTTGCCATAAATGCTTAAATGTGCCATTCCTAAGGCTAATACAATATACACGCTTTGAAACGCTCGTATCACACAAAACGAGTGATCAAGTCGAGAATAGGTGTGAAAACCAAGAACTCTCGATGAGATCATTCACTCCACGCATCCTCTCGCACGAGATAGCTTTGTTGAGTTAGGAGTGATATCTAAACCTCGACGAAAATCTCCATCTCTATCTAGTGGAACTCCCGATTTGATCGGTGAGCCTAACCACAACTAGGAATGATGTTGTTAAGTTAGGGGTGAAACCCGCATCTTAATAACTAGTTCCACTCTTCGATTTTCAATCTCACCAAAGCCTCGACTAATTCGATGACTCGGAACACGACGTAACTGAAAGGATGAATGCCGTTAACTGTTGTACGGCGAGAGCATTTGTCTATTAGGCCAAATCGTGTGTCCGAACTCGGAGAATTCTCCAACCACTTTGGGTAGTCAACGTCTCAAAACCCAAGACGCTCCCAATTGATTTAGGCCTATATCGTCGATTTACGCATCATCGAGTTTATTACTATTTATGTGTTCAAATTTTGAGAAATTTCGCTTATTCGATTTCTTGCTTCATCGATTTCTTGATTTATCGCTTTTACGCTCCATCGAAATATGCACTACTCGCACAGCTCTCGTAATCTAAAACGCTAAATTAATACACCAACAAAACTAATCGATTAACTCGCTTACGCCTAGGAGGACATGTGTGCCTCATGTGCGGTATTACTCACTTATATATCGCTTATATCTCGCTTATATATCCCATCTCGAACGCGCTATGCTTTACTTATAAGAAGGTGAATACGTGCAAAATATGTGCTTACGTGAATTATGTGCTTACGTGCTATGTGCTTATGTGTCTACGTGTTTGCCTGCCTATATGTTTACTTGCCTATGTGTTTGTGTGCCTTGTATGAATAATAATAATAATAAATAATTTTTAACATAAACTTATTATAATCAAATCTCATCCTATCAAATCCTTCAATGTAGATGTCTTCTATGGGATCACATACCAGGAGGAATCTCTAGCGCAACAACGCCGATAAGCGCATCGCTACAATGGTAGCCAAGGAAATGGCTAAAGTTATCCCGCAAATCGTCTCTGAAATTCATGCTGTGAGCAGTACCTCCTCGGTCGACTCGAAAGCTGAAACCCCCAAGTCTCGGTTCAGTTTCAAAAATTTCAAGGCTTGTGCACCTATCGCCTTCACGGGCAACGATGGACCGACTGCTATGTTCCATTGGTTTGACGCCATTGAGGTCACCTTTAGGCAAAGTGGATGCCCTGATGACCTTCGCACGGTGAACGCTATAGGAGTCTTCCAGTCACCTGCTTTCGACTGGTGGACCGCAGAAAGAAACAGGCGCGGTAATGATGAAGCCTATAATCTGTCTTGGGAAGAACTCAAGGAAGTGATGAAGAAAGAGTTTTGTCCTCCGCATGAGCTACAAAAGCTCGAGAATGAGTTTTAGGGTATCAAGCAAGATGGTCCCGACAATACAGGACTTACCACTCGATTCAAGATTTTGAGCATCATCTGTCCCAGCCAAGTTGATACTACTGAGAAGGCCATCAACAAGTATATCCGTGCTCTCCCCGAATGTGTCGCGAATTTTGTGAAAGTTTCTTGTACTACAACCATGGAGGAAACCTACATGCTCGCCGCTGAGATCAATAACCAGCGAGTTCAAGATGGTTATTTCAAGAACCCTGTGAAAGTTGCCAATCAAGCTGTCACCAAACCAACTGCTGCTATCGAACCGCCTAGTGACCCGAAGGGAAAGCTTCAGGGACGCAAAAGAGGAAAACCTAGCAAGAACTGCGCTGCTGCCACACCGCTCAACTCCCATCCTTACCAGAGTCCTGCTCAAAACGCACCCCCAACTAAACGTGCGTATGCTGGTCCTCATCCCTTGTGCTCCAAATGCACCTATCATCACGCAGGTGGTGGGAATTGTCGCTTCTGCACCAACTGTAACATCTACGGCCACTTTACTGTCAGCTGTCGTAGTGGTCCTCGCTAGCCAGCTCCTCAAGCTCCAGCTTTACCAGCTCCTCCTCAGACCAATCAGCAGCCAGCTCCAAAAGCACGTGCCTGTTACACGTGCGGTGATCCGAATCATTTCAATAACGTCTGCCCGAACAAACCTGTGAAGCAGGAACAACAGCAGCCTCAGCAGCAGCCACCACCACAGCCTCAGCAGCAACAACACGCTGCGCGTGGTCGAGCCTTCAATTTGAACCATCGCCAGGCCCAGAACGACAACAATGTTGTCAATGGTACGTTCCTTGTCAATGGTATTTGTGCTTCATGTTTATTAGATACTTGTGCCGATAATTGTTTTGTATCGTTAGAATTCGAAAAAAGGTTTTAAAATGTAAGCGCACTAAACTCCCAAAGACTTTCGATGTGGAAGTCGCCACCAGAAAATCCGTTACCGTAACCTCCGTCCTACGTGGTTGTTCTCTCGATCTCAACAACCATGTCTTCTCGATCAATCTCATACCTATGCAGTTAGGTAGCTTCGATATCATAGTAAGTATGGACTTTCTTCATGAAAACCATGCTGAAGTTGTATGCTTGGATAAAATGATTCGCTTCCCTCTCCCTAACGGTGATCAACTTCATGTCTATGGTGAAACTCCCTCAAAGAAATTGATGCTTTTGCCATGTACTCGAACACACCAATGCTTGCGAAAGCAATATGTTGCTTTTCTAGCCCATATCATGAACCCGAAGAAAGAAAAGAAGACTTTTAAAGACGTTCCTGTTGTTCGTGAATTTCCCAAAGTCTTTCCCGACGACTTACTCGGATTACCCCCTACTCGAGATGTCGAATTTCGTATCGATTTAGTTCCCGGTGCTACTCCCTTTGCTAAAGCTCCTTATCGTCTCGCACCATCAGAAATGCGCGAGCTATCAAGCCAACTTCAAGAGCTTCTTCATAAAGGTTTCATACGCCCGAGCACTTCACCCTGGGGCGCACCCATTCTTTTCGTGAAAAAGAAAGATGGGGACGTTCCGAATGTGCATCGATTATCGTGAACTTAATAAGCTCACGATAAAGAACCGTTATCCTCTTCCCCGAATCGACGACTTATTTGATCAGCTTCAAAGTGCTACTTGCTTTTCTAATATTGACCTTCGTTCCTGTTATCATCAGTTACGCATATGGAAGAAGACATTCTGAAAACCGCCTTTCGTACCCGTTATGGCCATTTCAAATTTGTGGTCATGCCTTTTGGTCTTACCAATGCACCCGCGGTCTTCATGGACTTGATGAACCGTGTGTGTAAAGCTTTTCTAGATCGTTTCGTCATTGTTTTCATCGATGACATCCTTATCTATTCAAAGTCGAAAGACGAACATGCGCGGCATCTCCGTTTAGTCTTCGAACTTCTCCAAGGAAATCGTCTTTATGCTAAGTTATCTAAATGTGAATTCTAGCTCGAAGAAGTCCAATTTCTCGGCCACATCGTTAATAGTCAAGGAATTCACGTCGACCCTGCAAAGATTGAAGCCGTCAAGAGTTGGATTACACCAAAGAATGCTTCCGAAATCCGTTCATTCCTTGGATTGGCGGGTCACTGCTGTCGATTCATCGCCGACTTCTCGAAAATCGCCATTCCGCTGACCGCCCTAACTCATAAGGACAAACCTTTTGTTTGGGATTCCAAGCAAGAGGAAGCTTTTCAAACGCTCAAGAGTAGGCTATACAATGCTCCTGTCCTCACTTTACCCGATGGAAACGATGATTTCGTTGTTTATTGCGATGCCTCTAATCTTGGTCTTGGTTGTGTTCTCATGCAACGAGACAAGGTTATCGCGTATGCGTCTCGACAACTCAAGATCCACGAGAAGAACTACACGACCCACGATCTCGAACTCGGTGCAGTCGTTTTTGCATTGAAGATATGGCGACACTACCTTTACGGTACTAAGTGTACGGTCTTCACCGACCATAAGAGCTTACAGCATATCTTCAATCAAAAGGAACTGAATATGCGCCAACGCAGATGGGTCGAACTTCTCAACGATTATGATTGCGAAATACGCTACCACCCTGGAAAAACGAACGTCGTCGCTGATGCTCTCAGTTGACGAAGCTATGTGTATAGTATTCATGACTCTCAAGCTTGTGCCAATCTTGAAACTCTCATTCGTACCGCCCAATTCACCTGTTTTAACAAAAATACTTTGGAAGAAGAAATGACATGAGGTGCAGAAACTCAACTCGTCATTAAACCGAATGGTATTTATTACTATCTCGATCGCATTTGGATTCCCAACCGTGATAATCTTCGTGAATTGCTAATGACCGAAGCTCATAAATCTCGATATTCCATTCACCCCAGTGCCGACAAGATGTACCAGGACCTCTGTCCTAAGTACTGGTGGTCGGGCATGAAAAAGGATGTCGATGTGTACGTTTCAAAGTGCTTAACTTGTTCAAAGGTTAAAGCTGAGTATCAAAGGCCCTCTGGCTTACTCGAATAACCCGAAATACCGATGTGGAAATGGGAGAGTATAGCTATGGACTTTATTACGAAACTTCCCCGAACTTCATCTGGTCACGATAGCATCTGGGTTATCGTTGATCGTCTTACCAAATACGCGCACTTTATTGCTATACGAGAAGACTTTAAGGTTGAACGATTAGCCCGAATCTATAATGACGAAGTTATATGTCGACATGGGACGCCTCGTGACATCATCTCTAACCGAGACGGTCGCTTTACTTCACGTCTCTGGGAGACTTTTCAATCCGCTCTTGGTACTACCCTCAATCTCAGTACCGCTTTTCACCCTCAAACCAACGGTCATACTGAGCGAACGATCCGCACCCTTGAAGACATGCTTCGTGTGTGTATCATAGATTTTGGTGGTAATTGGGATACGCATTTACCTTTAATCGAATTCTCGTACAATAATAGTTATCACACCAACATTCAAATGGCTCCTTTTGAGGCACTGTATGGAAGAAAATGTCGATCGCCTATTGCATGGTACGAGATCGGAGAAGCATAAATCACCGATCCCGAACTAATTCAAGAAACGACAGACAAGATCCTCCAGATCAGAGACAATCTCTTAAAAGCTCGGAGTCGTCAAAAGAGTTATGCCGATAAACGCCGCAAGCCCCTACAGTTCAAAGTGGGAGATCACGTTCTCCTAAAGTTTGCACCTTGGAAGGGAGTGATCTGCTTCGGGAAGAAAGGAAAGCTAGCGCCTCGATATGTTGGTCCCTTCAAGATTCTGGAAAGGATCGGTAAAGTAGCCTATTGCCTCGAACTACTGGTGGAACTTAAAAATGTTCATCCGACTTTCCACGTGTCTAACCTCAAGAAATGCCTAGCCGAAGAGAATCTCCATGTACCTCTCGAAGATCTGCAAATCAACGAAACTCTCCATTTCGTGGAAAAGCCTGTCGAGATCATGGACCGAGAAACCATGAAACTACAGCGCTCTCGCATCCCTATCGTGAATGTCCGATGAGAAGGCAAACGCGGTGCATAGTTCACTTTGGAATTGGAAAGCGACACGAGGGCCAAGTACCCGCACCTCTTTGTTACGGCCACTACTTCAATTTTGGGACGAAATTTCCTAAAGTAGGGGAGACTGTAACAACTCCGAATTTCGTTGTTATCTTTTTCTTTTATTTCTCGTTGTATCTATCTTTTGTAATTCTGAGATTCGTTTATAAGAAAGTTATGTTAAATTAAATATGTTTTATTTCAATTATATCGCATCTAAACGCTTATTAAACACATCGCTAATCTCACTTCATCACAAAACGCAGTTAATTATATGGTTTTATGTTATTTATGTGTGTATGTTTACGGTTATGATTACGCTCGCTATCGCATCGCTCTCGCACGCTCGAATCACTAAATCGCATTATTATATCGCTTATAGCGCTTAATATAATTATCTAATACGAACCGAATCGCAAACGAACTCTTAACGCGAAATAAACAAAGAAAACCCAACATTTGGATAAGTTCGTTTGAACTTGGGTGACCCCAAGTTCGGCCGAACTTGGCTGATCAAAACACAAATCCTCCATTAACCACAAGTTCGCTCGAACTTGTACAATCATGTACAAGTTTGGCCGAACTTGACTTGAAACTCATGAACATTTCACAAGTACACGCGAACTTGCATGATTCCATGCAAGTTCGGCCGAACTTGACTCCCCATCTCTCTCATTTTGCCTTCACCTATAAATACTCAACTCCATTCTTTCATTTGAACTTGATGTAAGTTCGCCCAGAGCTCTCAAACCCGAAACCCTTTGTTTTCTAAGTAAGAATCAACCCGATTTCAACTACAACGATGAACAACAACGTGTTAAACGATTTTGCACAAGGCTATGCCTTCGTTTTCATCAAATCTCTTCTGTTTACGAAAATCTTCATCTTTTTCCATAAAAACTTATGTTTTCAATCAGATCTATACTAGATCTGAGCAGAACCTTTTAAATCCTTGATTTTTACACCTTTTTCGGACTAGTGACATATGTTTCGTTCACTTTTGAGTGGAACGAGGCGTTGTCGAAGCTAGATCTCAGATCCGGAAGCACAAGGACGAAATCGTCACTTCACACAAGATGGACTAATCCGCACGAACCGTCAAGTTCGCCCGGATTAGCCCGAGTTTTAAATGGCTAAGTTCGCTCCAAAAGACCTCTCCAGCCTAAGTTTTACTCAGTCTTAAGGTTGGAGGGATGGGAACTCGATTTCCTCAACAAACGACGCGAAAAAGCAAGATTTTGGACCCGAAAACATCAAGTTCGCTCGAGATTTACCTGTTCTTCAGAAGCACCCAGGTCATGTTCGACCGAACTTGTACCCTCAGGGTCATGTTCGACCGAACTTTAGTCAGATCTTCATCACAAGTTCGCTCGAACTTGTCTAGTTTTCTTAGGAAACTATACAAGTTCACTCAACTTGTCTTTTCAGCAAACATTTCTCACAAGTTCACCCGAACTTGCATAAATTCCTTGGAAATTAGACAAGTTCGCCCGAACTTGACTCAAAACTCAGCAGGACAATACAAGTTCGCTCGAACTTGTATGTTTACATACAAGTTCGGCCGAACTTGCCTACTGCCCAAACCCAACTTCACTGTTTCAGCTTTTCGGAGACTGATGCACTTCCGTTCGCGTATGCAGGCTGATCCGGCGCTCTCCTCGACTCTTCTCAGATCCCTCGTCTCACCTAAAACGCACCCACAGTGAGTATACTTGACCTGTTTTCGCTTTAATGCACTTTTTGGGTGTTACATATGTTCCTCTATCAAAATCACTTCACAAATCAAACTGTTTATCACACGCGAATAATCTGATTATATATACTCAATACGTGATACTAGAAACATGTGACCAGGACTTATTTCCGTTAACTTGCCTCCTTAGCTAGTATGGTACTATAGTGTGGCTAACACCCGACGGGGTCTAGTTAGGATGGACGCGCTAGCCATCTAACGGAAGTTAGCATGAGAAATATGCCTAGTATTGTGTGACGTGTTTTGGTGTATCATGATATGTAATTAGACTATTTCGCGAACGGTTTCTCGATTATGCTAGTATTACTTAAACCTATATACTCACCTTTATTAATTGTATTGACTTGTATATTAACATATGTAACATGTTGAGGATTTTAGCATGGATGCTTTGGACGTAGTTTTGCTTAGTTTTAGATTCATGCTTTAGAAACGATTGTAATAAATCTAGAGATTATTAAACTAGAATTTGTGTTATGAGAAAACACTGTTTTGTAATGGTTATTTGAAATATTATGTTTAATATTATGGGATGTTGGACGTTATGTAATATTGTTAAATAATTGTTATGGAACTTCTCATGAGACAATCTGGTTCGCTTAGTGCCGCGCCCCGATGATTCCGCCATCGGTTGGGGTGTGACATGTAAGTGTTCCAACCCTCTCTTTTCAGTTTTGTAGGCTTTAAGCCAAAAGTCAAAGCATTTACGTATAAACTCTTTGACCTTCGGTTAAGACCATTATGGTCCAGCCATTGTTTGATGCGAACATGGCTACGTGATCATAATAAGGTAGGTGTTAATCCCTCAAGAGGGCACCTCCTGGAAATCATGTGTCCTTGGTCAATTGACTGGTCAAAGTTATGTTCATAAAAAGTCAAATGGGTCAGATTTTGAATAAATTCATTTATGATAATGTAAGTGTTATAAAATGTGTTTTATCACTTTAATAGCTTGGTAATAAATGTTAGAACATGTGTGAACATGTTCGGCTCGTCAATTCCAGGTTTGAGTTCGGATTCGCAACCGAAAGTCACGAAGTTTGACTTCTGCTTTGACTTTTCGTTCTGAACTGAAATAGCAACTTTAGATACTGATTCTAAGTTGTATTATGACCATGTTATATTGTAGTATAACCCTTTGGAGTTATACTACATGATCATATAGTAATCTGAGTTTTTATGCAAGTTACTGTTAATATGCCTTATGTTGACTATTACGCCCTTTTGATTAAAAATGAGGTTTTAAACATAAAAAAAGATTGCAAATGAATTAGTTACCGATATGTTAACTAGATTAGTGTATTTTGATGTCAACAATCTGGTCATAAACTAAGTTGTACGTAATTAGCATAAATTATGCTTTAAAATGACCAAATTGCCCTTTTGGCATATAGAATGGTTTCTAAACATAATTTCTTCACCAAACTTAATACCTACTATCATAAGTGGGACTCATTGGGATGTTACATCAGAATACGAACTGAGTTTGCATACAAGTTCCTTTATAAAGCCAATAAATGACGTTAATGCCCTTATGGTGCATAAAATGGTTTTAATGATATTTTTTACACTGAAACCTTTTACCTACTGTTACATTTTAGTAAATAACACACTTTGAAATTATAAACCTGACCATGACCTCAAATTTCGTTAAACATTGCCTAAATCGTCATTTAGCGACTTTTATGCCTTTTCGGCGCATAGTATGGTTTAAAACCATATCTAACCATCAAGACTTGTTACCTACTGATTATAAAACTTATTTTAAATATTGTTACAGTAGATACATGTCCTAAACTCAGAATCTCAAATAAGCTATCAAAACTATGTGTGAGATGACCAAAATGCCCTATGGAGCACAACTTAATTTTAAATTACAAACCACACATATATTTGATACCCTACTGATACAACATCATAAATTAACCATTTTTACAGAAAGTTTATGACCATAACATCAGTTTACTTGTAAGCTCATTTTATAAGTCACAAAATGACCAAAACACCCTTATGAGACATAACTTGATTTTAAAACCTTAACAGGCATACATGTTGATATCTTACTGATAATATAATATGTTTAAAGTATAATGGCATATGGAACTTGTATATTACTCACCCGGTTACCCGGTAATGCGTACGGTTAAGCCTACGTAACTAGTTTATGTAATTGAACCGAAATGGGTTTAACCTTATCATTTACATCAAATTCCAGAATGTTATATGTTTACCCATATTATGCAAGTCTTAGTACTTGTGGGGTTTAAACCACATTCTATTTCTGTCATCGCTTAATCTAGCGTATCGTACCGTGAATACTAAACTTAAGACTAGCCGGTCCAAGTCTAAGACTTAACTAAGGACCCGTTAGCATTCCAATTGGTTATTGATACCATCATTCCAGACTAGAGCCTTCCGGTAGATTGTCACCTATACTTACTTATTTAATTAACGGTGAGTTGATTATATCTTTGAAGAATTAGCTCAGGTAAATACTCTTAACCTATTTTCCCTATACGGTGTTGATGCATATTTTTGTTGCATACGTCGTCGTATAATATCGAGTCTGTATTTAGGAGTGAAATGTCGAAGTTTATATATGTCTAAGGACAAGTTCGCCCGAACTTGAATAGTGAAGGACAAGTTCGCCCGAAGTTAACTTCGGGCGAAGTTGGCCATGTCACTTTCAAACGAACTAGTCATCCCTATAAATAGGGTTGTTGTGTTTTCATTTGTAACATTCGTAGATTTTGTAACCTGGACGTCGAAGCTCTATCCAAGTGTTTCCAGGAGCTGTAACGTTTACTAATCAATGAAACAACGATTAAACAGTAACAAACTTGTCTACAATGTCGCCTATGCAAACGGATTCCGCACGTTTACCTTAGGTTTGCCAAATTAGGGCCTGAACGATCCATACAACGGACCTAACAAGTGGTATCAGAGCCGGATTGGCCTAATTTGAAGACATTGGACATAGAACATCTCATTTTCTACTCATTTCTTTCTTTTAAAATTTTTCTTGGACATTACACGGATAAAATGGACTGATTTTCAAGTATAATACGTAAAATCCATCATACTAAAACCCTTGAAAAGATCAGAGCTAAAAACAATCAAAATCATGTCGAAATTTTACAAAAAATCAAGTTTTGGAAACTCTTTCGGTCCGAACTTACTGAACATGTTCGCTCGAACTTGTCCAAAAGTGTACAAGCTCGCTCGAACTTGTCCAAAAGTGTACAAGCTCGCTCGAACTTGTCCAAAAGTATACAAGTTCGCTTGAAGTTGTACAAAAGTGTACACATTCGCCCGAACTTGTCCAAAAGTGAACAACTTCGCATTAAGTTGTCGATTACAAGTTTGGACGAAGTTCTTCTAAAAAAGGCATGAAAATTCAGAAAAACGTCTCGGTAATATATATCGTTAGATTCATATTGACAAGACGATTTTAAAACTATAATCGGCTAAAAAAATTAGGAAAAATTTTAAACGTTTTTAGCGAACCAATACGTTAATATTGTCGATTAAAAAGTCGAATTTTTGCATAAAAATTCTGAAAACTAATTTTTTTATCGGAAATGGAAGATATTGATTTTGAAAAATGAATGATTGGGAAGAGTTTCCTTCTGATTTGGATTGTTATGAATGTTGGTCTATTTGGTATAAAAGATTTGAAAGGTTTAAATGCAAAAAGAATGAATCTGTAATTGAGCTAGTAAAATGCTTTTGTGTCATGGTTAGGCATTTAAGTCCTTCTAATCATGGGTGTTATATCCGTATTGAAGATGAGTTTTTGAAATTAGAAGATGCATTACCATCAGAATGGAATGATTTCTTGAAAGAATTAAAAAAGAAACCTAGATTTAATGTCAATCATCTTTATGAATTTATGAACAAAATTTGCGATCATATTCCTGTAATTGAAAATATGAAAGTTTTAAAACTAAAGAAGGAATGTGAGTCTGAGATTAAATCTGAAAATGAAAATACTTGTCAAAGTTTTAATAATCCTGAAGTTTATCAATCTTCTACAGGTATAGTCAGTGATCAAAGAAAGGAGAGAACTGGAAATACAAAGTTTAAATGATCAGATAAGGAGAGAAAGAAGAATAATGGCGAAGAACTGTGAAGAACAAGTTTCAAGTACATCTACAAATGAGTCTTCAAGTTATAAACCAATCTGCCCGATCTATGATAAAGATTTGAATGATTATCTGGTAGATAATGCCAAACTCTTGATCAATCCGTAGAGTTTGACATTAGAAAATAAAATGTTAAAAGAAAATGAAAAGAATTTTGAAAATAAAATAAAAAATTTAGAAAATGAAAAACTACAAATTGTAAAAGATTTTAAAATCAAATAAAAATTTTAGAAAATGAAATAATTGTTTTTGAAAAAATTAATATTGAAAATCGAAAAGCAATAAATTCTTATCTTGAGAAAATAACTCAACTTGAAAATGAAGTTGAGAATGCTAAAAATAAAGATGTTGATTTAGAAAAGAAGTTGAAAGGTTTTGTGACATCGTCATTAATGTTAATCATATATGTCCAAAACGGATCAATGAAAATAAAAAGAAAATTCTAATAAGTGACAATGTCGCAAATTATGACAATGTCATAATTGAGGATTGTGATGATGATACCGATGATGAAAGTGATAAAAATGATAAAAATGAAATATTTTTAAAACTAAAAGAAAATTTTAAAGAAACTGTTTTACAATCTACTGAAAAAGGTGAATGCTTAACGCAAAAACCTTCTAAGCAGAATGGAGAACGAAAACAAAGGGAAAAACAAAGTTTTAAAAATTTCAAAAATTTTCAAAAGAAAAATAAAAGTTCATCAGTACGATCATCCAATTATTATAAGAATTCACAAAAATTTGAAAATCAAAACTTACGAAAATATGAAAATAAGTGGTACAGGTCGGACCACAGTGCTTCAAAGTCAAATCAAGTTTATAGAAGAAACAGGAAAGATGGCTACCACACTTCCAATCAATGTTATGATTTGAGTGTATGGTTTGATAAAAAGGATCGATATGATAACAGGGTGTGTCACAACTGTGGAGTAATTAGACACATTGCTAGAAAATGTCCACAAAATAATCCTAAACGTGTTCATATTGATAAGAAAAATTTTGAGGATTTGAAAGTACCAACTCAAGTTTGGAAACAATGTACAGAAACTAGAAACAAGGTGAAACCAATTATTACTAAGTTTTCAAATTTTGAAACTGGTGAATCCTCGAGTTGTAATGAACAAAAAGTTTCTACATTGTATTTCAAGAAAGCTTTAATGAAAAATCAAACATGGTTGGTGAAAGAAAAAGAAGTTACACAATCAGTGAAAATTGAAAGTTTAAAGGACTTTCCGAAACTTGAGAAAGTCCAAAATAAGCCTGATTGCGAAAATAAAATTAAAATTGAGGTTGAAGAAACAATGCCTAAGACTGAAAAGGCTTGGGTGTCACTATTCAACTAATTGTTTGAATTTTTGTACAGGAACTTCCGAGATAAAAGCAAATTACTGAGAGTGAAGTTCCGTGACACACCTAAGAATGAAGACGGGTCGGCTTAACAAGTTTTACATAAAGGTCATTTTTACAAAATTTTGACATTCCAATAATGTTTACTTTAAAATCTTGAAAATTTTTGAAGAAAATTTTTCGAAAACATGTTTCAATAAAGTTTACTTGAAATTTTTACAAATTTTTGAAGAAAAGTTGAAAAAATTTCACAGAACCCTCACTGTTGAACAGTCAAACCCCATGGATATAAATGTTTTATAAACACAAAAGTGTCAAGATTTTTGTCATCATGAGGGGGGGTTTAAAAGATAAATTGTGAAACAGTAATGGATGGAGAATCGAAGTGATTCTCATCAGTTGGTCAATGTTTTTCTATAAATTAAAAATACAAAAAATATGTTTTGAATTTTAGGTGGAGAAAAAAATTTCAAAAATTCAAAAACATATTAAAAGCAAAAAGTACAAAAACATTGAAAAAAGCAAAAGAGGTTTGTGTAAAAAGGAAATGATAGTACATCAGTGGACTATCACAGTACGCTAAGGATTTGTAAAGTTTAAAGGATTAAACATATCTTACTGTGGATGTGTCGATAGGCTTTACACGTTCAGTAGATTGTTTCCGGGATATAAACTAAATTTTACAACTGCTTAATTTGTGGTTTAACATCTCTTGGATATATGGACTTAGTACTCCGAAATTTCATTTGAGAGATTGCCTGGTTCTGAGATACGAGCTCTTTATAGATGAATGATATCTGGGGTATTATACAAGTTCTTCTGATTTTGCGAAAGCAATGGCCTAGAACTTCTATAATGCTTTTGCTAAAAACCCCTAAACTGCAGCAAAATTGAAAGAATCGAAAGATCTAATCAATTGCAGTCAAAAGATTCCATAATTGGAACAACACCTTAAAGACGAGCCTTCATCTCTTTGTCGATACGGCGGTATTAACCTGAGCTCTCAAGGCTTCGCACAACCCAGATACAGATATCAATTACGCTATACTCACCTGTAAGATGAAATCTTGGGAATCTTGATACGGGAGTATATTCTGAGATGGAACCATAGTTAAGTCAAGTTTCTTAAATTCTACCTAACATATCTTGGAATAATTGAGAAATGTGTCGAAGTTTAAGTAGACAAACATATCGACAATCTAGGTAGACATGTTTAAAACTTGAAGTCATTAAAAGGTCAACGGTACTTGTGATATGTCTCAAACAACTGATATGATCTTTTAACACAAACTCAACAAAAATATGATTGTAAATACGTTTGTACATAGTTAGTGTTTGATATTCATTTTATAAAAACAAAAAGATTTTATTATCTTTTTAGTTTTGACCACTGATGATGAATAGCTGATTTTCAAAGTTTAGAGTTGCTGAACAAAATCTAAAAAATTGATTGAATTTGATCTAAAAAGTTCAAAAACTTCATTAAGTTGAAACTTACATTTGAGTAAATGCATCAGTTTGTGTCACAATGTTTAATCAAGATCATTAAGTTGAACTTGATACTTAAATCAGATATTCAAGGTTATTAATTTGGACTTGATTAACTGAGAGGGTTTAAAACTAATGAGAAGATTAAAATTTGAAATGGTTATGTTTAGAAATTTTAAAGTTTGAATCTGAAATGTTTATTTGAAAGTTTGAGGTTCTTCGAAACAGAAAATAGTTTCTAAAGCGGAGCTGGATAAACATGTTGATTGAAAATTACAAAAAGCTCAAAAGTTAGGGGGAGCATGGTGATTAAAGTTTTATCAAGACAAGTTCAAGAAAAGAGAATAAAAATTGACGAAGATTTGAAGATCATGGATTTAAAGTTATTTAAGAAATAAATATCAAGAGAATATTTTAAAGACTCTGGAACTTAATTGAAGACTAATGACTACGGCAACATCAAGGGGGAGTCTGTTGATGCATATGTCTGTTTCCTACGTCATCGTATAATATCGAGTAGGTATTTAGGAGCGAAATGTCGAAGTTTATATATGTCTAGGGACAAGTTCGCCCAAACTTGTATAGTGAAGGACAAGTTCGCCCGAAGTTAACTTCGGATGAAGTTGGCCATGACACTTTCAAGCAACTTGTCATCCCGATAAATAGGGTTGTTGTGTTTTCATTTGTAACATTCAGAGATTTTGTAACCTGGACGGCGAAGCTCTGTCCAAGTGTTTCCAGGAGCTGTAACGTTTACTAATCAATGAAACGGTGATTAAACAATAACAAACTTTTCTACAATGTCGCTTATGCAAACAAATTCCGCATGTTTACCTTAGGTTTGCCAAATTAGGGCCTGAACGATCCGTACAACAGACCTAACATACGGGCTTGGGATACGGTAAATTATTACCGCTTGGTCGGGTATGGGATCATGTTGTCAGATTATGATTAACTATCTCTCATAACTCGTTTTAATCTGTATTGTCTGATAACTTAAACATTGGGGTTAACTCGACCGTGTCTGGGATATCCTTGGGCTCATTTATTCGGTTTCTGCACCGGACCCCATATGTATTAACAGACTTGTAAAACTGTATACAAGGTCATTTTGAACTGTCCCAAGTTATTTATAAAAATTTGCCATGTGCACTTAAAACAATTTTGAAAAGATTTTCAAAATGTGTCGGTTATTTGTATTTACCAGTGAAAACTGACGTGTTTTTAAAAGATTAAGATACCGGTACAGCACGTAATAGGTCGGAAGCTGCGCAGTGTCAACGTAGAGGACTTTGCAACCTTTAGTTGTGCCATTAAGTCTGTTGAACATTTTGTATAATTTATATGATCCGCCTATGGATATTTATTACAAACCATGTATTTATATTTGAACTTTCAACATTTCGGTTTGTAATAATATTTTAAATCCAAGACTTCCACTGTGCTATCATATTATTATTGGTTATGATGATATCAATCTTACGTCACGATACTCCCCACAGGGCCCACCGGGAATCCTACGTGGAAATCGGGGTGTGACAATATCAGACAAGATTTATTGTAGTGATCAAACAAGACAAGAAAATGTAATACTTGACACGTGATCGTATACACATATGATACTTTGAGTTAAGTTCCACCGAAATAAAGTGATTGTATAGATATTTGATTGAAACTTGATGCGTAACAAGACATCGCGTAGTGGAAGCATTTGTATCGTGTAACAACATGCTATAGTGTTGATTTTGTAACATGTGGTTGCAGAGTTGATTTATTACTAATGTCACATCCTTAAAGTAGCTCCTACTATTTATACACCCCCAAAATCTTATTTTTCACACCATTAACTCTATACGACTTGTATAGAGTGTTATACTGGTCTATAGATTAATGAATATTAACAAACCAAAATGTCTGGGAATTTTTTGTCTTTACCTATACAAGTCATATAGATGGTTATACGAACAGTATAAAGTTATACGACCCAAGGCATTTGTTCGTTGAGTTTCTTTATATGGGTGGTATAGCCCTATATGACCCATATAGGTTTGATGATTTTTTTCGTTACCTATATGACCCCCTGTTGGAACCACCACACATGGTCTTACGCTTTGTCGCTCATATAGTCGATCACGCATATCATCCGCCTCCACCTACGCCCCCTCACCCCTATCCCTACCTACACCAGCTCCTCCTGCCCTTTCTCCCCGACCCTTTCGCCTTCACCCACCAGCTATGGTTGCTAAATGGTGCGAAACCCCTATCATATTACCATACAATCCAGACCTTGTCTCGACCTAGTTCATGAGCAATCAATATCTCGATAGTCGTCGCTCGGCCTACGGGGTCCACAAGATGTGATACTGATACCTCAATAGTCCTTTTCGGACCCATGGTGTGGAAAAAACGCCAAATGTTTAATAAAGCCCCTGCAAGTAATGTGGCATGTAAGCCTTTGAAATGTGTACTCGGTGAAGTAAACCACGAATATGTATGCCAAGCCTCCCCCCCCTGACCGGTTTAGCATATCGTGCAAGAATAATAGGTCATTCTGGATTACCCAATCCTTGCTAAACTCCCACCTAACAATCGTAACCGCGATACACCTATGTAAATATCGGTGCAATGGGTCATACATGAGGCTGTCGCGCAGCTTCGAGGAGAGTGGCCCTCCCCCATACTCCTCTATCTTATTGTGTGCAAAAGGTGTTACAATACCTCACATGATGTGGCAATTGACGCATCCAAAAATGTTTGGGTCTTAGACTTCTCGATCATGATAAGTCCCACCGCCACGGTAAACTCCGGAAGCGTCATCTCGAGAGATAATGGGAGCATAAATTGAAAAAAACCTTTGTTGTGTGGCGGAAATGCTCACCCCCGGTGTCCCTATAACTAAAAGTCACTAAAATTCTAAAGTAATCTCCTGATGGGCTCGGTGTCACCCGGAGTCAGATAATTTGAACGAGCGACAATTTGTACTGATTTGTCTTGTACGTTGTGTCTATCAGCAACACATGTGGGAAGGCGCACCACAAGTTGTGCAATATCGAGTGGATAACGGAAACATCTTGTAGCATGTCATCCTTTTCATCTGATAGTAGCAAGTAAACAACCCCACCATTGTTCAACCAGGTTAGAAGAGTCCGCACTGGAGTGTGGCCGACTTTTTCCCTTCAACCCAATTTTGCTCGCGCGTTGTATATGGTATTTCTTGTGACATATTTTCAATGTTATGTTTTTTCAGGGTTGAAAGAATGTCATGTGGGGGAATGATTTGATATGTAAGCTGCTACACCATCCTTTTTTCATCTGGGGCCAGCCTCATTAGGGACAGATATCCCTTAGGATACATCAAAGGTTCGTGGTTTTGCTTCACATGTGAAACCTTTAGCGTCCAAGCTCCTAACCTCTTTCTAAGTGTCCATTCAGTTGGAACTTGCACCCAATTTTTCTTGTTCCACCACATCTAACCATGGCTATTTGCTTTTTTTTGTTGCCACAATCGCATCTAAGCCAAATTTTTATTTTCACGTTGCTAATATCCATGTTTTTTATTTGTTGGGTGACTATGGCGTATCCATTGTCGTGTCCAACTGCTTTACACCAGCTCACCAAATCAACCACACTATCAAATCTTTGTAAACCCTTTGTGGTTATAAAACAATTCTATTAAGCGTAGGACAAATATTTGTATAAATAAATGTTATACTTTATTGGTTTTAAACACACTAGGTTCATCATCACTAGGCCCCTCAGGTGGGGGTCCACTACTAGACAGTGGTGGTCTACTACCATGATAGTCACCAAACCCAAAATCGTTATGATTTTCACCAAGATACCCAAACCATAAGCCCACTAATCCCAACTGACATCAAACGCAAGACTTAAAAAGAATAACATTTGATTGAAATCAAACGACCACGGATTGTTATCTTGATTCAAACCATGTGTCGCATGATTCGACTCGCTAGTCGAGTCACCACCCAAATAATAGTTTTCTCCCAAAACGACATTGTTATCGTAAAATAATTTAATAGGGAGAATATAGAAGACATGAATAGAAACTGAATGAAAAATGAAGAAGATTATAATTGTTTATATAGTAAGTTTGAAGGAATCTTATGTCTTGTCAAATAGTTAACATACAAATCGAGGAATATGACGTCTAATCAAATAATTGGGGTGCATTACGAGGAATATTACGTCAAATCAAATAACTCACATGCGTATCAAGGAATCTTAAGTCGAATCAACAATTAAAAAATGCACATATATACGACTCATATAGCATCATACGGGTCGTATAGGGCATCATACAAGCCTTATTAAATTTTATGTTAACACTATCTATACGGGACATATAAGGCTACACGACCCATATTAGGGATTGCAATTGGTGGGTTTAGGACAGGTTTAGGTAATCCAACCCCAAACTCGATTAGATCAGGTCGTCACAAACCCGGCCTAAAACATGTGGGTTTCTTGTAAACCCGTTAATTTAAAAAAAAAATCTTTGAGTATAGCTGACCCAAAACTCGTTTGTATCTATCGCGAAATTACTAATCAATTACATTTGGCATTATCACTACAAAAATTTATATATAAAAAAACAACAATGCTTTTAAATAAAATACCAATACCAATATATATATACACACACACACACGTATGTAAAAGAAATAAAAGAAATCATATCGAGTGTGCAATCGGGTAAACGGGTAGATTGAGACGGGTAATTGGGTAGGGTAAATGGGTATATCATTAAATCTAAAGTCCTTCCTAAACCCTTGAAAAAATTATAAAAACTAATCCTAAACCCGGTCACATACCTGATTACCTGACTCCAAACCCGTCACTAATGTGTCAGTTTCAGTTAACCCATCTATTCGACTGCCATCCCTGACCTATATAGAATCATTTGACATGACAAAAACTGCATCCACGACCTTTGTCATGATGGGTAAGGCTGGTTTTAAACAAGATCTTAATGTGTATCTTTATTAACCTTTAAAAAGTAAGTTTCTATATTTCATATATATGTGTGGTTGTGTACGTGTGTTTTTGTTTTTTTTTTCTGTGGATTGACCGGCTAAAAAGAGAATTGCATGTGTACTTGTTCAGCAGATTGTCATGGCTTATGTCACTGGAAATGAAACCCAATATTCATCACTTTGAAGGTTGGTGATCGATAATCGTCAGTAATTGAAGAGTTGACATCTATAGTGCGTTTTGCAATCATTAATTTATTCTGACATGTAACCAACATGGAATTCTGTGGTTTGCTGTCCACCTTTTCTAAATTTAAATTTTATTAGGAGTATTCACGTCTCATTTATCCTTATTCATGCAATATAACTAGTCCAATTATTAAAGGTGCGTAGGGAATGTCACATATTTTAAAATTACTCATGAAGGAATAATTTAGAATTATTAGTGTAAAACGTAACATAAGCGTTTCAAAAAGAAAAAAACTAAAATTCATTATTACGTAAATTTAACTTTCATTTTTTAAAACCCTTTTGCGTCACATTTCTTATCCATAAAAATATAAGGGTTTACTTTAGTGCATGGCTTTATATCATAGTGGCATTTTGGGGATGAGATAAGGTTTTGGGAACAATAGGTCCTGAGTTCGATTCCCACAAGGGAGGTTTTTCCTATATTTATCGAGTTTTCTCATGAATTGGTGTATAACATTATGCCTAGAGGAGATGGATATGATCGGGTGGTTCTGCTGGTGGCACGATCATACTCTAGTGGTCCGTTAGTGATCCAAATTTGCCGTTAATAAAAATAAGGGTTTACTTTAATTTCCTTAAAACATATGGATAAGGTATAAGTATAAGGAAAAGGATGTTGTGGTGTTTTTTATTAATCTTCTTGAATTTCAATCAAAAATTCTATTTTTGAGACATCTAAACAATTGATATTTTCACTATTAACATACATGCATCTCAGGAAAAACATAACAAATAATAAGGATGTCAACACCATCACCATCACCTTGTTATTTATTTATCTTATTTATCTGTTTCCTAAAATGTTGGTAACATTCTCAAAAGTTGTTCGAATTCCCATGCGTCATCATTCATGAGCATTCTTGAGTAGTGGGTGAGATCTGGTGCAAAAGTAGTATCACTTTCAATTGTCGTGTCCATTTCAAACTGATCATTGATCAACATGTTCAAATTGGTGATGAACTCATCATCAGCAGCATCAAAGTTGTTGGAACACCATTGATCAATACTTGGCAAAGGTTGATCTAGTTCATCATGTAGGAAATTCTGGTTGCAAGCTGAAATGTCTTGATTCGAGGATGTCGAAGATGAAGAAGATAAAGGTGGTAAATTGTTACTCTCGGTAAAAAGTAGGATCTCATGAGGTTCTATTAAAGGAATTTCATCCATGCAAAAGTCATCTACTTGAGACCCTTCTACAATGCTTTTGTTTACTTCATGTTCATCCTTAGCTAACTCGGTGATCATCGGTTGATCAGGAAATACAATTTCTAGCGTTTGTGGTGCTTCGTCGACTGGTTGTGGAAGTAGTAGCGGTGGTGGCGATTGTTGGTCGGTTGGTGCGGGAGGAGTAGGAGGAGGGAGCGGTTTATGGGTGAGAGGGTCGATCCCCATTTTTTTGAGTTTTTTCTTTATATGAGTGTTCCAGTGATTTTTTGATTTCGTTATCTGTTCGTCCAGGAAGATTAGATGCAATCTTTGACCACCTATAATCAATACCAATGCAAAAAAGAATTATTACAATCATTAATAATAAATAATTTTTAGTAATTTTCGTCTACTTGTATAGAAAGAATCGTTTTCATCATACACTATGTTCAAAAGCATTTTCCTTTAAAAACAAAAAGAAAATAAAAATAATAATAATACTAATGCCCTGCTGGACCACAAACTTTATAGGCATTACAATTGGCTCAATCACCTTGTCTGGTTTATAATTATTAACTAGGATATTAGATTTCATATATAATATAGAATATATAAAGAAATTTTGTCCAACTGGCATAATATTATTCATCAAACCCTGCATGAAATATTAGATTCATATATAATATAGAATATATAAAGAAATTTTGTCCAAGTGACATAATATTATTCACCAAACCTGCATGAGCATAAAACAATTAACACTTGAATTATTGTATCATAGATAGTTTTCCACTTAATTTTTTTCCAAAAGAAAAGAAGTTTTGCAATAAACAGTTTACTCTCTCTCTCTCTTCTAGCAGTAACTTTAGAATCATGTGTATATGCATGACTTGTCGTCTGCCGCTTAAGAAATAGGAACGAAAGTATCACCTATTACCAAGCTGAGCATGAAGATCAATAACCATCTTCTCCTCATATTCTGATAATAATCCCCTTTTTAAATCTGGTCGTAGATAATTTGTCCATCTCAACCGACAACTTTTCCCGCATCTTAGTAGTCCTGAAATTTGTATCAAACCAACATTGTAAAAAATCCTTTAATGTTTTTTAGCATCAAAAAAGTAATAAAATTAGACCCAAAGTTGAAAAAGAAGTCTTAGACTAGTTGAAAAGAAACTTAGTAAACTTTAGACCCCAAATGGCAAAATATATTAAAAACAAATAAAATCAATTATTACAAGAGTAGTCTCCTGGTTCAGTTTAAATTTGTCAACACGATCCTTTCACATCTCAGCACCCACGAGGTACGTGGTCACTGTTCCTATTTTGTGCCCGAAAACACGAAAAGAGACAGGACCTGAACGTACCTGCAAGTTTAGGGATGGCTCGCCAGCAACATTGGCCATTGGTGAGGATGAAGTTAATAAGCTTCTTGTCTTCATCAGCAGTCCATGGCCCTTGTTTAAGACCTACTTTATCACAACATGGTTGCCTTCCCATTTCTTGTATGTGTATATATTTATATATATATATATATATATTTTGTTGTGTAAGTAACTTGAGAGAAAGAGAGAACTCAAAGGGATAAGTGAGGTGGTTAGACTCGGAAAACATTCATGACAATGAGTTTTATATATACTAGTGAAGTCACCTCTAGAAAACACGGTTGTATGTTTACTTTTGTTTTGCTTCAAGAGTTTTTTTTCTATTTTTATATTATTTATCCTTTTATCTTAAAGACTATTTCATTTGTTTTCTTATATGGTGACGAGACTACTTGATGATACATACATGACGCCTTCATGATTTTGATTTATATTATTTTTTGTTTCTAAAAAGTTAAAAGTTACCTACCAAAATATTTAAAGTGGTTAGTGCTTAAATCACTAACACTTTTTGTATTATATATTGTAGAAAATCATAATTGTGTATGTATGCTTATATATAAGTTATTAATATTTTTTACCTCGAATGGAAACTTTTAAATATATTTTACGTATGAACTTTATTTTCTCAGTAATAGTTAATATAATAGAGAACACGGTATTTTGCGCATGCGACATTTTTTTAAGTAAAAATAGGTTACATTTTTACATTCCAAAATAACATTTTGACTTTACATTCCAAAATAATATTTTGACTTCACGAAACGTTTTCTATAAATATTACTTGTTATGTTCTAATATTGCGAGTCATACGATAGAGCTACATATTAATACACGAACCCGCCCATTGAGGCCAGTGAACTAATAATATATATAAGGAAAATGTAAAAGAAGAATCACTTTAACTCGTAAGAAAACCTTAATAACTAGGCTATAAAGAAAATGTAAAAGAAGAATCACTTTAAGTTGTAAGAACACCGTAATAACTAAGCCAAAAAAGGTTTTTTTTTTTAAATCAATTGTTTTAGAAAAAATAAAAGGTCGCCTACGAAAATTTAAAGCACCATAAAGACATTTACATGTGACGTCATCAGTTCTGTAAAACAAATTTACATCAGTGTAGATGGAGAATAACTACCAGCTCGGCAATTCTTTTTTACAAATGTGTTTGTAATATGTTTATCTGCGTTTAAAACTTGTAAATTTTTAATTATACATATATGTATATGCGTGTTTTAAATTGAAAAATAAGTATTTTAGATCTATGTTTTATAATATAAAATATAAGTGCAAATGTGTATAAACGATTGCATATATATGTATATAAAGAAAGATGACAATTCTAAACATGTTATTTCTTGTGTACATATGTGTAAATATGTGTTTAAAATTGAAAAGTAATTATCGTACACATATGTTTGATAATATATATATGTATAATTTAAAATTGACAATATACATGTATAATTAAAAATTGACAAAACAACCATGTTTATAACTCCAAAAAAACCCATAAAGGTGCTATTAGCAGTAAAAAAAAATACCTTTGAGAAAACGTGTGATCTATAATGCTTCTCATATTTCTCAATTATCATGTATTTCTCTTAGGATCTCTACTATATTTGTGTGTGTGTATATATATATATATATATATTAATGTGTGTGTGTGTTATACTAAAACATATTTTATTTCAATATGATTTAAAGTTCTTAGCCTACATGATTAAAGAATTGGACTTTAATAAGTTTGATATCACTATTTATTTTGTATAACTTCATGTCTTATTTTCTTTTTAAGTCACAAAATGTTGTACGTCTTAGAATGCGTAGTTCAGTGTTGGATTTAGTTCATGTTTGCTTGATGAACACCAAAGGTGTGATGAAATACATAAATGCAAAATTTCCATTTTAGTTATTGGTGATGCTTATTGATCGTGTACAATACAATGATTTATCTGTTTAATTTGAAACTTCTAATTTTGGTGGTCTAATCTCGTAACTGGTTCCATACCAAAGTCCAAAATATAGGTTTCCCTGTCAGATTCTGATTCATCTGCATAGATATGGTGAGTGGAGATTGTAGTCTTAAGAATACAATAATAAAAATTAGATCGAGGACTAAGATTTGTGTTGTGTTGGAACTTATCAAAATTTCTATTTATAGAAATTTTGTATGGAATATTAATAATGGGTTGATCTGTGCATGTGAAACTAAAAAAACCTATCAAATATTACATCAGTTTAGCAACGGATTTGCATTAAAAAAATTAAAAAAAAATTGCTGCTATTAAATCTCTGAATTCAATCGCTAAAAGTTAGTATGAGATGTGGGTTTTGATCGGATTGTCATGTCCGGTCAAAGATAAGATTTATATGCCCAAATTACCCTTAACAAATGCGTTAGTGGTAGTAAGGGGTCGATCCACGAAGAGTATGTGGTTTACGTATAGACTAATTTGATTATAAAGATGTCACAATTTTATGAAGCTTGCTATTTTGATTTGTTTAGATATTTGAGAAAAAGGTGTTGGAATTAACCAACAATGATTGTAATTTCGATTAACTGCTATGAACGATTAAACACAAGTAAACGCAAATGCAAATGATGATTTAAACAGGATTTAATAAAAGGGGTTCACACCCGGTTTCGGTAATTGCCAACTAGGGTTTCTACAAGTTTTAGATTCAACTCAATTGTATAGTGGTTAACGGATTTAGTGTACCGTGATGTAGGTGCCAATAACTATCAACGCTCCGAAGAACGGACAAGAATGCACTTTATAATCACAACAAGTAAAACCTAATCATAACAATGCATGAATACACATAACCATTCGCAAAATCATAATTTTATCATCGTTGACAATTTACGAATTCGAAACAAATGTAAGCTATTGTTGATGTCTTCAAAAACCAGTACAAATTGTCACAAAGTCAAATCACATAACAATTCAAAACCCTAGAATTAACAACTTCCTACACCGGGGTAAAACCGAGATGATTAGCCGCTCATGGTCGTAAGAACTTGATCACCGGATGATTGAATCTTGGATCTTGACATCTTGAAGCTTTGAATGAGGTATTAGGGTTTGTGGTGGAAGTGACGGTTATGGATGATGGTGATTTGGATGGAGGATGATTGGATCGAATTGAAAAATGATTGATTTGGTGAAGCGGTGATGAATGGATGGATTCAGATTGATTTTTGATGTAAGGAATGGTGTTCTAGGCTCCAAGTTGCTTCCCCAATATTCAAAATTACGTAACTCCTTGAGAAAGATCCAAAAACAAGCATTAAACCCGTCAAAACGCAACAACCCGCGTCAGCGAGCAGGAGCGTGCGTCGCCAACGCACCCCTGCATCGCCGACGCACCCCACAAAGTGGGTTTTGCTGCTGACGCACTTCTGTGCTGTCTACGCACCTTTTTCACCAACGCAATGCGTCCCCGACGCCCCTAGTGCGTCGCCGACGCATCCTCTAGCATGTTTTTCGTTGGTTTTCCATTCCACAAGTTCCCGTTTGCTCCCGGTACTTCGTATAGCTCCCGAATAGTCCCTTAACTCCGTTAGACCTGCAAAACATAATTCAAATCAAAAGTAGGCTATTCGAAACTAAAAGCTATGTAAAAACACAAACTTAAACATGACAAAGCACCGGTTTTCGACCACGTTTGACATCCCCACACTTGTCTTTTGCTTGCCCTCAAGCAAATCTGTTTTTCGCTTTCACGTGAGTCGAATAAAAGATACATTTCCCATTCTCGAGACGTAAGTTAAGGTCTCAAGTCATACCCGGTTCAAACTTTTTACAACTTACGAGATATTTACCAATAAGTGAACAATCACATAAAATGGTTACCCAAGATTAACTCGCCCTTAAAACTCACAACTCATACACATCCCTCACAATGTTCACTCTACTCGGTTCATATATTGGCTAATTTTCATAATGTATTAGCATCTTTCAAAGTAATCACTCAATACTGCCGCATAGGCTTGTAGCTCAATCATTCTCCACCACCGAACACGAATACTAAACACAAGTCAAAAGATCTTTGCAGGGTTGTAATGAGGCTAGGCGAAGGGTAGGAGATAAGATGTTTTAAAAGTGGCTAAGGTGATGAAAATTCGATTCTTATTTCAAAACAACTATTCTAAACAAAACAACCAAAACCAACAACTACGAGGCAATGATATTTTCTCCTTTTATTCAACAACTAATAACTCATATTTTTTGTATTTTTCTCAATAATTTCCATTCTTTTTCGCAACATTTTCTTTTTTTTATCATAACAAATAAATTTTACAAACATATAATCCTATAATCGAACTTTCATCACATGGGTTTAAAAGAAATGGTCTATGGTTGTGGCTAGGTGGGTAGTCAAACGAAAGGTTTAGGCTCAAATTGGGTTACTAAGGGATATGTTTGGGTAAGGATGAAAGAAATGGTTTTAAAAGAAAATGTTTACTTAATGCCTTAATCATTCTTGTGCTTGTATTCGGTCTATGGTCTCAAACGTATCAAAAGCTTCAAGTTCTACGATACATGACAAATGGTCCACTCAACAAAGAAATATGTGCATATATCTATGATATTTAAAGTGGCTCAAATATCTCACATATAAAGGGTATGGTGTATGATGTGCACAAGTTACAAGTTTCTTAGGCGGATTATTCCCAAATAACCACCCGTTAAATACCTATCGTGCTATTTACTTGAATTTGACCATGACAAAAGACCACACGGGTTGTGCCATACCTTATCAACTTAGTTACTTGCTTTTTAGATCGCTTGAAACAAAAGACATTTTTGAAATTTTCCCCTATCCCTACACTTGAGATTAACATTGTCCACAATGTGTAGTGTTTAAATAAACGAGTCAAAATCGAAAGCTTTTTCTCCCCATCCCCACACTTGAAGTTAACATTGTCCTCAATGTGTAAGAACAGAGCTTTTACGCACAAGGGATGTGACACGGCTAATTCCTACAAGAGTCACCCCGGTAAAATATGGTACAAATTACAGTCCACTTATTAACTAACTACGAATCAAAGATAAATGGAAACGTATGCACCTGATTTTTTAGCTCGTTTCTCATGTGCTCTTCGTTCTTCAATAAACTTGGTCATCTCACGAACACGATACACCTGCAAATCTTAACCCTTGTGTAGAAGCATGCTTCTCACCACCATTAAAATTTGTTAGCTATCTAATTTTACCATTTTTATGAAGACATTACCAAATCATACATTATTTTACTTTGATTTATGTGGAAAAAAATTTACAACAACGACAAGCCTAACTCACTTTCATAGGAATCACGGTTGCATTTAGCTTATGCAACAAGCCCTTTTAAACCTCCCGATAGCTTAGGAAGACGAGTAGGTCTCATGAGGGTTCTATAGGGAACACACCCACAAAGTTCATTTAACTAGGAAAGCGATAAAAGTAGCTACTACTAACGAAAGACTATTTAAACAAAAGAAAAATGTACAAAAACAACAGAAAACATACCTCGCCTATGTCTGATAGGGCTCATTTGGGTCGATCGGCGGGTACGGGTTGTAGGAGTAACCTGTGAGAGCTGACATCATATCCTTCCAACTATCAAGGGGTCCAGGTTCCCCTTTGGGTGATGTAGGTAGCTGTGGTGGAAGGAAACTAGATCCCGGAGCCTCGGGCCAATGCGGAGACGGGTCGGAAGGACCACGGGGTACCGGGAGATCTTCGAATCTCTCCCACGTGTTTGCTCCTGAAATGGCAATCCAGCCATATGGTCCCGCAAGTGCGTTTCTTGATCATGAAGGAATTTGTAGTTATTGCGCGCCATTTGCTGCTCGGTACCGATTGCCATCCAACGACGATCCTCTAAGGTGTTTTGCTCCATACGGAGACGATCTTGATTTTCTTCCCACGCTCTCCTCTAGGCTGCTTCTTATTCCTGCCTCTGCTCCATTAATTTCCAATGAGCCTGCTGCTCCTCCTAATACTTCTCTAACTTGGCCCGATGGGCAGCTTCGGCATCCCAATGAGTTTGCAATTGGGCCTGAAAGCCCTGCTCCCACTGATGTCTCTCTTCATGATATTCGCGGTTCTCACCCATAACCGCTGAGACATTATCATAAGTATCTTGAGTGCCAAGAGGGTAACTAGCATAGGCAGCTCTTCTCCGATTATTAATAAATTGAGCCACATTATTCGATGACTCGTTGTGCCCTCGGGCGTACCTTTTCCTAGAAGGCCTTCGCCCCCTATCCTCTTCCTCATTTCCTCCTTCTTCTTCATCACCTTCATCATCACCTTCTTCCATCGTTTCTTCCTCATTTCGATGTACATACTCAAATTGAAACCCTGTGTTCTGATCCACTAACCCTTGCCTTCTTGTTCAGAACCACAACATAATATGTGCCCCGCCCTCAACTGAGCAAAATCAATCGTATCGATACCTTTTACCACCCACAAAGAGTTTTCGGGTAGGCGGTGTTGTTGGAAAATCACTGCACTGATGAGGCGAACATATGGAATCATCTTTCTGTTGAATTGGTTCCTTGTGTCCCAAATATTCATCATGACAATGTGTCGCCATGACAATTTGGGTGTTCCAACAAGCAAGGCATGCAAGACACGGATATCCCACATCCTCAACTTCCCACGGTCTCCAAATCTCACCATAACGTTTTCTAGCGAGATATTTTGTAAAATTTTTCCTTCGCATGATAAATGGTTTCGATCCTACTTGCTGGTGGTATAGTTGGGCATCACCGTGTCAAGCATATTGACCGGATCTGCTTGTACTAACTCATTGTGCCAGAAGGTGGTAGGGGTATAGTAATAGTAACTGTCGTCACCCAATGAGTCAAATGGGGCAATCTGATTCATCGAATCAAAACTGATAGTCATAACCCCTTTTCCGGTATCCCCTACCAAACACCATTGACTGGGCTGTTCATTGGCGTTCTCTAGCTTTAGCATAGCATACCACTTTGCAACTGCTTTTAACTAAACCCTTTGAGTTGCACCCTCGCACCAATCTAGTACTTGCTCCCAACCTAATCTCTCGAATTTTCTGAGTAACTCCTACCTGTCGGAATTCTTCCACATTCACCACCCTTTCGCATATGCACACTTTATCTATGGCCTTGACCTTGGACATTTTATACTTCCACAAATTGCTTTCAACTTGTTTATTGTTGAACCGGTACAATGGTACCTTTTTATCTTGGTCCCATGGAGCCCCGACCGTCGCATCATCAAATCGGGACCAATCCCAGCTTTGTCTGAACAATCTATCTTCAATGTCTGGCAAGGTACATCGTTGTTGCTATTTGACCGGTACACTACTAGACGATGAGGCTTCAGCATCAGATGTCTTTGACCTTTTTCGACTAGCCATGTCTACAAAACAACACCAACAAACAATCAATACATCCCTAGAAACCTTTAAACCATTCAACTCTATGTATGAACCATAATGAACAGCTCAAGTTAACCATTAGATGCAAACTAGCCAATTTCTTTTTAAACTTTACCAAGTAGCACCTTTTATCATCTAGAAAATTAAACTTTCAAGTTAAATCTTAAATTCATAAGATTTTCAACTTCTTCATCATGATGTTCATACCTAACCATATGAACAAGTGGGTGCAATCACATCCCCACACTCGTTCGATGCTAAAACCCAACCCAAATCATGATTTTACCCCTTATTCAAGCTAACAATCCCAAGCATATCATAAACAACCTACTCTTAAACAATCAAGCTTAAAATTTCAGAAGAAATAACATACCATATGACAATCAAACTCAAAAATTAGTAAATTTCATACCTTTTCATGGTGTAGAAGGAGAATAACTCTAAAGAATGCAAAAATAAGTGATTAGCTCAACAATCTCTAGAAAACCCGAAACTTACAGCTCAGATTTCTCACAAATATGCAAGAATTACTGAAAACTAAGAGAGGGGTTTTGTTGCTCTCGAAAATCTACACACTTTAGACTCAAGAATTAGGTGATTTGGTTAAGAATTGAGAAAGTTATGAAAGGATGAAGGTTTTAGGATTCTTGAAGTGTTTGGTGAAGAAGATGAAGTGAAAAGGGCGTGGTTGTGGTAATAAGTAGGTTATAATAAATGGATATGAGTCTGGGTCGAATTTGTGGTGAAAAACTCGTTTATGGGTGTTTAAAAATGGGTTCGGGTGACCCGGTTTGTCAACAAACGAGAAAATAACAAAAATCAGCATCTGAGACCTCAGGGGTGCGTCGGCGACGCCCCGTGTGCGTCGGCGACACATGCTTGTTTCACCAAAAAATCTCTGACGCGTTTAAATGTGTTATCGTACTTCTCTAGTCGACCTCATACACTGGAACGGTTGCCAAGAAGCTCACCAGTTCCTTGCTATGCTTCACGCCTTCATGACCATCAAGAAACGGCTTGAGTCTATGACCATTCACCGTTTGTCGTGACCCATCCTTTGGATCCTCAATCGTAACATCACCCAACTGTCCGACCCGAATGATCACATAGGGTCCCGTCCATTTACTTCGAAGCTTCACGGGAAAAAAACTTGAGTTTCGAGTTGTATAACCGTACCTTTTACCCCACCTCGAACTCTTTCTTCTTCAGCTTGGCACATGCGCTCTTTTCATTCCGTCCTTGTATTTGAATGCGCATTCATAAGCATTTCCTGTAACTCCTCCAACTCGCAAAGATTGAGTTTTCTCTCCTTACCTGCATCGTCAGATTTGACATTAACTTCTTTAATAGCCCATAATGATCGATGAACAAGTTCGACTGGTAAATGGCAATTTTTTCCATAAACTAGTCGGTAAGGTGTGGTACCAATGGGTGTCTTGTGTGCTGTCCGGTAGGCCCATAAGGCATCGTTCAACTTAATTAGACCAATCCTTACGGTCCGTCCGTACAGTCTTTTGCAAGATCTTGATCTGCCGATTTGACACTTCTGCTTGCCCGCTTGTTTGCAGGTGATAAGGGGTAGCAATTCTATGGTCAACACCATACCGTTTTAAGAGTTTACCAAACCGAAAGTTTTTAAAATGGGATCCTCCATCACTTATGATGACACGAGGAATCCCAAACCTTGAAAATATGTAGGATTGGACAAAACTACAAACACGGTATGGTCGTTAGTCTTTGTGGTGTTGCTTCGACCCATTTTGACACATAGTCAATGGCCACTACGATATATAGATTGCCATAAGAATTGGGGAATGGGCCCATAAAGTCAATAACCCCACACATCGAAACATAAACGATGAGGATTGGCTGCATGGACATCTCATCCCTTTTTGAAATACCCCCTAACCTTTGGCACTCAACACAATTTTTGGAAAACTCAAATGCATCTTTAAATATAGTTGGCCAATAGAGGCCACTATTCAACACTTTGTGACCCGTCTTTTGACCACTAAAATGGCCACCGCATGCAAATGAGTGCACATGTCTCAACACGCTAGAAATATCTTCATCAGCAAGACACTTCCGATTCTCTGATCCCACACTCTCTCCACAGATCCGGATTCCTCTTACCGGTAATACTTAATTTGAGACAAAAAGTGTTGTCTCATCCGTCGATCCCAATGCTCCGGTAAGTCGCCTGTAACAAGGTAATTAACAATGTTAGCAAACCAGGGCAACTTAGATAGACTCTTTTGATGCATATGTATGTTGCCTACGTCATCATAAGCTAACGATAAATGATTTGGAAGATTGATCAAGACAAAGACTATATTCAAGGGGGAGTCTGTTTGTACATTATGTCTATGTCTTAGTCTTGTATCGAGTCTGTATAGAATAGGCTAGCAAAATGGAGTATTTATAGGTTTTTAGGACAAGTTCGCTCATGGTGTGTTTATGTAGTCAAGTTCGGCCGAACTTGACTAAGTCAAGTTCGCCCGAACTTGCAAGATGTCCAGCGAACTTGTACTAGTATATATAGCTAGCTTGTGATTTCATTTGTAATTTTTTCAGAGATTTTGTCACGACAGAGGCGAAGCTCTGTCCAAGTGTTTCCAGGATCTGTAACGTTGAATATTAATGAAACGGTGATTAAATAGAAACAAATGAGTGTATCCTTTGTCGCCTATGTAAACAAATTCCGCACGTTTACATTAGGTTTGTCAGATTAGGACCGGAACGATCCGTACAACAGACCTACAAGTGGTATCAGAGCAGGATTGGCCTAATTTGAAGACATTGGACATAGAACATCTCATCTTCTACTCATTTCTTCTATTTTTAACTTTTTCTTGGACAATTCACGGACAAAATGGACTGATTTTCAAGTATAATACGTAAAATCCATAATAGATAAACCCTTGAAAAGATCAGAGCTTAAAACAAACGAATTCATGTCCAAAATTGCAAAAAACCATGTCGATTCGCTCGAACTTGACATCAAGTTCGCTCGAACTTGACTGAAAAATTCATAACTTTTCATCAAGTTCACCCGAACTTGATTGATTTTTCAAGATTTTTTGATAAGTTCACTCGAACTTGCATACTTTTCATTAAGATTTCATCAAGTTCGCCCGAATTGATTAAATTTTGTTGAAAATCTATTACAAGTTTGCCCGAACTTGTAAAATCTCTTGTATATCTTACAAGTTCGCCCGAACTTGTAAGTTCTTTTGAAAAGTCTCACAAGTTCGCTCGAACTTGTCAAGCAATATACAAGTTCGCCCGAACTTGTTAAATCTGATTGTTTTTAGCACAAGTTCGCCCGAACTTGTCTCACAAGCTATTACAAGTTCGGCCGAACTTGTCTAAGGGTTTCTATAAAAAAAACGAAGGCATGAAAATCCGAAAAACGTCTCGGACATTAAATATCATTAGATTCATATTGACGAGACGAGTTTAAAGCTCTAATCTGGTAAAAACAGTTTTCTGAAAAATTTTAAACGTTTTTAACAAACCGATACGTTAATATTGTCGATTAAAAAGTCATTTTTTTCTAAAAATTGTCTGTTTGCTAATCATTTGTCAAGTGTTTTGAACGACAGATATATTTGGAAAACGAAATGGTGTCCGTTAAGCCATCAAATTTGATGAGTATGAACGAGTATGAGTTTGGAAAGGAAAATTTGAGAGTTGGGTCCAAGCTATGCATTTCCGCAGTTGGGTCGCGATTAAGACAGGTTATGTCGTTCCTAGAGATGAAAATCAGAAAATTCTGGAAAGTGAAAATATTCTACTTCAACAGAAAGATGATTATTTTGCTGAAAAGAAAATGATTAATCTTATCCAGCAATTAGTTAAGGAAGACATCCTGATACTTTTACCAGAATACAAGACTGCGAAAGAATTATGGACATCTCTGGAGAATAAGTTTCAAGAGAGTGTAGTGGTTAAGAACTGTGAAGCTCTAGTTTCAAGTATATCCACAAATGAGTCTTCAAGTTCTAAACCAGTCTGCCCGGTCTATGATGTAGACAATTATCAGGCAGATAATGCCAAACTCTTGAATGAGTTTGAGAGTTTGACATTAGAAAATAAAAAATTAATAGAAAATGAAAAGAATTTCGAAAACAAAATAAAAATTTTAGAAAATGAAAAATTACAAATGGTAGTAGATTTTCAAAATGAAATAAAATGTTTAAATGAAAAAATGTTTTGAAAAATTAATAATAAAATCAAATAGTAATAAATTCTCATATTGAGAAAATAGCTCAACTTGAAAAAGAAGTTGAGACTGATATAAATAAAACTGCTAATTCAGCAAATTATTAAGGATTTGTGATTTCCTCATTAAAGTTAGAATATATATGTCTAAAACCGATCAATGATAATAAAAAGAAAATTTCAATAAGTGACAATGTCACAAATTATGACGATGTCATAATGAGAATTGTGATGATGATACCGATGATGAAAGTACTAAAAATGATAAACATGAAATAATTTTAAAACTAAAAGAAAATTTCAAGAAACTATTTTACAATCTTCTGAAAAAGGTGAATGCTCAACGCAAAAACCTTCTAAGCAGAATGGAGAACAAAAACAACATGAAAAACAAATTTCTAAAAAATTCAAAACAAAAATAAAAGCTCATCGGTACGGTCATCCAATCATTATAAAAACTCACAAAATTTTGAGAATAAGTGGTGCAGGTCGGACACAGTGCTTTAATCAGTTTTACAGGAGAAGCAGGAAAGATGACTACTACACATCAAATCAATGTGGTGATATTTGGGTGTATGGTCTGGATGGAGAAGTTGGTACGATAACAGAGTTGTTACAACTATGGATTGAGTGGACACATTGTTGTTGACTGCCTGAAAAAGAGATTTGATACGAGAAGATACTATAAATGTCAATTAAAGGTCATATTGCCAGGGATTTCCGACTAATCTGAAAAGAAGTCGGATAAATCTCAAGGGGAAAAAAGACCAGAAGAGAAGAAAACAGAGAAGAAAAATGAGAAAACAGAAGAAAAGCCCAAAGAAAAAGTCAAGTTATCACAAGGGCAAAAAGACAGATTGAGAAAAAAGAGGAAAAACGTTAGACAATATTTGGAAAAGATTTTGTCCTCGGATAAATCTAAGAAATTAGATAAAAGTTCTGATGAATCATTTTACTCACATTCAAGTAAAGCGAATTCATCAGATACAAATCTGAGGACAAAAGAGAGAGAAGTGGAGAAAAACTTGATAATTCAAACATTAAAAAATCAAATAAAGTAAAATTTTCAAATAAAGTTTCTATCAAACTGTTTGAATATCAAAAAGAGTGTGAATATTTGTTTACTTCAGATGTTAATGATTTTGGTAAACCTAAATCAGAATGATTGGTTCCAATTCAAAACTGATTAAAGTTTGTTTGAATGTGCAGGATAACCAAGCTTTAAGCCAAAGGTCATTTCAGAAGCAGTGGTTATTCATATAGAGAGACATGAGACAGGATTATATTCTACACAAACCAAAATGGTAGTCTCGCGTTCACATTCGTAAAAAGTCGTTAAATGGTTAAAATGGAAGATTCTTATTTTCGATTTTAATAAGATGTTTTCAATTTTAGGGGAGAGAAAAATTTTAAAAATTAAAAAAAAATTCTTTAAAATTGAAAAACATCGTTTCGAAATCATTTTAGATAGATAAAATGATTGAAAAAACAAAAAAAAATAGAAAATCTTAAAATATCAAAAACATTGAAAAAGAAAAATGAGATTACTTGTGCGAATAAAGGAAATGATAGTACATCAGTGGACTTTCACAGTATGCTAAGGATTTGTAAAGTTTAAAAGTGAAAATGAGTCTTACTGTGGATATGTCGATAGGCTTTATACGTTCAGTAAATTGTTTCCGGGATATAAACTAAATTTTACAACTGCTTAAACTTGTGGATCGACATATCTTGGATATATGGACTTAGTACTCTGAAATTTGCGTTAGAGAGATTGCATGATTCGGAGATACAAGGTCTTTATAGATAGTTTATATCTGGGGTATTATACAAGTTTTTCTGATTTTGCGGAAGCAATAGCCTAGAACTTCTATAATACTTTTGCTATAAACCCCCTAATTGCTTGCAATCTTGAAAAGTATCGAAAGATCTAATCATTTGCAGTGCTAAAAAGATTCCTTAATTGGAACACGCCTAAAGTCGAGCCTTCATCTCTTTGTCTGTACGGTAGTACTAACCTGAGCTCTAAAGGTCTCGCACAACCCAGATTCAGATATCAATTACGCTATATTCACCTGTAAGATGAAATCTATGGAATCTTGATATGGGAGTGTATTCAAGAAGTGGGAACCGCAGTTAAGTCAAGTTTCATAATTCTAACTAACATATCTTGGAACAATTGAGAAAGTGTTAAAGTTTAGGTGGACAAACATATCGACAATCTAGGTAAACAAGTTTAACACTTAAAGTCATTAAAAGGTCAACGATATGGTGATATGCCTCAAAAACTGATATGATCCTCAAGCACGTTTTCTCACAAAAATACAAACTGTAAATATTACATTTTAGTTTGTTTACATTTCTGCATTCAAAATTCAAAATCCAAAAAGATTTTCTCTCATATCTTCCATTGAAACTTGATAATGTTGAATGTGAGCCGGACCAACGAGACTGTTAAGAAACTGTTTGTGTGTGGATAGTGTATTGTCTTAATCGTCAAATCTTAGAGATTCGGAACATCATTTGAGGGGGAGCTAGATACTCATGATGAATGAAGATAACAGAAAGCTCAAAGAAAAGGGGGAGCATGGATGTTAAAGTTATTTAAGATATAAAGATCAAGAGAACAGTAAAGACTCAGGAACTTAATTGAAGAATGATGACTACGACAACATCCAAGGGGGAGTCTGTTGATGCATATGTCTGTTGCTTACGTCATCATAAGCTAACGATAAATGATTTGGAAGACTGATCAAGACAAAGACTATATCCAAGGGGGAGTCTTTAGTACAGTATGTCTATGTCTTAGTCTTTTATCGAGTCTGTATAGAATAGGCTAGCAAAATGGAGTATTTATAGGTTTTTAGGACAAGTTCGCTCATGGTGTGTTTATGTAGTCAAGTTCGGCCGAACAGACTAAGTCTATCCCAACTTGCAAGATGTCCAGCGAACTTGTACTAATATATATAGCTAGCTTGTGATTTCATTTGTTTTTTCAGAGATTTTGTCACGACAGAGGCGAAGCTCTGTCTAAGTGTTTCCAGGATCTGTAACGTTGAATATTAATGAAACAGTGATTAAATAGAAACAAATGAGTGTATCCACTGTCGCCTATGCAAACGGATTCCGCACATTTACATTAGGTTTGTCAGATTAGGACCGGAACAATCCGTACAACAGACCTACAGACTCAAAATATGTTCATCCGGAAACGACTCATTGATCTCTACAGATGTAGGATCTTCCTCAAAGACCACCCGGGACAAGTGGTCGGCCACCACATTCTCACTTCCCTTTTTATCTTGAATTTCCAAGTCGAATTCATGCAACAACAAAACCCAACGGATTAGTCTAGGCTTAGCGTCCTTCTTTTCCATAAGATACCTTACGACACTATGGTCCGAATAGATAATCACTTTACTCCCTCAAATATAAGCCCTAAACTTATCCAATGCATACACCACCGCAAGTAGCTCTTTATCGGTTGTTGTGTAATTCAAGTTGTGCATCCGGTAGAGTCTTACTTGCGTAGTATACCACAACCGGTTTCTTATCAACCCTTTGACCTAAAACGGCCCCAACCGCATAATCACTTGCGTCGCACATAATTTCAAATGGAAGTGACCAATTTAGTGATTGCAAAATCGGGGCTTCAACCAACTTTTGTTTCAATATGTTAAAGGCCTCTTTACATTTTCATTGAACTCAAATGGTACATCTTTTAATAGAAGGTTACATAATGGTTTCGTAATATTACTAAACCCCTTAATAAACCTCCTATAAAAACCCGCGTGCCCCAGAAATGACCTAATGCCTTTAACACTCATGGGGTAGGGTAGAGTCGAAATAACTTTAACTTTTGCATGATCTACCCTATCCCACGACTTGACACCACATGCCCCAACACTATCCCTTCTTGAACCATAAAATGGCTCTTCTCCCAACTCAAAACTAAATTTGTTTCGTTGCATCTTTTTAACACTTTTTCAAGTTGGGTTAGGCAAGTTTCAAAAGGTGACCCAAAGATGAAAAAATCATCCATGAAGATCTCCAACGACTCCCCCACCATATCCGAAAAGATACTCATCATACAACGTTGAAAGGTGGCGGGGGCATTACATAACCCAAACGGCATTCGCCTAAATGCGAAAGTGCCATATGGACACGTAAAAGTAGTCTTTTGTTGATCTTCAGAATGAATCGCACTTTGGTTGTATCCGGAATACCCATCCAGGAAATAATAAAATTTTGTCCGGCTAATTTTTCCAAAATTTGGTTAATAAAGGGTAAGGGAAAATGATCTTTAGAAGTCGCATTGTTCAACTTCCTATAATCTATGCAAATACGCCACCTGGTTACCGGCCAGGTAGCTACCTCCTCACTTGCGTCATTCTTGACGACTTGAATACCTGCTTTCTTCAGGAGGGTTTGCGTAGGACTCACCCATTGGCTATTAGAGATGGGGTAAATGATACCCGCATCAAGCCACTTTAACACTTCTTTCTTGACAACTTCCCACATGTTTGGATTCAACCTCCTTTGTGCATCACGGGTGGGTGTTATGGTGTCATCAGTGATGATCTTTGCATCACTACCGAGGGACTAATACCCTTCAGATCCACGATGGTCCATCCAATAGCCGCCCTATTGGTGACCAAAATCCCCATCAACTTCTTCTTTGTTCTTCGGTCAAATTCAAAGCAATTATGACCGGAAGCTTGTTGCCCTATCCACATAAGCATACTTAAGGTGCTTGGGCAACACCTTCAACTCAACTACCGGAGGTTCCACTAACGAAGGCTTCAACTTTGTATCAATAGTCTCTGGTAAGCTCTCCACTTGGTGCGTCCATGTCGGTTTTCCTTCTTTAACCGCAAGCACCTCCAAACTTTTCACCTCCACGTCTATGCTCCTATTCGTCTCCACATGTGACCTGTCAAACATACAACACTCCTCCATTTTGTTCTCCTCATCCACAACAGTGTCGCAGAGAGGTATACACTGGTCAATAACGTCTGCCATATAGCATTCATCATCAACTGAAGGATTCATCAGTCCGGAAATAACGTGCAAACTCAACCTACTTTCCAAATGTTATGTCAACCTCCCCTTTCTACAATCAATTTGGGAATTCGCAGTTGCAAGGAACGGTCGACCCAATATCACCGTAGGTTGCTTGGTTAGGTCTATGGCCAAGTAATCAAGTACCAAAAAGTCCACTGGATAGTAAAAATCCTCGATTTTCACTATCACATCGGAGACGATCCCACAGGGTAGTTTGGGAGTCAAGTCGGCTAACACCACGGTGGTATTTGCCGCTTTAAGAGGGCCAAAATCGTATTGGTCATACAAACTACCCGGTAGGATGCTCACTCTAGCAACAAGATCAAGGAGCACCTGGTTGATTTTAAAATCGCCCACTTGGACCGAGATAATAGGTGCACCAGGATCTTGAAGCTTGGGTGGAAGTGCACCCGAAAGAATCGAACTCACATTTTCGGTTAAATCTAATTTCTTTGGAAATTTATGAGTTCGTTTTTGGGTACATAAATCTTTCAGGTACTTAGCATAAGACGGTACTTGTTTGATTGCATCTAAAAGAGGTAAATTAATTTTTACTTGTTTAAAAACTTCTAGCAACTCTTCTTGTTGTGGACCTCTTTTGTTTACAATATTTTTAGTGGGTCCCTTCAATGCTTCGGGATAAGGGGCGGTATTACCCTACACACCCTTTTCTTAGCAATGGGGATGGATGTGGTCACATGGGTGTGTTTTCATCATTTTTAGCAACTTTGTCGTTTTGGCCCGTTTGACCATCATCACTCTCTTCATCACTCACATCTTCCACCACCCCTTCAACAAACTGAGCTGGTGGGGATTTGACACCATTATCAACAACTCGACCACTACGTAAAGATATTTTATTAATGGGTACCTCTCGTGTGTTCTTGCCGGATGAACCTTGATGTTTCGGATTTACCATTGTGTCGCTTGGAAGCCTTCTTCCGCTTCCCGCATTTGAGCCACTTCTTCCGCTAGTTGGCCCACTTGTTTCGCTAATGCTTCGTGTGATTTGTCTCGAATCGCGTTCTCTTTCTTAGACTCTTGCATCATCGAAAGCATCGTGTCCATCTTGGCATTCAAATCACTACCACCCCCACTTTGATTTCCCGAACCGCTTCCACCGCCACCTTGGTTGTTGTAATTCCGTTGGTACCCACCTTGATAATTATTATTGTCACGTCCTTGGTACCCTTGGTTGTAATTACGTTGATAACCTCCTTGGTTACCCCCTTGACGATATAGGAAGACCCGCCTTGGTTACCCTCATGAAAATTCGGGTTCATTTGGTTCTCGGCGTTCCGATAACGGAAATTAGGGTGATTTCTCAGACCGGGATGATAAGTATTTGAATTCATGTCGTTATTCTTGCGATCACCAAACACTTGATTTACTTCCTCGACATCTTCGGCTTTTCCCATTTGACATTCACTGGTCCGATGGTCAAGCCCCCCACACTCGTCGCAACCCGCGAACTGCACCACATTCACATCTTTTTTCTTCATGCGTGCCAACTCCCGTTCTAAAGTAGAGATTCGATCTTTAGAACTAGAGTCAAGATCAGGGAGTGATCGAGAAATAGGGTGCTTCTTAGCCCGATCGGCCTACTCCTTGGCCATTGACCTCTTTACCATTCTCTCAAGGAATTCCCAATCATCATCCTCATGATTGCTTAGTATTGTGCCATTGCTAGTCGACTCAAGATGGTTCCATGTCTCACTATCTAGACCCCTTACGAAACACTTCACCAACTCCCACTTCTCAATTTGATGGTGTGGCCATTTCCTAATCAACTCCTTATACCTCATAAACGCCTCGTGTAATGGCTCACTCGACAATTGTTTAAAAGACCGGATTTCATCACGAGCATCATCAATTTTAGCCATCGAATAGTATTCATCCAAGAATACTTGTTGCATCTCAACCCATGTACAGATGTTGTTAGTAGGCAGAGTCAAGAACACTATTTTGCCTTGTCTTTTAAGGAGAATTGGAATAGCCGAAGACGAATCTCATCTTGTGAAAAGTTGCCCCCTCCAATAGTTCTACAAATCACTGAAAATTCTTGTAGATGCGTATACGGCTCGTCATTTGATCGCCCATTGAAATGCGGAAGAATGTTTATGTAGTTGGGCTTGCAATCTGTCACACCCTCAATTTCCACTTGCGGAGTTTTACCGCGAGGCGTGTGAACAAACCAGAATCTGAAACACTAGTACGTCGAACGACTCTACATGGTTTGATAATACGTTTTCCAAAGTCGTTCATTGTAGATTTTATATCAATTACCAATATTTAGCAGAGCATTATTTTTAAAGTTTGAGCGGAAGCATAAATAAGTAGTGATGCGGGCGCCAACACAAACGCCAAAACAAATGAAAAATCCCAAAACAATATTAGTAAATAAGACTCGATAAAGATGTCTTGTTCAATGCATGTGCGTGCACCTAGAGCTCCTAGCGTCCTGAGAAACATGTAAAGAAACAAGTGTCAACATTAAAGATGAGTGAGTTCACAGGTTTTCATAAACTCGTTTGTTCGGTTATAGTTTGTTTTCTCCGTTATCCCTAACCCGGGATAACATATTAGTTCCATTATTCCAACCCGGAATAATAAGTTGTTGCTTCCAATATTCCAAACCCGGAATATTAAGTCGTTATTTCCATTATCCCCAACCCGGGATAATAAGTTGATGTTTCCAATATTCCAAACCCGGAATATTAAGTTGATCCGTAATTAAGTTCAATGTTAATATATATAGGTAGCTAGCCTAAAGTCATGTCACTAAGTGTTCGCGATCGAAGCTGACTGTTGTGCCTCCGTTTTGCCAGGCCTATCACATGACCATGGCGGTGTTAGGCCAATTATTCACCCGTTGACCATACCAGGTCGGCTAGCGCGACTAGCTCGGATGGGGCTTGTCGGGCCCAGTAGTACTACTTATAATTCCCCCGCTATTTAACCCAAATACTAACGATCCGAGGAGATTGTCGAGGACTTAAGTGATAAAGCTGCTTAGTGCCCATAACATTACATTAACATTAACTTAGTTACCGTGTAGTTATGTGACGTTAAATTCGTATAACGTAAAGAGATTGAGTTTGAGAGTGTATACATGTTTCTCCCCCTGTTGTTTAAAAACCGGATAAAGTTAGGGGCCGTGAACTCACCTTTATTTGCTCGGTTAGTGTGGCAAAGATGTTATAAGGAATGGGACCGCTAGTTGCGTCCTAACAAACCAATTAATTCCACGTCAGTGTGTAATCACACCAATACAAATTCCACACGCAATTTACTCACAAAGTGATACGCACAAACAACATATCTAACACTCAAACATGCATGCAAGTATTCTCATGTGATCATGGAAATCAAACAACTTATCATGAACATATTCCAAAACCATACAACACTTTAATGCATAAAATCACAAGTTATCAACTTTCTGCTTAACACTCAATTATTCAGCTGTTTTCTAGGATTTTTATAAAATAGTTCTAACATCCCAAAAATTCCAATATTTTTACAATAGGTGACATTTATACCATAGAAATTTATATAATTTTACCAAGTCCTAAATCTTTACCAATTAACCATAAATATTAATTCATTAAGCTGCAGTCAGATTTACCGCTTTCTGACTGCAGTCCGCGGAAGAATTTATTTAAAAATCACTGATCGTCCGATTAACAAAATTCCAGTTGGAGTTGCCCGGAAATTTCTATACCTAGTTACTGTACAAAAATCATGACTCAACTCCCTACTGATTTTAAAATCTAGCTTGACAAACAACTAGCAAAATTTCAGGATTTTCTCAGTTTTAGTTACTGAACTTATTTAGCCCTTTAAAAATATCAAACGACTTTAGAAAATTATGAATTCAGCGCCATTAGATTCCTTATTCAAATCCCTACGTTCTAGACATCAGAAAATCCGTTTTTCGACAACTATCGACCGAGTTACAGCCAGATGAAGTCGGCTGTAACTATTATTCAGCAGACTGTTTCAGCATCTCTTTATAATAAACTCGTATAACTCGTTCATGCGATTAACCTAGGCGATCTAAAACCGATTTCTAATCCTAGATTAATACCAATATCTCATCCATGCAAACCCTAGTTCTTACTTCTAGTTATTATAAACAAAACACAGCCTATATGTATTCAGATTTCAAACTCATTCCAACTCTCAATCTTGTATTAACAATCCGAAATTATACCGTCATGCGATCTGAGAACAGCAACAATCAAGACACATATATCAGAAACAACTAGCCATTCAAGCATACATATAATCCGAGACAACTAAACATTCAAGCATACATATAATCCGAAACAACTTAAACATTCAAGCATACATATAATCCGAGACAACTTAAACATTTAAGCATACATATATATCCGAAACATGATCTTGAAATCAGAGATAACTTCTAATCTTTTAATAACAAGTTAACGAACCGTGAATATGATGAGGGAAGATGGCGAGGGCTGCTGCTTGCTGCGACCGAGAGAAAGAAAAACTGATCTCGCGACCGAGACTGAACGGGACTGAAGGTAACCGGCTGTTAGCGACCGAGAGAGTGGCTAAACTGTTTGTGATCGTGATGGAGTGTATCAAAACTAATCTGGCGATCAAGGGAACAAGTAAAGGGCTGTTTATGGTTGAAGAAGATGAATGATCAGCTGTTCGCGATTTATGGAGCAAGAGAAGGCGATTTTTGCTATTAGAGTTTGTGTTTTAGAAGGAAGCATGCATGGGTTTCGTAGATATAGGCGCAAAGGGATAAGGGTTACGGTTTGGATAAGTATTGTGGCCGGTAATACTTGGATTGCTTTGATCTTATGGCCGAAACATGTTTGGGCTATTTTGGTTTGGTTTTGAACAAAGTAGATTGCGGTCTTGGGCTTGGTATCGCGGCCAAGGATTAGAGTGGTTTGGTTTGGGTTTGGTCTTGGCCGAATAGTTAGAGTTTTAAGTCTAGGTTTGATCGTTGTTTTCTTTTAGCCGAAGACTTGGGTTCAAGGTTTAAACTTTGTGAACTCCTAGAGTCACAATGAACCAAGGTTGGAACGTGTCGCGGTTCGGTTCAGTTCGTGCACATATCAACTCTAATTATTCCATCACTAAAACAATCACACAACACACAACACGTATTCATTTAACTCGTGCACGTTTAATACTTAGCATATACATTATTCGACATGTATCACGTGTAAGTTATCCGAAAAACCCGGGATATCACATTATCCCCATGTTGAAAGAATTTTCGTCCCGAAAATTGAGTAAACGCGGTTTAGCATGTAACGTACATGTTTAGAGTGCCACGCACAAAGAGTTAGTTCGTTAATGATGGTACGCAATGTTACAAGAAGTTCCCAAGTGTCATACACAAAGATTTCCAAGTGCCTTGCACAAGAATTTAGTCAACAATAGTACACGAAAGTATGAGAAATTTCCAGGTTGTCACATCATCCCCATGTTGAAAGAATTTTCGTCCCGAAAATTTAGTTACTGGTATCGTTAGTTTGCTGCTCAGTTGCGAAGAGGTGTGGGTATTTGCTTTTCATTTGGTCCTCTCTTTCCCACGTGAACTCCGGTCCACGCTTAGAGTCCCAACGAACCTTAACGTTTGGAATCTTGCTGTGCCTTCGAGTCTTGATCTCACGATCCATGATCTCGATAGGCTGTTCCACAAAGTGCAGTTGTTCATCCACTTGGATCTCATCCAATGGAATAACTAGAGTTTCATCCGATAGACACTTCTTCAGATTTGACACGTGAAATAAGTTGTGAACTCCACTGAGTTCGGCAGGAAGGTCTAATTGATAAGCTACGGGTCCAATACGTTTCAAGATTACAAACGGGCCTACGTACCGTGGGTTAAGTTTGCCCCGTTTTCCAAAGCGGATTACACCCTTCCAGGGTGACACCTTTAGTAGGACGCGGTCGCCTACTTGAAATTCGAGCGGTTTGTGTCGTTGGTCAGCGTAGCTTTTCTGTCGATCTCGTGCCGCCGCCATGCGGTTTCTGATTTGTACAATCTTTTCAGTAGCCTCAAGTATTAACTCAGGGCCTGTGAGTTGACTGTCACCGACTTCTGCCCAGCAGACCGGTGATCTACATTTACGACCGTATAATGCCTCAAACGGTGCTGCCGAAATACTCGTATGATAGCTGTTGTTATATGAGAATTCTATTAGAGGCAGGTGGATTTCCCAACTATTTCCGAAGTCCACCACGCATGCCCTAAGCATGTCTTCCAAGGTTTGTATGGTCCTTTCGCTTTGACCATCTGTCTGAGGGTGATAAGCCGTGCTCATATCCAAGCGTGTTCCCAACGCTTTCTGGAGTGACTGCCAGAAGTTTGACGTGAAGCGAGCATCTCTGTCTGAGATGATGGATGTTGGCACTCCGTGCCGAGAAACTACTTCCTTAATGTAGATGCGAGTCAACTTCTCCATCTTATCCGTTTCTTTAATAGCTAGGAAGTGTGCGGACTTAGTTAAACGATCCACGATCACCCAGATGGTATCGCAACCACCCAAGGTTCGCGGGAGTTTAGTGATGAAATCCATTGAGATCTGATCCCACTTCCACACTGGGATCTCAGGTTGTTGGAGCCCGATGGCTTTTGATACTCCACCTTGACTTTGGCACAAGTCAAACATCTGCTCACGTAGGTGGCTATATCGGCTTTCATGTTAGGCCACCAATACGCAACTTTAAGGTCTTGATACATCTTATCCGAACCCGGATGAACAGAGTATCGAGATTTGTGAGCTTCATCCATGACTAGCTCTCTGAGGTTTCCGTAGAGAGGTACCCATATGCGATTCATGAAATACCGGGCTCCATTGGGCTTTACTTCCCAGTCGCGTTCCATTTTTCCCACTGATTCGGCTTTGATGTTTTCCTCCTTAACTGCTTCTAACTGGGCGTCGCGTATTTGATCGGGTAGCCCCGAATGAATAGTGAGTTGTAGTGCTCGTACACGACGAGGTTTCAAGTGTTCCTTCCTACTGAGGGCATCAGCTACCACGTTAGCTTTGCCCGGGTGATACCGAATGGCACACTCATAATCGTTCAAGAGTTCGACCCAGCGACGCTGTCGTATGTTCAACTCCTTCTGATCAAAGATGTGTTGGAGGCTTTTGTGGTCAGTAAAGATTGTGCACTTTGTTCCATAGAGGTAGTGTCTCCAAATCTTAAGTGCAAACACTACTGCTCCCAATTCTAGGTCATGCGTCATGTAGTTTTTCTCGTGAACCTTCAGCTGTCGCGACGCATACGCGATGACCTTATCGTGTTGCATGAGTACGCATCCCAATCCCTGAATGGAAGCATCACAATACACTACGAAGTCATCTGTCCCTTCCGGCAAGGACAGAATGGGTGCACTGCAAAGTTTCTGCTTCAGTAGTTGAAATGCCGCTTCTTGCTTGTCACCCCAAGTATACTTGATACCTTTCTGAGTGAGGGTAGTAAGCGGTTGTGCAATCTTTGAAAAACCCCTCGATGAAGCGTCTGTAGTAACCAGCCAATCCTAAGAATTGGCGGATCTCCGTCGGTGTCTTAGGTGCTTCCCAGTTTTTGATGGCTTCAATCTTGGCAGGGTCTACATGGATACCCTTTTCATTCACGACGTGCCCGAGAAACTGAACTTCCCGGATCCAGAAATCACACTTCGAGAGCTTGGCATACAGCTTTTCCTGTTGAAGTAATCCTAGCAGTAATCGTAGATGCTCAGCATGCTCTTCTTCACTTTTGGAGTAGATGAGTATGTCATCGATGAACACGATGACAAATTTGTCGAGGTATGGTTTACACACGCGGTTCATGAGGTCCATGAATACCGCAGGTGCGTTAGTGAGACCGAATGGCATGACCAAGAACTCGTAATGGCCATACCGAGTGCGAAATGCCGTCTTGGCGATATCCTCCTCCCTGACGCGTAGCTGATGGTAACCGGACCGTAAATCAATCTTAGAGTAGCAGCTGGACCCTTGAAGTTGGTCGAATAGATCGTCGATGCGAGGTAACGGGTATCGGTTCTTGACTGTAACCTTGTTGAGTTCCCTATAGTCGATGCACATGCGGAAAGTCCCGTCCTTCTTCTTGACAAACAGGACTGGAGCTCCCCATGGCGAAACGCTTGGTCGGATAAATCCTTTTTCTAGCAGCTCTTGAAGTTGGGTAGACAGCTCCTGTAGCTCGGCTGGAGCTAGGCGGTATGGAGCTTTGGCGATGGGAGTTGCATTGCTTGCCAATTCGATTTCAAACTCCAATTGTCGATGTGGTGGAAGACCAGGTAGTTCTTCTGGGAATACATCGGAAAAATCACGGACGACAGGGATGTCTTCTATACGTTTCTCGTCCTTAGGCTGTTCGGTAATTAGTGCGAGTAAAGCGAAGGAATTCTTTTTCCGAAGATACTTCTGCGCTTGCATAAATGAGATAATGTTGGTGACGGCGCTTGCCTTATCGCCTTGTACTGTCAGGATTTCGTCGTTCGAGAGTGGAATACGGATAGACTTTTCGAAGCAGAGAACTTCAGCCCGGACGTCGGATAGCCAGTCCATTCCGACTACCACGTCAAAACTACCCAGGGTAGTTGTCATCAGATCAATGGTAAAAGTGTGGCCCGCGAGTTTGAGTTGACAGTCGGATACGATTTGGGTCACATCTACCGATTTACCATTGGCTAATTCTATCACATAAGGGGTCTCTAATGGTTTAAGCGTGAGATTTAGGTTCTTCCTAAAAGACTCAGATATAAAACTCCTATCCGCACCCGTATCAAAAAGCACAGTGGCAAAATGTTCATTAAGGGGAAACTTACCGGTGACCACGTTCGTGTCATTTCTGGCCTCTCCGCGGCCCAATGTAAATGCGCGACCCTTGGCACCTCCTGTGCCACCGTTCCCATTATTGTTGTTGTTATTATTGTTGTGGTTGTTGTGGTTGTGGTTGTTTCCACCATTATTGTTGTTGTTGCGCAACTGTGGGCAGTCTCTTCTGAAATGAGCAGTGCTACCACACTGATAGCATCCCCGGTTTATACCCTGCTGCTGACCCTGGGGCTGATTCTGATTTTGTCGGGGCATGGTTTCCCCACGACAATCCTTTGCCGCATGTCCCATCTTGCCACATCTGTGGCAGCGAATTCCGGCACAAGGGCCGTGATGATGAAGATTGCAGCGACTGCACTGCGGCTTTCGACCTACATAGCCGCCTGCATTCTGGTTGTTGTTGTTGTTGTAGTTGTTGTTGTTGTTGGCGGAATGATTTTGATGACCCCGGTGGCTTGTGGTAATGATTGAACCATTTCTGGTTCCCTTGCTGCGGATGTGATGACGAAGACTGTCGAACAGTGGAGTCTTCAAATTTTCTTTTGTTATCTGGGGTGACTTCGGTGGTATCCCGTGCTGGCAGTTTCTTTTGTTCCACCGCTTTATCGGTGAGTTTGTGAGCCAATCGGATTGCTTGATGTTCAGTTACAGGGTTACTAGACATCACCATACCCTGAATTTCCGGAACCAGACCCCCGAGATAGAACTCGAGTCTTTTCTCCACCGTGTTGGCCAATTCAGGACACAGAAATACCAAGTCATGGTGTTTTGCAGTGTAAGCTTCAATTTCCGATCCCACCGTCTTGTGGTTCCATAGAGCTTGCTCCAATTGTTGCACTCTGTCTCGTGGACAGTACTCCTCTTTAATCAGGGCCTTGAACTCAGTCCATGCCATTGCGTTCGCAGCTATAAGCCCACGTGTTTGGACTTGTGCATTCCACCATGTCAGTGCCCCATTTTCCAGAGTTGAGGCTGCGTATTTGACCTTGTTTGCCTCTAGGCAGTTGCACATTTCAAAAACGGATTCTGATTTTTCGATCCAGCGGACCAATCCAATGGGTCCTTCCGCCCCCGAGAACTTGCTTGGCTTTGCGTCAAGGAACATCTTATAGGGGTTAAAGCCCCCTCCTGCTGACAGAGAACAGGAAGTCAGCAAGGAATTGTACTAGCCTCACTATTAGATTTTCACGCGAAAATTTAATAATGGTTACCTGCCGGCTGGTTCTGAACACCCGCTAAAGCTGCGTTCACATGCTCCTGAATCATGGCAGCTAGTTCTTCGGGCGTCAAGTTAAGGTTTCCACGTCTTCCAGTCGCCATTTAGATCTTCGAAACACAACACAAGCACACCCCGATAAGTCTATATATCCAATATAGTTATCCTACTTCGTACTTTAATAATTAGTAAGTTATGTCAACTCAATATGTTAAATAATCAAAAGAAATACTTGATTAACCGAAATTTCAACGTCTTACAAAAGTGCAAATCACACATACGAATTCACTATAAAGTCTCAAGTTTAAACACAAGTGGGAAAGTAAATAAACTGTAGGAAAACAAATAATATAAACGAGACGTGTCAGTCGTCTACGTCTCCATCCCCCAAGTCACTGTCGTTGCCGTCATCCTGTGCGGCATTTCCAGCTTCTTCGGCTGGTTCCTCCTCCGGATCCTCTTCAGGATCCTCCTCTGGATCCTCCTCTACCGGCACTGGAGGGGCCGGTGCTGGTGCAAGTGCTTGATTTTGCAGTTCCTGAATGTTCCAACTATTTTCCAGGACTCTGTCCTCAAGCCAGTCAGCTCTTATCTGCTCATCACGCAGATCTCTGGCTATGGTGTTACGAGTTATCTTACTCGTACGATGCTCTTCCTCGAGCGAGTCGGTCTTTCCTGTAAGGTGTCGGATCATCCATCCTTGTGCTAAGATGGTTTCCTGCATTCTTTCTAACTGTTTTTGTTGTGTATGCACCAGGATTCTAAGCATGTCAATTCCTATTTCTACAGGATTAACCGGTTCAACCGGTACAGCAATAGTTGGGCGCAACGACGACTCCTCCCCCAGAGCGAGCCTCTTCCTCGCCGCTGAGCGTGTCTCTACGCCATAAGGGAGTATGGGTTCCACCGTTGGTGCCTTTCCTAGTGCTCTTGGTGGCGTAGGTTTGTCGGATGATGATGACGATGAGGAAGATGACATTGCCTGTTAGGTCGTGTAGTTAGTTATGAGTTGTTTTCATTCCTTACCACGAAGGCATAATCTACCAAACACAATTGTGGTATATTACATAACAAGATATAATAATTCGGTGCCAAACTAAGTCTAGTGTCGTGATATCAGCTATAGTTTAGGTCTACTTCTAATGCAAACCTGGTTCTCTATAGCTAGTGGCTCTGATACCAATCTGTCACACCCTCAATTTCCACTTGCGGAGTTTTACCGCGAGGCGTGTGAACAAACCAGAATCTGAAACACTAGTACGTCGAACGACTCTACATGGTTTGATAATACGTTTTCCAAAATCGTTCATTGTAGATTTTATATCAATTACCAATATTTAGCAGAGCATTATTTTTAAAGTTTGAGCGGAAGCATAAATAAGTAGTGATGCGGGCGCCAACAAAAACACCAAAACAAATGAAAAATCCCAAAACAATATTAGTAAATAAGACTCGATAAAGATGTCTTGTTCAATGCATGTGCGTGCACCTAGAGCTCCTAGCGTCCTGAGAAACATGTAAAGAAACAAGTGTCAACATTAAAGATGAGTGAGTTCACAGGTTTTCATAAACTCGTTTGTTCGGTTATAGTTTGTTTTCTCCGTTATCCCTAACCCGGGATAACATATTAGTTCCATTATTCCAACCCGGAATAATAAGTTGTTGCTTCCAATATTCCAAACCCGGAATATTAAGTCGTTATTTCCATTATCCCCAACCCGGGATAATAAGTTGATGTTTCCAATATTCCAAACCCGGAATATTAAGTTGATCCGTAATTAAGTTCAATGTTAATATATATAGGTAGCTAGCCTAAAGTCATGTCACTAAGTGTTCGCGATCGAAGCTGACTGTTGTGCCTCCGTTTTGCCAGGCCTATCACATGACCATGGCGGTGTTAGGCCAATTATTCACCCGTTGACCATACCAGGTCGGCTAGCGCGACTAGCTCGGATGGGGCTTGTCGGGCCCAGTAGTACTACTTATAATTCCCCGCTATTTAACCCAAATACTAACGATCTGAGGAGATTGTCGAGGACTTAAGTGATAAAGCTGCTTAGTGCCCATAACATTACATTAACATTAACTTAGTTACCGTGTAGTTATGTGACGTTAAATTCGTATAACGTAAAGAGATTGAGTTTGAGAGTGTATACATGTTTCTCCCCCTGTTGTTTAAAAACCGGATAAAGTTAGGGGCCGTGAACTCACCTTTATTTGCTCGGTTAGTGTGGCAAAGATGTTATAAGGAATGGGACCGCTAGTTGCGTCCTAACAAACCAATTAATTCCACGTCAGTGTGTAATCACACCAATACAAATTCCACACGCAATTTACTCACAAAGTGATACGCACAAACAACATATCTAACACTCAAACATGCATGCAAGTATTCTCATGCGATCATGGAAATCAAACAACTTATCATGAACATATTCCAAAACCATACAACACTTTAATGCATAAAATCACAAGTTATCAACTTTCTGCTTAACACTCAATTATTCAGCTGTTTTCTAGGATTTTTATAAAATAGTTCTAACATCTCAAAAATTCCAATATTTTTACAATAGGTGACATTTATACCATAGAAATTTATATAATTTTCCCAAGTCCTAAATCTTTACCAATTAACCATAAATATTAATTCATTAAGCTGCAGTCAGATTTACTGCTTTCTGACTGCAGTCCGCGGAAGAATTTATTTAAAAATCACTGATCGTCCGATTAACAAAATTCCAGTTGGAGTTGCCTGGAAATTTCAATACCTAGTTGCTGTACAAAAATCATGACTCAACTCCCTACTGATTTTAAAATCTAGCTTGACAAACAACTAGCAAAATTTCAGGATTTTCACAGTTTTAGTTACTGAACTTATTTAGCCCTTTAAAAATATCAAACGACTTCAGAAAATTATGAATTCAGCGCCATTAGATTCCTTATTCAAATCCCTACGTTCAAGACATCAGAAAATCCGTTTTTCGACAACTATCGACCGAGCTACAGCCAGATGAAGTCGGCTGTAACTATTATTCAGCAGACTGTTTCAGCATCTCTTTATAATAAACTCGTATAACTCGTTCATGCGATTAACCTAGGCGATCTAAAACCGATTTCTAATCCTAGATTAATACCAATATCTCATCCATGCAAACCCTAGTTCTTACTTCTAGTTATTATAAACAAAACACAGCCTATATGTATTCAGATTTCAAACTCATTCCAACTCTCAATCTTGTATTAACAATCCGAAATTATACCTTCATGCGATCTGAGAACAGCAACAATCAAGACACATATATCCGAAACAACTAGCCATTCAAGCATACATATAATCCGAGACAACTAAACATTCAAGCATACATATAATCCGAAACAACTTAAACATTCAAGCATACATATAATCCGAGACAACTTAAACATTTAAGCATACATATATATCCGAAACATGATCTTGAAATCAGAGATAACTTCTAATCTTTTAATAACAAGTTAACGAACCGTGAATATGATGAGGGAAGATGGCGAGGGCTGCTGCTTGCTGCGACCGAGAGAAAGAAAAACTGATCTCGCGACCGAGACTGAACGGGACTGAAGGTAACCGGCTGTTAGCGACCGAGAGAGTGGCTAAACTGTTTGTGATCGTGATGGAGTGTATCAAAACTAATCTGGCGATCAAGGGAACAAGTAAAAGGCTGTTTATGGTTGAAGAAGATGAATGATCAGCTGTTCGCGATTTATGGAGCAAGAGAAGGCGATTTTTGCTATTAGAGTTTGTGTTTTAGAAGGAAGCATGCATGGGTTTCGTAGATATAGGCGCAAAGGGATAAGGGTTACGGTTTGGATAAGTATTGTGGCCGGTAATACTTGGATTGCTTTGATCTTATGGCCGAAACATGTTTGGGCTATTTTGGTTTGGTTTTGAACAAAGTAGATTGCGGTCTTGGGCTTGGTATCGCGGCCAAGGATTAGAGTGGTTTGGTTTGGGTTTGGTCTTGGCCGAATAGTTAGAGTTTTAAGTCTAGGTTTGATCATTGTTTTCTTTTAGCCGAAGACTTGGGTTCAAGGTTTAAACTTTGTGAACTCCTAGAGTCACAATGAACCAAGGTTGGAACGTGTCGCGGTTCGGTTCAGTTCGTGCACATATCAACTCTAATTATTCCATCACTAAAACAATCACACAACACACAACACGTATTCATTTAACTCGTGCACGTTTAATACTTAGCATATACATTATTCGACATGTGTCACGTGTAAGTTATCCGAAAAACCCGGGATATCACACAATCGAATACCAATCTGAGGTGGTACAATTGGAGAATCATTCTCCGATATCATCGGTCGAAACCGACCGTCAACCCCTTGCGGTGGACGTTGGTTGTTGCGGTTATTATTTCTCGGTGGACCATTCACCTCTTGGTTAACCGGTGGTCCATGATTTTCTCGTCGGTGTTGTGGTTGATTAGCCATACCCACAAACGCGGGAATCCGTATGTTGTTATTATTTCAATTGTTGTTCGGATTCATTTGGTTGTTGTTCCGGGGTTGGCGATTATTTTGGTATCCGACATCTTTGTTGTACTCACCATCATATTCATTCCCATAACCGTACCCATCGTCCCAGTCATCATTCCTATGTTTGATGTTGGCATTTTGATACCCATCTTCATGGTTGAAACCCCTACCGTTGTAGAAATTCACATCATTTTCATTCTCCCCGAAACCATCATCCCCTCATCTTCCGATTGCCATGTGTTTACGCTAAACCGATCCAGTGACCGGTAACTTGGAACACTAAATCTAGCATCGTCCGGAATGTTGTTCCTCAACTCGTCGTAATTCGGTTCATATTGATCCGCATTGTTTGGGTCTAACTGTTCGAACTCTGGTTGATTAAAATTTAGCTCAGGACCCAAGTTTTGGTTGCGGTTACGGTTGTTAAGGTTGGGTAGAGGATTTTGGTTTTGAGGTTCATTTTGTCGGAGCGGGTTGGCCGGTGGGTGATTATTGTTACCCCCCGAACAATTGTTACGGTTTTGAGTGTTTGGGTTTTGTTGATCCATTGGAACGGTTCCAACAGATGGTGTGGATGGTGAGTTTTGGGTACTTTGGATAGGGGCAAGTGTTGCCTCTAACTGGCTTGCAAAGTTCTCCTATCGCTTGATTTCTGGTTCGTATACTAACGGTGATGTTCGCCCGGAATTCCGTGTACGCATGCACTACCTGTAATCCGCACAAGTAACACACCCCGCGTAACACAAAAGCAAATAAACTGGAAGAAACAAGCAGTTAAACAGATAATCACAAAAATCAATAAATCCAAACGCAAAGCGCACTAACTCCCTGGCAACGGCGCCAAATTTTGATCGGATTGTCGCGTCTGGTCAAAGATAAGATTTATATGCCCAAATTACCCTTAACAAATGCGTTAGTGGTAGTAAGGGGTCGATCCACGAAGAGTATTTGGTTTACGTATGGACTAATTTGATTATGAAGATATCACAATTTTATGAAGCTTGCTATTTTGATTTGTTTAGATATTTGAGAAAACGGTGTTGGAATTAACCAACAATGTTTGTAATTTCGATTAACTACTATGAATGATTAAACACAAGTAAACGCAAATGCAAATGATGATTTAAACGGGATTTAATAAAAAGGGTTCAGACCTGGTTTTGGTAATTGCCAACCTAGGGTTTCTACAAGTTTTAGATTCAACTCAATTGTATAGTGGTTAACGGATTTAGTGTACCGTGATGTAGGTTCCAATAACTATCAACGCTCCGAAGAACGGACAAGAATGCACTTTATAATCACAACAAGTAAAACCTAATCATAACAATGCATGAATACACATAACCATTTCGCAAAGTCATAACTTTATCATCGTTCGACAATTTACGAATTCGAAACAAATGTAAGCTAGTGTTGATGACTTCAAAACCAATACAAATTGTCACATAGTCAAATCATATAACAATTCAAAACCCTAGAATTAACAACTACCTACACCGGGGTAAAACCAAGATGATTAGCCGCTCGTGGTCATAAGAACTTGATCACCGGATGATTGAATCTTGGATCTTGACGTCTTGAAGCTTTGAATGAGGTATTAGGGTTTGTGGTGGAAGTGACGGTTATGGATGATGGTGATTTGGATGGAGGATGATTGGATCGAATCGAAAAATGATTGATTTGGTGAAGTGGTGATGAATGGATGGATTCGGATTGATTTTTGATGTAAGGAATAGTGTTCTAGGCTCCAAGTTGCTTCCCCAATATTCAAAATTACGTAACTCCTTGAGAAAGATCCAAAAACAAGCATTAAACCTGTCAAAACGCAACAACCCGCGTCAGCGAGCAGGAGCGTGCGTCGCCGACGCACCCCAAAAAGTGGGTTTTGCTGCTGACGCACTTTTGTGCTGTCTTCGCACCTTTTTCACCAACGCAATGCGTCCCCGACGCCCCTAGTGCATCGCCGACGCATCCTCTAGCATGTTTTTCGTCGGTTTTCCATTCCACAAGTTCCCGTTTGCTCCCGGTACTTCGTATAGCTCCCGAATAGTCCCTTAAACTCCGTTAGACCTGCAAAACATAATTCAAATCAAAAATAGGCTATTCGAAACTAAAAGCTATGTAAAAACACAAACTTAAACATGACAAAGCACCGGTTTTCGACCACGTATTTAAATATCCGTTGGTAGTTTGTTGCTTAAAATCTGTGTGTGATCGTTGGTGTCTGTTGGTAGTTTGTTTGATAAAAGTTCAGTAGAGATCCCTCAACAAAAAAAAAGACGCCATATTTTCCAACTGAGTATCACTGGCATAACTATTTTACAAAGTAACTTTCAATATACACGTTTGTCACCGAAAGCCTTTAAACAAGTTATACATATGTTGGAAATTTTTGTGAAAAAAAATATATAAATTAGAATTCTTTTATTATAGTTTATTAGTTGAAACACCAAAGTTGAATGAGTCAAAATCCATTCAACATGTGTTTAAAGTTGGATGTTTTAGTCAAAACTCTTAAAGATGCTTTACAGAGAAGGGGGTGTTTAACTCATTTTCAAGTATATGTACCAATTCTTCATCATCTTCATATCTTTTCTTTAAGGTATAATAATTTGGTTTTGAGGTTTTTTTCAATAGTACAAACTGTTCTAGCTGATGTATCCTGAGAAATAAACGAGTTCTTAAGAGACTCGGACTTTGTTTTAAGCGACTCATGCTCAACACGATCGTCATCCAATTTTCATTTTTGTCTTTTTTATGGTCTTGTATTTATTTTAGTCAGCTGTAACAGTATTTGTAATTTTCTGTTTTCTTTTGATTATTGTATTGCAATTCTAATAAAATTATTTTAGTTTATTTTATATACGAATGATTCCTTCAATCTTAAAACACCATTTCGTGTACTATAAAACCATTTCTGTTGCGATTCAAACCAATTTTGCTTAACTCAGGTTTGTGTTTAAAAAATTTTATATTTCTGTTTTGATTCAAAAGTACTTTGTTAAAACAAAATTTGGTTACATATTTTTTTTTCGTAAAAAGACCTTCAGTTTAATTTTCAAAGTTGAACTTAGAAAACCTACTGTTGGTATTTTCTTAATTTGGGTTTTAAATAAAAGAGTACATTACAAGTTTTTACCTTTATCTATATGTCATTTTACACACGGTGTTATTTGGCGCAAAACTTGACAGGTTTTATGCTTAATATTTCAAAATCTTGCATGCTTTAGCCCTAACACAGTTAAATTTCTATGCTAAATCAGACTACACATGGATAATTTAGTCTTTTTACCCATATATTTAAAAATACAAATAAAACTATATATATAAAAGTATCACTCTCTTTGACTCTTCCTCACCTCTTTCTCTCTCTCCCACCATCAACACCACCACTTGCCACCACTCCCACCTGACCGCCTCCACCATGGATGACTTTATTCCACCTGTAATACTTAGCATGTTTTTTTACTGATCCAATCCAATAGCCAACAATAAGTCACATTATCATGAAAATTTTGACTTTCAGTTTATTCACATTCCATCTCCCACAGTCAACACTATAGCTCATGTATCCAAATCCAGCAATTCTCACATCCCCTCGGTTTTTGCCAATATCAATAGTTCCTATAGAATTGTAGAGAAAATGAGGAAACATAGATTCAAAATATGTCAAGAAAAAACCTAGGAACTAGATAAGTGTTTAACCTGCTCTCCTAATTTCTCCAATAAAATATACACCAACTTCTCAGTTCTCACATCCCATTGGATTGCCATTTTCAACAATCCCCATGACTAATGACAGACTCAAGACCCAAATTGATAGGTTTGAACTCAATTAACAAAGAAAAAAGAGGCTTCCATGCCAAAGGTAGGAAGGAAAATTAGCCTACAAGTTTTCACAGACCCAACCCCCTCCTGAAAACCCACAGATTCGGCTGCGGCGATGATTTGATGGCGTTTCTCCACATACCTATTTCGAAAACCAGGTGCGGTGTCCCGGATATGAAAACATGATATCTCAGATCTCCCAGGTGCAGTGGGGTTCAATGGTGGACGAGGGTTCAACGGCGGCGGGGATTCAATGGTGGCGGGGGTTTGATGGTGGACATGAAAGGATGGGAGGCGTTATATGAACCATATTAACCAAAAAAATAAGTGGGTTAGGCTCAAAGGACATATCGTGCAAGATTTTAAACATTAAGTATAAAACCTGTCAATTTTTGCGCCAAAGGACACCGCCTGTAAAATGACATATAGATAAAGGACAAAACTTGTAATTTACTTTAAATAATTCAGAAAGGGTTGGCGTCGCAGCTTGTTTCCCGTCTAGCTTCTGTTTTGATGTAACTTGACAAGTTTTCTGGTTTATATATTATTTAGTCATTGATTAATGAAAAAAGAAAAGTTCAAATACAGAGAAAAAGTGACCTGGTGGTTTGTTTGATTGATTTAGAATTGTTTTCAATCTGTTTTTTTTTCTTCTTCTTTAATTTTATAAACCTTGTGGTTGATTGCATAAACCCGTATCTTCGGATGGTTTCTGACTGATTCAACAGAGGTTGTTTCAATTTAATTTGCAAAAACCTTTTAGGTGTTTCTGGTTAATATATAATGTATTGTAGTCTAAAGCATGCTAGACTGATACTTGTTGATTTTGATGCATGGTGGAGATTAAATTAACTTCAATCATTCAAAGTGACGACATGAGAACAACGTTTGTAATAAAAAAACTACAAATATAAGTTAATTCATTCTAAAGGGATAACTTGAGAGTACGAATTAAAAACTGATAATGTTTTTATCCGGTTTCATATGAGGAGAACTCATGTAGCTCAGAAGCTCATGTCACAAAGACATATAGATATTTTCTATCCTATCATGGATATCCACAACTCTCTCAAGTGACATTACTCAAATCTGATCAACTACAAGCAATGTGGGGGGGGGGGGGATTTATGAAACAACCCTCAAAGGATGTAAAAATAGTATTTGAAAAGTTTTCTCAACCTCGTGTTGAAAGGGAGAACATTCCACTACCTCGTCTTAATAATCGGATGACGTTTATCCAATAAGACTTAAATGTGGGGGCTAACATGCATTTAATAACAAGAATGTGGAGGTTTGACAATAAGGATTTCAGACACATGACAAAGTGGAGTACACAATGGTTATATATAATTAATCGAGTTGATAAGACTCGAATGCCAATTGGTTAGATTCAAAGTCTAGTTAGATGTTTGAAAGAGCTTACCAAATGCATGATGGAAACGTGTTTAGCCTTGAAACGAGTTTCATGACATTCTAACAACAATGTATTATAGTTTTATGAGTTGAAAAAAGGAAAGAATTGCATATGAGTCAAGAAAATGTTAGAATAATTGATCTCAATTGCAAATTATCCTTGTTGACTTGGTGAAGTCAAAGATAATTTTGCACACAACAACCTAAGGATTGACGAGAGATCAAGTTCCGGAATGAGACGAAAGCCCTGCAAAATAGAACATGAGGGAAACATAACCTAGTTGAATGGACATCTCAAGATCCAGATTTAATAGGACAACTTTGTCATGTAACCAAAGGATGGTCACTGTGATGGCATAACTAATATATACGTTTATATATTAGCCAATATATATGTTTATATGCCTATACTATAAACCAGTGTTTCAATGTGTCCTAGTCCTTTCCTATAATAATCAATGACATTGGGGAGAGGTTAAGCATATTGAGGTTAATGATTTGTTAAAATCAAAATTACCATGATGCTTTAATGACCCATCAGAATCACTTATATTATAGATAAGTAGGGTGGCTTCAATGAATTTGTGGGGAGTCATGAATCCTTAAGCTCTTGCAGAACCAGTGTAACAACTCCAAATTTTCGTTGTTATTTATTTATTTCCTTTTTCGTGTATTTTGTTATCTCAATTAACTGTATTCTGAGATTTGGATTATGAAAAAGTTTATGTTAATGGAATTATATGTTGTCACATCTACATCGCATTTAATCGCTTATTAATTGCTAATTCAACGCAATCACAAGTAGTTATGTTACTATACGAGCCGAGTGTGTTATTGCCTAATAAACACTTGTGCCATCGCATCGCTTATCTCATCGCATCGCAAAACGCAGTCAATTATGGAGAATTATGTTTTATATGTGTGATACTTGTTTATGTTATGGTTTATCATCGCTAAAACGCTCGCACACTCTCGTAACTCGCTCTCTCAAATCAATGGTAATATAACGCTTAACGCTTCGCTAAACGCTTAATATAACTATCAAATATGAACCGAATCGCCAAACGAACTCTTAACGCGAAATAATCAAACAAAACTTGGCCGATAGGTCAAGTTCAGCCGAACTTGTGCATCACAAGTTCGCCTGAACTTGACTAAGCCATCAATGTCTTCAAGATCCAACAAGTTCGTCCGGACTTTTTCTCAAAACTCACCAGAAATTAACAAGTTCGCCCGAACTTGTAGCAGTTCGCCTGAACTTGACTAAGCCATCAATGTCTTCAAGATCCAACAAGTTCGTCCGGACTTGTTCTCAAAACTCACCAGAAATTAACAAGTTCGCCCGAACTTGTAGCAAGTTCGCCGAACTTGATGTTTCAGCCCATTATTTCACCTCACCTATAAATACCCAACTCTTCTTCTCATTTGAACTTGCTGCAAGTTCGCCCGGAGCTCCCCAAAACCGAAACCTTTTGTGTTCTAAGTAAGATTCCACCCGTTTTCAAGCTACAACAACGTTTACAACGGTTTTGCACAAGGTTTCTACCTTCGTTTTCATCAAATCTCTTCCGTTTACGAAAATCTTCATCTTTTTATGCAAAACTTCTGTTTTTCACTCAGATCTAAGCTTATATCTGAGTAAAACCTTTCAAACATCGATTTTTACACAGTATTTGGACTAAACGACGTATGTTTCGTTCACTTTGAAGTGGAAAGAGGCGTTGTCAAGCTAGATCGCAGATCCGGAAGCACAAGGATGAAGTCGTCACTTTGCACAAATTGGACTAAACCGTTCGAACATCCAAGTTCGCCTGGATTAGTCCGAGTTTCTGTAAAATGGCTAAAACACGCTCCAAAAGACCTCTTCAGCCTTGGTTTTGCTAAGTAGCCTAAGGTTGGAGGGATGGACACTCATTTTCCTCAGCAAACGATGCGAAAACGCACGATTTGGATGCTATCAAGTTCGCTCAGAAGGCATCAAGTTCGCTCGAACTTGTCCCCAGTTTGGTGATCAAGTTCGCCCGAACTTGATCAAATCTTCACCAAAACCACACAAGTTCGCCCGAACTTGTATCCCACCTGACAAGTTCGCCCGAACTCGTACTTTCAGTAAGTCTTAGACATACAAGTTCGCCCGAACTTGTACCTCAGGGTACAAGTTCGCCCGAACTTGTCTACTGCTCCTTCACCCGTTAACCGTTTCAGCAATTAGGAAGACATTCTGTTCACTTACAGGCTGCTCCGGCGCTCTCCGCAACTCATCTCAGATCTGTCTCATCTCCCAATTCGCACCGACAGTGAGTATACTTGAACCCTTTTATGCTTAAACGCACTTTTGGGTGTCACATATGTTCGTATATCAAAACACATCACACAACACAACTCTTATTCGCAATTCCGCTATTACATGACTATACGTGAAATCTGCTGAATTGTAGTATTACTTGATTGCTTGTATGCCACCCTTAACATGATAGTATACTAGAGGTTGACCCGCCACCCGGAGGCCCGGGGTTGTTAAGGCTCGCATTTTCATTTCTCATTTATTTTCTCTTTTAGGATGTCAACACTTGTTTGCATGCCTCGATCAATCGCGGTTTGTTGGTTTACTTGAATCTGAGTAGTTACATAGTTCACAACTCTTACGTATGTCATGCGGTGTATGCTAAACGCTTTTATATCTATATTGTACGCAAAACTCGTATGCTCACCTTTACTTAATTGCATTGACGTTTATTTTAACATATGTGGCAGGTTGAGGATATTGCTTTGGATGCTTAGATTTAGGTTTTGCTTAGAAAATCATGTAATAAAAATCTAGGGGAGATCGAATCGGATGTTATGTTTAAGAGATTTGCTTAATATTGTAATAATTATTTTGGATTGTATTGTTTAATAGTATGGGATGTTAAACGTTTAGATATTGTCGCTTAATAGTTGTTATGATGTCTATTGAACAATCTGATTCGCCTAGTGCTGCGCCCGATGTTTCCGCCATCGTTGGGATGTGACAACCAGGTTAGTGTTCCATGACCATAAGCGGACACGACAATGAGAGGTTAACCAAACCAGGAAGAGTGTTGTGTGATGTGTATTTTCCTTTACAAAGCGGATGCATTTTTAAAATCCTCGCTTCTACATACTACTAGTAGGCTGGATACGCTTCACAAAGGTGGGTTTAAAGCTAATACTACTATCTTGCAATACTCAATCGTTGAATTGTATCTAAAAACATGTATGTATAGATCGCTTCAATGTGAAAATGAATGAATTTTGTTTTCGTGTGTGAGGGATTGTTGGAAAATATATGGAAATGAATGAGTTTTTGTTTTCACATGTGTGGGATTGATGGAAAATTTTGTGAAAAAAAATATGAACTAGAATTCTTTTATTCTAGTTTACTATTTAAAACACCAATGTTTAATGAGTCAAACATCAATACGAATAATCATTTTCGTTTTAAAACTCATTAAGTGCAAAAAGGTCCTCACACGGGCCCGGGTGTTTGGAGCTGCATTCGTGTCCACAGGACGTGCGGGCATACACGAGTTCAACTAATTCCGAGTCCATTTTTTACACCAGCCTGCGCGCGCGTAGGACTTGTGATAAAACATGTCGTATAACAAATCAATGGAGTAGTTGAGACTCTACCTTATAAACCACTACTCTCTTTGTTCCCACAACAATGTGGGAGAGGTGTTTATCACTTTTGAGACTTTCATTCACACCCCATAATTTTCAACAATTTTCAAGTATAAGTACTAAGGTGAGCCTTGGTTGAAGGATACACCAAATAACACAATTCTTTAGATCCTTCTTTCTCTCTAAAGAATTTCAACAATTCTTGATCATCTTCATCTATTTTCTTTAAGGTACAATTCAGGTTTGAGGTCTTCTCCGACAGTACAAATTGTTTCATCTATTGTAACTTGGAAACAAATTAGTTCTTTTGGATGCTGGGAATTTTTGTTATTAGTTTGTTCAACATGATCCTCAGCCAATTTCCATTTTTGTCTTTATGTTTTTGTATTTCTTTTATTTTAGGTGTAATAGTATATGTACTGCTTTCCTTTGATTTTATATTGTAAATTCTAATAAAATTGTTTTTAGTTTATTTTATATGCTAGCAATTCCTACAACATATGCATTCTCAATATAAATAGAGTGCCAATAAGAAAGCAAGTGCTAGCTGCTAAGTGAGGCCATTGTTTGTTATGGCTTTAGGAAAGTTCTATTTTTCGCTCATCTATAAACGTTGCAAAACCTACGGTTTAATCTAAAATGTATTTTTTTTTATTATACCATGTAATTTAATTGATAGAATTTTGAGATGATGGTCGATTCAGATTTTTTCGGTTGTGGTTTTAGTTATAGTTCGAACTGAATCTTGGAGACTGGTTTTACAACTGGATTGATTAAAAATGCTAATTATTTAGTTTCACCATGCTTTTAAAATTGTATACTTAACAACTTTTTACCTTAACTTCAAATAAATCCAGAATCATGAAGACATGAACACTAACTTCAAATAAATCCAGAATCATGAAGACATGAACACTAAGAAAGTAAATGGCCCAAGAAGCTCAAATGAATATGGCATGTTAGGTTTTGGGCTTGGAGAGGAACGAGGAAGGTGGTTCATATTCGGAGGACTTTAAGCCTGTAAAAATTAAAATTATCTAGAATTTAGTTCTACTTCTTAATAATTGTTTCATATAAAAAGCCTGTAAAAATTAAAATTATCTAGACTCTAGTTCTTAATAATTGTTTCATATAAACAATTAAGTTTTATGAATAAGTGACATTTATAATCGTGTATATTATCAAAATTGTAGTAGGTGTGTTTTGTTTGTATATATGAATGTTGATGAATTAAAAAAAACGTAATAAATAATTAAAAACTAAAATAATTATATTATATTTTACCAATGTATTTTTTTTAACTCTATATTTTGTGATTTTTTTGATTCCTAAATCCTACTCATTTCATAATTTAATTTTTATTTTAAGAATTCAAATATGAGATGCGTGGTTGGTGTGATCATATTCATGGGTAGACTGCCTGGTGACGGATACATCATTTTTTTAAAGAGTAGCATAATATTGGTCGGCTAAAAAGTTTACGGCAATCATTAAATAAAAGCAAAATTTAGATGTCTAATCCTAAAATTCGATCGGCAACCTGTGTTGAGACTTGAGATGAAGCCTAGAGGAGAGGATTGGTCAGAAAGTTGGCTAAAAAAACTGATAATCCCGATAAAGAATTTGCTAAATGCCTAAATTGGTCAAGGTGCAAATATGTAGATTAATGCGTATGCTAAACATCCCAACATTCGCGAATAATTCACACCTTTCAGAAAAAATGAAAAACCAAATTGCTAAGCGCCCACCTGCTCAAAAAACCCAAAAAAAATAGGACTAACGTGAACGTCAGAAAAAAGGCCATTGTTTTTTATGTCAATTCCAAGAAATTTATCTATAAATAGGTTAAAAATCCATTAACTCTCCCTAAAACTAAAAAGTGATTGTAAAAATGCTTAGGCACCTTTGTTCTAATCACTTAAGATGGTGGTATCGTGTTTATACTCCATTAGTTTATTTTGTATTTACTATGAATGCGTAATTATATATTATACGTAATGTAATTATATATGTAAATTCCTCCTCATCAAAACTACAGTAAGATCTATAAAATAACCATAACGAGGTGGTGGAAGCCGTGGCTCCGTTTTAAATATTGACATGGTAAAGCACATAAAGAGAACCGTATGAAGTTGTTGCGGCTCCGTTTTAAATATCAAAGCGTACAATAAAAAACACACCACACAGCTAAGTTAAAAGTTTCACATCAAAATGCCGATAAAAATAGGCATATTGGAATGGCTATTCAGGAAATAAGGAGTAACAGGAAAACAAGAAAAACATAATAAAAAGATAGCTTTAAATAGTTTTAACGGATTGCACGTTTGCGATTCAGTTACTTGTACATTATTACGCACAATTACGCTTTGAATGAAGTTTACATCAACCTGTAGATAAAAATAATTAAATCGCAACGGTATATTCGGAATTTATAATTATCATAATTTTAATTTTAAAAGAAAAGAAACGTTACAAAGGAGAATCTGTTGCTTACTAAAGTTAGTTATGTAGGCTTGAAGCCACTTGGGCTATGGCCCAGTGATAAGTAGTTCGATCCTGGTGAGGGTATAGTAGGAGAACTAATTTGCTGCTCAAAGAAAAGTTGTGTAGGCTTGAAATCATTCAATTCAAGAAAGAGGAGTTACAAAGAACTATAACCTTTAACTAGGCCCGGCAATTTTGACCCATGCACTTAAGTTTGGGTAATCATGGACTTTATTTTAAAGCTTTTGGGTCGTTTTGGGTTAAGTATCATTTTTACGATGGGTATATATGGGCAGAATTAAAAGTAAAAATATAGAACTGCGGGTCAGGATAGGTAATGAAAAAAATGAAGACAGGTCAGGATAGGTAATTGGGTATCAGACACTTGCTTTACACACTGTAACTCATCTACCAAACCACCACTACTATTATGTAGTTCATCTTCTTCCTTCTCATGTGAGGCAATAAATACATAGTTTATTTGGTCCACCGTAGCTCCTTCGACACCGTACAAGTTCGAGTTGCTCCAGTCCATTCTCCAAGTGTGTTCAAGAAAATTCGTCGATTAGGGTTTCTGATTGGGCAAATGAGAATGTATTTTGACTATTTTATGAGTAATCTTCTGTTCTTCTCGTCGATTAGGTTTCCGATTAGAGCTGAGATGATCAAATTTTACACTCCTACTTTTAAATTCGTTCAATTCTCATATGTAATTCGATGATATGATTATTGATTTCAATTATTGAGTGATGTGTGTGAACTGTTGGATCTTGGTTCGATTGATGTCAAATTGAATTTGGAATCACGGGATTCGTAAGTTGGTAGAGCTCTTTTGCTTTAAGAATTATCTAATTAAAAAATCATATGCCCCAATGGGATCTAGCAAATGGCAAGATAGTAATTAGAAAATCGGGTATGGAATAAAACTAAGGGAACATTCAGGCCTGAGATTTTGGTGAAATGACATGAAGCACAGCTGCTGAAGCATGAAACAAGCATGTGAATGTGCACCAAACTCATCTTGACACATACCCATCCTAACCCATACCCATCTTGACCTAAACCCATCCTAACCCAAACCATCCTGACCTTTTTTTATAATTGGTCTATCCTGACCTAAACCCATACTGATCCAAACCTATCCTGACCCGATAACCAACCGAACCCAACCCGCCCATTTTGCCACCTCAACCTTTAACCATTTATAAACGGTCCGAACCCATAGAGCCCAACCGGCCCCATGCCCAGTATGACCCTGGAAACACTGCTTTAATATGATACGAACGTAATAAAGAAAAAAATAACTCAATGTTCATATTGTCATCCTGGAACTCAGCTTGTTATATTGTATTAAGTAACATATTGGTCTCAGTTTCTACAGCTTGCACAAATAACTGAAACAGTTAGTGGAGAAGTCAAGGTTTTTTTAGTTTAGTGGATATTTACAGCATTCACATCCCATCCCCATCCCCAAACCTAACCCCATGCTTAAACTTGAGAAATTTTTTTTTGACAAAAATAACATAGTAGACGCCTCGAAATTCCGTCCCCGATCCCATCCCCATCCCCGTATTTTTACGAAAAAACAAAACAAACCCCAAATTTGGGTAGATGTGAGTGAGTGAAAGAAAAAAGAAAAACATTTAATTGAATAGAAATAAATTTGCTAACATATAGGATGTTTTAAAAAAGTGAGGTACACATTTAGAAAAATGTGATTTTTATTTAAATTATATGGTTGGGGATGCGATCCCTCTTACAAAGTTAGGTTTAACAATTGGAAAAATTTGGGTTTACAGTTTATGGGCTTTATTCAGTGAAATTGGGATATGGGTAACTACTTTTGGGCTTATGAAGCAAGGATTAGCCTACTAAAAAAATCTAATTTGGGCTCAACTTTTTTTATTTTATTTGTGTGTGTGTTTGTTGGGGGAAGGGGGGGGGGGGGGGTCGTTACCGTTCAAACTCGTGACATCTTGTAAGGTTATCATAGCCTTGGTTGATGTTCTACACATCATCATGGGCTGCTGCTTTTTGGTTCTAAGGGCACATGTGGTTTCAACCGAAGGACGGCTACATGCCCTCTTTTACCAGATGGCTGCAGTCCATGGTAAGGTTTTCCTCGAGTGTGGTCTCTTTCATTCACAAAAATATATTGGAGTTACCTATGTTGACTTGGATTAAGGTCCGCTCTCAAGATTATAGGTGGTTGGTATACTTTGTATTGTATCAGTGTATAGCTATGTGAATGTCCTATCATATATGTTATATTGTTAGGCTGATTTTGGAGAACAGTTTTGTATAGACAGAAGGTATGCCCTTCTGTATATGCAAACCTTTATTGAAACTTCTAAAATTTATTCAAACTTTTAACTGGCAAAGCCTTTAACCAAAAGAAACAAAAATACTTCATGAACCAAATTTGATAGCTTTTGATACTCCAAGTAGCAGATCTAGAAAATCTTTATAGGGCAACGTTTCATATAAAAAGGGGTAACGAAATCGAAAAAATGTTAAATTTTACAAAAATTTACACTACATCACACTATACCGTCTGAGCGTCAAGGGGTAGCGGGGGCTACCCCTAGTAACATGCTAGGTCCGCCCTTGGATACTCCATCACACAACAATTCATAGGCTTCCTGACACGGGCATATTCGTTGGTAATCCTTCGGTTGGGTGGCAGTCGTTGGTGATCCTCAGTGATCTGTCTATGATCCTTATGTAAAGGTATGTCCGGAAATGTTGTGTGGCTAAATAATTTACCGAATTATCAATGATGATATAATAATTTGTTTTTTATTCTCCTTAATTTCTGCATTGATACCTATTGTTAAGCCCATCTTTGGTTGTTTGGTAAATGAAAATCACTTTTCTAATAGTTGTATTAAAAGGATGATCGGATAAATAGAATATTGGGCCAAATGCTGCATCATATCCGGCTTTACCATTGTTCTATATTCGTCAATGTGAGACTAACTCACTTGGCAAAAACATATATTTATCAGCAAGGAAGTTCTAGGTTCAAAGCTATTTAAAATTATTTGTGTAAAGTAGAGTAAAAAATAATTGGTTGTTCAAAAGAAATAGTATAATTCATTAGAGAAAATAGTATATACTGTCCTACAAATGTAACCTCTAAAGCATGTTTCTTGCAATGCTGTATAAATATGAATAATATGTATATTTAATATAATAATTTTTTTAGATAAATATAATATCATATCATATATAGTATGTTTATTTATGAACTATTCCTTTTTAGATATCCTAATAAAAGGTCCTAGAATTTCAAGTTGTGCATAAATATAGATATCTTTCTTTCTCGTACATAAAGAACATTTTTGTTGTTAGCGTGTAAAAATCTTTGCTGGCGAACAAAATCGACAACTGGTTAAGAGATATAGTACAGCTGCAATTCCACCCACCAATAATATTCATTAAACCAATATGGCACCTCTTAATAATTAAATTATTATTATATTTTGATCTTTCAACTTGTTTTTTTTATTGCAAAAAGATTACGGATTAATAAAATATGTATATAATTAGAAAAACTGTACTAAAAGATAGCACTTCAAAGGGGTTATGTTGTCAGCACCGATCTATAATCGTCGGATCGGAAACCACCAATACGGCTATACAATTGTTACATTTGAGCATCCTTGAACCGTATTCATCTGGTTTGGCCAATTATACTTTAAACTAGCCAAATCAGTGAACTAGATCGGAGTGGGTCGAGTTTTCAAATTATTACTCTATAATCTTCTACTAGGACCTCATTTTCTAAACCATATTTTTTATAGTTTTCTATTAGGGAAACGGGCTCGACGGTACCTGGAAGTAGGAGAAAAACAATATGCTGAAAACCACAACTTGTCTCGCCACGCGACAGGGAAAGGAAGGCTGGTCGCGTGGTGCGAACAACGAAAGTCAACGAAGTCAAAATTGAGTCTCCTCGCGCCACGCGAAAGATGAAATGATTGGTCGCGTGGCGCGGCGGCGTAAGACGGTGAATCTTGTTTACAAACGTTTGAAATCGCTTGGAAACCCTATCTTTTGCAGTTTTGCTGTTTTGGACAATCCTAGAGCTGTGTTTAGGCGATTTTATAAGTATTCTTCCATTTTTCATCCCGTTTCTTCATGTTTGATCATACCGAATTGATTTTTGAAGCTGTGATGACTAGCATGCGCGGCTAACGCTCTGTGACTTCCCCCGAATGAACGAATTGCTCTGTTTATACACTTTGAACTTTGTTTGCTGATTCAGGTTAACTGGTAATTTAAACTATTTGTGTTGATTTTGTGAAACATTTATTATACTTGAATTGTTTTTCATTTATCAAGCGTATTAGTGATTCCCCTGCATCATTAACGGGTTGGTAAATAGGTGTTATACTTTATTTAAAAATGGTCCCTAATAACTAATCAAAGTCATTAAATCCAAGGCCATGTCCATGTGGTGTCTTGAATTGGTAAACAAGTTTTTCTGTGTTAAAATGGGTATTCGGGATTCCGTGTAGAGGTTACTTCTTTTCATTCTGATAACACTTTTCGTGACAAATCGTGTTTTATTTAAAACAAACAAACACCCCCCCCCCCAATTAGGTTAATAGTAGTTAATTAATTAAAAGCTAAACACTTACCACAAATTCCCTGTGAATAGGAATACTTTTGATTTGCCCACGACAACTACTTCAAAACGGCGCCATTGCCGGGGAATTCGTAGTGCCAGTTTGGATGAGTTGTTTTCTTGTTTTCTAAAAAAATTATAAAAACTCAAAAATTTTACTTTTTGTTTCGTTTAGTATTACGCGCAGATTCTTGTTTTCTTGTGTGTAGGTGCTTTCTTATTGCATGCATGCCAGGTTTACAGAAAGAGCATCACCGCTATCGTTTGATCCAAATATCGAAAAAACTGTTAGACAAAATTCAGTTGTTCTTCGTTCAGCAGTGAAAGGAAAAGCACAATCTTCAACAATGAATTCCCAGAGAATCAACCAAACCTGAACCAACAACCACCACAACAAGACCTACTTCCTGACATGCCACCGCCTCCGTTTCAACTAAACCCACAAAATCAACCGCAAAACCAAAACCAATAAAATCCACCCGCAACACCACAACAAAAAGTGGATACGACCTTACTTACCTATACTTCGTAGGTATTTAAGTTAAATATAAATACTTTTGATTAGCCCATGACAGCTACGTCAGTACTTAGGTTTTTCGAAAAAGTTAAAGAACGTAAGTTATTAAAGAAATGTCAAAGTAAATGATAAAGAAATATGATTTAAAAAATGATTTAGAAAAAAAAGAATTATTATAATAGAAATATGTTTTTTAAAAAGGAAGAATTTTTTAAAAGATAATTATAAAAATTTGGAAAAAGTTAAGGAAGGCAAGTTATTAAGAAAATATTAAATTAAATTAAGTTTTAAAGAAAAATGATTTCAAAAATGAAAAAAAATAATTTAAAAAGAAAAAGAAAACAGACAATTAATAAAAGAAAAAAGATATATTATAAAGAAAATATGACTTCCATCAAAGAAAATAAAAATATATGATTTAAAATAAAAGAAGAAAATGATTTGAAAAAAAATAAAAGCTTTAAAACTTAAAAGGGTCATGTTAACCCTTTCACCACATATATATATATATATAATATATATATGTATATATATACACACACGTGTGTGTGAGAGAGAGGGGGGTCGGGACCCAAAGATAAGAGAATCGTATTTGAGAAACTTGAGAAAGATTCTGTAACACACATTTTCTGCAAACCAATTTTTTTTACTTCTAATTGCACGTTTTTAAGAATTTTTTTTCGCATATATAAGTTTATGTATATTGTCAATTTTGAATTATACACATATGTATATAGTGTAACGCTCTACTTTTTCGTACTTTCCTTAATTAGAAAGTCTGTCTTGTATTACTATGGCTAGGAAGATGCCCCATCCTGTTACACGGGGTGGAAGGGAGATGGTGGTAGGTGCAACGATCACACCTAAGCCAAGTGCCGATGTAGTTTCGTTTGGATGGATCGTTGTTTTGGGTAGTGGAGATGGCATTTAGAGGTGTAGGGGTAGGCGGAGTGACGACCGCGTTGTTTTGAATAGAAGCCTTCCGCTTCTTGTTCTTGATGTTGTACTTTTTGGTTTGAGTGGGAGGCGATTCGGTAGTGGTGGTGGTATTGGCGGTGGCTTGGTGCACATGCTTCGTAGGAACCTTGTCGTGGGCCCCTTGAAGGATGCAATTGTGGTTAATCTATGTGATGGTGCTATAGGCTTCTTCGATGGTTTTGGGGCGTGCGACGGCTACATGGTTCATACTCACAGGCGAAAGCAAACGAATGAGCTTAGCTATTGCCTTGGGAACCGTATCCACCTGTCCAGGACAGATGATACTTAGCTTTTTGAAGTGGGCGATCAATCCTTCAGCGTCGCTCCCTTGCTGCGCGAGATTCCAGAATTCATTCTCGAGCTTCTAGGTTTCATGGGGAGGACAGAACTGATCCCTCATAAGTTACTTAAGCTCGTCCCAAGTTAGAGCGTGGGCTGCTTCGTTGCCACGCTTGTTGCGTTCTGTAGTCCACCACTCGAGGGCTCTCTGGCGAAAGACCCCGGTAGCGTTGAGGGTTCGGAGTTCATCAGGACACCCGCCCTGAAGAAAGGTCAGCTCCATAGCGTCAAACCAATTGATCATGGCGGTGACACCGTCCATGCTAGTGAATTCGACTGGTTTACAAGCCATGAAATGCTTGAATTGGTAGGACGTTTTGGGGGCTTCGGTTTTTGAACCGGCGGAGGATTTGGTTGTTTCGGTGTTGATGGTTTGGAGTTGGCTAACAATATCAGGGATGACACGGGCCATTTGATCGGCCATTTGCTCAGCATCAAGACCAACGAGGTCTTGCTTGGAGATGGAGTCTTCATTGTTGTTGTTGTTTGCTGTTGGACCCCTTGTTGGACCTCTTGGTAGAGTTTGGGGAGTTCATCTAGAGGTTCAACATAGAAGAAAAGGGGAATGAGACTTGATCATAATAAAGAAAACAAGTTTTGCATGTATAATCATGGATAAGGTTCAAGTATGGTTCACAAAGTTTGCATGAATTCATCAAGTATAGCATATATAATCACGTATGAATGCGAATAAGGAGTATAAATTTAGTTTGCTCACGAGATTAGTTTTGTTTTTTATTGTGATAAACGTGCGAAATGTGTAACGGTTCGAAACGAATAAGGTAACAAGTATAAAATCACATAAAAGTTGAGATAACATAAAAGATTGGCTCAATAAAACATGGGATTGTTTCGGGTAGAGAAACGTTGACATTTCAAAGTGAATCGAAGATCCTTTCTAATTAGAGAAACGTGCTTTGGCCTATAGGTAAAATACTCTCATCGAGAAGCGACTAACGGTATTTTACCCTTCCAGTTACTACACGTCTCTAATCGATTAGAATATCGAAACTTTGACGAGATTGAAAATCGAGGAATGGGACTTAATTGACAAGGTGCGGGTTTCGCCCCTAACTTGACGATTTCGTACCCTAAATGTGGTTGTTTCTTACTAAACGAGGAGCATATTCTGACTCATTTGTAAGATCCACTTGAGTATTAAATGGGAGTTTCCATCAAGATGTGGATATCACTCCTAACTTGATGGTATAACTTCGTGAAAAATCGAATACGCGGAATGAGGGATTTCACCAAAAATTGTAAGTCATTGGACCTATTTTGGTGCAAATCGTCTCGTTTGCATCATGAGTGTCTTCAAGTCTTCAAGTGTATTGTGTAAAATGTCTTAGGAAAGACATTAAGTAAATTTTAAGACCAAAAGATAAGGAAGAAGCAATGAGGAAGAATAAAGTTTTAAGCATAAGACAAGAGGGGTCAAGAATGGACACTTAAAATATAGACTAGGTCGAACATGGCAATTCTACCTAATTCCCTAGAGTTATGGCTCTGATACCAATCTGTCACACCCCAATCGATGGCGGAAACATCAAGGCGGGACGAAAGAGATTGCTTATTACTCATAAATACTAATCGCGACAATATTTAATTAAACCAGATTTCATTTCATAGCATAAATTGTCATACAATACAAGGAATTTCAAATACAACATTAGCAAAGGGAAAATTTGATACAACATTTGTAAACCTAAACGTCTAAATGTGTATCTAGTCGTCATCACTACTTCAATTTCATGGCAACATCTTCATCAACCCGTAACATGTTAAAATTACGAGTTCAATGCAAAAGCAAGGGTGAAGTATAAAAAGTATAACTCGAATCCACATGGTAATTGTAAGCAAAGACTATACTAATCATGCAATACTAGATCAAACCCGTGTTTCCACAAAATTTTTACGAGATCGAGCTTCCCTTGTCACAAAAGCAACAAGACTAAAATGAGTACGATAATCTTAACAGAACCACGACGGGTGATGTGCTACTCCTATAGCATTATATATGATAAGTTTGGGCTAGCTAAATTAATGATCAAGCATGTATAATCTAGCATGTATCTAAGCATAACAAGTATTCATGTATAAGGATTGAGCATGTAAAAACATAAGTTTGTGATAGTGTATTTTTGATATGGCAACATGTTACAACCCAGAAGTGGTAGAAGGTAAATGGGTCGAGTGTACTCACGGTTTTGCTATGCGTTCCACTTAAGTAATCCTGAGAGCTTTGTTGTGATTCTTAGGGTTTGGCACCTTGTCCTTTTACAAGAAGAACATAGGTATTAGTTATGAGTGTAACGGAAGATTCGGATTATTCGGGCAAGATTACGAAAACAAGAATAAAGTATTATGGTATGAAAATATTCACTAAGATATAACACTTGTTCTTGACACTATGATAACCTGAATGGGTTTGTTATGGTTTCATAGGTTCGAGACCTATTAGAATCATGACAAGGAACTACATACTTTAGTGACAAACTTAATAACTTGATAGGTGATTATTTAGTCATTATCAAGGGTTCGGTTTTTAGGTTTATATATAGTCCATAGATATTGTATGTACATGATAATAAACTATACTAACAACGATTTCATGGAAGTCATGGAGGAGGTAGGATGTAGAACCATCCATTTAGGTACCTCGTATAATGTTCACCACTACACAAGTCACCATAGGTAACAAGGAGGGTAGTAGAACAATCGTATGAACAAGAATGTAAAGTGACAAGAATGTAAAGTGTGCCACCATGATACTAAGCAGCCAATTGAAATACAACCCGGTGAGCACACTTTAACACACGTCAAAGGCTAGACGAGGTTGTGACACTTTCAATCTAGCAAACTACTTGGGGTAATGATGAAAATCATCAAGTGATGTGTGGACTTAAAGTTAGGATAGCCCAAGCTAACCATGGTGGACACACATGAACAAGTCTATGAACTTGCATCACTTGTGAGCTTAAAGCTCTATGAAAACTGAATATTTGTGAGGATCAATCCTCTACTTTTGATGTCTCAACCTTGTTTTTAAGCCTAACCAACCACAAGAATGTGTTGTAAGCATTAGGACATAGGTTTGAGATGAGTTTTAACTCAAGTTGGATGAAGATTAATAAGTTTTGAAAAGTTTTAAAAACAAACAAAAAGTTTGTGGACACTTTAGGTGCATTTCCAAGTCTGGATTCTCCATGGAGAAGACGAAAAAGAACCTCCGTAAATGAATCCATTCACTACTGAGAAAAAGGAAATGCACCCTTGGATTCAAACCTAAAGATTATCCAAGTAATTAGAAAGAAGAATCAAGCAAAAAGAACAAGATTTGAGCAAGTTATGCTCACTTTTGTGAGGGAGGTGCAATATGCCGGAAAATTCCGATGTTGCAAGTTCTTGAGATGAATTGATAGTGATTGAGTGAGATTAGATGGAGTTTAGAAAGTGTGAAATCTTTGGGGAAGCTTGGTTTTTATAATGGAAGAGTTGGGAGGTGGTTAGGGGGTGTTTAATGGGGATTAGAGGTGAGTTAGATGGTGGGATCCATGCATAATTCGCGAGTCAAAACTATTCTACCCGCCCAGAGGTGCTTACGGACCGTAAGCCTGTAGCCTTGCGGTCCGTAAGGCTTGGTCAGGAAGTAGTGTAATTATTTTTTTGTTATTTTGTCCCATGTTTACGGGTTTATTTGATATACTAAGGTATTTTATGGTACAATAATGCATTGTGTGTATAAGTATCATGTCACCAAGTATATGTATGTATAGAATGATCGGGATCGAGTATAAACATCACGTATTAACTATGTATCAAGTATAAATGTCACGTATTTGCATGTTTGTCACATTTTCGAGTATGAGTATCATGTGTATGTATGTAAGAATATGTATGACAAGTATTGTGGTAAAAAGTATATTCCCATTATGTTTCAAGTCTCGATTACCACGTTTACAACGAAATGAAGAATACGAACACAATGATTTCCAAAAATAAAATTACAACACGAGCTTGCTATAAATAGAAAGTTTGGAAAACGCGAGGCGTTACAGTCTCCCCTCCTTTAGGAAATTTCATCTCGAAATTTAGGAAGATGCAACGAAGAGATGCGGATACTTAGTCTTCATATCACTCTCGAGTTCCCAAGTAAACTCGGCACCACGTTTCCCTTCCCATCGAACCTTGACGATAAGGATCCGACTGCGCCTTAGCTGCTTGACTCCTTGGTCCATGATTTTTACCGGTTTTTCCACAAAATGCAATGTCTCATTGATTTGAAGATCTTCGAGCGGAACTTGAAGTCCTTCTTCAGCTAGACATTTCTTTAGATTTGAAACATGAAAAACTGGATGAACATTGTTGAGCATTTGAGGTAGGTCCAGTCGATAGGCTACCTTGCCAATCCTCTCGAGAATCATGAAAGGACCTATGTAGCGAGGAGCGAGTTTTCCTTTCTTACCAAAAGGGACAGCACCTTTCCAAGGTGATACCTTGAGAAGTACATGATCACCTATATTAAATTCTAAGGCCTTGCTTCTTTTGTCAGCGTAGCTCTTTGTCAGCTTCGTGCTTTGAGGAGATTATCACGTATTTGCAAAATCTTGTCCATTGTCTCTTGTATTAGCTCGAGACCGGTGATTTGTGCGTCTCCAATCTTGTGCCAACAAATAGGCGAACGACACTTACAACCATACAATGCTTCAAATGGAGCCATTTGAATACTAGCGTGATAACTATTGTAGTAAGAGAATTCAACGGTCTTCCTCCCGCCATTCGCGAAGCTATCTGATGTGCTAAAATAGTTTAATAAAAACAACTAAAACGAACTAAACTACTAACCGGAAAGTGTACCGATCGACTCTAGTATAGCTAAAGTATGTCCGGATATCGAACCCACGAGACTCTACTAATTACGTTAACTACTCTATTAAGACTCTGACGGACACGGACTAAAATATTTGTTTATTTTATGGGGGGGGGGGGTTTCTAACAATTCCTAAGAAAGCAATTAGAACTGACTAAGATTAACTAAGTTAACTAAACGAATTACTTTAGACTTTAACTCTGATGGTGAAGAAACACTACCTAGACTGGAATATTGTTTGCTCAAGTAATGATTGTTATTTGGAAATTGCCAACTATGGAACCGGGATCATAAATTTCTCAACTTTCGGGATATCTAAAGGACCCCTGAACCTTCTCAAGAGACACAATGACACCCTAGAGGTTGTTTAGACTACCGATTATTAGACTCTCTCACAAGACATCTGATGGGTTTATGGAAGTACCTTACAAGATTAACTCCCTCACAGGATCTAAACCAAAGGTAAACTTGGACTCTCGATTAGACTTGCTAGACAATAGCCAACGGGTTTACTTCCTAAGAAAGCTCCTACCTTGCGGCTTAATGACTTAGACCTAGCAATAATCTCGCACCTCACAGCTATTGATGATTAGTAGAACACTTGATTATATAAGCTACCGAATATTACTCCTAAGGTTAATTGGTCGATTTCACCTTAAAGATTAAAGATTTATTATGTGATATAGAGACTCACCTAAATCTTAAACCTAGCAAGACTCTATTATGTGATAAAGACTGTCACCAAGAATCAAGCGAAGAGACAAACAATATTCAAACACTACCAAGCATGCATATACATCTAATCGAAAGAACAAATCGCCTACAACTCATAAACAATCCAAAGAATCCATAAATCAAATAAAAATCAAAACTTTAAACAATCATTCATCCAATCTAGGTAGTCTAATAAGTTTAGCCAATCAAAGACATGAATAACAAAACATAGTGTAAAGAAGAGACGAGAATAAGAACACCCGAGTGATAATTCTTCGAGCCGAATGATTCCTAAGCTTTCCTTCTTCAACTTGCAGCTCTAAGCACTTGAAAATACCGGTAAAGATGCACATTTTTCGTCCCAAGCACTCCCAATTCGTCTAACTAGGGTTTCTAATGAACAAGTTAAGTTTTTTATAATTCTGCACACAAACCCATCAAATTTCGAATGCATCTACGGATAACACCCTCTCGCGCCCCGTGAGAGGGACAACACTTGTCGCGCCCCGCGACCGCCGTAATGAAATCGGCACTCTTAACAGCCTCTCGCACCCCACGAGAGGCACTAGCTCAGCTTCTCGTGGCCCGTGAGAAGGCAATATTTCTAGAATTTTAACTCGTTTTCAGCACCCGAACTCTCCAACTCGCTCCAGAACTTGACCACTTCGTGTTTTACTCAATTTCCACACTTTCCCGCAGTTTTAAACTCACAAGTCCTGCAAAACGCAATTGGATCAGTAGTATACACATTCTAACGAATAGGACACTGAAACTAACAGAAATCTATTCAAACTATACACGAATAACTGATGTATTTTGTAATACATCACTATCCAAGCCTCTAGACCCGACAACATCGAGCTAGTTTATCGCCTAGCTGCTGGGATCAACGCTAATAGTGTGCGAGATAAGCAATCCAAAACCCCTATCACCACCAAATCCGTGAACCAAGTCACCACTGAACCCAAGGAACCAAGTCTCAACCGCGAAACAACAATGGTAAGAAATGGAAGTTTCAAAACCGAGGTTGCAACGCAATTACGCCAGCTGCTAACCCAAATACCCCTCAGGAACCTACTAGGAAACCATACATTAGGACTCATCCCAAGTGTACCACGTGCCATCACCACCCAGCCAACATTGCATGTCGCCATTACACCAATTGCAACCGGTTTGGACATGTAACCATCGCGTGCTGAAATAGCCCAATGCCACAAGGCAACTAAGCCCAACAACCTCCCCAAAACCAAAACCGTCAAGCTCCTGCCAACAATGTTCGAGCCTGTTTCAAATGTGGTGATCCTCTTAGCCACTATTGCAAATATATTTGTGCTCTTAAACCCAAACCCGGTTCCAAGCCCTTATCATGCAAATTTAGTTCAAGTGCGGTCACCTAGGGTCTCACACTAGAAGCCACAGTCCATCTAATCCCACCTCAAGCTTTTAGAACAAAAGAAACGATCACTGGACCAAAACCTAACTGTTTTATACCAAAATCAAGAGAATTTAAAACCAATTTCTTTTTCATAAACGTAGACGTTGCTTTACCTAACCCAGAGGCTGTCTCAACCAGAGTCACCATCCCCGAGAGTGACAACGTGAGTGTTGGTAATTTTTTTTGCCATTTTTATTTCGACACATCCCAGAGGCATTCTAAGTCGGAGTCACCATCCCCAATGAAGATTACATAGGTCTGCGCTACTTTTCTTTGTTTCTAGCTCAATTTATTCTATTTTTATTATTTTTTCCATTTTCTCATGATTAAAAATTCTAACAATTTTGGTTATAACGACATTCCTTATACTATTATTGGCGGTTTCAATTTCTAATTTTTCCTAGATGAGTACCCACTAGCAAACCGACAATTATGTATATATTAAGATCAAAGGAACCTAGAACCAAACCGGGCCTATTCACATATTCCAAACTAGACACAAGCTCGACTATTTTTATCTCATATTATCATTATTTGAACCCCAATAAAAACCCATCTTTTCTATCTTGCAAACTTCTTTATTCAAAAGACATTTTCTCATTTTTTCAATTTTTTTGGATTTTTCACATTTTCTATTTTTTTTAAAATTTTAATTTTAAGACTCAAGCTAAACTAAAATTTTTGTATCCCATCCCCACACTTAAAGATTGCATTGTCCCTAATGCAAGAACGAGACACGACTCAACTACCTAACAAAACAAGAAAAACTAAAAACTAAATAAACAAAATAAATAAATATTTACAAGTGGAAACAACTTAGATGAATATACGAGACTGTCAAAGTGCCAGTCTATTTCACATACGCCTTCCAATCCGAATACGCTCAACAAACAGCTCCTATCTCTCGGACACGCAAACATAAGCGGCAAAAATAAACACCAAACCTATCAACAATAATCATAAAAACAAAAGCATACCATAAGATAGATTATAGTGTCTCAAACATACCATCAAACATCAAAGTATCAACCAAATCAACTACCCCAACCCAACCAACCAAGTATCAAAGTATCCAAAATTAGGGGTACAGACTGGATTAGATAAAAAACAAAATAACAGAAAAATAATAAAAGATACTACTTCAAGCTTCAGCTGATGTCTGCCATCACTCGTCATCGCCACCTGACTCCTCCGATCCTTGCTCATAAACCCGATAAGGTTCAACCCCTTGCATGCCACTCGGCCCCACCTATGGTTGCCTAAAGAACGGGGGAACCCGAAGATACATAACCTCCATCATGAATCTCATACCATCTTCCAACCTCTGCTGGCCCTACTCATGCATCCTACGTCTCTCCATCATAACCTGCCTAACACCCTCAAACTGCTCGTCCACATACCCACGCAAATCACCAAACCCTGTCTCCATCCGATCATACAAAGAGTCTAACGTAAGTGGGTCGGGTCGTGGCTGCCTAAGAGGATACTGAGGCACTGGAATCTCATGCCTGGTGCGGGGTATCTGGTATCGGAAAGGAATGGCCCCCTGCATAGCTGCTGCTGCATCTGAGCCTGGTGGGGGATGAACCTAAGGACCTTGACGAACTCCGGACCAACTAATTGGATCCCCATATGTATTGATATCTACTACTTGCAAATCACGAACGCTCATCAAACAGGGGTCTGGCCCCTCCCTCATTCCATCTGCTGGATACCTGTTAAACACCCCAAGGCTATCAGCCAACCACTTAAAGTACCACCCCTCCATAACCTCTTCATTGACCAAGCAAAAAAAAGTAGCCAAGTTCACTGGTCATTGCTCCACCATGCACATCAAACAGAACATACTCACTTGATTCACCTTGTTATCTCCCTGACCTCTTCCAACCAACGTAGCTACCAAAATATTGGGGAAACGATAAACCAGATCCACAATGTCACTAGTGACCAGAGCAGTGGAGTAAGGAACCGATGATATCGTACTCCAAAATCCAGCTAACTCACAACCTGAACAAAATTCGGAAGCCTCTTCTTAGACACCCCAAACAATTATGAAACTCAGCAGACTGTACTTCTTGAGGTGTGTAAAACTGGGTGGCAATAGCAAACTCCGGAATAGTCATCATATAAGATTGCCTACCCAAGGCAAAGAATATTGCTTCCTTATCATCAAACTTTCCCTGCTTGTAGTCGAATGGAACTCAAGAGTGATCTCCTTGTATTGCTTCGCACTACAATCCAAAAATCTTCTAAACTTTGGACCTAACAACTGCTCCAACCGAGCTCTTGCTCCCAACCTATCCATTAAATCCCAATCTATTCTTCTAAACGGCAGCAACTCAACCCTAATCAATGTCATCAAACGCTGAAACTCCCCTAAATCGACATCAAATTGTAGGAGCGGTCTGTCTCTTATCCGAGTACTTTGACCATGGGCTACCCCTGCCCCCGTATACTCAACTACCCTCACATATTCCGGTTGTGGTTCCGGGTTAGCCGGGCCTCCTCGCGGCCGAACTGGTGGACCTCGCTTCCTTCCTGACCTGCTTAATGATCCTTCACCTGACATTCTGCAAAAACATTCAAATTTGACAAAATAAAGCAAAGCAGGCTATTAACAACAAACTATTGGTATTTTTAGTTTTTTAAATTTTTTTGGATTTTTGAAAATTTTAATAAAAAGTGGAACAACCGTATAGCATTTCTTTCGCGGTTGAAACCGAAAAATAATTTAGAAAGAAAAACTGGGTGACGTTTACAAAAGCATAAGTCATAAACAACCACGCCCAAATGGAGATTGAGTACAGGCGAAGTGTTTTGTACCTGTACGTGCATATGACTAAACCCTCTCTCAGACTAAACCTAAAGCTAAACGACTCAAACTGGATGACTCAATATACACTACCTCCTCCAGGAATTTTAATTGTCCTCAATTAATCCCAAGTGCCAAAACAAACCACATTGAGTGCCAACCCAAGTAAAGTTATAAACTTTATAGCGTAATCAGTGGAACGGGTCAAAAGTATGTTAAAATCGCATTTTTATCCCGAAACTTACCATCCCGAATCCCCACACTTAATATTGCTACACCCAAACCTATGGCAGCCGCGAAACACAAGTTTTGCAACAAAAACCAACTCTTCCGCCATCTGCATTATGCTAAATTGCCCAACACTAACCATCTGCAACCTCAAAATTGCACTAACATGCTCAAAATACAAATCTAGACCAAGACCCGACACAAAAACCAGCACTAATCTAACTAAATACTGAAATAACGGACTAATAGTACAAGAAATTACAAGAAAACATACCTTGAATTCGAGCTAGACAAGAAGAACTAGAAAAGTTCGGTTTGAAGCTTGAAAACCCCGTAGAATCCCGTGTTCGTGGTGAAAGGTGTGCAATTTATGATGAAAATCGGATGGGTGACGATTATGGGTGAAATGGGAGTGAAATTGTGGGTGAAAATGACAGATTTATGGAGGTTGGTGGTGGTTTTTAGTGGGTTTCGGCGGAATGGAAGTGAGAACTAGGTTTCTAAATTCTAAAATTTGGGGTTTTCTCGAGTTGGGGCTGCAGAAGGGTCTCTGGCGCCCCGCGACAGCAGAGGAGAGTCCTCTCGCTGGCCGCCATCGAGTAAAAGAAATTCGGAACTATTACCCTCTCGCTGTCCGCGACCGAGATAAGAGTTTCTCTCGCGCCCGGCCATAGGGCGTTTTTCACAGAAAGTTTCGAAGCTTTGAGGTGTTTCAAGCCTTACCTGAAACTCGTTTTCTCGCCAATTGTTGAACATCTTCGGTAATGAATTTCTGCAAATTTACTCAAAACACAAAAAACAAAGACCGAAACACTACCAAAGCAATCATTAGTTATGAGAAAATATCAAAATAAGCGATAATACAAATGGTACAAACTCTACACTTGAGCTTCCACTCAAGACACTAAGTGGCGATATCCGGCACATCCTTGAGAGGAGTTTCCTCCTTCTCGGTGTTATCGATTGGGCCACCTAAATAGTGTTTCAACCTATGGCCATTCACTTTCCATACGCATCCATTGGCTTCATTTAGTAATTCGACCACCCCATGCGGAAACACTTCCTTCACAATGTAAGGCCCTGTCCACTTGGACTTCAACTTTCCGGGAAACAACTTAAACCTTGAATTATAGAGAAATACCTTATCACCGGCCTTAAACTCCTTCAACTCCTTCAACCTTCGGTCATGTAAAGATTTCGTCTTTTCTTTTATACTCCACAAGCTCTCATATGCCACGTCCCGAAGCGCTTCTAACTCATGGATTTGAAAGTACCTTCGCCTAGCCGCTTCGGTCATGTCTAAATTAACTGTCTTAAGAGCCCAAAGTGCTCGGTTTTCTAACTCCGAGAAGATGGCAAGCCTTGCCATAAACGATCATGAATGGCGTGGTCCCTAAGGGTGTTTTATAGGCGGTATGAAACGCCCACAAAGCATCATCAAGCTTATCCGACCAATCTTTCCTAGACTTCCCTACCGTGTTCTCTAGGATTCTCTTCACTCCCCTATTCGCATTCTCAACTTGCCCACTTGTTTAAGGATGATATGCGGTGGAAAAATAGTGGGTAACTCCATAATGCTCCAATGCCTTCTCCATCACGGCATTGCAAAAATGAGACCCTCAATCAGTAATGAGGGCTTTGGGGACACCAAAACGCATGAAAAACTTCTTCAAGAATCTCACAACCACTCGGGCATTATTTGTGGGCAAAGCTTGAGCTTCAACCCACTTAGAAATGTAATCAATTGCCACAAGGATGTACCGATTACCACTAGAAGGGGGGAAAAGGTCCCATGAAATCAATACCCCAAACATAAAAAATTTCGAGAACTTGAATCGGATTTTAGGGCATCTCATTCTTGGATGAGATATTACCAGTGCGTTGACAAGCATCACACCTCCTAACGAACTCTACCAAATCCTCAACTACCGTGGGCCAATAAAAACCACAATCAAAGACTTTTTGTGCGGTAGTGTGAGCACCATGATGACCACCCATCAACCCCTCGTGGACATGCCTAAGAATCTCTACCCCCTCTTCCTTACTAACACACATTCGAAGAATACGATCGTTCCTATCCTAAACAAGTTGGGATCATCCCATATGTACCTTCTCGCGTCCCTATACAACTTCTTTTTTGTTGGGCATTCATATCCTTCATGACATACCCATTGGCCAAATAGTTCGCAAGATCGCTAAACCAAGGTAAGCCTCTCTCTCTCGGCCTCTATAAAATCTATGGAGTCGTGAGGGAATCTATCTCCTATCGACTCCTCACAAATCTCCTCCCTACTCGGATCCTGTAACCGTGAAAGGTGATCGGCGGCTACATTCTCGGCCCCCTTTTTGTCCCTAATCTCAATGTCTAACTCAAAAAGCAAAAGAATCCACCGAATGAGTTGGGGTTTAGCATCCATATTTTGGAATAGAAAACGCAATGCGGAATGGTTGGTGAAAGCGATGGTTTTGGAAAGCACGAGGTATGAGCGAAATTTATCAAGTGCGAATACTACGGCTAAGATTTCTTTCTTCATGGTGGTGTAGTTCTCTTGAGCTTCATTTAGCATTTTACTCGCATAGTAAATCAGATGAAAGTGCTTGTCCTTTCTTTGTCCTAAAACCGCTCCAACGACATAGTCACTCGCATCACATATGAGCTCGAACAGTAAGCTCCAGTCAGGCGAGGTAAGAATAGGGGCACTCACCAACTTCTCCTTCAAAAAGTCAAAGGCTTTTAGACACTCCTCGTCAAAGAAGAAAGGAACGTCTTTCTCTAGAAGACGGGTCATGGGGCGAGTAGTCTTAGAAAAATCTCTAATGAAACGCCTATAGAAGCCCGCATGCCATAAGAAGCTTCGAACCGACTTAACACTAGTGGGTGGTGGTAAATGACTAATGGTATCTATTTTGGCTCTATCTACCTCAATACCCGCTTTAGAGATCTTGTGTCCTAACACAATCCCCTCCGTCACCATAAAGTGACACTTCTCCCAATTCAACCTCAACTTTGTCTCCACACACCTCTTCATCATCCTCTCCAAATTACCTAGACATTGGTCGAAAGAACTACCGTAGACCAAGAAGTCATCCATAAAGACTTCCACATAGTTTTCTACCATGTCTTGGAAGATAGCTACCATGCACCGCTGAAAGGTAGCCGGTGCATTACATAATCCAAAGGGCATGCGTCGGTACACATAAGTGCCGTAAGGACATGTGAAAGTGGTTTTCTCTTGGTCCTCCGGCGCGATTGGGATTTGGAAGTAGCCGGAAAAACCGTCGAGAAAGCAATAGAACTGTTGGCCCGCAAGACGCTCGAGCATCTGATCGATGAAGGGCAATGGAAAATGGTCCTTCTGGGAGGCGTCATTAAGCTAGTGGTAGTCGATACACACACGCCAACCGGTGACCGTACGAGAAGGAATAAGCTTGTTTTGGACGTTCATGACAACGGTCATCCCTCCCTTCTTGGGGATGACTTAGGTAGGACTAACCCATGCCGAATCGGAAATAGGATAGATTAACCCGGTCTCCATTAACTTAATCACCTCTTCCTAACCACCTCCTTCATGTTAGGATTTAGACGCCTCTGAAGTTGCACCACCGGTTTAAATTCGTCCTCCATGGAATCCGCTGTGTGCAAAACGTGGGGCTAATACCATTGATATCAGACAATCTCCAAGCTATGGCATCTTTGTGCTCTCGTAGCACCTCAATCAACCTACACTTATCCTCCTCCGTCAACTTGGAAGATATGATGACGGGTAAGCTAGACTCCTCTCCTAAGAAGGCATACTCTAGATGGGACGGAAGAACCTTAAGCTCTAAAGGTGCCAACTCTAAACGTTTGCTTTCTACTTCCTCCCGAACCTCACATAACTCTAATGTTTTCGAAATCAACTCCGGATCCTCTTCAAGCTCACTCTCACTCTCAAGCTCACTCTCATCTCTACCAACTAGATCACCTCCACTAATGTAACTAATACACTGGTCAACGCACGATATGAACGAATCTAAGAAGTAAACGGAATGACACGGACCGCTATGATCATCACTATCACTAGGGTGTTGCATGGCTCGATCTATCTCAAATGTGAAAATCTCGTCACCCGCACGAAGTGAATGGACGGCCTAGAATGATTGGAACTTTCTCATCGGCCTCCATATCTAAGACAACGAAGTCGATGAGAAATACGAACTTATCGACCTTGACTAAGAGATTCTCTATGATACCCCTAGGATATTTGACCGAGCGGTCAGCTAAAGACAATGACATACGCATGGGTGTAAACTCTCCTAGACCTAACCTCTCATACAGGGAAAGTGGCATCAAGTTGTTTCTCGCACCTAAATCGGCTAACGCATGAGCATGGGCAACGACGACCCCAAATAAGCATGGAATAGTGAAGGTGCCCGGATCGGTTAGTTTCTCCGATAGCTTGTTCAAAACCACCGTGGAACAACCGCCGGTCAACGGGATGTTGGATAGCTCACCTAGCTTATCTTTTCGCTTAAGAAGATCCTTGAGGAATTTGGCATATTTAGGCATGGATTGCAAGGCCTCGATGAAAGGAAGGCTTATCTTCAATTGCTTAAACATCTCTAAAAAGTGCCCATATTCCTTAGCATATTTCTGATGCTTAAGGCGGGCGGGATACGGAATGCACAAATGATCAACCAAAGGGGATTGCTTAACTCCTACTGGTTGCTTCTCTACCCTCTTCTCTACTAGAGGCTCCTTGGTTTGTGCGGTACTTGCTAGGACTAGCCTATCATGCACCTTACCGGGAGCTTCCATCTCTATCTCCTCATCTACCTCGTCCTCACTCTCTATCTCTACACTCTCCATAACTGCCTCTCCTAGGTTCCTACCACTATGAGTAGTAATAGCCTTAGCTGAATGATTAGCCGGGTTTGGGTAAGTGTTACCTGAAAACTGACCAGGAGGGTTCTCTTGCAACTGTTTCGAAAGACCACCTACTTGCCTCTGAAGATCTAAGAGTGCATCCTGTTGGTTTTTATTGTGAAGTTCCTTACCCTTATTTAATTGATCTTGACTTTTCATGAAACCGTTGAATTCAGTTAGGGTTTTCTGAGTGGCCTGGTCTCTAACCATAAGTTGAGCAAACATTTCCTCAATCCTACTTAGACTACTCCCTGAGCCCTTATCACTACCCTGACCCTCTTGATTCGACCTCGAATTACCAAACTGACCCTGCTGACCCGAACCTGAACTAGTGAACAAACCATACCCCCTGTTTTGATACTGACCAGATGGAAAACCAGGGGGTTACCGGAAGAGTGGAAGTTTGTATTATTGTTATTTCGCCAGTAGGAGTTATAATTAGAGGTGTTATTAACCGGACGCCTATTCTTACCGGCTATGAACTCTACCTGCTCTAACGTAATGGTGGGACAATCTATGGAGTCGTGGCCCCCTCTACATACCTCACACCTATCAACCTTTTTCTTAATCCCATTAAGCTCTTTAGTAAAAGTTTTCCCATCCGATCTAGAGCAGCAGCTAGCGATGAATCCAAGACAACTTGGTTCACCCCTCGAGTAGTCAAAGAGGTGCTAGAAACAGGAATGGAAGTCCTGCTGGCAGCGCTATAACCCATATCATAATGGGCAAAACTCTCGAAAAGTTCGTTACACTCAGCTGTCGATTTCTTGCCCATAAGTTGCCCACCAGCTGAAGTGTCAAACCGGGCTCAGATCTCAGGGGTGAGACCACTGTAGAACTTTTCTACGAGTGCCCAGTCTGACAAGCCATGTTGCGAACAACGAGCAAGTAGGGTTTGGAACCTTTCCCAGGCCAGGTGGTACGGCTCATCAGGTTCCATCCAGAACGAATGGATTTGATCGCGTAGACGGGATGCCTTTGTGGGTGGGTAATATTTGGCTAAGAAAGCATCCCGTAAACATGCCCAAGTAGTGAAAGAACCTGCTGGCTACGATCGAACCATACGGCTGCGTGACCAGCAAGTGAGAATGGGAAGACTTGCAAATAGCGAGCATCAAGATTGACACCTTCAATAGAGAAAGTGCCACAGAGACGAGTGATGCGGTTGATGTGAGCCGGCGCATCCTCATCCTCATGACCGTGGAATTGACAGGAGATGGTAATAACGGTCATGATGTAGGATGGGATTTGCCAAGACTTTGCGTTGGTGATTTCATGTAGGGTGATGGGTGAGTTAGCACCGGTGAAGCCGGTGGTGGCTTGTTGGTAAACGGTTCGGTTGGCCATTTGGACAACGGGTGGTGGACTTTGGGGACGGGAGGGTGGTGGGGAATGTTAAGTCAAAGTTTGGTGGTTTTGAGTGGAGTAGAGTCAGAACGGGTGGAAGATGATGGTTTAGGAGTACTTACCATGAACGATGAGGACGAGAAGGAAGACTTGTCCGTGGGTGGTTTCGTCGGAGGTCCTTGCGAACGCGTATGGGGCATCAACTGAAAAACCACAAACAAACAAGTAAGAAGACTCTAAAAATGACTCGACAAAAACAAAAAGAAATTGATACTATTTTAGACTCCTACGACTCAAACACGACAAATAGCACGTATGATATCAAGAAAGTCAAAACAAAGTAATTAACGCAACCGCCAAGAGTCCCCAGCAACGGTGCTAAAAACTTGATGTGCTAAAAACAGTTTAGCAAAAACAACTAAATTAACCTAATTCTAGACTCTAAGTAATACTCTAGACTCACTAAAACGAACTAAACTACTAACCGGCAAGTGTACCAATCGACTCTAGTAAAGCTAAAGTAAGTCCGGATATCGAACCCACAAGACTCTACTAATTAAGTTAACTACTCTATTAAGACTCTGACGGACGCAGACTAAAATATTTGTTTATTTGATGGGGGTTTCTAACAATTCCTAAGAAAGCTATTAGAACTGATTAACATTAACTAAGTTAACTAAACGAATTACTTTAGACTTTAACTCTGATGGTGAAGAAACACTACCTAAAGTGGAATCCTGATTGCTCAAGTAATGATTGTTATTTGGAAATTGCCAACTATGGAACCGGGATCATAAATTTCTCACCTTTCGGGATATCTAAAGGACCCCTGACCCTTCTCAAGAGACACATTGACACCCTAGAGGTTGCTTAGACTACCAGTTATTAGACTCTCTCACAAGACATCTACTAGGTTTATGGAAGTACCTTACAAGATTCGCTCCCTCACAGGATCTAAACCAAAGGTAAACTTGGACTCTCGATTAGACTTGCTAGACAATAGCCAACGGTTTTACATCCTAAGAAAGCTCCTACCTTGCGGCTTAATGACTTAGACCTAGCAATAATCTCGCACCTCACAGCTATTGATGATTAGTAGAACACTTGATTATATAAGATTACCGAATATTACTCCTAAGGTTAATTGGCCGATTTCACCTTAAAGATTAAAGATTTATTATGTGATATAGACATGCACCTAAATCTTAAACCTAGCAAGACTCTATTATGTGATAAAGACCGTCACCAGGAATCAGGCGAAGCAACAAACAATATTCAAACACTACCAAGCATGCATATACATCTAATCGAAAGAACAAATCGCCTACAACTCATAAACAATCCATAGAATCCATAACTCAAATAAAAATCAAAACTTTAAACAATCATTCATCCATTCTAGGTAGTCTAACAAGTTTAGCCAATCAAAGACATGAATAACATCAAAAACAAAGGAATATCAAGAGTTATGAATATAGTGTAAAGAAGAGACGAGAATAAGAACACCCGAATGGTAATTCTCTGAGCCGAATGATTCTTAAGCTTTCCTTCTTCAACTTGCAGCTCTAAGCACTTGAAAATACCGGTAAAAATGCACACTTTTCATCCCAAGCACTCCCAATTCGTCTAACTAGGGTTTCTAATGAACAAGTTAAGTTTTTATATAATTCTGCACACAAACCCATCAAATTTCGAATGCATCTGCAGATAACACCCTCTCGCGCCCCGCGAGAGGGATAACACTTGTTGTCGCGACTCGCGACCGCCATAATAACGTCAGCACTCTTAATAGCCTCTCGCACCCCGCGAGAGGCACTAGCTCAGCTACTCGCGGCCCGCCAGAAGGCAATATTTCCTTAATTTTAACTCGTTTTCAGCACCCGAACACTCCAACTCGCTCCAGATTTGACCACTTCGTGTTTTACTCAATTTCCACACTTTCCAGCCGTTTTAAACTCATAAGTCCTACAAAACGCAACTGGATCAGTAGTATACACATTCTAACTAAAATGACACTGAAACTAACGGAAATCTATACAAACTATACACCAATAACTGATGTATTTTGCAATACATCACTATCCAAGCCTCTAGACCCGACAACATCAAGCTAGTTTATCGCCTAGCTGCTGGGATCAACGATAATAGTGTGCGAGATAAGCAATCCAAAACCCCTATCACCACCAAATCTGTGAACCAAGCAACCACTGAACCCAAGGAACCAAAGTCTTAACCGCGAAACAACAATGGTAAGAAATGGAAGTTTCAAAACCAAGGTTGCAACGCAATTACCCCAGCTGCTAACCCAAATCCCCCTCAGGAACCTGCTAGGAAACTATACATTGGGACTCATCCCAAGTGTACCACGTGCCATCACCATCGCCCAGCCAACATTGCATTTCGCCATTGCACCAATTGCAACCGGTTTGGACATGTAATCGGCAACCTAGCCCAACAACCTCCCCAAAACCAAAACCGTCAAGCTCCTGCCAACAATGTTCGAGCCTGTTTCAAATGTTATGGTCCTACTCACCTTCATCCCAAATGCCCTGAAAACAATCAAGAGCAGCATCAGCAGCCTCGTGGTCGTGTATTCAACATCAATGCCAATCAAGCGTAACACGACAATGAAGTTGTGAACGATACGTTTCTTTTAAATGGTTTATATGCTTCTTTACTATTTGATTCTTGTGCGCATAAAATTTTTGTATCCGTCGAATTCAAACCAATGTCAAAATGTGCACGCTCTAAGCTTCCGAAATCTTTCACTGTCGAAGTTGCTAATGGCAACTCAATCACTGTTGACTCCGTTCTTTGCGATTGTTTTCTCACTCTTAAGAACCATATGTTTTCTATCGATCTAATACCTATGCAATTGGGTATTTTCGATATCAAAGTAGGTATGGATTGGTGTCACACCCCAACCGATGGCGGAAACATCCAGGCGTGGCGCTAGGCGAACCAGATTGTCTCATGAGAAATTCCATAACACTATTTAAGCAACAATATTTAAAAGTCAATATCCCATACTATCAACATATAATCCTCAAACAAGTTACAAAATACCAAGTAATCTCATAAAACAATTCAAGTTCGATCCCCCTAATTTATTACAATGTGTTTCTAAAAGTAAGATCCTAAATCCAATTCAGCAAGAAGTCATCAACCTGCCACATATGTTAAAATAAAACGTCAATACAATTAAGTAAAGGTGAGCATACAGGTTTGCGTACATAATAGATATAAAAGCGTTTAGCATACACCGCATGATGTACGTAAGAGTTGTGAGCTATGTATCTACTAGATTCAAGTAAACCAACAAACCGCGATTGATCGAGGCATGCGAACAAGTATCCACATCCTAAATAGAAAATAAATGCGAAATAAAAATGAGAGCCTTAACAACCCCGGGCCTCCGGGTGGCGGGTCAACCACTAGCTAGCTATCATGTTAAGGATGGCATACTAGCAATCAAGTAACACATACATTTCAGCAGATTTCACATATAGTCATATACAGCGAATTGCGAATAAGAGTTTGAGTTGTGTGATGTGATTTGATATAGAACATATGTAACACCTAAAAGTGCGTTTTAGCGTAAAGGGGTTCAAGTATACTCACTATCGGTGCCATTTAGAAAGAGATACGGGAACTGAGGTGAGTTGAGGAGAGCGTCAGATCAACCTGTAAGCGAACAGAAGTGCATCAGTCTTCCGAATTGCTGAAATGGTTAACGGTTGAAGGAACAGTAGACAAGTTCGGGAGAACTTGTACCTTGGGGTACAAGTTCGGGCGAACTTAACTGTTTAGACTTACTGGAGGTACAAGTTCGGGCGAACTTGTCTGGTTTCATGAGAAACTGGAAAAGTTCGAGCGAACTTGCCCTATTTGCTGAGGTGTGATACAAGTTCGGGCGAACTTGTGTGTTTTATGTCAAAGTTGATCAAATTCGGGCGAACTTGACTGTTTTGGCATCCAATTCGTGCGTTTTTGCGTCGTTTACTGAGGAAATCGAGTGACCATCCCTCCAACCTTAAGCTATTGAGCAAAACCTAGGCTGGAGAGGTCTTTTGGAGCGAGTTGTAGCCATTTTGCAGAAACGCGGACTAATCCGGGCGAACTTGATGGTTCGTACGGGTTAGTCCAGTTTGTGCAAAGTGACGATTTCGTCCTTGTGCTTTCGGATCTGAGTATTTTGCTTGACAACGCCTCGTTCCACTTCCAAGTGAATGAAACATACGTCATTAGTCCATATTTTGTGTGAAAATCGATGTATAAAAGGGTTTTACTTAGATCTAAGTATAGATCTAAGTGAAAAACAGAAGTTTTGCATAAAAAGATGAAGATTTTCGTAAACATAAGAGTTTTGATGAAATCGAAGGTAAAACCTTGTGCAAAATCGTTGTAAAACGTTGTTGTTGCATGAAAACAAGTTGATTCTTACTTGGAAATCAAGGGTTTTTAGTTTCGGGAGGTTTCGGGCGAACTTACAACAAGTTCAAATGAGGAGAGGAGCTGAGTATTTATAGGTGAGGTGAAGAATGGGTTGATTGGGATAAAATTCGGCCGAACTTGTCCATTTTCAAGCGAACTTGGCACAAGTTCGGGCGAACTTGGCCTATCGGCGAAGTTTCATTCGTTATTTTCGCGTTAAGCGTTCGTTTGGCGATTCGGTTTGTATTAGATAGTTATATTAAGCATTTTAGCAGAGCTTTAAGCGTTATATTATCATTGGATTGCGAGAGAGCGAGTTGTGTGAGCGTGCGAGCGTTTTAATGATAATAAACCATAACACAATTAAATATAACACGCATAAAACATAATTTCCACAAAATTAACTATCTTTTGCGATACGATGAGATAAGCGATGTGATGGCACAAGTGTTTATTAAACAATAACACACTCGGCTCTTAAAGTAGCATAACTACTTGTGATTGCGTTGAATTATCGATTAATAAGCGATCAGATGCGATATAGTTGTGACAAAATACAATTAACAAACATAACCCATTTATATTAATCAAATCTCGGATTTACAACAAAAGGTACAAACGGAATAAACGGAAAAAGAGAGCAGCGAATTTACGAGTTGTTACAGTCTCTCCTACTTTAGGAAATTTCGTCCCGAAATTTAAGTAGTGGCCGTAACAAAGAGATGTGGATATTTAGCTTTCATATCACTTTTCAATTCCCAAGTAAATTTGGCACCGCGTTTGCCTTCCCACCAGACTTTCACCATAGGAATGCGAGAGCGTCGAAGCTTCTTGGTTTCTCGGTCCATGATTTCTACTGACTTTTCCATGAAATGAAGAGTCTCGTTTATTTGCAAGTCCTCGAGGGGAACATGTAGATTTTCTTCAGCTAGGCATTTCTTGAGGTTTGAGACGTGGAAAGTCGGATGGACGTTGTTAAGTTCTGCCGGTAGTTCGAGTCGATAGGCCACTTTGCCAATTCTTTCCAGAATCTTAAAGTGAGCCACGTATCGTGGCGCTAGCTTTCCTTTCTTTCCGAAGCGGATCACTCCTTTCCAAGGTGCAACCTTTAAGAGAACGTGATCTCCCACTTCGAACTGTAGGGGCTTGCGGCGTTTATCAGCATAACTCTTTTGGCGACTCCGAGCTTTCAAGAGATTGTCCCTGATTTGGAGGATCTTGTCTGTCGTTTCTTGAATTAGCTCGGGACCGGTGATTTGTGCTTCTCCTATCTCGTGCCATGCAATAGGCGATCGACATTTTCTTCCATACAGTGCCTCAAAAGGAGCCATTTGAATGCTGGTATGATAACTATTATTGTACGACAATTCAATTAAAGGTAAATGTGTATCCCAATTACAACCGAAATCTATGATGCACATACGAAGCATATCTGTGAGGGTGCGGATCGTGCACTCAGTCTGACCGTCGGTTTGCGGATGACAAGCGGTACTGAGATTAAGCGTAGTACCGAGAGCGGATTGAAAAGTCTCCCAGAGACGTGAGGTAAAGCGACCATCGTGGTCAGAATGATGTCATGAGGCATCCCGTGTCGACAAATGACTTCGTCGTTATTGATTAGTGCTAATCGTTCTACCTTATAGTCTTCTCGTATGGCAATAAAGTGAGCTGATTTAGTAAGACGGTCAACGATAACCCAAATGCTATCGTGACCAGAGGAGGTCCGAGGGAGTTTCGTAACGAAGTCCATGGCTATGCTCTCCCACTTCCACATCGGGATTTCAGGTTGTTCGAGCAAACCAGTGGGCCTTTGATGCTCGGCTTTAACCTTCGAACAAGTTAAGCACTTTGAGACGTCATGAACACTATATACATAGCTTGAGAGTCATGAACACTATATACATAGCTTTGTTGACTGAGAGCATCGTCTACGACTTTTGCTTTGCCAGGTTGATAGCGTATCTCACAATCGTAATCGTTGAGAAGTTCAACCCATCTGCATTTGCACATATTCAGTTCCTTTTGATTAAAGATATGTTGTAAGCTCTTATGGTCGGTGAAAACCGTACACTTAGTACCGTAAAGGTAGTGTCGCCATATCTTCAATGCAAAAACAATTGCACCGAGTTCGAGATCGTGGGTTGTGTAGTTCTTCTCGTGGACCTTGAGTTGTCGAGATGCATACGCGATAACCTTGTCTCGGTGCATAAGGATACAACCAAGACCAAGACTAGAGGCATCACAATAAACAACGAAATCGTCGTTTCTGTCGGGTAAGGCGAGTACATGAGCATTGCATAGAATATGCTTGAGAGTTTGAAAGGCTTCCTCTTGTTTGGAATCCTAAATGAAAGGTTTGTCCGTATGAGTTAAGGGGGTAAGCGGAACGGTGATTTTTGAAAAGTCGGCAATGAATCGACGGTAATAACCCGCCAATCCAAGAAAGGAACGGATTTGGGATGCATCCTTCAGCGTAATCCAACTCTATACAGCTTATATCTTCGCAGGATCGACGTGAATTCCTTGACTGTTAAAGATATGGCCGAGAAATTGGACTTCTTCGAGCCAGAATTCACATTTGGAGAACTTAGCATAAAGACGATTACCTTCGAGAAGTTCGAGGACTAAACGGAGATGGCGCGCATGTTCGTCTCTCGACTTTGAGTAAATAAGGATGTCACCGATGAACACAATGACGAAACGATCTAAGAAGGCTTTACACACACGGTTCATCAAATCCATGAAGACCGCGGGTGCATTTGTGAGACCAAAAGGCATGAGCACGAATTCAAAATGGCCATAACGGGTACGAAAGACGGTTTTCAGAATATCTTCCTCTAGTACGCGTAATTGATGATAACTGGAACGTTGATCGATCTTAGAAAAACAAGTAGCACCTTGAAGCTGAGCAAATAAGTCACTGATTCGGGGAAGGGGTAACGGTTCTTTATCGTAAGTTTGTTAATTTCATGATAATCGATGCACATTCGGAATGTCCCATCTTTCTTTTTCACAAAAAGAACGGGTGCGCCCCAAGGTTAAGTGCTCGGGCGTATGAAGCCTTTATCAAGAAGCTCTTGAAGTTGGCTAGCTAGCTCGCGCATTTCGGATGGTGCAAGGCGATAGGGAGCTTTAGCAATGGGAATAGCATCGGGGATTAAGTCGATACGGAATTCAACATCACAAGTAAGGGTAAACCAGGTAAATCGTCGAGAAAAACTTTAGGAAATTCACAAACAACGGGTACGTCTTTCCAGGTTTTCTTTTCTTTCTCCGGGTTCATGATGTGGGCTAGGAAGGCAACACATTGCTTAAGCAAATGCTTGCTCACTTGGGTACATGACATAAGCATCAACTTCTTTGAGGGAGTCTCTCCATAGACATGTAGTTAATCATCGTTAGGGAAAGGAAAATGAATCATTTTATCGAAGCATACAACTTCAGCGTGATTTTCACGAAGAAAATCCATCCCTACTATGATATAGAAGCTCCCTATTACATAGGTATGAGATTGATCGAGAAGATGTGGTTGTTGAGATCGAGAATACAACCACGTAGGACGGAGTTAACGGTAACGGTTCTTCCGGTGGCGACTTCCACAACAAAAGTCTTTGGGAGTTTAGCGCGTTTACAATTTAAAACCTTTTCGAATTCTAACGATATAAAACAGTTATCGGCACCAGTATCAAATAAACATGAAGCATAAATACCATTAACAAGGAACGTACCATTGACAATATTGTTGTCGTTCTAATCCTGGCGATGATTGAGATTGAAGGCTCTTCCACGCGCAACCTGTTGTTGCTACTGCTGAGGCTGTGGTGGTTGTGGCTGAGGCTTCTACTGAGGCTCTTGTTTCACGGCTCGGTTTGGGCAGACATTACTGAAGTGGTTTGGGTCACCACAAGTATAGCAAGCACGTGCCTTAGGGGCTGGTGCTTGTGGCTGAAACTGCTGCTGGTTGGCCTGAGGAGTACGAGGTGGAGCTGGTAGAGCTGCTGGAGCTTGAGGAGCTGGCTGACGGGGACCTGAACGACAGCTGATGGTGAAGTGGTCGTATATGTTGTAGTTGGTGCAGAAACGACAATTGCCTCCAACAGCATGATGATAAGTGCATTTCGAGCACAATGGATGAGGACCAGTATACGCACGCTTTGCTGGAGGTGCGTTTGGTGCGGCAGACTGAAGTGGCTGAGGGTTTGGTGGTGCAATAGCTACACAGTTTTTGCTCGGGTTCTCTCTCTTGCTACCTCGACGACTGGACTTTGATTCTCGAGACTGATCGGTGGTAGGCTCGGTGAATTCCTGATTGGTGATTTTGCTGTTCTTAAAGTAACCAGCCTGGACCCTTTTGTCGTTGATTTCTGCGGTGAGCTGATAAGTTTCCTCAATGGTGACAGGGCGTGCTGCTTGAACAAAATCAGCAACGCAATCTGGTAAAGCACTCAGGTGTTTCTTGATTACTTTCTCGGTAGTGTCCACCTGACCGGGACAGATAATGCTCAACTGCTTCAAACGAGCTGTAAGACCAGCGTTGTCGGGACCGTCTTGTTTGATATCCCAAAACTCATTCTCCAGCTTTTGAACTTCATGTGGTGGATAGAACTCTTTCACCATGATTTCCTTGAGTTCCTCCCATGTGAGCCCGTATGCTTCGTCGTTCCCGCGCTTATTGCGCTCTGCTGTCCACCAATCAAGAGCGCTCGATTGGAACACGCCGGTAGCGTTGATGGTGCGCAAAGCTTCGGGGCATCTGCTTTGGCGGAAGGTAACCTCGATAGAATCAAACCAGTGGAACATAACACTCGGTCCATCAGTGCCGGTGAAAGTGAGTGGTCCACATGCCTTAAATTGCTTAAAGCTAAAGGAGGGCTTGGGTGCGTCGGCCTTCGAATCCACTGACGTGTTCCTGGATCTCGCTGACGATCTGAGGAATGACTTTAGCCATCTGCTTGGCTACCAGCGAGGCGATGCGTTTGTCAGCGTTGTTGCGTTGGATGTTCCTCCGCGTATGCGATCCCATGGAAGACATCTACATGAAGGATTTGATTGGATGAGATTTGATTATAATAGGTTTATGTTCCAAAAGTTTATTATTATTATTATTCAATTAAGGCACAAAACACATAAGACGTATACACGTAAGCACATAAGCACATAATCACGTAAGCACATAATCACATAGGCACAAAATTACATATTTGCACGTATTCATCTTCAAACTAAATCATGCATAGCGCGCACGAGATGCGATATAATAGCGTAATAAGCGAGTAAAGCTGCGTATGAGGACATCCACGTAGGAGAGTTGAGCGATTTAGTTTGGTTAGTGTAGCATTTTAGATTCCGAGAGCTGTGCGAGTTGTGCATATATTGATGGAGCGTAAAAGCGATAAATCAAGAAATCGATAAAGCGAGAAATGGAATAGTGTAAAATCCATAAGTTTAAACACATAAATAATAAATAAACTCGATGACGCGTAAAACCAACGATTGCAGGCTTAAATCAATTAGGAGTGTCATGGGTTTTGAGACAGCGACTACCCAAAGTGGTTCGAGAATTCTTTGAGTTCGGACACACGATTTGGCCTAATAGACAAATGCTCTCGCCGTAGAACGGTTAACGGACATTTATCCTTCCAGTTACGTCGTGTTCCTAGTCATCGAAATAATCGAGACTTTGGTGAGATTGAAAATCGAGGAGTGGAACTAGTTATTAAGATGCGGGTTTCACCCCTAACTTAACAACTTCATTCTTAGTTGTGGTTTTGCTCACCGATCAAGTCGGGAGTTCCACTAGATAGAAAGGGAGATTTCTGTTGTGGTTTGGATATCACTCCTAACTCAACGAAGGTATCTCGTGCGAGAGAATGCGTGGAGTGAATGATCTTATCGAGAGTTCTTGGTTTTCACACCTATTCTCGACTTGATCACTCGTTTTGTGTGATACGAGCATTCTTCATGTGTATTGTGGTAGCTTTAGGAAAAGCATACATAGCTTAAAAGTCCGTTTCAATGATGTTTGATCAAGTTCGAGTGAAGTTGTACTACTCCAGGCGAACTAGATCTTCGAGCGAACTTGTTATATGTTGGAGAGGGCACAGAAAACTTCGGGCGAACTTGGTCAAGTTCGGGCGAACTTGGCCAATTTCGAGCGAACTTGCCCCCAACTTCGGGCGAACTTGTTTGTTCGTATCAGTTTTGAGCATTTAATCGATGCGTAATGGTTTGATTTTTTATCCTAACTATAGACTAGGTCAAACAGAGCAGTTCTACCTAATTTTCCCTATAGTTATGGCTCTGATACCAATCTGTCACACCCCAACCAATGGCGGAAACATCGGGGCGTGGCACTAGGCGAACTAGATTGTCTCATGAGAAATTCCATAACACTATTTAAGCGACAATAATTAAAAGTCAATATCCCATACTATCCACATATAATCCTCAAAGAAGTTACAAAATACCAAGTAATCTCATAAAACAATTCAAGTTCGATCCCCCTAGATTTTATTTCAATGCGTTTCTAAAAGTAAGATCCTAAATCCAGTTCAGCAATAAGTCATCAACCTGCCACATAGTTAAAATAAAACATCAATACAATTAAGTAAAGGTGAGCATACAAGTTTGCCTACATAATAGATATAAAAGCGTTTAGCATACACCGCATGACATACGTAAGAGTTGTGAGCTATGTATCTACTAGATTCAAGTAAACCAACAAACCGCGATTGATCGAGGCATGCGAACAAGTGTCCACATCCTAAAGAGAAAATAAATGCGAAATAAAAATGAGATCCTTAACAACCCTGGGCCTCCGGATGGTGGGTCAACCTCTAGCTAGCTATCATATCAAGGGTGGCGTACTAGCAATCAAGTAACACATACAATTCAGCAGATTTTCACGTATAGTCATGTATAGCGAATTGCGAATAAGAGTTTGAGTTGTGTGATGTGATTTGATATAGAACATATGTGACACCCAAAAGTGCGTTTAAGCGTAAAGGGTTGAAGTATACTCACTTCGGTGCGATTTAGAGAGAGATATGGGATCTGAGGTGAGTTGAGGAGAGCGCCGGATCAGCCTGTAAGCGAACAGAAGTGCATCAGTCTTTCGAATTGCTGAAACGGTTAACGGTTGAAGGAACAGTAGACAAGTTCGGGCGAACTTGTACGTTGGGGTACAAGTTCGGGCGAACTTAACTGTTTGGACTTACTGGAGGTACAAGTTCAGGCGAACTTGTCTGTTTCCTCAGAAACCGGACAAGTTCAAGCGAACTTGCCCTATTTACTGACGTGTGATACAAGTTCAGGTGAACTTGTGTGTTTTCTGTCAAAGTTGATCAAGTTCGGGCGAACTTGATTGTTTTGGCATCCAATTCATGCGTTTTCGCATCGTTTGCTGAGGAAATCAAGTGTACATCTCTCCAACCTTAAGCTACTGAGCAAGACCTAGGCTGGAGAGGTCTTTTAGAGCGAGCTTGATGGTTCGTACGGGTTAGTCCAGTTTGTGCAAAGTGACGATTTCGTCCTTGTGCTTCCGGATCTAAGTGTTTTGCTTGACAACGCCTCGTTCCACTTCAAAGTGAATGAAACATACGTCATTAGTCCGTATTTTGTGTGAAAATCGATGTATAAAAGGGTTTTATTTAGATCTAAGCATCGATCAAGTGAAAAATAGAAGTTTTGCATAAAAAGATGAAGATTTTCGTAAACAGAAAGTTTTGATGAAATCGAAGGTAAAAACTTGTGCAAAATCGTTGGAAAACGTTGTTGTTGCATGAAAACGGGTTGATTCTTACTTGGAAATCAAGGGTTTTCAGTTTCGGGAGGTTTAGGGCGAACTTCCAGCAAGTTCAAATGAGAAGAGGAGCTGAGTATTTATAGGTGAGGTGAAGAATGGGCTGATTGGGATCAAGTTCGGCCGAAGTCCCTTTTCAAGCGAACTTGGCACAAGTTCTGACGAACTTGGCCAGTTATGCTTTAAAATGGTCAAGTTCGAGCGAACTTGGGTGATATTTGATGAATTTATAGCCTGAGCAAGTTCGGGCGAACTTGTGATGCACAAGTTCGGCCGAACTTGGCCTATCGGCGAAGTTTCATTCGTTATTTTCGCGTTAAGCGTTCGTTTGGCGATTCGGTTTGTATTAGATAGTTATATTAAGCATTTTAGCAGAGCGTTAAGCGTTATATTATCATTGGATTGCGAGAGATCGAGTTGTGTGAGCGTGCGAGCATTTTAATGATAATAAACCATAACACAATTAAATATAACACGCATAAAACATAATTTCCACAAAATTAACTACGTTTTGCGATACGATGAGATAAGCGATGTGATGGCACAAGTGTTTATTAAACAATAACACAATCGGCTCTTAAAGTAGCATAACTACTTGTGATTGCGTTGAATTAGCGATTAATAAGCGATCAGATGCGATATAGTTGTGACAAAATAAAATTAGCAAACATAACCCATTTATATTAATCAAATCTCAGATTTACAACGAAAGGTACAAACGGAATAAACCGAAAAAGTTAACAGTGAATTTACGAGTTGTTACAATAGGCTTCGTAACAACCATGCTGAAATCGCTTGTCACGAAAAGTTCGTTCGTCTTCCTCTTCCATCAGGAGATACTTTACACGTCTATGGAGAAAGACCCTCAAAAGGTCTCAAACTCATGTTGAACAAGTACTTACGTAAGGAGTACTTTGCCTTTTTTAGCGCACGTCTTAGAAGAAAAGGGCAAGGGAAAAGACGTAAGTGATGTCCTAGTGGTGTGTGACTTTCCCGAAATTTTCCCCGAAGACTTACCTAGGCCTCCTCCTTCTCGTTTAGTTGACTTTCGTATTGACCTCATTCCTGGCGCTACGCCTATCGCTAAATCTCCATACCATCTTGCACCCTCGGAAAAGCAAGAGTTGTCTAGCCAACTTCAAGAAATTCTTGATAAAGGTTTCATACGCCCTAGTACATCTCCTTGGGCGCTCCTGTCCTTTTCGTCAAGAAGAAAGATGGTTCGTTTTGTATGTGCATTGATTATCGTGAGCTCAACAAACTCACCGTAAAAAACCGCTATCCTCTTCCTCACATCGACGACCTTTTTTATCAACTACAAGGCGCAACTTGTTTTCCAAAATCGACCTTCGTTCTGGTTATCATCAACTTCGAGTCCTCGAGGAAGATATCCCAAAAACCGCCTTTCGTACTAGATACGGGCACTACGAGTTCATAGTCATGCCATCGGTTTAACGAATTCATCTGCAGTCTTCATGGACTTAATGAATCGGGTGTGTAAGTTATACTTGGATAGCTATGTGATCTTGTTCATAGATGATATTCTTATATATTCCAAGACACAAGAACACGAGCAACACTTTTGTCTTATCCTCGAACTTTTACAACGTGAGAAACTATACGCCAAATTCTCCAAGTGCGAATTTTGGCCAAAAGAAGTCCAATTTCTCGGTAACGTGGTGAACGAGAGAGGCATTCATGTTGATCCTGCAAAAATTGAAGCTGTAAAGAATTGGATCGCTCCTAAGTCTCCTTTCGAATCAAGTGAGGGGGTGGAATATGCAAACCGAATGGCATGTCTACGAACTCGTAGTGACCGTATCTTGTATGAAAGGTGGTTTTTGGGATATCCTCCTCAACGACTCGAAGCTGATGATAACCAGAACGAAGGTCGATTTTGGAAAAACAAGTTGCGCCCTGGAGTTGATCAAAAAGGTTGTCGATGCGGGGAAGAGGATAGCGGTTTTTGATGGTGAGTTTGTTGAGCTCACGATAATCAATGCACATACGAAAGGAACCATCTTTCTTCTTGACGAAAAGGACAGGAGCGCCCCAAGGAGAAGTACTAGGGCGTATGAAACCTTTATCGAGTAAACTCTTGAAGTTGGCTTGATAACTCTTGCGTCTCCGATGGTGCAAGACGGTAGGGAGCTTTAGCGATAGGCGTAGCGCCAGGAATGAGGTCAATTCGAAAGTCAACAGAACAAGGAGGAGGGCCAGGCAGGTCTTCGGGAAAATCACACACCACTGGGACATCACTTACGTCTTTTCCCTTGCCTTTTTCTTCCACGACGTGGGCTAAAAAGGCAAAGTACTCTTTACATAAGTACTTGTTCGCTTGGGTGCATGACATGAGTTTGAGACCTTATGAGGGTCTTTCTCCATAGATGTGTAAAGTATCTCCTGATGGAAGAGGAAGACGAATGAACTTTTCGTGACAAGCGATTTCAGTATGGTTCTTACGAAGCCAATCCATACCTACTATGATATCGAAACTACCTAATTGCATAGGTATGAGATCGATAGAAACCACATGGTCGTTAAGAGTGAGAAAGTAATCGCGAAGAATGCAGTCAACGGTGATAGACTGGCCATTGTCAACTTCGACGGTAAAAGATTTTGGAAGCTTAGAACGTGCACATTTTAACATTGGTTCGAATTCTACGGATACAGAACTCTTATCCGCACCAGTATCAAATAGTAAAGAAGCATATAAACCATTTACAAGAAACGTACCGTTCACAACTTCATTGTCGTGTTGCGCTTGGTTGGCATTGATGTTGAATGCGTGACCACGAGGTTACTGCTGCTGCTCTTGATTGTTTTGAGGGCATTGAGGATGAAGTGATTTGGATCACACCACTTAAAGCATGCTCAAATGTTGTTTGCGGGAGCTTGACGGTTTTGGTTTTGGGGAGCTTAGGCTTGGTTGCCTTGTGGTGCGGGACCACTTCGGCAGGGGGCGGTTATGTGCCCAAACCGATTGCAATTTGTGAAATGGCGGCATGCAATGTTGGCTGGGTGGTGGTAGTGGCAAGTGGTACACTTGGGATGAGTCCCAGTGTATGGCTTTCTTGCGGGATCTTGAGGGGGATTTAGGTTGGCAGCAGGTGTAATTGCATTGCAACCTTGGTTCTGAAACTTTCATTTCTTACCACCGTTGTTTCACGGTTGAGACTTGGGTTCAACAGGTTCAGCAGTGACTTGGTTGATGGGTTTGGTGGTGATGGGGGTTTTGGATTGTTTATCCCGTACGCGGTTGTCGTTGATTCCAGTGGCTAGGCGATAAACCACCTCTTTAGTATCGGATCTTAAGGCTTGGATGGCGTCACGAATGGCAGGAGGGAGACCGTTGAGGTATTTCCTAATCGCACGTTCAGGCGTGTTCACGAGATGAGGAACGATGATGCTTAATTGCTTGAAGGGGTTGGTGTAACTAAGATTATCATCACCCACTTGTCTGAGGTGCCAGAATTCTTCCTCAAGCCTTTCTTGTTCATGGGGAGGACAAAATTCCATCATCATCATTTCCCTAACCTCGATCCAAGGAAGGGCATAGGCATCTTCATTGGAGAGGAGGTTACGCTCGTTTGTCCACCAGTCGAGAGCTCGTGACTGGAAGACTCCCGTTGCTCTTCGGGTTTCAGGTGCTCGGGACACTCACTATTAATAAATGTCACTTCAATGCTTTCGAACCATTCAAGCATCACAGTGACACCCTCATTTCTAGTGAATAGCCTAGGGTTGCAACCAGCAAATTGTTTGTAGCTAAACGGGGTTTGCTTAGGTTGGTCGGCTTTGGAATTGACCGATGAGTTGGAGGTATTGGCGGTAACCTTGCTCACAATGTCGGGGATCACTTGAGCCAATTGTTTAGCCATAAACGCAATCATCTTCTTGCTAGAGTTTGACTTGGAACCCTTTTTGGAGTTGGAGAAACGGTTGGAAGACATCTATAAGGTTGATGAGAAGAGGTGAGACTTGATGATAATGTTTTTGATGAAAATAATTTGCATAATTTAGCATGGAACATGTCACGTAACACATAAGTTTCAAGTAGTTCATGTAAGTATAACAAGGATTCACATTGTATAATCACAAATATGAGCATAAAAGATTGTAAATTTAGTTTGTTCATGAAGAATTATTATTGTTTGAGATTGCGAGGGTTGTGCGAATTGTGCATTGGTTTTGAAATGAACGAGGTAACAAGTATTAAAACACATGAAAATTGAGATAACATAAAAGATAGGCGTGATAAAACATTGGAGTGTTTCGGGTAGAGAAACGATGACTATTCCAAAGTGAATCGAAAGTCCTTTCGAGTTAGGGAGACATGTTTTGGCCTAATAGGTAGAATACTCTCATCGAGAAGCGGCTAACGGTATTCACCCTTCCAGTTACTACATGTGCCTAGTCGATCGAAAATTCGAGACTTCGGCGAGATTGAAAATCGAGGAATGGGACTAGTTAACAAGGTGCGGGTTCACCCCTAAAGTGATAACATCGTACCCTAAATGTGGTTGGTACTTACCAAACGAGGAGCGAATCCGACTCGTTGGTAAGGGTCCACTAGAGTTTGAAATGGAAGTCTTCCATCAAGGTGTGGATATCACTTCTAACTTGATGGCGTAACTTTGTGTAAAATCGGAAACGCAGAATGAGGGATTTCACCAAAAATTGCGGGCCATTGGGCCTATCTTGGTGCAAATCGTTTCGTTGATGTACCATGAGTGTCTTCAAGTGTATATTGTGTAAGATATCTTAGGAAAGACATATTGTAATGTTAAGACAAAAGAAGAGGTAGAAGCAAAATAGGAAGAAGTAACATATTAAGCAAGAATCAAAAATGGTCAAGTTGGCCACTTAAACTATAAACTAGGTCAAAAGCATGGCAATTTTCCTAATTCCCTATAGTTATGGCTCTGATACCAATCTGTCACACCCCAACCTATGGCGGAAACATCGGGGTGGAACGAAAACGAGATTGCAAGAGACTTCAGAACGCTATTTGTGACAATATTTAATAATTCAAATTTCATTGATACTAAAGTGGACAATAAATTGTTTCGAAATAAAGATACAACAAGTTTCAAATGATAATACAACATGAAATGGAGTACATGAATTAAATCTAGGTCTGTAACTAATCCACCCTTAATATATTTCTTCACCGGTCTCAACTAGAATCCTGCAACATGTATTAAAATAATATATCAACAAAGGTTGGCGAGCATACAAGTTTTCATACATAGCATAATAGTAAAAGGAGTTTGCCTCATATCCAACATGGTAACATTGCATACATTCGTTATTATCATGCTAGCATGTGTTTAATATATATCAATTCAAAGTCTAACGCAATCGTGATTACCCAACATCGTCGAAACGAAAGGGTGTAAAATATTTTACTTAACAATACCACAAGAATACGGGCGGTACGTTAATCCTATAGCGCTATATTTGTTAAGGTAGGCTAGCAAAGTTAATGAGCATATACATAAGTCTAACATAGCATGCGATAACAAGAATTAACAAGTGTCATGTTATTTAACGGATTGAGTAAGTGTACAAAAAAGTTTAAGCGTGATTGGTGATTTGGAACATTGTACATATTGCACCCAAAGTGTAAAAATATGGAAAATGGGATCGAGTATACTCACGGTTTTGCAAAGCTTTCCTTTGTTATTCCGTGACGGGTTAGATGAGGATGGAACACCGAGATTACCCTACATGGGGGTAAACGAAGTGTGTGGGTATTTGCAATGATAACATAAGATTCAGATTTAGAATGTAAAGTGCAAAAATTATGAATATGAAAAAGTAATCATCTAGTCTCCAGACACCCGTTTTTGACACAATGACGACCCGTATGGGTGAAATATGGTTTCATGGGTCAGATACACATTAGAATCGTAATGGCGTGTTTAATAATTAGATGATATAACCTGTTATCTTAACAAGTAACCATAACGCTTATTGTCAAGAGTTCAGTTATGTAATAGGTTATATATAACACATATAATATAATACATAGTAGGTCCAACATATATATCATGAAGGTCATATAAGTCAAGCATGGAGGTAGGATGACGAACATCCACTTAACCTCATTGTATGATTCACCAATACACAAATTGCCACAAGGACACTTCGATGGTCATGAATGAAATAAAGAAAGTATAAGAGATCATTATACCAAGTAGCCAAGTAATCTTCAACTCGGGTGAGCCGACATCGACATAGAAAGTGTTAAACTAAGTGTCGAATGCTAGACGTGGTCGTGTCACTTTTAGGCTAGCAAACTACTTGAGATAGAGATGAGAAAATATCAAGTGAGGGGGTGGATTCAAGGTTGGATAACCATGGCTTCCAAGGATTCACACTCTTGCATCACAAGTCTTGTTTCAAGAACAAGCTTGATGGATACAACACTTGTGGGTAAAAACCCTTACAAAACAGAAAGTTTGGAGGGATTAAACACCTCCAAGATAAATGGAACAACCTTGTTTAAGCTCACTAATCATAGACTTGATTTAGGAGCATAGGAACATAGGTTTGTTTGAAGAAAAACATATGTTTGAGAAAGTTTTATACAAAACAGAAAGTTTATTACAATAATAATGATGTAGCGGAAGATTAGATAACAAAGAACGAACATGTTGATTCTACGAATACCCGTGTTGATCTTTCCCAAACCCCAAAAATTCAACCCAAAGGGCAAGAATTTGAAGTGACAAAAAACTGATTATCTCAAAATTCAAGTCTGATCTTTTCATTAGTTTAGCAACATATAAATAGAAACTGAAATTCGAAAATGGGTCTAAAACACACTTGGGCCAAAAACTAGAACAAAACAAAAGTTGGCAAAAAGCCCAAAAAAACATAAAATGATAAAACCCACCTAATTCCCTATAGTTATGGCTGTGATACCAATCTGTCACACCGCACCTATGGCGGAAACTTTGGGGCGGGACAAAAACGAGATTGCAAGAAACTTCATAACGCTATTTGTGACAATATTTAATAATTCAAATTTCATTGATACTAAAGTGGCCAATACATTGTTTCGAAATAAAGATACAACAAGTTTCAAATGACAATACAACATGAAATGGAGTACATGAATTATATCTAGGTGTGTAACTAATCCACCCTAAATATATTTCTTCACCGGCCTCAACTAGAATCCTGCAACATGTATTAAAATAATATATCAACAAAGGTTGGCGAGCATACAAGTTTTCATACATAGCATAATGGTAAAAAGAGTTTGCCTCATATCCAACACGGTAACATTGCATACATTCGTTATTATCATGCTAACATGTGTTTAATATATATCAATTCAAAGTCTAACGCAATCGTGATTACCCAACATCATCGAAACGAAAGGTGTAAAATAGTTTACTTAACAATACCACAAGAATACGGGCTGTGCGTTAATCCTATAGCGCTATATTTGTTAAGGTAGGCTAGCAAAGTTTATGAGCATATACACAAGTCTAACATAGCATGCGATAACAAGAATTAACAAGTGTGTAAACAAGTTTAAGCGTGATTGGTAATTTGGAACATTGTACATGTTGCACCCAAAGTGTAAAAATATGGAAAATGGGATCGAGTATACTCACGGTTTTGCAAAGCTTTCCTTTGTTATTCCTTGACGGGTTGGAGAGTTTGAGGATGGAACACCGAGATTACCCTACATGGGGGTAAACGAAGGTGTGTGGGTAGTTGGAATGATAACGGAATATTCGGATTTAGAATGTAAAGTGCAAAAATTATGAATGTGAAAAAGTAATCATCTAGTCTCAATAAACCCGTTTTTGACAATATGACGACCCGTATGGGTGAAATATAGTTTCATGGGTCAGATACACATTAGAATCGTAATGGCGTGTTTAAGGCTTATATGATATAACCTGTTATCTTAACAAGTAAGCATAACGCTTATTGTCAAGAGTTCGGTTATGTAATAGGTTATATATACATATATAATATAATACATAGTAGGTCTAACATATATATCATGAAGGTCATATAACTCAAGCATGGAGGTAGGATGACGAACATCCATTTAACCTCATTGTATGATTCACAAATACACAAATTGACACAAGGACGATTCGGATGGTCATGAATGAAATAAAGAAAGTATAAGAGATCACTATACCAAGTAGCCAAGTAATCTTCAACCCGGGTGAGCCGACATCGACATAGAAAGTGTTAAACTAAGTGTCGAAGGGTAGACGGGGTCGTGTCACTTTTAGGCTAGCAAACTACTTGGGATAGGGATGAGAAAACAACAAGCGAGGGTGTCACACCCCAACCGATGGCGGAAACATCAGAGTGAGACGAAACGAGATTGCTCATTGCTCATAAATACTAACTGGCGACAATATTTAAATAAAACCCATATTTCATTCATAACAACATTGTCAAGTACAACATTTAAAGTCAAATACAATAATTAAAAGTAACAACAAGTACAACATGACTATAACCAAACTAGTCTAGAAAGATTAAAATGTGTATCTAAAGCATTTCCTACCAGCTTTCATCATGTGTATCCTATTCAACCTGTAACATGTTTAAAATACGAGTTCAATGCAAAAGCAAAGGCGAGTACACAAGTTTGGTGATACATAGCATAAGTATAAAAGTGTAACTCGAATCCACATGGTAATTGTAAGCAAAGTTCATACTAATCATGCAATACTAGATCAAACCCCGAGTTTCCACAAAAGTTTTACGAGATCGAACTTCCCTTGTCACAAAAGCAACAAGACTAAAATGAGAATGATAATCTTAACATAACCCCGACGGGTGGTGTGCTACTCCTATAGCGCTATATATGATAAGTTGGGCTAGCTAAGTTAATGATCAAGCATGTATAAACGAGCATGTATCTAGGCATAACAAGTATTCATGTATAAGGATTGAGCATGTAAAGCATGAGTATGTGATATGTGTATTTTGATAGGTAAACATGTTACATCCCAAAAGTGATTTAAAACGGTAAGTGGGTCGAGTGTACTAACGGTTTTGCTAAGTGTTCCACTTAAGTAATCCTGGGAGCTTTGTTGTGTTGATTTAGAGTTTGGCACCTTGTCCTTCTACAAGAAGAACTTAGGTATTAGTTATGAGTGCAACGGTGGATTTGGAGTATTCGAGCGAGATTACAGAAATAAGAATTAAATTATTATGTATGAAAATATTCACTAAGACATAGCACTTGTTCTTAACACTATGATAACCCGAAAGGGGTTAATATGGTTTCATAGGTTCGAGACCTATTAGAATCGTGACAAGGAACTACATACTTTAGTGATAAACTTAATAACTTGATAGGTGATTATTTAGTCATTATCAAGGTTTTGGTTTTAGGATTATATTATAAGATATACATAGTAGTAAGATCATGTAGGAGGTGGGAGGATGAACCATCCACTTTGGTACCTTTAAGTATTCAAGTAAGTCAAGCATGGAGGTAGGATGATGAGCATCCATTTAACCTCATTATATGATTCACCACTACACAAGTTGTCATAGACAACAAGGAGGATCATGAATGAATACATAAACAAGAATGTGAATGAAAAGAATCGTAAAGTGTGTCACCATGATATCAAGTAGCCAAGTAAATACAGCCCGGAGAGCACACAAGGACACATGTCAACCGCTTGTCGGGGTTGTGACACTTTAGAACTAGTAAACCACTTGAGATAATGATGAAAAACATCAAGCGATGTGTGGTCTCAAAGTTTAGGATAGCCAAGGCTAACCAAGGTGGACACACATGAACAAGTTATGAACCTGCACCACTTGTGAGCTTGAAGCTCTATGAAAACAGAATTATTGTGAGGATAAATCCTCTTGTTTGAATGTCTCAACCTTTTTTTAAGCCTAACCAACCACAAGAAGTGTGAACAGAAAGTTTGTGGACAATTTTGGGACATTTCTAGGTCTAGATTCTCCATGGAGAACCCTAGGAATTCAAACTAAAGATTATCCAAGCAAGTAGGAAGAAGAATGAGGTGTTTTGGTTAAGAAATGAGCAAGTTATGCTCACTTTTGTAGAAGGTATACAATCTGCCCGAAAATCTGATGTTGCAAGGATCTTGAGATGATTTGAGAGTGATTAGATGGAGCTGTGAAAGTGTTTTATGTGTGGAGGGACTTGGTTTAAATAGAGGGATGATTAGGGTTAGCTTAGAGGTGATTAAATGGTGCATTAGAGGTGATTGGGTGAGGTTTGTGTGTGGGATTCGTGCAATCCGCGAGTTTTCAAAACCTGCTGTCCCGCCCAGCATACCTTACGGACCGTAAGGGTCTCTCCTTGCGGTCCGTTTGGACCGGGTCCGGGACAAATTGTTGCATTTGTTGTTTTGTTCAAATGTTACGGGTTTAATTGTATTTCTAAGGTATTTTATGATATTTTAAGGTGTAATAAGGTATCATAAGCATAGGTAATGTGTTATAATGTATGTGTATGCATCAAATGATCGAGATCGAGTATAGGTATCATGTATAAAGTATGGATCATGTATGAACGTCGCGTATTATCAAATATATCACGTATTCGAGTACGTGTATTATGTATAAGTATGGTATGAACAAGTATAACAAGTATAGGGCAAAATGTATATTTCCATTAAGATTCAAGCCTCGATTACAACATTTACAACGAAATGAAGATTACGAATACCAAGATTTCCGAAAATAGAATTACAACATGAGCTTGCTATAAATAGAAAGTTTAGAAAACGCGAGGCGTTACAGTCTCCCCTCCTTTAGAAAATTCTGACCCGAAATTTAGGAAGATGCAACGAAGAGATGCGGATACTTAGTTTCATATCACTCTCGAGTTCCCAAGTAAACTTAACGCCACGTTTCCCTTCCCAACAGACTTTTACGATAGGGATCCAACTGCGCCGTAGCTGCTTGACTCCTTGGTCCATGATTTCGACCGGTTTTCCACGAAATGTCTCGTTGATTTGAAGATCTTCGAGTAGAACTTGAAGTCCTTCTTCGGCTAGACATTTCTAAAGATTTGAAACATGAAACACAGGATGAACATTGTTGAGCGTTTGAGGTAGGTCCAGTCGATATGCTACCTTGCCAATCCTTTCCAAGATTTTGAAAGGACCCACGTAGCGAGGAGCGAGTTTTCCTTTCTTACCAAAATAGACAACGCCTTTCTAAGGGATACCTTGAGAAGTACATGATCACCTATTAAATTCCAAGGGCTTGCGTCTTTTGTTAGCGTAGCTCTTTTGTCGGCTGCGTGCTTTTAGGAGATTATCACGTATCTGCAAGATCTTGTTCGTTGTCTTTTGTATAAGCTTGGGACCGGTGATTTGTGCGTCTCCAATCTCGTGCCAACAAATAGGCGAACGGCACTTGCGACCATACAATGCTTCAAATGGAACCATTTGAATACTAGCATGATAACTATTGTTGTACGAGAATCCAACCAAGGGTAAGTGCGAATCCCAATTGCCGCCAAAATCGATTACGCATGACCGAAGCATATCCTTCAAAGTTTGGATAGTACGTTCGATTTGACCGTCAAACTGAGGATGAAAAGCGGTGCTAAGATTAAGCTGAGTGCCAAGGGCGGATTGAAAAGTTTTCCAAAGGCGAGAGGTGAAACGAGCATCGCGATCAGAGATAATATCAAAAGGAGTACCATGGCAACTAATGATTTCATCCGTGTAGATACGAGCCAATTTCTCGACTTTGTAATCTTCACGAATGGCTAGGAAGTGCACGGGTTTGGTCAGTCGGTCAATGATGACCCAAATGCTATCATGACCAGACGAAGTACGAGGCAATTTCGTGATAAAATCTATGGCTATGCTCTCCCATTTCCAAACAGGGATTTCTGGTTGTTCGAGCAAACCAGAGGGACGTTGATGTTCTGCCTTGACTTTGGAACACATAAGACATTGGGACACGTAAAGAGCGATATTTGTTTCATCCCAGGCCACCAATAGGATGCACGTAAATCATGGTACATCTTATCAGCGCCAGGATGAACGGAGTATCCGGATTTGTGGGCTTCATCCATCAAAGTAATCCGAAGATTGAGACGATCGGGAATCCAAATACTACCATGGTAGTAAAGAATACCATCAGGTTTAGCTTCGAGTGGGTTTTTGACTCCACAATTCAATTCACTATCGAGGTTACCCCCATTAATGACGGTAAATTGTGCTTGTCGAATCAACTCGTTGAGTTTTCCCACGATTTGGTAGCAACGAACACTCTTAACATGAGTTTTACGACTAAGTGCATCGGCCACAACATTCGCTTTGCCTGGGTGCGAATATCACAGTCGTAGTCGTTTAACAATTCTACCCAATGACGTTGAGGCATGTTGAGTTCCTTTTGATCAAAGATATGTTGGAGGCTCTTATGGTCGGTGAAGACCGTACACTTTGTACCATAAAGTTAGTGTCGCCAAATCTTTAATGCAAAAACAACTGCACCAAGTTCAAGGTCGTGAGTAGTATAGTTTTTCTCATGAATTTTGAGTTGTCTTGACGCGTAAGCGATTACTTTATCCCGTTGCATGAGAACGCAACAGAGACCCTAGTTAGAGGCATCGCAATACACGACGAAAGCGTCATTCCCATCGGGGAGAGTAAGGTATGAGCATTACAAAGCATGTCCTGAGTGTTTGGAAAGATTCCTCTTGTTCGGTACCCCAAACAAAAGGTTTATCTTTTTGGTCAACGAAGTCAAAGGAACGGCAATCTTGGAGAAATTCGAGATGAAACGACGATAATACCCAGCCAGGCCAAGGAACGAATGAATTTCAGAGGGACTTAGGTGCAATCCAATTCTTTACAGCTTCTATCTTTGCAGGGTCAACGTGTATACGAGTTCATTGACGTTGTGACCTAAGAATTGAACCTCTTTTAGCCAAAATTCACACTTGGAGAATTTGGCATAAAGACGTTCGGTTTGCAAAAGCTGAAGAATGAGACGCAAATGTCGTCCATGCTCTTCTTTCGTCTTGGAGTAGATTAGGATATTATCGATGAATACAATGACAAAGTAATCGAGAAAAGGCTTACACACGCGTTTCATGAGATCCATAAACACTACAGGTGCGTTGGTCAACCCAAAAGGCATGACCACGAACTCGTAGTGTCCGTAACATGTGCGGAAAGCGGTTTTGGGAACATCTTCCTCGGAAACCCGAAGTTGATGATAACCAGAACGGAGATCAATCTTTGAAAAGCACTTCGCGCCTTGCAATTGATCGAAGAGATCATCGATACGAGGAAGGGGGTATCGGTTCTTGACTGTAAGCTTATTGAGTTCACGATAATCAATACACATGCGAAATGACCCATCTTTCTTTTTGATGAAGAGAACGGGAGCGCCCCAAGGGGAAGTACGAGGGCGTATAAAGCCTTTATCAAGAAGCTCTTGAAGTTGGCTTGATAGCTCTTGCATCTCCAAGGGTGCTAAACGATAGGGGGCCTTCGTAACAGGAGTTGCGCCAGCGATAAGATCAATACGAAAATGATAGCTCGAGGAGGCGGAGGACCAGGAAGATCCTCAGGGAAAACTGAAGGAAACTCACAAACGACTGGAACATCACTTATGCTAGGACCTTTGTCTTTCTCTTCCACAACGTGGCCGAGAAAGGCAAAGTACTCCTTACGCAAGTACTTGTTCGCTTTGATGCACGACATAAGCTGGAGACCTTTAGAAGGTTTCTCGCCATAGACGTGTAGAGAATCACCTTAAGGAAGAGGGAGGCGAATAAATTTTTCAGAACAAACAACTTCGGCACGAACTCGCATAAGCCAGTCCATGCCTACTATGATGTCGAAACAACCCATTTGCATGGGAATGAGGTCAATGGAGAACGAGTGATCGTTAAGAATCAAAGAGCAACCAGAGAGAACGGAATCAACGGAGATGGTTTTACCATTAGCGACTTCAACAGCAAAAGGATTAGGCATTTTAGATCGTTCGACTTAAACAAGGGTTCAAATTCTAGCGATACAAAACTCCTATCAGTGCCAGTATCAAATAGACATGTAGCATAAATATGGTTCACGAGGAACGTACCAGTGATGACGTCATTAGAGCTTTGAGCTTGAGCGGAGGTAAGCATGAAAGCTCGCCCCTTTATAGGCTCAGGTTTCTGCTGTTGCTGGTGCTGATGTTGCTGGTTGAGAAGAGGACAGACATTGGCGAGATGATTGAGATCTCCACACTTGTAACATGCTCGCACAGGAGCATTTTGACGCTGCGGTTGAGTTTGGTTCGGGTTAGGGCTAGGGACAATGGCTTGATTGCTTTGGGTTTGGTGACAATGGCTAGCGAAATGCCCCATCCTGTTACAGTTGGCGCATTTCTGGCATGGGGTAGAAGGGAGATGGTGGTAGGTGCAACGATCACACTTAGGCCAAGTGCCGGTGTAGTTTCGTTTGGGTGGATCGTTGTTTTGGGTGGAGGAGATGGCATTTAGAGGTGTAGGGGTAGGCGGAGTTAAGACCACATTGTTTTGAACCGAAGCCCTCCGCTTCTTCTTCTTAAGGTTGTTCTTTTTGGTTTGAGGGGGAGGCGATTCGGTAGCGGTGGTGGTATTGGCGTAGCTTGATGCACATGCTTCGTAGGAACCTTGTCGTAGGCCCCTGAAGGATGCATTTGTGGTTCAGCTAGGATGGTTATGCTAAAGGCTTCTTCAAGGGTTCTAGGGTTTGCGGCGGCTACGTGATTCATGATCGTAGGCAAAAGCGAACGAATAAGCTTGGTTATCGCCTTAGGAACCGTATCCACTTGTCCAGGACAGACGATACTCAATTGTTTAAAGCGACCGATTAGTCCCTCAGCATCGCTCCCTTGTTGCGTGAGATTCCATAATTTGTTTTCGAGTTTCTGGGTCTCGTTGGGAGGAAAGAACTAATCCCTCATGAGCTGCTTGAGCTTGTCCTAAGTGAGAGCGTGGGCTGCTTCGTTGCCACACTTGTTGCGTTCAGTAGTCCACCACTCGAGGGCTCTCTGGCGAAAGACCCTGGTAGTGTTAAGGGTTTCGAAGGTCATCAGGGCACCCTCCCTGAAGAAAAGTAAGCTCCATAGCGTCATACCAATTGATCATGGCGGTGACACCGTCCATGCCAGTGAATTCCACCGGTTTACAAGCCATGAAATGCTTGAATTGGAAGGACGTTTTGGGGTTGTCGATTTTAGAGTCGGCAGAGGATTTGGGGGTTTCGGTGTTGATGGTTTGAAGCTGGCTAACGATATCAGGGATAACACGGGCCATTTGATCGGCCATTTGCTCGATGACAAGACCGGTGAGCTCTTGCTTGGAGATGTTGTCCTCATTGTTGTTGTTATTGTTGTTGGAACCCTTGTTGGACCTCTTGGATTTCTTGGATGAGTTAGGAGAATTCATCTAGAGGTTCAACATAGAAAAAAAGGATGAGACTTGATCATAATATGGAAAAATAAGTTGTGCATGAATAAGCATGTATAATGTTCAAGCATGGTTCACATAAAATTTGCATGAGTTCATCAAGTATAGTTCACAAAGTTTGCATGAATTCATTAAGTATAACATGTATAATCACGTATGGATGTGAATAAGGAGTATAAATTTAGTTTGTTCACAAGGATTGGTATTGTTTTTTATTGCGATAAACGTGCGAAACATGTAACAGTTCAAAACGAATAAGGTAACAAGTATCAAATCACATATAAATTGAGATAACATAAAAGAATTGGCTCATAAAACATGGGATTGTTTCGGGTAGAGAAACGTCGACAATTCCAAAGTGAATCGAAGATCCTTTCTAATTAAAGAAACGTGCTTTGGCCTATAGGTAAAATATTCTCGTTGAGAAGCGACTAACGGTATTTTACCCTTCTAGTTACTACACGTCTCTAATCGATTAGAAAATCGAAACTTTGGCGAGAGCGAAAATCAAGGAACGAGACTTAATTGACAAGGTGCGGGTTTCACCCCTAACTTGAAGATTTCGTACCCTAAGTGTGGTTGTTTCTTACTAAACGAAGAGCATATTCTGACTCGTTTGTAAGATCCACTAAAACATGAAATGGAAGTTTCCATCAAGATGTGGATATCAATCCTAACTTGATGGTATAACTTCATGAAAAATCGAATACGCGGAATGAGGGATTTCACCATAAATTGTAAGTCATTGGACCTATCTTGGTGCAAATCGCCTCGTTTGCATCATGAGTGTCTTCAAGTCTTCAAGTGTATTGTGTAAGATGTCTTAGGAAAGACATTATGTAAATTTTAACACCAAAAGATAAGGAAGAAGCAATGAGGAAGGATAAAGTATTAAGCATGATATAAGAATGGCATAAAATGGACACTTAAACTATAGACTAGGTCGAACATGACAATTCTACCTAATTCCCTATAGTTATGGCTCTGATACCAATTTGTCACACCCAACCGATGGCGGAAACATCAGAGTGAGACAAAACGAGATTACTCATTGCTCATAAATACTAAATGGCGACAATATTTAAATAAAACCCATATTTCATTCATAACAACATTGTCAAGTACAAAATTTGAAGTCAAATACAATAATTCAAAGTAACAATGAGTACAACATGACTACAACAAAACTAGTCTAGTAAGATTAAAATGTGTATCTAAAGCATTTCCTACTAGCTTTCATCATGCGTAGCCTCTTCAACCTGTAACATGTTTAAAATACGAGTTCAATGTAAAAGCAAAGGCGAGTACACACGTTTGGTGATACATAGCATAAGTATAAAAGTGTAACTCGAATCCACATGGTAATTGTAAGCAAAGTTCATACTAATCATGCAATACTAGATCAAACCCCGAGTTTCCACAAAAGTTTTACAAGATCGAGCTTCCCTTATCACAAAAGCGACAAGACTAAAATGAGTATGATAATCTTAACATAACCCCGACGGGTGGTGTACTACTCCTATAGCGCTATTATGATAAGTTGGGCTAGCTAAGTTAATGATCAAGCATGTATAAACGAGCATGTATCTAGGAATAACAAGTATTCATGTATAAGGATTGAGCATGTAAAGCATGAGTTTGTGATATATTTTGATAGGTAAACATGTTACAACCCAAAAGTTATTTAAAACGATAAGTGGGTTGAGTGTACTCACGGTTTTGCTAAGTGTTCCACTCAAGTAATCCTGAGAGCTTTGTTGTGTTGATTTAGAGTTTGGCACCTTGTCCTTCTACAAGAAGAACTTAGGTATTAGTTATGAGTGCAACGGTAGATTTGGAGTATTCGAGCGAGATTACAGAAATAAGAATTAAAGTATTATGTATGAAAATATTCACTAAGACATAGCACTTGTTCTTGACACTATGATAACCCGAAAGGGGTTAATATGGTTTCATAGGTTCGAGACCTATTAGAATCGTGACAAAGAACTACATACTTTAGTGATAAACTTAATAACTTGATAGGTGATTATTTAGTCATTATCAAGGTTTCGGTTTTAGGATTACATTATAATATATACATAGTAGTAAGATCATGTAGGAGGTGGGAGGATGAACCATCCACTTTGGTACCTCTAAGTATTCAAGTAAGTCAAGCATGGAGGTAGGATGATGAGCATCCATTTAACCTCATTATATGATTCACCACTACACAAGTTGTCATAGACAACAAGGAGGATCATGAATGAATACATAAACAAGAATGTGAATGAAAAGAATCGTAAAGTGTGTCACCATGATATCAAGTAGCCAAGTGAATACAGCCCGGAGAGCACACAAGGACACATGTCAACGGCTTGTCGGGGTTGTGACACTTTAGAACTAGTAAACCACTTGAGATAATGATGAAAAACATCAAGCGATGTGTGGTCTCAAAGTTTAGGATAGCCAAGGCTAACCAAGGTGGACACACATGAACAAGTTATGAACTTGCACCACTTGTGAGCTTGAAGCTCTATGAAAATAGAATTATTGTGAGCATAAATCCTCTTGTTTGAATGTCTCAACCTTGTTTTTAACCTAACCAACAACAAGAAGTGTTGTAAGAATTAGGACATAGGTTTGAGATGAGATTAACTCAAGTTGGATGAACATAAACAAGTTTTGAAAAGTTTTGATTCAAACAGAAAGTTTATGGACAATTTCGGGGCATTTCCAGGTCTAGATTCTCCATGGAGAACTCTAGGAATTCAACCCAAAGATTATCCAAGCATCCAAGGAATCACACTCTTCCATCACAAGTCTTGTTTCAAGAACAAGCTTGATGGATACAACATTTGTGGGTAAAAACCCTTACAAAACATAAAGTTTGGAGGGATTTAACACCTCCTAGATGGATGGAAAAACCCTGTTTAAGCTCACTTATTATAGACTTGATTTAGGAGCATTGGAACATAGGTTTGTTTGAAGAAAAATATAAGTTTGAGAAAGTTTTATACAAAACAGAAAGTTTATTACACTAACAAAGAACGAACACGTTGATTCTACGAATACCCGTGTTGATCTTTCCCAAACCCCCAAAATTCAACCCAAAGGGCAAGAATTTGAAGTGACAAAAAACTGATTATCTCAAAATTCAAGTCTGATCTTTTCATTAGCTTTTGCAACATATAAATAGAAACTGAAATTCAAAAATGGGTCTAAAACACACTTGGGCCAAAAACTAGAACAAAACAAAAGTTGACAAAAAGCCCAAAAAAACATAAAAATGATAAAACCCACCTAATTCCCTATAGTTATGGCCCTGATCCAATCTGTCACACCCCAACCAATGGCGGAAACATCGGGACGGGACGAAAACGATATTACAAGAGACTTCATAACGCTATTTGTGACAATATTTAATAATTCAAATTTCATTGATACTAAAGTGGACAATACATTGTTTCGAAATAAAGATACAACAAATTTCAAATGACAATACAACATGAAATGGAGTACATGAATTAAATCTAGGTGTGTAACTAATCCACCCTAAATATATTTCTTCACCGGCCTCAACTAGAATCCTGCAACATGTATTAAAATAATATATCAACAAAGGTTGGCAAGCATACAAGTTTTCATACATAGCATAATAGTAAAAAGAGTTTGCGTCATATCCAACATGGTAACATTGCGTACATTCGTTACTATCATGCTAACATGTGTTTAATATATATCAATTCAAAGTCTAACGCAATCGTGGTTACCCAACATCGTCGAAACGAAAGGGTGTAAAATAGTTTACTTAACAATACCACAAGAATACGGGCGGTGTGTTAATCCTAAATTGCTATATTTGTTAAGGTAGGCTAGCAAAGTTAATGAGCATATACACAAGTCTAACATAGCATGCGATAACAAGAATTAACAAGTGTCATGTTATTTAACGGATTGAGTAAGTGTGTAAACAAGTTTAAGTGTGATTGGTGATTTGGAACATTGTACATGTTGCACCTAAAGTGTAAAAATATGGAAAATGGGATCAAGTATACTCACGGTTTTGCAAAGCTTTCCTTTGTTATTCCGTGACGGGTTGGAGAGTTTAAGGATGGAACACCGAGATTACCCTACATGGGGGTAAACGAAGGTGTGTGGGTATTTGGAATGATAATGGAAGATTCAGATTTAGAATGTAAAGTGCAAAAATTATGAATATGAAAAAGTAATCACCTAGTCTCAATACACCCGTTTTTGACACTATGACGACCCGTATGGGTGAAATATGGTTTCATGGGTCAGATACACATTAGAATCGTAATGGCGTGTTTAAGGCTTAGATGATATAACATGTTATCTTAACAAGTAACCATAATGCTTATTGTCAAGAGTTCGGTTATGTAATAGGTTATATATACATATATATTATAATACGTAGTAGGTCTAACATATATATCATGAAGGTCAAATAAGTCAAGCATGGAGGTAGGATGACGAACATCCATTTAAGCTCATTGTATGATTCACCAATACACAAATTTCCACAAGGACAATTCGGATGGTCATGAATGAAATAAAGAAAGTATAAGAGATCACTATACCAAGTAGCCAAGTAATCTTCAACCCTGGTGAGCCGACATAGACATAGAAAGTGTTAAAGTATGTGTCGAAGGCTAGACGGGGTCGTGTCACTTTTAGGCTAGCAAACTACTTGGGATAGAGATGAGAAAACATCAAGCGAGGGGGTGGATTTAAGGTAGGATAGCCATGGCTTCCAAGGAATCACACTCTTACATCACAAGTCTTGTTTCAAGAACAAGCTTGATGGATACAACACTTGTGGGTAAAACCATTACAAAACAGAAAGTTTGGAGGGATTAAACACCTCCTAGATGGATGGAACAACCCTGTTTAAGCTCACTAATCATAAAATTGATTTAGGAGCATAGGAACATAGGTATGTTTGAAGAAAAACATAAGTTTGAGAAAGTTTTATACAAAACAGAAAAATTATTACACTAATAATGATGTAGCGGAAGATTAGATAAGAAAGAACGAACACGTTGATTCTACGAATACCCGTGTTGATCTTTCCCAAACCCCCAAAATTCAACCCAAAGGTCAAGAATTTGAAGTGACAAAAACTGATTATCTCAAAATTCAAATCTGATCTTTTCATTAGCTTTTGCGACATATAAATAGAAACTGAAATTCGAAAATGGGTCTACAACACACTTGGGCCAAAAACTAGAACAAAACAAAAGTTGGCAAAAAGCCCAAAAAACATAAAAATGATAAAACCCACCTAATTCCCTGTAGTTATGGCTCTGATACCAATCTGACACACCCCAACCTATGGCGGAAACATTGGGGCGGGACGAAAACGAGATTGCAAGAGACTTCATAACGCTATTTGTGACAATATTTAATAATTCAAATTTCGTTGATACTAAAGTGGACAATACATTGTTTCGAAATAAAGATACAACAAGTTTCAAATGACAATACAACATGAAATGGAGTACATGAATTAAATCTAGGTGTGTAACTAATCCACCCTAAATATATTTCTTCACCGGCCTCAACTAGAATCCTACAACATGTATTAAAATAATATATCAACAAAGTTTAGCGAGCATACAAGTTTTCATACATACAATAATAGTAAAAAGATTTTGCCTCATATCCAACATGGTAACATTGCATACATTCGTTACTATCATGCTAACATGTGTTTAATATATATCAATTCAAAGTCTAGCGCAATCGTGATTACCCAACATCGTCGAAACGAAAGGGTGTAAAATAGTTTACTTAACAATACCACAAGAATACGGGCGGTGCGTTGATCCTATAGCGCTATATTTGTTAAGGTAGGCTAGCAAAGTTAATGAGCATACACACAAGTCTAACAAAGCATATGATAACAAGAATTAACAAGTATCATTTTATTTAACGGATTGAGTAAGTGTGTAAACAAGTTTAAGCGTGATTGGTGATTTGGAACATTGTACATGTTGCCCCTAAAGTGTAAAAATATGGAAAATGGGATCGAGTATACTCACGGTTTTGCAAAGTTTTCCTTTGTTATTCCGTGACGGGTTGGAGAGTTTGAGGATAGAACACCGAGATTACCCTACATGGGGGTAAACGAAGGTGTGTGGGTATTTGGAATGATAACGGAAGATTCGGATTTAGAATGTAAAGTGCAAAAATTATGAATATGAAAAGTAATAAGCTAGTCTCAATACACCCGTTTTTGACACTATAACGACCCGTTTGGGTGAAATATGGTTTCATGGGTCAGATACACATTAGAATCGTAATGGCGTGTTTAAGGCTTAGATGATATAACCTGTTATCTTAACAAGTTACCATAATGCTTATTGTCAAGAGTTCGGTTATGTAATAGGTTATATATACATATATAATATAATACGTAGTAGGTCTAACATATATATCATGAAGGTCATATAAGTCAAGCATGGAGGTATGATGACGAACATCCATTTAACCTCATTTTATGATTCACCAATGCACGAATTTCCACAAGGACAATTAGGATGGTCATGAATGAAATAAAGAAAGTATAAGAGATCACTATACCAAGTAGCCAAGTAATCTTCAACTCGGATGAGCCGACATCGACATAGAAATTGTTAAACTAAGTGTCCAAGGCTAGACGGGGTCGTGTCACTTTTAGGCTAGCAAACTACTTGGGATAGAGATGAGAAAACATCAAGCGAGTGTGTGGATTCAAGGTAGGATAGCCATGGCTTCCAAGGAATCACACTCTTCCATCACAAGTCTTGTTTCAAGAACAAGCTTGATGGATACAACACTTATGGGTAAAACCCTTACAAAACAAAAAGTTTGGAGGGATTAAACACCTCCTAGAGGGATGGAACAACCCTGTTTAAGCTCACTAAGCATAGACTTGATTTAGGAGCATAGGAACATAGTTTTTTTTGAAGAAAAACATAAGTTTGAGAAAGTTTTATACAAAACAGAAAGTTTATTAAACTAATAATGATGTAGCGGAAGATTAGATAACAAAGAACGACCACGTTGATTCTACGAATACCCGTGTTGATCCTTCCCAAACCCCCAATATTCAATCTAAAGGGCAAGAATTTGAAGTGACAAAAAAATTGATTATCTCAAAATTCAAGTCTGATCTTTTCATTAGCTTTACCAACATATAAATAGAAACTGAAATCCGAAAATGGGCCTAAAACACACTTGGGCCAAAAACTAGAACAAAACAAAAGTTGGCAAAAAACCCAAAAAACATAAAATTGATAGTTATGGCTCTAATACCAATCTGTCACACCCCAACCTATGGCAGAAACATCAGGGCGGGACGAAAACGAGATTGCAAGAGACTTCATAGCGCTATTTGTGACCATATTTAGTAATTCAAATTTCATTGATACTAAAGTGGACAATACATTGTTTCGAAATAAAGATACCACATGTTTCAAATGATAATACAACATGAAATGGAGTACATGAATTAAATCTAGGTGTGTAACTAATCCACCCTAAATATATTTCTTCACCGGCCTCAACTGGAATCTTGCAACAGGTATTAAAATAATATATCTACAAAGGTTGGCGAGCATACAAGTTTTCATACATAGCAAAATCGTAAAAAGAGATTGCCTCATATCCAACATGGTAACATTCCATACATTCGTTACTATCATGCTAACATGTGTTTAATAACGCAATCGTGATTACCCAACACCGTCGAAACGAAAGGGTGTAAAATAGTTTATTTAACAATACCACAAGAATACGGGCGATGCGTTAATCCTATAGCGCTATATTTGTTAAGGTAGGCTAGCAAAGTTAATGAGCATACACACAAGTCTAACATAGCATATGATAACAAGAATTAACAAGTATCATTTTATTTAACGGATTGAGTAAGTGTGTAAACAAGTTTAAGCGTGATTGGTGATTTGGAACATTGTACATGTTGCACCTAAAGTGTAAAAATATGGAAAATGGAATCGAGTATACTCACGTTTTGCAAAGCTTTCCTTTGTTATTCCGTGACGGGTTGGAGATTTGAGGATAGAACACCGAAATTACCCTACATAGGGGTAAACGAAGGTGTGTGGGTATTTGGAATGATAACGGAAGATTCGGATTTAGAATGTAAAGTGCAAAAATTATGAATGTGAAAAGTAATCATCTAGTCTCAATACACCCGTTTTTGACACTATGACGACCCGTTTGGGTGAAATATGGTTTCATGGGTCAGATAGACATTAGAATCGTAATGGCGTGTTTAAGGCTTAGATGATATAACCTGTTATCTTAACAAGTAACCATAATGCTTATTGTCAAGAGTTCGGTTATGTAATAGGTTATATATACATATAATATAATACGTCGTAGGTCTAACATATATATCATGAAGGTCATATAAGTCAAGCATGGAGGTAGGATGACGAACATCCATTTAACCTCATTGTATGATTCACCAATACACAAATTTCAACAAGGAAAATTAGGATGGTCATGAATGAAATAAAGAAAGTATAAAAGATCACTATACCAAGTAGCCAAGTAATCTTCAACCCAGGTGAGCCGACATCGACACAGAAAGTGTTAAACTAAGTGTCGAAGGCTAGACGGGGTCGTGTCACTTTTAGGCTAGCAAACTACTTGGGATAGAGATGAGAAAACATTAAGCGAGTGGGTGGATTCAAGGTAGGATAGCCATGGCTTCCAAGGAATCACACTCTTCCATCACAAGTCTTGTTTCAAGAACAAGCTTGATGGATACAACACTTGTGGGTAAAACCCTTACAAAACAAAAAGTTTGGAGGGATTAAACACCTCCTAGAGGGATGGAACAACCCTGTTTAAGCTCACTAAGCATAGACTTGATTTAGGAGCATAGGAACATAGTTTTTTGAAGAAAAACATAAGTTTGAGAAAGTTTTATACAAAACAGAAAGTTTATTAAACTAATAATGATGTAGCGGAAGATTAGATAACAAAGAACGACCACGTTGATTCTACGAATACCCGTGTTAATCTTTCCCAAACCCCTAATATTCAACCCAAAGGGCAAGAATTTGAAGTGACAAAAAACCTGATTATCTCAAAATTCAAGTGTGATCTTTTCATTAGCTTTAGCAACATATAAATAGAAACTGAAATTCGAAAATGGGCCTAAAACACACTTGGGCCAAAAACTAGAACAAAACAAAAGTTGGCAAAAAACCCCAAAAACATAAAATAGATAAAACCCACCTAATTCCCTATAGTTATGGCTCTAATACCAATCTGTCACACCCCAACCTTTGGCGGAAACATCAGGGCGGGACGAAAATGAGATTGCAAGAGACTTCATAGCGCTATTTGTGACAATATTTAATAATTCAAATTTCATTGATACTAAAGTGGACAATACATTGTTTCGAAATAAAGATACAACAAGTTTCAAATGACAATACAACGTGAAATGGAGTACATGAATTAAATCTAGGTGTGTAACTAATCCACCCAAAATATATTTCTTCACCGGCCTCAACTAGAATCCTGCAACATGTGTTAAAAAAATATATCAACAAAGGTTGGCGAGCATACAAGTTTTCATACATAGCATAATCGTAAAAAGAGTTTGCCTCATATCCAACATGGTAACATTGCATACATTCATTAGTATCATGCTAACATGTGTTTAATAACGCAATCGTGATTAACCAACATCATCGAAACGAAAGGGTGTAAAATAGTTTACTTAACAATAACACAAGAATACAAGCGGTGCGTTAATCCTATAGCGCTATATTTGTTAAGGTAGGCTAGCAAAGTTAATGAGCATATACACAAGTCTAACATAGCATGCATTAAGAAGAATTAACAAGTGTCATGTTATTTAACGGATTGAGTAAGTGTGTAAACAAGTTTAAGCGTGACTAGTGATTTGGAACATTGTACATGTTGCACCCAAAGTGTAAAAATATGGAAAATGGGATCGAGTATACTCACGGTTTGGGAAAGATTTCCTTTGTTATTCCATGACGGGTTGGAGAGTTTGAGGATGGATCACTGAGATTACCCTACATGGGGATAAACGAAGGTGTGTGGGTATTTGGAATGATAACTGAAGATTCGGATTTAGAATATAAAGTGCAAAAAATATGAATATGAAAAAGTAATCATCTAGTCTCAATACACCCGTTTTTGACACTATGACGACTCGTATGGGTGAAATATGGTTTCATGGGTCAGATACATATTAGAATCGTAATGGCGTGTTTAAAGCTTAGATGATATAACATGTTATCTTAACAAGTAACCATAACGCTTATTGTCAAAGGTTTGGTTATGTAATAGGTTATATATACATATATAATATAATACATAGTAGGTCTAACATATATATGTTGAAGGTCATATAAGTCAAGCATGGAGGTAGGATGACGAACATCCATTTAACCTCATTGTATGATTCATCAATACACAAATTGCCACAAGGACAATTCGGATGGTCATGAATGAAATAAAGAAAGTATAAGAGATCACTATACCAAGTAGCCAAGTAATCTTCAACCCAGGCGAGCCGACATCGATATAGAAAGTGTTAAATAAGTGTCGAAGGCTAGACGGGGTCGTGTCACTATTAGGCTAGCAAACTACTTTGGATAGAGATGAGAAAACATCAAGCGAGAGGGTGGATTCATGGTAGGATAGCCATGGCTTCCAAGGAATCACACTCTTCCATCACAAGTCTTGTTTCAAGAACAAGCTTGATGGATACAACACTTGTGGGTAAAACCCTTACAAAATAGAAAGTTTGGAGGGATTAAACACCTCCTAGATGGATGGAACAACCTTGTTTAAGCTCACTAATCATAGACTTGATTTAGAAGCATAGGAACATAGGTTTGTTTGAAGAAAAACATAAGTTTGAGAAAGTTTGATACAAAACAGAAAGTTTATTACACTAATAATTATGTAGCAACAAAGAACGAACACGTTGATTCTACGAATACCCGTGTTGATCTTTCCCAAACCCCCAAAATTCAACCCAAAGGGCAAGAATTTGAAGTGACAAAAAACTGATTATCTCAAAATTCAAGTCTGATCTTTTCATTAGCTTTAGCAACATATAAATATGTTGGTGGTCTGTTGCCTACGTCATTATGTATCGAGTCTGAGTGAATAGGGCTTAATATGTTAGAATCTAGGCGTAATTATGTAAAATAGGAGTCAGGTTCGCTTGAGAATGGTCTTGAGAAGTCAAGTTCGCCCGAACCTCCCTCATCTCGAGCGAACTTATGTCCCTATAAATAGGTGCCTTGGGATTTCATTTGTATCGTGGAGAGATTTTGGCATAGAGACGGCGAAGCTCTGTCAGATCCGGTTCTCGAATGTATTGAACTTTAGATCTATGAAAACAACATTTAAATGAGTAATTCTTGTTATTTGGTTAACTTGTCATTAGTTTCCGCCTAATCGGACAATAGATAACAAATTTAGGTTCTCGTGCTAATCGTGGACATTTCTACAAGTGTTATCAGAGCCTGGATACCTAAATTTGCTGGAATCAAGACAAGAATTTCTCTATTTCATCTCCATTCTATCATTTTTCTTAACATTTTCACATTCTTGATGATTTCAGCTAAAAATTGAATATGTCATGTAAAATACAATTGTGGTAAACCCCTGAGAGTTTGGACATCAAATTCAATCAGATTGATATCAAAAAATTGAAAAAACCATGATTTGGAAAAACATGTTGGACGAACAAGAGACCAAGTTCGACCGAACTTGACTAAAATTCTCTGAATTTTAATCAAGTTCGCCCGAACTTGATAATTTTTCAACACTTAAACTTTAAGTCCGGCCGAACTTAGCTTAAATTCTTCAAAATTTTATCAAGTTCGATCGAACTTGTAAAAAATCTGTTGAAAATTTGTTTAAGTTCGCCCGAACTTAGCTTTTTCTTGAAAAATATTCCTAAGTTCGACCGAACTTGCTATTTTTCTTGAAACCTCTTCACAAGTTTGTTTGTAATAAACTCAAGACACCTAAGTTCGACCGAACTTGAGTGTTCTTCTTGAAATCTTTTTACAAGTTCGCTCGAAGTACAATTTTTCTCAAAATCTACATCAAGTTCGACCGAACTTGAGGTAGTGTGATAAAATTTGAACTTTGCCATATAAGTTCGACCGAACTTGTGAAAAACTACAATCAAAAACTGTTTTCACACAAGTTCGACCGAACTTGTCTGTTTCTAATCAAATTTTCAAGTTTTTTTATCGTATTCTCAGAAAAGACTTCAGTTTGTCAAAATGAAAGATTTCCACAACGTATTCGTTTCTCAAATGGCTTCTTCATCAAATGCTAATGTTCTTGCGGCAAACCAGATGAATCGACAACGAAATGGGTACTACGTCGAAACCGCCAAAGCTTATGAGCATGGACGAATTCAAAGGGTGGAAAGAAAAGTTTGTGAATTGGATACAAGGGAATCAACTCAACAGCTGGGTTGCAGTTGAGGATGGTTACAAGTGGCCAAAGGATGAGCGTGATCAAGATCTTCCGCTGAACAAGTTTTCAAATACTGACAAAGATAATTATGTTGCTGAGAAGAAAATGATCAGTTTGATACAGGAATCAGTGAAGGAAGATATCTTGATATTATTACCAGAATATGATACTTCGCAAGACTTATGTAATTCTCTTGGTGAAAAATTCAAAGGAAGTGATGATGATCAAAACAAAAAGGCTTTAATCAATAAAGAATTCGAGATCTTCACGATGATAAAAGGTGAAACAATGAAGCAGATGATCGATAGATATTGTCACCTCATGGTCCAGATGCGAAGACATGATATCAAAAGGTCTAATGAAGAACAAATCGAGAAGTTGGCCGATGCACTTCCAGAAGGAGAATGGACAACATATCTGACGATTCTGAAGAGTAGTACATCTTGGAGACATTTCAAGTTGTAATCCTTCATAGAAAAATTGGAAGGACATGAAATAGAATTGATGAAGATTGCAAAATCAAAGAATGCTAATGTTGTTCAAGATGTCGGTGTCTATTACAAAGGAGGTATTCCAGATACTCTGATTCAAAGCCCGAAAATTCAAACAACATTTAGTGCAAATACAAATTCTTCAAGTCAAAGTTCTCGATATGCTGGATATACAAGTTCAAGTTCAAGCTCATCATTTTAAAATCAGACAAGCCAAGCTAATTCTGATTCAAATGTTTTCCAGTGCAACATAGGAGTTGATTTGAAGAATGTATTTCCAGAAAAGGTGGCTAAACAGCACATAGCACTTCTTGCTACCGTTCTCGAATCATATGAAAGTCTTATTGCTGGAAAGATCGGTAATCCAGAGATGACCGCCGAAGATTATGATCAGGTGGATGAAGAAGAGTTAGAGCTGATGGATATAAAATGGAGTCTGGCATCCATTATCAGAAGAGTTTCCAAATTTGTGGCGCTCACTGGAAGGGACATTGGTAATTCAAACAACAAGCTTGGATTTGACAAATCTAAAGTCACATGCTTCAGGTGTCGACAAAAAGGACCCTTCAAACGAGAATGCAGCAATCAAGAAGCAAGTGGAAATCAAAACCCTTTCGGCAGCAACAATGAGTACTACAAGAAAGCTCTTCAATACAAGCCATATCCAAAGACAACACAAGTCGAAGTAGAAGATAAACCTGCAAAGAAAGCCGAACAAGCTCTTGTTGCCAATCATGAAGAAGATGGTTTTGACTGGAATAGATACATTGGAAAGAAAACTGGTGTTGCTATGATAGCAGAGTCAGTAGATGAATCTGATACATCATATGTCGATGCTGCTTTGGAAAATGCCGTTCTGGAAGGTTATAGGCAGAGAGCTGAGGAAGAAGAATTAGCTTACCTTGAGATGCAAAGGCAAGAAGCTTTGAAATCAAAGGCAGAAGAGGTAAAATCTGAGGTGAAAATGTCTGAAAAGGAAGTTGTGAAAATTGTGGAGGTTGAAAAACTGTGCACAAAGTGCGCAAGTCCTTGTGAACCATGTCTTGATAAAGTCAAAGTCATAAGAGAATTGACTGTACACAATGAAAACTTTCGTTATGATTACAGAACCATAAAAGAAGCTTATGACAAAATATCAAGCAAATATAAATATGTTGATAATGCTAATCGTGAGCTAAATGCTAATGTCAAAATGTTAAATGCAACTGTAATTGAAAAACAAAAGGCAATTAACATGTACATTAACACCATTGCTGAGACAAAGCGTGAGCTTCACGACATAAAGATAGAAACGGAAAGGGTAAGACAGCTTCTAAAGAGCTACACCACAAACGCGTATGTCATTGATCACATTTTACCTACGATTAAATGAGATGAAAATGGTGATAAATCAAAGCGTAAAGAATACGGAAGTGTTCCTCCACCACTTCTTGCAAGTTATTCCTGCAAGAAAGATGATGAGATTGAAAAGGCATTTAATTTACTCATTTTGTCAGAAAAGAAAAATAAATTACATGAGAACATTGACATAAATGATGACAATGAAGCGATGGTAAAAAAGTGTGGTTAAAAATGTGTTAGAAAATGATTCTGATGATGGCAGCTCTGAAAGCGCCAAGTCAAGTTCGAACAACTCGAAATCACAATCTGAAGATGACGATACATCATCTGAACATGATCTAAGTGATGATCCTAATGTTGTCATGTACAAGATTAAGGAATCTGATAGATTATACTTCGATGATAGTTTTTCGATTCGGAATGTGAAAGAGGATCAACTTGATAAATTTTTCATACTTGTAGAAGTTTCATCAGATGATCTTGAGAAAAATGAGAAAAGATTTTACTCAAAACCCAAAAGGAATGCTAACAATTATCGAAAGTTTGGTGGTGATTTTCCTGAGAACAGGAGAGCAGGATTGGGTTTGGAGGAAAATGAAGTTGCCATGTCATGAATACAAAGGTAAACATATGAAGTTTGTGTATGGGACGAATACGGTTCAAGAAGAAGGTATGATCGGTAAGAAATCGAATGATGAATTCAAGAAAGAAAAAGAACTTCGGGACAAGGCTAAAACAAAGTCCACAAGTGGAGTGAAACCCACTAGTGGAAATGTTTCTGATAATCGGACATGCTTTAAATGCAATACTGTTGGTCATATTGCTCGTAAGTGTCTGAATCTAAAGCATGTGTTTTCACAAAGAAAAACTGGGTCAAAAGATGAAAAGCAAAAACACCCAAGATTGTAAAATTTGTCACAGAATCAAATAGAAACTATGAATCTAAAGATCAAGTGAAACCTAAAATGAATTCAAAGTTTGAAAACTCTACTTTTGAAAAAGGTGAAACTTCAAAATTAAATGAAAACAAAGATTCTACATTCTATATTAAGAAAGCAAGAAACAAGCTACAATCTTGGGTTGCTAAGAAAAGGCTTTCATCATAAGAAAAACCAAAGTCTGTTGCTGACAAAACTAAAAATGTCAAATTAACTTAGTCAGTAATCAAACAGACAAAGAAAGAAAAGGTAAAAAACATTTTCAGAATCAACATCAGATGATATGTTTGATGATGATTTTGATTTTGATGATGAATTTGAAGAGGTTTATGATGCTTATCAGTACAAACCCAAAACCAAAAAGGTTTGGGTTTCATTTTTCAAATAGTTATTGTGTTGTGCAGGAGTCCCAAGATCCACTCTATCAAAGTTTAATACAGGATAGCGGAGCTCCATGAGTATTTTAACTTATCTAGAAAGTCACAATCTTTGACGTTATTGACATTACAAGTGGTTGAAAAAGAAAAATTGAAAAGAACACTGATTGTTAAATTGAAAAATCATTTAAAAATTTGATTTCCTATTAGTAATTCTTACAAGTGGTTTCTACAAGTTGATGTTATCAAAGACTAATGGTCTGTTCTGCTGACAGGTGATAATGCAGAAGATGAAAAAAGGATCGGACGACGATTTCTCGGGATCCTCATTGGTTCGTTACATTTTTAGAAGAATTTCTTTAAATCTAAAATCCAAAAATATGTTTTTGATTTTAGGGAGAGTAAGAAAATTTGAAAATTTTTAGAAAAATCAAAAACATATGAAAAAGTTGAAAATTCAAAAACATTAAAAATTCAAAAAGTACAAAAACATTGAAAAAGATAAAAAGAATTTGGTTGTCAAAAAGGAAATGATAGTACATCAGTGGACTATCACAGTATGTTAAAGAATTGTAAAGTTTAAAAGTGATAAACAAGTCTTACTGTGGATGTGTCGATAGCCTTTAAACGTTCAGTAAATTGTTTCCGGGATATAAACTAAATTTCGCAACTGCTTTATTTTTTGGATTAACACATCTTGGATATATGGACTTAGTACTCCGAAATTTCGATTGAAAGGTTGCCTGATTCTGAGATACGGTGTCTTTATAGATAGTTGATATCTGGGGTGTTATACAAGTTCTTCTGATTTTGCGAAAGCAATAGCCTAGAAATTCTATAATGCTTTTGCTAAAAACCCCAGATTAGCATGCAAAACTTGAAAAGTATTGAAAGATCTAATCATTTGCAGTGCTGAAAAGATTCCTTAAGTGGAACACACCTTAAGGGTCGAGCCTTCATCCCTTTGTCTGTACGGTAGTACTAACCTGAGCTCTCAAGGTCTTGCACAACTCAGATACAGATATCAATTACGCCATATTCACCTGTAAATCTAGGGAATCTGAATTCGGCAGTATATTCAAGAAGTGGGAAACACAGTTAAGTCAAGTTTCATAAATCATATCATAACATATCTTGGAACAATTGAGAAACGTGAGGAAGTTTAAGTGGACAAACATATCGACAATCTAGGTAAACGAGTTTAAAACTTAAAGTCTTCAAAAAGGTCAACAGTATTGGTGTTATGTCTCACATAACTGATATGATCCTTAGACACGAATTCACAAAAAAATGTCTGTAACTATGTTTGTACATAGTTTACTTTACTTGTTAAAAATTATGTAAATACTTTACTTGCTTTTCAAAATAAAAATCAAAAAGATTAGTGTGTTTTAGCATAATTTTTCTAAAATACAAAAAGATTTTGTTTCAACATTAGTTTCAACGAGCCAATGTTGGAGAACGAATCTTCGAAGTCTGGTAAGAAAATCTGATGAATGTTTAAAAGTTCATTAATTTGAAACTTTAAAATCAGATTGTTCATAACGGTTTTTCAAACTGAGGTCATTAATTTGGACTTGGTTGATATATTTGGTTAATCAAGGTCATTAACTTGGACTTGATCAACTAAGTGGTTTTTTACAAATCAAATAATAAAAATGTGAAAGTTGAAGGTCTTAAATGTAAAATGTATTCAAGGTCATTATATTGAACTTGAATATCTAAAAAGTTTTGAAAAGATTGAAGTGAAGATTATAAGTTTGAAATGGTGATAATACAAAATTTCAAAATAGTGAATCTGAAATGTTTATTTGAATGTCAGAATTTATTTTAGACAGGTAGTAAAGTTTTAGGGGGAGCTGGATAAAACTTTTCCAAAGATTTCAGAAAGCTCAAAGCTAGGGGAGTTTGAAGTCTAAAGATCAAAGCAAAGGGGAGTCTGAGACTAAAAGCTTAAAGCTAAGGGGAGCAGTTTGATTAAAGTTTTATCAAAGACAAAGCTCAAGAAAGAGGAAGAGGATATAAAGATCAAGATGTTAAAGTTTATTCAAGAACTAAATATCGGAAGACTCGGAAGTTTTTAAAAGTCAAAATGACTGCAGCAACATCCAAGGGGAGTCTGTTGGTGCATATGTCTGTTGCCTATGTCATTATGTATCGAGTCTGAGTGAATAGGGCTTAATCTGTTAGAATCTAGGCGTAATTATGTAAAATAGGAGTCAAGTTCGCTTGAAAATGGTCTTGAGAAGTCAAGTTCGGCCGAACTTGACTAAGTCAAGTTCGCCCGAACCTCCTTCATCTCCAGCGAACTTATGTCCCTATAAATAGGTGCCTTGGGATTTCATTTGTATCGTGGAGAGATTTTGGCACAGAGACGGCGAAGTTCTGTCAGATCCGGTTCTCGAATGTATTGAACTTTAGATCAATGAAAACAACATTTAAATGAGTAATTCTTGTTATTTGGTTAACTTGTCATTAGTTTCTGCCTAATAGGACAATAGATAACAAATTTAGGTTCCCGTGCTAATCGTGGACGTTCCTACAAAATAGAAACTGAAATTCGAAAATGGGCCTAAAACACACTTGGGCAAAAAACTAGAACAAAACAAAAGTTGGCAAAAAGCCCAAAAAACATAAAAATGATAAAACCCATAGAAATAAGCCTTTTTGGGCCCGAACGTTAAGGCAGTTTGCAGCAAAATGGGATTTTTTCTCACGATCGTTTTGATTGGTCGCACGCCCAAACGAACCCTCGTAGCCCAAGTTAGAGCCATTTTAGTGAAGCCCTATTTGTCACACGATCTTGGGCTTCCAGATATAACATGGCCCGCTCCTCCACACTTGGGCCCACATCAAATAACCTTAAATATGGTGATGTTCCATCTTGGTTTTTCATGGAAAACCTATGAAAACATCTCTAGAGGTGTTCCAAGTGTTAAGAAACAAGTAGAAAGGTGAAGTATAAGTGAGCTAGAACTCACTTGGAAAGTCTTAAACTTTCTGATGTATTACTATTTGCAACTGAGTTTGAGGAAGTTTAAGAGGGAGATTAGAGTGTTTGTAAAGTGGAGGAAGTGTGGAAGTAGTGTGAGTTAAATAGGAAGTGATTAGGGTTAGTTAGGTGGTGATTAAATGCAAGAAACACATTAAACAAACACAAAATTGACCAATCCATAACCAGCTAGCAACATTCTGCGGATTCTGGCTTCTGGCGGGGGGCGAGAGGAAATGGGTGAGACGGTTGCGGCCCGCGAGAGGTTTGGGTCACCAAACTTAGTTGATTTTTGAAACTTTTAGTCCCTGTAGTTTATATTTGTTAGTTTTAGGGTGTTTTTTCGCATAAAATGCATAGTATGAGGGTTATTTATGTAATGTAAGCGTAATAATAAGTATTAACAAGCATGATCAAGTATATGAATTGCGAATAAGTATCGTGTATGTCCAAATGATGTATAATTTATGTATGTCACGTATTGGCAAGTTTATTGCACGTTTTCAAGATTGTAAACAAGTATCATAAGTATAATGAAATCAAGCGTATGAATTTGTAAAATATGAATTGTAAGATATAATAAGTTCCATTTATGATCAAAGTCTCGGATGATACAACTAAATTACGATTACAAAGAATACAAAGGTATCAAAAAATGGAAATACAAGACAGATTTTCTAATTAAGGAAATTACGAAAAAGCAGGGTGCTACAGTTAACTCTAAAACTAAACCTTAAATAGTAGTGCTAAACACGAAGGGGCTGTTTGGCAACTTCTGATTGGTTAAGTGCTGAACCAGTAAGAGGTCTAAACCATTAAGTGTTAAACCAATAAGAGGTATGAACTATTAAGAGCTAGTATAATGTTTAACCATTAAGAGCTAGTATAATGTTTAACCATTCAGATGCAAATGTCTGACCAATTCAGATTAGATGTCTTAACCATTCATACTCTTTATAATACTTAACCATTCAGAGGCAAATTTCTGAACCATTCAGACATCTGTTCACGAAACAAACAGTCTGAATCATTAAGTGCTAAACAAGTAAGAGGTCTGAACCATTAAGAGTCTCATTAAGAGGTAAACACACAGCCCCTAAAACAAACCCTAAATCCAAATGCTAAACCCTAAACCTAAAAACCAAATCATTCACCTCAATGATAGATGTATAATACATATTTTGTCAAATTTAAACACGTATCTACATATATGTATAGTTAAAAGATTGACAATATACACAAGTATATAAATCCCTTAAAAACTGACAAAAAGCTCTTCGATTAAATATTTCTATTTTTGCTTAGAAAAAATGTATGGTTCAGAATAGTTCTTAAGTTTCTCAATTAGCCTAGTGTTTCTCACTAGACTCGTGTGAGATTCCCTTATGTCCTTTTATTATTTTATTTTCCCTTAAATTAATCTTAACCATTTAAATCTATGATTAATGGGCTAGAATCCTTCTTATCCTTCCTATTTATGTTATCCTTTGTATTTGATCCCAATCCACATATGTGTATATTACGAAAACTTTATGAAAATGTATAGTCCAGAATGTTTCTCAAGTTTCTCAAATATGATGAATTTCTTTTAGAATTCCTACCCTAAATATACAATTAAAACTAATCCAATTTGTTTGTGCAATAGAGTAATAAACTTGGCCGGCTTAACCTAACACACTTTTTTTAATACAATTCACATATTTCTCGCATTATACAATTTGAATCCGTATTACGTTGATAGAGTAAACATCCCATGTCACTAGAAAAGGCGCATCGCAAACCTAACCCTTTTATAATCCGAAAATAAATATAAACATGAGTTGACCTAAATATATCGATCCAATAGGCTCTCACTCACATGCCGTGCTCTTTGTCGGTGTCCCATAGCCCACTTCCCTACACTATTATGTTTTTATATTAAACATATTTTAAATATAAACAAGCCTTTTAAATATAAAACTAGCTAGTGTACACACTTGCTTTTCTTTAACATTAATCAAAAAATAAATATATAAAACGTAAAGTTTAAGTCTTTAAGAAATCCATTTAATATTCATACATCATTTTATAAATTTAAACCAAATTCCAAGGATACTTAACACCAATTAAAAAATTCAGTTTGAGAATTAATACATAAAAAAAACCCCAAATTTACATAACAAAGCAAAGAATTACATTGAGATTTCATATTACAAATTACAATTTACTCAACAAACTAAAGCATCAAAATGTGTATGTATAATCAACATTTCAAATAACAAAACAACAAATTCAATAACCGAAAAACCCGAACCGAAAGTTCACGAATCACTTACAATGTCGGTTGACTGGTTCGTCTCTTGTGCATGCGAACCAGTAGAACCACAAAGCTCGGCAATTTGGTTAGCAACATCAACCATATTCGGTCGCTTATCAGGGTACTGAGCACAACAATCGATAGCCAATTGTAACGACTGAACCATATGATCTTCAACATTTTGATACCGAAGTAGCTCGAGATCAAACACCTCCGAAGTCCACTCTTCTCGAACCACCGACTGAACCCATCTCGGGAGGTCAACCCCTTCTTCGTTTAGCAACGCGTGTGTTGGTGCTTTACCTGTTAGCAACTCCAACAACAACACTCCAAAGCTATACACATCTGCTTTTTGAGAAACTTTGCGTGCATCGGTTACTTCTGGCGCGCGATAGCCATCCACACGGGTTGGTGTCGCACTAGGACCAACGAGTTGAGCCAACCCAAAATCAGACACTCGGGATTCGTAGGACGACGTCAACAGGATATTCGATGATTTAATGTTCCCATGGGAAACTGTCGAGCCTTGTGCGTGTAGGTACACGATTCCTCGGGCCGCTCCAAGGGCTATGGAGGATCTTGTTTCCCAATTCAATGGTGTTCTTCCTGCTCCTCTGTTTCCTGTGATCCAATATAAAAAAGTTTAATATAAACCATCATTTTATATTAAATCCCCATCTGGATCCACAATTTCTACCATAATAAAATTTGTTTTTTTTACGGCCAACGAGTAATCCAAATGGGCTACTGCGAAATTCACCACATTGGGATACACTCGCCTCCGAACCGGGGAAAACCCTCGGGCCGAAACCCGTGAACACTCCCTGAAAGCACGACAGTGCGGTGAGGTAAAACCCGCTCAGTTCAATGATCGAAAGATAATCTAATTTACCATGTAACAAAGCAGAAAGGCTTCCCATTGGCATATAATCATAAACAAGAAGTTTTTCTTCCCCATTGCAATAATAAGCCCTCAATGGAACCAAATTCTCATGATCCATTGCACCAACACCTTCAATTTTCTCTCTAAACTCCTTATCCCCCATTGTAACATCCTTCAACCTCTTCACCACAACCGAGAATCCCGTCTCAAGCACCGCCTTATACGCGGTCCCAACCGTCCCTTTCCCGAGCACTTCTGCAGACGCCCGCAACAAATCATCCAAATCAAACTTCCCCAACTCATTATTCTTCTTAAAAAACACAAGCTTCTTCCCAACCTCACCCGATTTCGCCTTCGCCCCACCCGCTCCACCAACCGTAGCCGCAGCTAACGTTGGGTAGCTATCGACATTCTCAACCGCTTTCGATGATTTAGTGTTCGCCGCATTCTCAACCGGCATATCGATTTTAACTTGTTCTGTTTCCCCCAAACTCTTTGATGTTGTGTTGTCCTTTGGTTTTCTATTCTTACAACATAAAAAGAATAAAATCAACAAAATTAACAAAAGACCCAAAACAGACCCGATCACAATTCCGGCAATTGCCCCACCGGAAAGCCCATTACTTGAACCCGACCCGGATTTTGAACCCGACCCGGATCCGGAATCAGACCCGGTACAAGATGTAAGCGGTTTTCCGCAGAGCGAATTCCCGGAGAAAGCAGAATCCGGGAAACCGGATAACTTGGATGGGATTTCTCCGGTTAACTGGTTATTCGAGACGTTAAACTGAGCTATATCGGTCCCAGTAAGATCCGGAATTCGACCCGTAAACCCATTGTTTTCCAAATACAATGTAGCTAACCGGGTCAAGTTAGTTACTGAATTTGGAATCTCACCTGAGAGATTATTATTAGCAAAGTTCACTCTCACGAGATTGCTCATACCCGAAAACGAATCGGGTATCTGGCCCGAGAAAAGGTTGTTTTGGAGGAAGAGGTTACGGAGATTACCAAGAGTAAAGATATCCGAGGGAAGCGACCGAGAGAGTGCGTTAAACCTGAGACTCAGGGTGGTAAGCTCCGTTAAATTCCCGAAGGTGTTTTCTGGCAGCTTGCCAGAAAGTCCCATCCCCGGGAAATGAAGCTCGACAACACGGTTGGTTTTGTTGTCGCACACCACCCCGGGCCAGGTGCACGGGGTCGCTGGTTGGGAGATATTCCATAAAATGGAACGTCCGCCTACTGCAGACCGGATTGCCAAAATAGCAGCCCGGTCTGCAGTGAGGTCGGGTTTCACTGTCATAGACATGGAGAATAATATGATGAAAATGAAGAATATTGGATGTTTCTCCATGTTGGACGGAGAGAGAGAAAGTGGTGTAACGGTTAAAAGTGGTGTGGCAGTGGGTGTTAGGAGAGTGGTTTATTCTTGCCTTTCTCTCTCTAACCTAGAGAGAGAGAGGCGAAGTGTGTGAATTGATTGAACAATTAGTTGTGGGGTTATGAGTTATGTATGAATTGGAAATGTTTAATAGAAAACAAAAAAATGGTGTATTTGAAGATATTTTAATGATATTCTGATGAAGGATAATGAGTATTATTGTAGAGGAAGTGAGTTGTTTTTTTGAATATTGTATTGTCACAAATTTGTAGCTTTTAGTTATTTTCTGCCCTTTTTTATATCTTTGTCATCACCAACATAATTGTGGCTTTAATTTATGTTCTGCCCCTTTTTTATATCTTTGTCATTACCAACATAAATTTGTAGCTTATAATTATTTTCTGCCCCTTTTTTATATCTTTGTCATCACCAACCTTACAAACATAAAGAAATAGATTTATAATTCAAAGCTATTAAAATATAAAACTATTCAATATATATATGGTAGTCAGTTAAATTGATGGATGCTAATGATGGGCTAGCGCATTTGTAGAGACATATGTTTTTTAAAAGGAATGTCTCAAGTTCAAACTTGTGCAAAAAGAAATAATTTAGAATTATTAGTGTAAGTATATAAGAATTAGATCTTCTAGAAAAGTTAAATTCATGGATGGTACCCGTTGTGTAATTTTTTCAAAAGTGTGGTTGGTAACGGTAGTGATACTTCCTTTTGGTTGGATCCTTGACTATGTAATGAACCATTAAAGGATATTTATCCTAACATTTTCAAACTTGAGACTAATAAAAGATGTAGTGTTGTTAGCAGGTTACCCAGCATGGAAGATGGATCGATTGGGACAAACTGGAATTGGAGGAATGGGCCTGGAAGCTTTCTAGAGATATCGGAATTAAACTTGTAACAACTCGAAAATTCGATTGTTATCTTTCCATTTTGTTTTTTCGTTTATCTACCTTTGTAATCTCGAGATTCGGTCTATAATAAAGTTTATGTTAAGTAATTATGGTGTTTTACGTTATTATTGCATCTAATTGCTTATTAAAACGCATCCCTAATCTCATCGCATCGCGAATCGCACTTATTTACGTGGTATTATATGAATTATGTGTTATGTGTGTTATTTGGTTATGATTACAATCGAAATCGTGTCTCTCTCGCACACTCGAATCGTTAAATCGCGCTATTATATCAATTAAACGCTTAACATAACTATCTAATGCGAACCGAATAACCAAACGAACTCTTAACGCGAAGCAAACGAAGAAAACCCAAGATTGAGTCAAGTTCGCTCGAACTTGGTGACCCCAAGTTCGGCCGAACTTGACTGGCCAAAAAAAATTCTCCTTTTTAAACTCAAGTTCGCTCGAACTTGTCTGAATCCTTAGAGATTCAGCAAGTTCGGCCGAACTTGTCACACCCCGACCCGCAGCGGAATAAAAGTCGGGGCATAATTGGGTTATCACCAAAGCTCATGATGTTTACTAAGATGTTTCATATTTATTAAATTCAAATTACAACTTAAATATCTAAAACAAAATTCATACAATTACAAGAAAATTAAACTATATAATTTTTCCAAAGCTTAAACTTGTTTATTTTTCTAGGCCTTCCTATGTGTTTCTTGTCTCAGCTGGATCACCTGTATCATGTGTAAAACGGGGGATATTTTGGGTCAACAAAAGTTGGCGAGTGAACCTTGATAAAACATTGTTACTAATTTCTTGATTTATTTAATAAGAAAAATTTGTGCAATAATCACATGTGAGCAAACATATATAGATAAACAATCACAAACCACTTTGGATGAGTATATGACATGAATGATGATGTATGTGAGATCAAGGCTCAATCAAACGGAGCCGATCTAATGAGGCTCCTGATGCTCAACCCGTCTCCCACGGGGAACTGATGGGTCTAATGAAATACGTGCACTGAAAATGATAAGTTCAAGCTACATATAATTCACACAACAATTGATACACATTTGATACACATTTGATCACGGATATGATGTATGCACAAGTGTTTAAATAAAATAAAAGGATTATATGACACATGATACACCCCAAAACATGATTAAACGGGGAATTGGTAGAGATTCACTCACAATGGGTGCGTTTTTTGATGACGATGAATGCACACGAATTTATGATTCAATCGACGAGGGAAGAACTAACCTAGATAATAACAAAATGATTCGATAAATAAATAAATTTTATTTGAGATTAATATTTTTAATTAGTGCTCTTAAATGGGATTTTTAGATTTATTTTGTGAGTTTAAGGAAATTTTCTAACTTTAATAATCTTATTTTTAAGTATTTTTAAATAATTTTCCAATTAAATAAATAAATAAAAAGAAATAACAAAGTTGACTTTTTGACCGTTGACCGTTGACCGGGTCTTGACCGGTCAGACTGTGTTTTCTATGCGCTGAGTGAGGTTCGAACTCGGGACCTCTCGTATACGTGCACGCAGCTCTACCAACTGAGCTACGTGTCTAACCCGAAATATTCTCTGTTTTAATTATATATATATATATACTAATTAACCTTAAACTTATTTGGTTTTTGTTAAAAATGATTTATATGGCCGAACCAGTTGTAGAGACCCGAAGTCGAACTCGGTTCCTTTGGTTCGAGTGCGCACAGCCCAACCAGTTGGGCTGTGTGTCTAATCTGCTTAACTACTGAATTATATTCCTCTTATAAACATTCCGTGACTTGATCTGATTAAGTTCTAAAAATGTTGGTTTTATTTCTGAAAGTCGGTAACTTGTGCGATTCGAACTCGGGACGTGCATATTGTATTTGCACACAGTCCACCGCTGGACTATGTGTCTAACCCGGTTAAATATCCAATTTTAATTATACTAATATACTCGTTCAACCTTCATCTTCTTCACTGTGAAGAACACAGAACAGTGAAACCCGATTGTTCTGTTTAATCGACCATAATTTATACTTGATTGAAATGGAGAAAAAGATTAAGTGATATGGTATACCGGAACAGAGAGTTTGCTTCAGATTTCCGGCAGGATTCCGTCAGCTCTGATTTGCGATTTCCGGCTGAGTGAACTGTTCAACAGTTTCGATTATTGGTTTGAACAATTAAATTATAAATCAAGAGGTAGCAAGAAGGTTTAGACAATTATACCGTCTGATAAACGAATGCGGTTTTCTGATCAGGGATTCCGGCGAAATTGGAAATCTCCGGCGACGAGCTTTTGAAGAAATGAAACTTCGGAAAGAAAGTGCGGTTTTGAGCGAAAGGTTTACGAGATGTTGGAGTGGGTATTTATAAGGAAGATCAGTTGATTCGAGTTTGAATTAAGGTCCAAGTTTGCGGTCACTGATTTCCGACGGTTATGACCGAAATTGATTTCCGGCAACGGTTATAACTGGCGTCGAAATCAATTTGTGCGTTTCAGTTAAAGGAAAAGTAGCCAAAATCGCGGAATGTCGGTTTTTCCGGTGAGTGGGAGTTCTGGGCGCGCTGATTGCAGATTTGACTTTCGGTTTTATTATAAATGTTATTTGTTTCCGTGTGTATCACAAAAGCAGTGCGTGGCGGAGTGGTGTGTTGCGTGTTTGTCTTTGTGGGTGACCCGGGTTCGAAACCCGGCTGCCCTATTTTATTTTTTTATTTACTTATTTTTATTATTTATTAATTATGGTTTAAAATTCTAAAAATGTTTATTAGTTATGTATTGTTTGAAATTAATATGAACCATAAATACGCAACGAAACTTATAACTGAATATTTGATTGATAAACGAAGCGGGTTTTGAAACCCATTTTTCAACGAATGTTACAGAACTTGACTGAATTCTTTTGAAAATCTAGCAAGTTCGACCGAACTTGGTCTCCATCAGCTCTCATTTTGCCTTCTCCTATAAATACCAAGCTCTGTTCACTCATTTGAACTTGCTGTAAGTTCGCCCAGAGCTCTCAAAACCCAAAACCTTCATGTTCTAAGTAAGAATCAACCCGATTTCACTGCAACAACGTTTATCAATGATCTACAAAGGTTTACAACGATTTTGGCACAAGGCATAGCCTTCGTTTTCGTCAAAACTCATTCTTTTACGAAAATCTTCATCTTTTTCTTCTAAAACTTATGTTTTAAGTTTAGATCTACACAATACGAGTTCGTTTGGTGTTAGCAGAGGCTTCCCAAACACGAGATCTGCAAGATCTCGGCTTGTAAGTTATAGATCTGAGAAAAACCTTTGATAAACATTGATTTCTACACAATGATGATGTTTTGTTCATCTTCTAATATGAAACGAAGCATCCATCATTCAAGATCCCAGATCTGGAAGCACAAGGACGTTTATGTTGGTTTACACAAGCCGGACTAATCCGAACGAACCCCGAGTTCGCCCGGATTAGCCCACGCTTTTGTAAAACGGCTAAAACAGCTCTAAAAGACCTCTCTCTAAGCCAAGTTTGCTCAGTAGCACAGGGTTGGAGGGATAGACACTCGATTTACTCAGCAAACGACGCGAAAACGCAAGATTTTGGACCCGAAAACATCAACTTCGCTCAAGATTTCATCAACTCTCTGGTCAAGTTCAACCGAACTTGTGCCCAAGTAGGCCAAGTTCGACCGAACTTGGGCTATTCTCCTCAAGGATTCTAACAAGTTCGATCGAACTTGTCTAGTTTCTTAGGAAACTACACAAGTTCGCCCGAACTTGTCTTCCCGGAAAGAGCTTCTTACAAGGTCGCCCGAACTTAACAAGATTCCTAGGAATCTTACCAAGTTCGACCGAACTTGGCACCAAACTCAGTAAAATCATACAAGTTCGCTCGAACTTGTGTGTTTACACACAAGTTCGCCCGAACTTGGCTACTGCCCTACTCAAACTTCACCGTTTCGGCTTTTCGGAAGACTGATGTACATCTGTTCGTCTACAGGCTGAACAGGCATTCTCCGCAACTCTCCTCAGGATCTCTAAGCTAACTAAAATGCACCCATAGTGAGTATACTTGACCCATTTTCGCTTTAACGCACTTTTTGGGTGTTACATATGTTCCTATATCAAAATCACTTCACAAAAATCAAACTGTTTATCACGCGCGAATTATCTGATTATGTATGCTCAATACGTGATGCTAGAAACATGTGACTAGGACTTATTTTCGTTAACTTGCCTCCTTAGCTAGTATGGTACTATAGTGTGGCTTACACCCGACGGGGTCTAGTTAGGATGGACGCGCAAGCCTTCTCACGGTAGTTAGCATGAGAAATAAGCCTATGTTAATCTGTGTGAATTGTTACGGTGCATCATGTTATGTAGTTAGATTATATCGCGAACGGTTTCTCCATTATGCTAGTATTACAAAATCGTATGCTCACCTCTACTTAATTGTATTGACTTGTATTTTAACGTATGTAACAGGTTGAGGATTTAGCGTGGATGCTTGGATGTTGCTTAGTTTAGTTTGTTTTGTTTAGTTAGTTTGTTTATGTATTTTGGATTTGGAACTTATGTATGAAATCTAGGGGAAATCGAACCGGATGAATTTTATGAGAATACTCTGTTTTGTAATAATTGTTTAAATGTTACGTTTAATAGTATGGGATATTAAGCAGGTTGTGATGTGTCAAATAATTGTTATGGAACATCTGGTGAAATCAATCTGGTCGCCTAGTGCTACTAACCTCAATGATTCCGCCATCGGTTGGGGTGTGACAGATTGGTATCAGAGCGCCATAACTTAGGATAATAGGTAGAATTGCCATGATTCCACCTAGTAGCATGTTTAAGTACCCGATTGACCTATATTTGACTTAAATGATTACTCTACTTGCTATAAATGTTTAAATGTGCCTTTCCTAAGGCTAATACAATAATACACGCTTGGAAACGCTCGCATCACACAAAACGAGCGATAAAGTCGAGAATAGGTGTGAAAACTGAGAACTCTCGATGAGATCATTCACTCCGCGCATTCTCTCGCACGAGATAGCTTCGTTGAGTTAGGAGTGACATCCAAACCTCGACGAAAATCTCCATTTCTATCTAGGAATAAAGTTGTTAAGTTAGGGGTGAAACCCGCATCTTAATAACTAATTCCATGCTTCGATTTTCAATCTCACCAAAGTCTCGGTTATACCGATGGTTTGGAACACGTATTAACTGGAAGGGTAAACGTCGTTAGCCGTTTGCGGTGAGAACGTTTATCTATTAGGCCAAAGCGTGGGTCCAAATGCAAAGGGTAGTCGAATTACTTTGGCGTGTCAAATGTCTCAAAACCCCGGACACTCCCAATTGATTTAAGCCTATATCGTCGATTTACGCATCATCGAGTTTATTATTATTATTTATGTGTTTCAAATTTTGAGAATTTTCGCTTTACTCGATTTCTCGATTTATCGCACTTACGCTCCATCGAATGTATGCACAACTCGAACAACTCTCGTAATCTAAAACGTTAAATTAATACACAAACCAAACTAATCGCTTAACTCGCTTACGCCTATGAGGACGTGTGCCTCATACGCTGTGTTATTGTAACATCCGTCAAAAAACAGGTTTTCAAAACCCGCTTCGTTTATTAATCAAATATCCAGTTATAAATTTTCGTTGCGTATTTAATGCTCAAATTAATTTTAAATGATACATAATTAATAAACATTTTAGAATTTAAAAACCATAATTAATAAATAATAAAAATAAGAGAATAAAAAAATAAATGAGGCTGCCGGGTTTCGAACCCGGGTCAGCCGGTTCAACAAACAACCAACACACCACTCCGCCACACACTTAAGTTTGGAATAATACTGAAATAAATAATACTTAACATAAAACTCGAATTCGAAAGCAGACTTCAGCGCGGCAGAACTCGCGATCACCGGAAAATCCGGCAATCCGCGAGTTTAGCCATTTTCCTTTTGACTATAACGTTATAACCGACTTCGACATCGGTTATAACCGACGTCTACAGTCAATTCCAGTCGTAACCGCCGGAGAAACCTTGACCGCGAATCAAGACAAAATTTCGACCCAATACATCCTGTTCTACCCAATAAATACCCCCCCTCAACCTTCCGGGAATCCTTTCATTCAAGACCGCACACTTTTTCGTAGTTGAAGTGCTCAGAAACTCGTCGCCGGAGATTTTTAATTTCGCCGGAATTGGTCACCGGAAAACCGAACCCATTTCATTTCTTTGCCTTACTCTAAAATAAGACTTTTAGAGCTCAGACAGAAAGCACCGCACTCACCTCAAACTTCTGGTAGAGCCTCTGTTGCAAGTTGAACTTCGCCGGAATTCTCTGCAAGTCGCCGGAATCCTCAGTTACTCGCCGGAATCATCACCGGAGGATTTCAATTCGACTCTGATCGGTATAATCTTTTGATCCATGTCCTTTTATCATTTAATTTACTAAAGTATACTAGATTTCTGATTTAGCAGTCGAGTTCGAATACTGAGAATTAAACAGGAAGAAGATGAAGTTTATATAGTGTATATGTATAAATAAAACCGGTTATAAAACCAGGTTAGACACACAGTCCAGTGGTGGACTGTGTGCAAATTTAAAGCAAGGTCTCGGGTTCGACTCTGTTCTTGTTTCGATTCGTCACAATATTCAAACCTTTTTATAAAACCCAAATATGAAACTTGACAGTAAGTATATAAGTATAATAAAAATCAATAAAACTAACAGGTTAGACACACAGCCCAACTGGTTGGGCTGTGTGCACACGAACCGTAGGTCGCGGGTTCGAGTCCAGACTCTCACACCGGTTCGATTGGTTTAAAAACCTTTTTAATTAAATAAAATTCTGAATGATCCAAATAGTATATAAATATAATTAAAATCAAAAATATTTTGGGTTAGACACGTAGCCAGTTGGTAGAGCTGCGTGCACGCGTACGGGAGGTCACGAGTTCGAACCTCACTCAGCGCACATAATTAACACGGTCCGACCGGTCAACGGTCAACGGTCAAAAAGTCAAAATTTTTATTTTCTTTTTATTTATTTATTTTATTTAAAAATCAATTAAAAACACTTAAAAATAATATTTTTGAAGTTAGAAAATTTCCTTGAACTCACAAAAATAAATCTAACAATCCCATTTAGAACACTAATTAAAAATATTAATCTCAAATAAAAGTTTATTTATTTATCGAATTATTATGTTATTATTTAGGTTAGTTTCTCTCGTGGTTAAATCCAAATTCGTGCGCATTCATCATCAATCCAAGAAACGCACCCACTATGAGTGAATTCTTACAAATTCACCTTTTTATTCATGTTTTGGGGTGTATCATGTGTCGCTTAAATTAATTCGCTTATTCAAACTCGTGCTATTACCATTATATGATCTAAACTTATAACGTAAATATTGTTTATTGTAATGTGTGTTTACATTTAGTCAAGTTGCGTGCAAATCAATTCATTAGGCCCATCAGTTCCTCGTTGGAGACGGGTTGAACAACGCGTGCCTCAAAATCATTCATTAGGCCCATCAGTTCCTCGTGGGAGACGAGTTGAACATCGCGTGCCTCAAAATCAATCATTTGGTGTATGTGTGTGCAATAATTAATATTATGTGTTTTGTGATTAAATTTACATCTACGTTTACTCATATGTGGTTATGCACTTTATTTTAAAATCGATACAATAAACACGTTTAAATGTTTTTCATAGGATTCACTCGCCAACTTTTTGTTGACCCAAAAACCCTATTTTTACATATGATACAGGTGGACAGGTTGAAGCAAGGAACACATAGGAAATTGCCTTAGAAGAAAAATAATAAAGTCTTGAAAAATGTATAGAAAATGTTGTATTTGTATGATTGATTGTCATGATTCTCCTTTAAAAAGAAATAATAAATATGAAACTTTATAATAAATGTCATGAGCTTTTATGAAAACCCAATCATGCCCCGACTACCATTTCTGTTGCGGGTCAGGGTGTGACAGATTGGTATCAGAGCTTTTGACTATAGGGATATAGGATAGGTTATTAGACCCTTAGAGCCTATACTATAGTTGATTAGATTTTAATTGTTTATGTGGTTACATGCAAACTCATGATGTTTATTTGTTTCGTATTTATTACACACACAAATGCATGCAAACACTTCCTAATCATTTTGTGTGATACTTAATGACTTATACTTATTGTCAAAACTTAACATGCTTACATATACATTCATCACGCATATTTCAATATTCACATATTCAAATCATCCTCATATTTCCTTTATTCAAGATTTTGTCGCATTTTTCATTTTTCAAATCTCATCAAAGTGAGTTCTACGACGGGCATGTAGTAACTGTAAGGGTACAAGTACCGGTAGTCGGAACGTCCTATCTAGGTTGGCATTCGTATAAATCCAATATAACGGACCAGTTTGCCTACCTGGGGACTAACGATGAGAGTACGAAGGACCTATTAGGCCAAAGCATGCCACACCAAACGTCGTTCGAACTAACCCCACTTTGAGGTGTCACCGTGTCCACACCTGGATGCACTCCAAATTTCATACGTTACATACATATTTCTCGATTTTCTCCGGGTTTTAGTGTACATTACCAGGCTAACACATGCGAACCATATGAAAGACCCGGTAATCATGGGGACCCACATGATTACGAAGGTGAAGTATGGCGGCATGCAAGGCCTAATTACGAGCAAAGCCCAAGACATCCCATGGATGTAGTAAATTTATTATTCTTCATTTATTTTATGAATGTTCATTCCTAAATACGACACATGATCCCTAAAACGTCCAACTCATACTCTTGATACGTATTTCTTGTAGATGTCTTCTAGCCTCTCTCGTAGGAAAATGAAATCAGGAAAATCCCGCGAGCGTATGGCTACCCAAATCGCTCAACAAATGGCTGCCGTAATACCCAACATCGTAATTCAAGTACAACAGGCCCTTACCACTAATCCCGGCAACCCAATTAACCAAGAAGATCAAAACATTGTCAACCCTCTCCCAAAAGCCACTAAATGCACCTTCAAGCATTTCAAATCCTGCGATCCTCCAAAATACGAAGGGACCGAAGGTGTCACCACTCTCCTCCATTGGTTTGAGGAGATGGAAAACACTTTTCTCAATTGCGACTGTCCCGATGATCGCAAGGTGCGATATGCTACCGGTCGTTTGTTCGGAGTAGCACTTACATGGTGGAATACAGAGAAGGCCAAGCGAGGTACTGAGAATGCTATGACTTTGACTTGGGAAGAGTTGAAGGAAATCATGACAAGACGTTTCTGTCCAAGAAGCGAAATCAAGAAATTGGAAGATGAGTTCTATTCTTTGAAACAAAAAGAGGGCGACCACACCACGTACAACAAGAGATTCCTTGAGTTAAATCAAATGGTCCCTAACTTGTTCACTCCCCTCTACCGTTTGATCGAGCACTACATTCGAGGTCTTCCTTCAAAAATTCAAGACCCTGTAATAAGTACCACACCTGCAACTTTGGAAGCAGCAATGGAGTTAGCTACAGAGCTCACCGAAAACCGCATACGAAATAAGGACTTCAAGGAGGAGAAGAAGAAGGATAAAGCATCAATTGAAACCTCAAACTCCACCCAAACCAAATCCCCTTCTCAACCCACTTCTAAGAGAAAACGAGATGGGCAAATTTTCGCTGTCACTCAACACAATCAACCAGCTTCACAAGCCGTACCCCTCCAAGCTATCCCAATCACTCAAATAGCACCCAACTCAACTTACCCAAATAAGAAACCTTACTTTGGACCTCACCCTCAATGAAACACCTGTTTTATCACCATCCATCTACCTTACCTTGTCGACTATGTGCGAATTATGGACGCTATGGTCATTTGAGCAAGGTTTGCCGCACCTCTCAAAACCAAACCTCACCCCCTACTCAAAACATGATCCAAACATATCAACAACCCCAATACCCCATGTTTCCATATGTTCGAGCTTGTTTTAATTGTGGCGACCCTACCCACTTTAGAAACACGTGCCCTCGATTGGTTAACATCATAAACCCCCAAGCTCAAGCAAACCCAGTTAACCAAGCAAATCAAGAAAACCTAACCACTAGGCCACCAGCAAGAGGAAGAGCTTACAACATCAACGCTAACCCTGTTGAAGATAATAACGGCCCAAACGAACCACCCAACTAGTCTTCCCTCACCAAAAATCAGGACTCAACTCCAACCGTCTAGTTTTTATGTTTTCTCTATGTTATCTCAATCTTTACGTATCTCAATTATAAATTTGAAATTAATGTATCCAAGAATCTTAATGCGAATTACTATTTCAAGTTTTGTTTTATACTCATTGATTTAACATTCATATCATCATACATCTCGACGTATCTCAATCTCATCATTCAAAGAAGTTGGGTTGTGTCTCACTTTTACCTAGACTAACCCCTTCATCATAACAAACGAGAGAGGTACTGTCATCATTCAATCATGTATACTTTCAGATTTGAGACTCAAGTTTTGGTTGTTGTGTTTGTTTATGTTTTAGAGTCACATAGAACTAATCATAATTTACTGATAAAGCCAATGAAAATTTGACAAGAGTATGGTGGATACGCCGCTGGTACTTCCTATATATAAGTATTCTTGCCAAAGGATCAGAGCCATTGTCAGGGGGTTATGAGAAGTTCCATGAAGGTCTTAGTGGTAAAAGTTTTGTTTTAGGATATAACCTTATCTTTCCAAACGTATCGATTCTCTCAAAACTCTTGTGCATGAGATCATACCTAGTCAATCAACTCTGTTTATCAATATTCCTTATCTTAGGCATCAAAAAGCGATTCCTGTAGCGGGGTATTCAACCCTTACTAGGAACGTTACCGCCTCAAATAAAATTTAAACTCTTACCCCATTCGGAGTATGTCATTGTCAAAACCACCCTCCTTTCGAGTCAAACATACAACTACTTAAATTTCAGGACGAAATTTCTAAAAGTAGGGGATACTGTAACATCCGTCGAAAAACGGGTTTTCAAAACCCGCTTCGTTTATTAATCAAATATCCAGTTATAAATTTTCGTTGCGTATTTAATGCTCAAATTAATTTTAAATGATACATAATTAATAAACATTTTAGAATTTAAAAACCATAATTAATAAATAATAAAAATAAGAGAATAAAAAAATAAATGAGGCTGCAACCAACACACCACTCCGCCACACACTTAAGTTTGGAATAATACTGAAATAAATAATACTTAACATAAAACTCGAATTCGAAAGCAGACTTCAGCGCGGTAGAACTCGCGATCATCGGAAAATCCGGCAATCCACGAGTTTAGCCATTTTCCTTTTGACTATAACGTTATAACCGACTTCGACATCGGTTATAACCGACGTCTACAGTCAATTCCAGTCGTAACCGCCGGAGAAACCTTGACCGCGAATCAAGAAAAAATTCCGACCCAATACATGCTGTTCTACCCTATAAATACCCCCTCAACCTTCCGGGAATCCTTTCGTTCAAGACCGCACACTCTTTCGTAGTTGAAGTGCTCAGAAACTCGTCGCCGGAGATTTTCAATTTCGCCGGAATTGATCACCGGAAAACCGAACCCATTTCATTTCTTTGCCTTACTCTAAAATAAGACTTCTAGAGCTCAGACAGAAAGCACCGCACTCACCTCAAACTTCTGGTAGAGCCTCTGTTGCAAGTTGAACTTCGCCGGAATTCTCTGCAAGTCGCCGGAATCCTCTGTTACTCGCCGGAATCATCACCGGAGGATTTCAATTCGACTCTGATCGGTATAATCTTTTGATTCATGTCCTTTTATCATTTAATTTACTAAAGTATACTAGATTTCTGATTTAGCAGTCGAGTTCGAATACTGAGAATTAAACAGGAAGAAGATGAAGTTTATATAGTGTATATGTATAAATAAAATCGGTTATAAAGCCAGGTTAGACACACAGTCAAGTGGTGGACTGTGTGCAAATTTAAAGCAAGGTCTCGGGTTCGACTCTGTTCTGGTTTCGATCGTCACAATATTCAAACCTTTTTATAAAACCCAAATATGAAACTTGACAGTAAGTATATAAGTAAAATAAAAATCAATAAAACTAACAGGTTAGACACACAGCCCAACTGGTTGGGCTGTGTGCACACGAACCGTAGGTCGCGGGTTCGAGTCCAGACTCTCACACCGGTTCGATTGGTTTAAAAACCTTTTTAATTAAATAAAATTCTGAATGATCCAAATAGTATATAAATATAATTAAAATCAGAAATATTTCGGGTTAGACACGTAGCTCAGTTGGTAGAGCTGCGTGCACGCGTACGGGAGGTCACGAGTTCGAACCTCACTCAGCGCACATAATTAACACGGTCTGACCGGTCACGGTCAACGGTCAAAAAGTCAAATTTTTTATTTTCTTTTTATTTATTTATTTTATTTAAAAATCAATTAAAAACACTTAAAAATAATATTTTTGAAGTTAGAAAATTTCCTTGAACTCACAAAAATAAATCTAACAATCCCATTAAGAACACTAATTAAAAATATTAATCTCAAATAAAAGTTTATTTATTTATCGAATTATTATGTTATTATTTAGGTTAGTTTCTCTCATGGTTAAATCCAAATTCGTGCGCATTCATCATCAATCCAAGAAACGCACCCACTATGAGTGAATTCTTACAAATTCCCCTTTTTATTCATGTTTTGGGGTGTATCATGTGTCGCTTAAATTAATTCGCTTATTCAAACCGTGCTATTACCATTATATGATCTAAACTTATAATGTAAATATTGTTTGTTGTAATGTGTGTTTTACATTTAGTCAAGTTGTGTGCAAATCAATTCATTTGGCCCATCAGTTCCTCGTTGGAGACGGGTTGAACAACGCGTGCCTCAAAATCATTCATTAGGCCCATCAGTTCCTCGTGGGAGACGAGTTGAACATCGCGTGCCTCAAAATCAACCATTTGGTGTATGTGTGTGAAATAATTAATATTATGTGTTTTGTGATTAAATTTACATCTACGTTTGCTCATATGTGGTTATGCACTTTATTTTAAAATCGATACAATAAACACGTTTAAATGTTTTTCATAGGATTCACTCGCCATCTTTTTGTTGACCCAAAACCCTATTTTTATATATGATACAGGTGGACAGGTTGAAGCAAGGAACACATAGGAAATTGCCTTAGAAGAAAAATAATGAAGTCTTGAAAAATGTATAGAACATGTTGTATTTGTATGATTGATTGTAATGATTCTCCTTTAAAAAGAAATAATAAATATGAAACTTTATAATAAATTTCACGAGCTTTGATGAAAACCCAATCATGCCCCGACTACCATTTTCGCTGCGGGTCAGGGTGTGACAATTATCTCGCTTATCTCGCTATTATATATCGCTTATAACTCGCTTATATCTCACATCCCATATCGCACTTCGCAGGAATAATGGAAGGCATAGAATCCGTGCAAAACGTACCCTTACATGAATTATGTGATTATGTGCTTGCGTGAATTATGTGCTTATGTGCTTACATGCTTATGTGCTATGTGCTTATTTGCCTACGTGTTACTTGCCTATGTGTTATGTGCCTTGTATGAATTATAATAATAATAATAAATATTTAAACATAACTCTATTATAATCGAATCTTATCTAATCTAAATCCTTCGTATAGATGTCTTCTATGGGATCGCACACTCGAAGGAACTTCCAGCGCAGCAAAGCCGACAAGCGTATCGCCACAATGGTAGCCAAGGAGATAGCTAAAGTCATCCCACAAATTGTTTCGGAAATCCATACTGTAAGCAGCAACTCATCTGTGGATTCCAAGGGAGATGCCCCGAAACCCCACTTCAGCTTTAAGCAGTTCAAAGCATGTGGACCGCTTACTTTCTCAGGCACCGAAGGGCCGAGTGCCATGTTCCACTGGTTCGACTCTATCGAGGTCACAATCCGCCAGAGCGGATGTCCCGAGGCTCTGCGCACTATCAAGGCTACCGGCGTGTTTCAATCAAGGGCTCTCGACTGGTGGACAACCGAGCGCAACAGGCGTGGGAACGACGAAGCTTACGGACTCACTTGGGAGGAACTTAAGGAAATTATGATCAAGGAATTATGTCCTCCCTACGAGATCCAGAAGTTAGAGAATGAATTCTTGAATATCAAGCAAGATGGTTCCGATAACGCTTGTCTCACTGCTCGCTTCAAACAGTTGAGCATCATCTGTCCCGATCAAGTGGATACGACCGAGAAGGCAATCAAGAAATACCTCAATGCTCTCCCCGATTGCGTCGCTGACTTTGTTCAAGCAGCACGCCTTGCTACTATCGAAGAGACCTACCAGCTAGCCGCCGAGATTAATGACAAACGAGTTCAGTCTGGTTACTTTAAAAGCAGCAAGGTCGCAAATCAGGCAGTCACCGAATCAGCAGCTCCTACTACCGAACAGCCCCGAGAGCTAAAGAACAGTCGACGTGGTCGCAAAAGGGAAAACCCGAGCAGGAACTTTGCTCTTACTGCTTCAGCGAACCCTCAGCCACTCCAGTCAGCAGCACCAAACGTACCGCCAGCAAAGCGTGCTTACACTGGTCCGCACCCCATGTGCCCTAAGTGCACATATCATCATGCCGTTGGAGGCAATTGCTGTTGTTGCACGAACTGCAACATCTACGGCAACTTTACAGTCAGCTGCCGTAGTGGTACTCGTCAGCCAGCTCCTCAGGCTCCAACAGCTCCAGCTTTACCTGCTCCTCCTCAAGCCAACAAGCAACAAGCTCCAAAGGCACGAGTGTGTTTCGTGCGTGGTGATCCAAACCCGTGAAACAAGAGCCGCAGCAGCAGCCACCACCGCAGCCTTAGCAGCAACAACAAGCTACGCGTGGGAGAGCCTTCAATCCATGCCCAGAATGACAACAATGTTGTCAATGATACGTTTCTCGTCAATGGTATTTATGCTTGATGTTTATTTGATACTGGTGCCGATAATTGTTTTGTATCGTTAGAATTCGAAAAGGTTTTAAAATGTAAGCGCGCTAAACTCCCAAAGACTTTCGATGTGGAAGTCGCCACCGGAAGAACCATTACCGTAACCTCCGTTTTACGTGGTTGTTTTCTCGATCTCAACAACCATGTCTTCTCGATCAAACTCATACCTATGCAGTTAGGTAGCTTGATATCATAGTAGGCATGGATTTTCTTCATGAGAATCATGCTGAAGTTGTATGTTTCGATAAAATGATTCGCTTCCCCCTTCCGAATGGTGATCAACTTCATGTTTATGGTGAAACGCCCTCAAAGAAGTTGATGCTTTTGTCATGTACTCGAGCGCACAAATGCTTGCAAAAGCGACGTGTTGCTTTCCTCGCCCATATCGTGAACCCGGAGAAAGAACGAAGACTTATAAAGATGTTCTCGTTGTATGTGAATTTTCCAGAGTCTTTCCTGACGATTTACCAGGTTTACCCCCTACTCGAGATGTCGAATTCCGTATCGATTTAGTTCCCGGAGCTACTCCCGTTGCTAAAGCTCCTTATCGCCTCGCACCATCCGAAATGCGCGAGCTATCAAGCCAACTTCAAAAGCTTATTGATAAAGGTTTCATACGCCCAAGCACTTCGCCATGGGGCGCTCCTGTCCTTTTCGTGAAAAAGAAGGACGGATCGTTCCGTATGTGCATCGATTATCGTGAACTGAACAAACTCACGATAAAGAATCGCTACCCTCTTCCTCGTATCGACAACTTATTTGATCAGCTTCAAGGTGCTATTTGTTTTTCTAAGATCGATCTTCGTTCTGGTCATCATCAGTTACGCGTGTTGGAAGAAGACATTCCTAAAACCGCCTTTCGTACTCGCTATGGCCATTTTGAATTCGTGGTCATGCCTTTTGGTCTATAGAATGCACCCACGATTTTCATGGATTTGATGAACCGTGTGTGTAAAGCTTTCTTAGATCGTTTCGTCATTGTTTTCATCGATGATATCCTTATCTATTCGAAGTCAAGAGACGAACACGCGCGTCATCTCCGTTTAGTCCTTGAACTTCTTCAAGGAAATCGCCTTTATGCTAAGTTCTCTAAGTGTGAATTCTGGCTCGAAGAAGTCCAATTTCTCGGCCACATCGTTAATAGTCAAGGAATTCACATCGACCCTGCAAAGATTGTAGCCGTCAATAGTTGGATTATACCGAAGAATGCTTCCAAAATCCATTCATTCCTTGGATTGGCGGGTTACTACCGTCGATTCATCGCCGACTTCTCGAAAACCGCCGTTCCGCTTACCCTTTAACTCATAAGGACAAACCTTTTGTTTGGGATTCCAAGCAAGAGGAAGCTTTTCAAACTCTCAAGCGTGTGCTATGCAACGCTCTCGTCCTCGCTTTACCCGACGGAAACGACGATTTCATTGTTTACTGCGATGCCTCTAATCTTGGTCTTGGTTGTGTGCTTATGCACGACAAGGTTATCGCGTATGCGTCTCGCCAACTCAAAATCCATGAGAAGAACTACACAACCCACGATCTCGAACTCGGTGCAGTTGTTTTTGCATTAAAGATATGGCGTACTACCTTTACGGTACTAAGTGTACGGTCTTCACCGACCATAAGAGCTTACAACATATCTTTAATCAAAAAGAACTAAACATGCGACAACGTCGATGTATTGAACTTCTCAACGACTACGATTGTGAGATACGCTACCACCCCGGCAAAGCAAACGTCGTCGCCGATGCTCTAAGTCGACGAAGCTATGTATATGGTATTCATGACTCTCAAGCTTGTGCTAAACTTGAAACCCTCATCCGTGCCGCTCAATTCGCATGTTTTAACGAGAATACTTTGGAAGAAGAAATGAAATGTGGTGCCGAAACTCAGCTCGTATCTAAGCCTAATGGCATTTATTATTATCTCAATCGCATTTGGATTCCTAGTCGTGATAATCTTCATGTATTGCTAATGACCGAAGCTCATAAATCTCGATATTCCATTCTCCCTGGTGCCGACAAGATGTACCAGGACCTTTGTCCTAAGTACTGGTGGCCGGGCATGAAAAAGGATATCGCCTTGTACGTCTCGAAATGCTTAACTTGTTCGAAAGTTAAAGCCGAACATCAAAGGCCCTCTGACTTACTTGAACAACCCGAAATCCCGATGTGGAAGTGGGAGAGTATAGCTATAGATTTTATTACTAAACTCCCGCGTACTTCATCTGGTCACGATAGCATTTGGGTTATCGTTAATCGTCTTACTAAATCCTTTATTGCTATACGAGAAGATTTTAAGGTCGAACGGTTAGCCCGAATCTAAACCGACGAAGTTATATGTCGACACGGGACGCCTCGTGACATCATCTCTGACCGAGACGGTCGTTTTACCTCAGGTCTCTGGGAGACTTTTCAATCCGCTGTTGGTACTACCCTCAATCTCAGTACCGCTTTTCACCAAACTGACGGTCAGACTGAGCGCACGATCCGCACGCTCGAAGACATGATTCGTGCGTGCATCATAGATTTCGGTGGTAAATGGGATACGCATTTACCTTTAATCGAATTCTCGTATAATAATAGTTATCATACTAGCATTCAAATGGCTCCTTTTGAGGCACTTTATGGAAGAAAATGTCGATCGCCTATTGCATGGCACGAGATCGGAGAAGCACAAATCACCGGTCCCGAGCTAATTCAAGAAACGACGGACAAGATCCTCCAAATCAGAGACAATCTCTTGAAAGCTTGGAGCGTCAAAAGAGTTACGCCGATAAACACCGCAAGCCCCTACAGTTCGAAGTGGGAGATCACGTTCTCCTAAAAGTTGCACCTTGGAAGGGAGTGGTCTGCTTCGGCAAGAAAGGAAAGCAAGCGCCACGATACGTAGGACCCTTTAAAATTCTGGAAAGGATCGGTAAAGTAGCCTATCGTCTCGAATTACCGGAGGAACGCAATAATGTACATCCGACTTTCCACGTGTCTAATCTCAAAAGTGCTTAGCCGAAGAAAATTTGCATGTACCTCTCGAAGATCTGCAAATCAACGAGACTCTCCATTTCGTGGAAAAGCCTGTGGAAATCATGGACCAAGAGACCAAGAAACGTCGACGCTCTCACATCCCTATCGTGAAGGTCCGATGGGAAGGCAAACGCGGCGCCGAGTTCACTTGAGAATTGGAAAGTGATATGAAGGCCAAGTACCCACATCTATTTGTTACAGCTACTACTTGAATTTCGGGACGAAATTCTCTAAAGTAGGGGAGACTGTAACAACTCGAAAATTCGATTGTTATCTTTCCATTTTGTTTTTCCGCTTATCAACCTTTGTAATCCCGAGATTCGGTCTATAATAAAGTTTATGTTAAGTAATTATGGTGTTTTACGTTATTATCACATCTAATCGCTTATTCAATCGCATCGCTAATCTCATCACAACGCGAATCGCACTTATTTACGTGGTATTATATTAATTATGTGTTATGTGTGTTATTTAGTTATGATTACAATCGCAATCGCATCGCTCTCGCACACTCGAATCGCTAAATCGCGCTATTATATCTACTAAAACGTTTAACATAACTATCTAATGCGAACCGAATAACCAAACGAACTCCTAACGCAAAACAAACGAAGAAAACCCAACATTGGGTCAAGTTCGCTCGAACTTGGTGACCCCAAGTTCGGCCGAACTTGACTGGCCAAAACAAATTCTCCTTTTTAAACTCAAGTTCGCTCGAACTTGTCTGAATCCTTAGAGATTCAGCAAGTTTGGCCGAACTTGATTGAATTCTCTTGAAAATCTTGCAAGTTCGCCCGAACTTGCATGAATCTCATGCAAGTTCGACCGAACTTGGTCTCCATCAGCTCTCATTTTGCCTTCTCCTATAAATACCAAGCCCTGTTCACTCATTTGAACTTGCTGTAAGTTCGCCCAGAGCTCTCAAAACCCGAAACCTTCATGTTCTAAGTAAGAATCAACCTGATTTCACTGCAACAACGTTTATCAACGATCTACAAAGGTTTACAACGATTTTGGCACAAGGCATAGCCTTCGTTATCATCAAAACTCATTCTTTTACGAAAATCTTCATCTTTTTCTTCTAAAACTTATGTTTTAAGCTTAGATCTACACAATACGAGTTCGTTTGGTGTTAGCAGAGGCTTCCCAAACACGAGATCTGCAAGATCTCGGCTTGTAAGTTATAGATCTGAGAAAAACCTTTGATAAATATTGATTTCTACACAAGATACAGACTTTTGATGATGTTTTGTTCATCTTCTGATATGAAACGAAGCATCCATCATTCAAGATCCCAGATCTGGAAGCACAACGACGTTTATGTTGGTTTACACAAGCCGGACTAATCCGAACGAACCCCGAGTTCGCCTGGATTAGCCCACGCTTTTGTAAAACGGCTAAAACAGCTCTAAAAGACCTCTCTGACCCAAGTTTGCTCAGTAGCACAGGGTTGGAGGGATGAACACTCGATTTACTCAGCAAACGACGCGAAAATGCAAGATTTTGGACCAGAAAACATCAACTTCTCTCAAGATTTCATCAACTCTCTGGTCAAGTTCGACCGAACTTGTGCCCCAGTAGGCCAAGTTCGACCGAACTCTGGCTATTCTCCTCAAGGATTCTAACAAGTTCGATCGAACTTGTCTAGTTTCTTAGGAAACTACACAAGTTCGCCCGAACTTGTCTTCCTGGAAAGAGCTTCTTACAAGTTCGCCCGAACTTAGCAAGATTCCTAGGAATCTTACCAAGTTCGACCGAACTTGGCACCAAACTCAGTAAAATCATACAATTTCGCTCGAACTTGTGTGTTAACACACAAGTTCGCCCGAACTTGGCTACTGCCCTTCTCAAACTTCACCGTTTCAGCTTTTTGGAAGACTGATGTACATCTGTTCGTCTACAGGCTGAACCGGCATTCTCCGCAACTCTCCTCAGGATCTCTAAGCTAACTAAAACGCACCCACAGTGAGTATACTTGATCCATTTTCGCTTTAACGCACTTTTTTGGTGTTACATATGTTCCTATATCAAAATCACTTCACAAAAATCAAACTGTTTATCACGCGCGAATAATCTGATTATGTATACGTGATGCTAGAAACATGTGACTAGGACTTATTTTCGTTAACTTGCCTCCTTAGCTAGTATGGTATTATAGTGTGGCTTACACCCGACGGGGTCTAGTTAGGATGGACGCGAAAGCCTTCTCATGGTAGTTAGCATGAGAAATAAGCCTATGTTAATCTGTGTGAATTGTTTCGGTGCATCATGTTATGTAGTTAGATTGTATCGCGAACGGTTTCTCCATTATGCTAGTATTACAAAACTCGTATGCTCACCTCTACTTAATTGTATTGACTTGTATTTTAACGTATGTAACAGGTTGAGGATTTAGCGTGGATGCTTGGATGTTGCTTAGTTTAGTTTGTTTTGTTTAGTTAGTTTGTTTATGTATTTTGGATTTGGAACTTAAGTATGAAATCTAGGGGAAATCGAACCCGGATGAATTTTATGAGAATACTCTGTTTTTTAATAATGTTTAAATGTTACGTTTAATAGTATGGGATATTACGCAGGTTGTGATGTGTTAAATAATTGTTATGGAACATCTCGTGAAATCAATCTGGTCGCCTAGTGCCACTAACCTCGATGTTTCTGCCATCGGTTGGGTGTGACAAAACTGGCTAATGGGAGATGTGGGATCTGTCAAACTGGGAGGTCAGGAAGACAATTGGAAATGGATTGGAGCGGGCGCGGAAGAATACTCAGTTGGGGCAGTGAGAAGAACTGTTAGTGAAAGTGTGGACCATAGCGGAAATTTTGTGATGAAGTGGTGCAAATGGGTTCCTATGAAATGCAATGTCTTCGCTTGGAAAGCTGAAATGGGCAAAATTCCAACCGGAACGGCGCTCAGAGACAAAAATATTGAGATAGATGATATTTCATGTCCTCTTTGTGGGTCGAGAGACGAGTCGAGTAACCATCTATTCACTTCTTGTTTTGTGGCTAGCAGGGCCTGGCATCACATTTGGAGATGGTGTAGAGTGGCCCCTTTTACGGCTTACACTGTTAGAGAGATGCTAGAGCTTCATAATCACGTCGGGCTGAAAGTTGTGGCGAAAGAGCTTTTTCATGGGATTGTCATAATCGGGTGCTGGAGCATTTGGCGTGCTAGGAATGGTTTTAAATTCTCCAATAATCAAGTTCGGGTGGAAGATATTATTAGCGAAGTTAAATCGGTAGGGTTTCTCTGGGCTAGAAATAGATTAAAAGCTAGGTCCGTAGCTTGGACCAATTGGTGTAAATTTGTATTTATGTAGTGTTCTTGTGTTTGTTGTGTGATCGCCCCGTTTTGTGGGTTGGTGGTTTCTAATGATATTTACTTTTAAGAAAAAAATCATGGAGTGGAATCAACTGATCAACTATTAATTATCTAATAGTCAATAACACCTGGCTTATGACCCATGTGTAATTGTTAAATCCTCACAATTTTGTTAAGACAAGTTCATTGTTAAGTTCCTAGAGCATGAGAGACAAGTGTATGGCTCTCTCGTTGAATTTTTGTATCGTTTTTGTGTGCTATGACACGTTATATATGTCTCTTATCATGTGTCATGTAAGAAGATGTTTTTCTTTTTATCATCCATGGTTGAGAATAGGATTTTAAACCCTAATTGGTGTGCCCTTTTATGTGTTGAGTGTATCATGTTAGCTATTGGGGCTTTTATGCAATGCACATTCTAGCAATGCTCTACTTATCTACTATCTTATATAGATGGTATGTAAGCTTTAAGAAAAGGTAAATATGTCATCAAATGTTAATGGTAAGGCTTGGGAATATGTGCTAGGGTAGAGAACTGGTTGAATTATTAAATAACTGAAAGATGTAATTATGTAAAGTTAAATTGTGGTAACATATATACTTATATGTCATGAGTTAGTAAAGTCTAAGAGTGTTCCATTATACCCTAGAGAGTATTTCAAAGTGAAATGGTGCTCTTATAGTATGTGAAGGAAGAAACATAAGATGAGTCTTTATGTAATTTTTTTAGTCTTGGACTCACATACTAGTTTTGTGATTTTTCTGGAAAAAATCATATGCGAGGTTGTATTATAAAATATATATATATATATATTTTATATATATATATATATATATTTATGTTAAGATTGTTCATGTCTATTACAATGAGGATATAGACCAGGGTCATTCCAACCTTTGTAAAGGCCCAAAGCGAAATGAAATTTTGGGCCCCTTTTTGTTACTTTGATTATTATAAATGATACTCCTTAATGCATATGTGAAACCACGTAAAAATTAAACACAACTATAACATATAGTGGTTTTTTTGTATAAGGAATCAAACAAATTTAAAAGAATAAGTTTGCACTAATATTAATAGTTAACATATTAACTTTCTTTTAAATGGAGGTCCTATTTTTTTCAAAGTCTCTGAGCCTAAACCTGAATTAATTATACTATATGTCCGACCACAAATTTACTTTTTAGAAAAGTCAAACCAATATACAAAATAATTAAAACAAAAAATATGAAGTAAGGTTTATAGCAAAGATATATTCATCATCATTAAATATTTGGCCTACCCAAATGACAATGACAAGTAGAATCAATGGAGGTAGATACGTGGAATAGTGCCTTAATTGAATGATGCTTAAAGTCATACCAACACACTCTAAAATATAAATGATGGTGACATTATATACATCACTTTCCCATAACAACATGTTTGTTCGTATGTGTAATTTTCTCATATTAACGTTATAATGTGGGTGTATATATATGTATATACATGTGTGTGTAACGGTATAATGTGTGTGTTATTAAAAAAATATTCTTTTCAACTTGAAGTTGGTTATAAAATATACAAATAATTATTTGATGTCCTCTTATTAATTTTCACATAGTAACGTTATAATTTATATATATATATATATATATATATAATATATATATATACCCTTAAGGTATAAATATTTTTTATGAAATACCCTATTGAATATTAATATATTATGCATATGCTTAGTGCTACATGATAATCAAAATGTAAGTGTTAGGTATCATTTACATTTTAATAAAAGTAAAGAAAACGATTAGCAACATCTCAAATGCTCAAACTTAAATTAATTATTATTGTAATATAATGGTTATATCATCCTTTTGGGTTTGAGTGGTTGAGACTATAATAAAAAGAGACAACCGTGTTATAATGTTTAATTTTATAATTATAAAGTATCAAAGAACTAAAGTGTTGTTTGGCAAAGACACATCAGTTGGACAAACAACAAATTAATCCTACAAAAATCTGGATTAAGACAAAGATGGTCCGGAACGTAACTAATGCGTGTTACCATTTACAAAGTCTTTGTTTACTCTAGATATATACAATGCTTTTTCAAATCTTTGATGAATTTGGAAAGTTTTGAAAACCTCTTCGATAATATATATCTGGGGAAGGATCAAATAGCAAGTTTGTTTTAGCTTGGAAGGATAGGAAGCAATGATAGAGTGACACGTGTCAAAGATAAAAAAACATTGGAAGAGCATTTTAGTCAAACAACCCTAAGATAAAAAACCCAGTTCTATTACAAAAAACCAGTATGTCATTTTCTTTCATGATACATCTCACCCCACCACCACCACCACCACCATCATCACCACCACCACCACCGTCGTCACTCCATCGCCCACCACCACCAGAATCGTCTCCCCAACCTCACCACGCTGTCAAATTTAACATAATGTGATGGGTCACGAGATTTCTGTTAAAAAAGGTACTATTCTTCTCAAAATTTTTAAACATTTTGTATTCAAAGTGAAGATATCTCTGATTCCACTCTTTCTCTTGATTTATTCATACGTATGGACAACATCATTAGTTCCAATTTCATTAAGAAATCATTAATAAAAAGTTGCATACCAGGTGTTTGACAAAATGTCTCAAAGAAAAATTACAAAACACCTTTCAGTTTAAACTTTCATTTAAAATTGCGTTTTACAAAAAAAATGAAAAAACACACCTTTTTTGTGTTTTTTGTCCATTGCGATTTACAAAATAATGAAAAAAACACTGTTTTTTATCCATTGTATTTTACAAAAGAATGAAAAAACACATTTTTGGTGTTTTTATCCATTGCGTTTTACAAATTAATGAAAAAACACACTTTTTGTGTGTTTTTTATCCATTGTGTTTTACAAAATAAAAAAAAACACAGTTTTTTGTCTATTGCACACTTTTTGGTTGTTTTTTGATCTATTGCATTTTACAAAATAATGAGAAACACAGTTTTTATCCATTGCATTTTACAAAAGAATGAAGAAACACACTTTTTGGTGTTTTTTGTCAATTGCGTTTTACAAATAAAATGAAAAAACATTGTTTTTTATCCATTGTATTTTACAAAAGAATGAAAAACAGATATTTTTTATGTTTTTTGTCTATTACGTTTACAAAATAATGAAAAAAACACAGTTTTTTGTCCATTGCGTTTTACAAAAAACACTTTTCTTTTGTGATTTTAGTCCATTACGTTTTATAAAGTACAATTTCTTTTATATTTTTAGTCAATTACGTTTTAGAAATAAACTTTGTTTTGTGTTTTAATTCTTTGCTTTTTAGATAAAAAAAATTTTCTTTTGTGTTTTTTGTCCATTGCCTTTTAGAAAAAAACACTTTATTTTGTGTTTTTTAGTCCATTGTGTTTTATAAAAATGAAAAAGATTGTGTTTTTTTTTCATTGCGTTTTACGCATCTGGGTTATCGAAAACTTTTTTTCAAAAGTATAGCAATAGCGTGCTCGTTTTAAAGATAAAAAACGCTCGTTTTTATGGTGCAAATTTTATAAAAAAAATAATGTCGTATGAATAAGTTATTAACGTTTAAAAAATGGGGGGAATTGGAGGAGAGAGAAACTATTACCTTGGATTGATAGCAATGCCCCTCAACAAACACACGTGCTTCCTTTTCTTCCTTCAATTCCACCCATTTAATCTTAGCCCCTGATTACTAAATAGATGGTCAAGATTACATCCTATCCTTCCTACCCATCTTCCTAGTATATCCTGACCCAATTTTTTTTAATTTCTTTTAAATATGAAATTTCTTTGATTCAATTTGGAAAGTTTTGAAAACCTCTTCGATAATATATATATTTTTTTAGTTTCTTTTAAATATGAAATTTCTTTGATTCAAATCAACAAGATATATTCCGCTCCGGATTCAAAATCTTTTCACCTATTAAGAAATACTAGCAGGATGCCCGTGTGATGCGGCGGAGGTGATACATCACATTACGATACTCATTTTTTGTAGTTTTTTATTTATATAACATTTATTGTAGCATTATTTTGATAGATATACATTAAAAGCGAAGTAATCGGGTAATCCATTTCATTGTGTTGTGCATGGTTTGGTCAGTTCGGTTATTATCCTCAACCAAAACCGGAACAACATTCATTGATAACCGTTTTTTTGTTCATTCGGGTTTCTGTTAATCAATTTGGGGTTGATTTCGGTTAACGATTCAGTTATTAGTCCCCCTTAGACACGGTTAATCACGTAACCTATCAATTGATTGATTAAAAAATCTATAGCAATATCATCTCAAAGTAAAGAGAATAAAATACTCGTTTATATGGTGTAATTTAAAAAAAAATGTATATGTATTAACGTACCAAAAAGTTATAACCGTTTGAAAATCGGAGGGGGGTTAGTTTTTTATAAGGGAATAAAGTGAACTACTAACAAATTATCTATAGTTTTGTTAAGAATGAAAGATTAAAGTGAAATATAGATGGGAGGATTGAATTGAGGGTAAATCACTTGACATTTTGTAGCTATTAAACATCTTCGGATAATGACTAAGTACGTTGGCTTTAATCACTTGTACACTAGGGCATCATCTACTTGTACATTTCAATCCGCACAACAATACTGACCAAGAAAATTATCAAAACGTTGACAGTATGTTTAGGTCTTCACAGTACCTTTAGATTTTTTTTTAAATATTATAGTTTATAAGATTTGGTAAGAATGCATAAAAGAATTATAAGTTTGTGGTGGATGGGGAAAAGTGTAACTAACTATCCATAATTTTGTTAAAACAAAAGGATTTAAGTGTAATTAGATAAAGGACTAAAATATAATTAGTGTTTAAAAGACTATCTTACTCTCATTTTAGCGGTGTATTTATAAATAACGAGTGAAGAAGTTCTTATTTTTTTGGTATCTTAAATTTCCCAGCTCTTATGCGTTATCTTATAGTATAGATATGTTATACATTCGAACTGAACTTTCTACATCCACAGATAAACTGATTCTTAGGCCTTAGCACATTTTATACATTGATAAATAAATGAGTAAATTGCACAAAACGTCCTTTAAGTTTCACCAATCTTGCTGGTTTCAGCCTTAATCTTTAAAAGTTGCCAAAACCAGCCTTTAAGATTAATTTTGTTGCAGGTTTCATCCTTTATCACTAACCCAGTTACTAATCCATGTTAAATGGCCTCACATGCATAGCATGTGAGGGTAAAACCGTCTTTTCAACAAATAAAACTGATGGGTCATTAAAAATCGTTGAAGTATTTGGATAAGATGGATGTGGATGAGAGCGAGCGGCCGGAGTCGGAGATTGTGCGAGGGGTGAATGAAAACGGGTCAAATGGTGTCGGTGGTCAGGCAAATGGTTTTCATGGCGAGCCTGCTGATGTGGAGGATGACGATGAGGACGGTGACGGGGATGGTGATGATGATTCGGATGAGATTGATGAGGAGGAAGGTGAGGATGAGGAGGATGTGATTGAGGTTCATGAGGTCGAGGATAGCGAGGATGAAGAAGATGGGGTTGAAGACGAGGAAGAAGAAGACGCTGAGGATGATGATGATGATGAGGTTGATAACGATGATGGTGACGTAGGTGAGCCTGGGAGTTCTGGTTGGGTAACTAGCACAGAAGGTGAAATCGATGGGCATGAGCAGGGTGAAGATGATGTAGATGAAGATGATGATGGAGAAACTGGAGAAGAGGAGGTTGGTGTTGAAGAAGGAGATTTTGAAGATGACGAAGACGCCGAGGATGAGGTAGTTTCTTTTTTCTTTGATTTATTACATTCTTTTACCAGAAACCTGTTAATTTTCTATGTGCTGTACTTTTGTGTTTGCCCATCATTTTTAATATGCTTTGTTGTTGTCTGCTTGTAATATATATACTTTTTGATATGTGTAGTGAATAAAATAGGTTGCCTGATTGTCACTCTTTCTGATAAGAGACTCATTTTTTGTGCACAAGATATGGCGTTTTGTTGCTTTTAAGCAATATTTTACTATATATACTTTTTGATATGTGTAGTGAATAAAATAGGTTGCCTGATTGTCACTCTTTCTGATAAGAGACTCATTTTTTGTGCACAAGATATGGCGTTTTGTTGCTTTTAAGCAATATTTTACTTCAATTAATTGCCTATAATTAAGATTCTGCTTTTACAAAGGTCCCATGATTGAATTATCTTGTTCTTCTAACATGCTGTTAGTCTTCAGCTTAGCCAATAATGATTGGAATGTGCTCTAGTTATGCATGTCATGTGATTGCTCTAATAAGTCGTATAGAGGCTTCTATTATTCATGTAACATCTTGTATGTGCTTTTCTGCTTTATCATTTCTGAAACACTTAATTTTCCGCTATTTTCTCTTCTGTTTCTGTATGTCAGTTTGCTTCTTTGTTATGACTTGTACTATGTATGGTTAGTTGTGGTAAAACAGATTGTATGCTATTTTAATCTTGTACATACGGAAATATCATAGTTTGTATATTCTGTTTTGTTTCTTTATGTCAATTTGCTTCATTGTTTGTCCAGTTTATCCCAAATCATGGCAAAAGTTGTTAAATTGGCTCTGGTTTTTTGGAAATTTTCTTTGAATTTAGGAAGTCCATCTTAAATGAGCTAATTTTTGCTGTAATTTGGAAGCTGTTATGGGAATTTTTCGTTTTTGTTTTCGTTCTCTGTTTTAAGTTATCTGAGTTTAATTTTTGCTGTAATTTGGAAACAGTTGATATGGGAATTTTCGTTTTTGTTTCGTGCACTGTTTTTAGTTATGTGAGTTTAACCAAGTGTGGTTTAATGGTAGCAGGAAGAAGAGGATGTTGATACAGGGTACCTGGTACAACCAGTGCAGGTTGCAGAAGGTGTTGGGGATGAAGAAGATGATCCTGAAGTGGAGGAGGAAGACGACGATGACAACAATGATGATGAGGTGCATCTTCCCGCTTCTTCAAGTAAGAGAAAGCGAGATAGCGATGATGACGATGACGGTGATGATGAAGATGATCATCATCCCAAATCACCAGCTGGTGATGATCAATGGTGGAATTGAGTTTTTGTGTTTTTTAATGGAGAAGATGAGGAAGGGTTGGGGTTGGAGAAAATGTACTGACAGTGAAGAACATTTGTGAGCCCACTTACTTTTTTAATGACACATCAGTTTTATTTGTGGAAAAGACGGTTTTACCCTCACATGCTATGCATGTGAGGCCATTTAACATGGATTAGTAACTGGGTTAGTGATAAAGGATGAAACATGCAACAAAATTAATCTTAAAGGCTGGTTTTGGCAACTTTTAAAGATTAAGGCTGAAACCAGCAAGATTAGTGAAACTTAAAGGACGTTTTGTGCAATTTACTCTAAATAAATTGATTCTTAGGCCTTAGCACACTTGAAGGCTCAACTTTTATACTTCAATTTGAAGTTTGAGTTCCGACTAAATTATTTGATCTATGTAATAGTTGTGAGTATTACTTTAGATTGAACAACTAATCTTGACCTTGTGGTTAGTGTGAATACCTCGGAAGCTTTACGTAGTTAAATCTCCAAAGATAAGCAACATCCTAGAAGCTTTTACATACTAAAGCGATTCACTAAGTTTACATGCTGACTAACATACGTCCATAGTAGAACAATTATGTTCAAATTATATTCAGTGGCCGATCTAGAATATAAATATAGGGGCAACGTTTCAAGAAAATAGTGATAGAAAATAAAAAAAACGACATATTTTCAAAAAAATTACACTACCGTCGGAGCATTTAAGGGTAGCGAAGGCCACTTGTTATAAGGTATATCGGCCCGTGACTATATTTATACAATTTTCATCTATATCTGTACAAGTGTTAGGCCCAACACATATCTTATAATAGATATGTCAATATTTGAAATGTTATCATGAACTATGACATTTTGCTACTCAATATTCCATTAGCCATTGGTCAGTGATTTATGGCCAAAACCAGGTTGTATTACTTTTGTTGGATTTGAATATCACATACACAATGAAAGACTTTAAAATCATTTTATAACTTGTTACATAGGGGAAGACTTGAAAACTTTTGAAAAAAAAACAAAGCGTTTCAATTTAAAAACACCTAAAACCAACCATGTCATTGTCATATAGCCTGAGATGCCATGATGCCACATCACTATCCCCTTAACTCATCTTAAAACGTACTAAAACGGGCCACCTAATGCTAGTGGGTTCATTATTAAAACATTTTAGAAAGAATTTGTAATTACACTTTAATAATTGTAAATTTCCAAAAAAATTATATAAATATGAAGGGCAAATACCATAAAAAAAAACCAAATTACTTTCTTATTTTTCTCACAAAACTCCCTCAACTTATTTTTTCATACCAAAATCCTTTTTTTTATTGAACAGGCCAAGAAGCCAATTTATTCACCACCCAAGACATTCTCCAACTAACAAGATACTAGCAAGGAGAAAAATACACCACAATTACATTCAAAATATATTTACATCGTATTTCAACCACCTATTCAATGTTAATTATTTCCACCGTGCCCTATGTTTCATCCAAAGAAACGAGGTTTCTTTGATATCATCCACAATTTGTTGGTTCGGGATGCACTTGTTGTCGAAAACCTTAGTGTTCCTGAAGCCCCAAATCGCGCAACATGTCTTCAACATCATTGCCAAATTAGCCTTCATTTGTTTGTTGGAGTAATTTTGATCCACCACTGACTTCAATACCTCCTTAACTGAGGTACAACTTGCAAGTGCTGGAATTTCCATCCATATCCCGACAATCTCCAAATTGAGTTTGCCGCTTGAAAAAGAATTAATAGATGATCCATTGTTTCACTCGCCTCTTCACAACTAGGACATGAATCGCTCCTCACCTGTACGTCCATTTTTTGTAGCTCAACTGTTGTCAGTATCTTCCCAACTAAGGCCCACCATAAAAATAGTTTGCTTTTGGAATCCCACACTTACACCAAATCATGTTAACTTCTTAGGCTATTGTTGGTAAGCTTGCACGTATATCCTCCCTAACATACTTGACCTCGAAATCGGATGTCACACCCCAACCGATGGCGGAAACATCGAGGCGGGACGAAAGAGATTGCTCATTGCTCACAACACTAATAGCGACAATATTTAATTAAACCGGATTTCATTTCATAAGTAAAATTGTCATACAATACAAGGGACATTCAAGTACAACATTTATCAAAGGCAAAATTTGATACATCAATAATAAATCTAACGTCTATGTGTGTATCTAGTCATCATCGCTACTTTGGTTTCATGGCATCATCTTCACCAACCTGTAACATGTTTTAAAATAAAGTTCAATGCAAAAGCAAAGGCGAGTACACAAGTTTGGTGATACATAGCATAGGTATAAAATGTATAACTCAAATCCACATGGTAATTGTAAGCAAAGTATATACTTATCATGCAATACTAGATCAAACCCTGAGTTTCCACGAAAGTTTACGAGATCGAGCTTCCCTCGTCGCAAAAGCGACGAGACTAAAATCAGTATGATGACCTTAACATAACCCCGACGGGTGGTGTGCTACTCCTATAGCGCTATATATGTAAAGTTGGGCTACCTAAGTTAATGATCGAGCATGTATAATTCTAGCATGTATCTAAGCATAAAAAGCATTATGTATTAAGGATTGAGTATGTAAAAGCATGAATTTGTGCTAAGTGTATTTTGATAAGTAAACATGTTACAACCCAAAAGTGAGAAAGCGGTAAATGGGTCGAGTGTATTCACGGTTTTGCTTAAAGTGTTCCACTTAGAGAAATCCGCGAGCTTGTTTGTAGATTAGGGTTTGGCACCTTGTCCTTCTACAAGAAGAACATAGGTATGAGTATTGAGTTTAACGGGAGATTCGGATTATTCGAGCATATGTGTAAGGATTAAAGTATAAAGTATAAGAATATAAAAATAGTCACTAAGGCATAACACTCGTTTCTTGACACTATGTTAACCCATATGGGTTTGATGTGATTTCATAGATTTTGAAACCTATTAGAATTGTAAATGAGGAATTTCACACTTAAGTGATAAACTTATTATCTTGACAAGTGATTAGTTATTCATTATCAAGAGTTCGGTTTAAGGATTATATTATAGTCCATAATTAGTATATATACATAATAATAAACAACAACTATCAAAGATTTCCTATAAGTCACGGAGGAGGTAAGGGGTAGAACCATCCATTTAGGAACCTCGTATGATGTTCACCACTTCACAAGTCGTCATAGACAACAAGGAAGGTCAAGAACAAGTAATATGACAAGAATGTAAACGGGGTCACTATACCAAGTAGCCAAGTGAAATACAACCCGGTGAGCCGGCGTCGACACACGTCGAAGGCTAGACGGGGTTGTGACACTTTAAAACTAGCAAACTAACTTGGGATAATGATGAAAATCATCAAGTGATGTGTGGTCTTATACATGAACAAGTTCAAGACTTGCATCACTTGTGAGCTTAAAGCTCTATGAAAACAGAAAGTTTGGAGTTTTAAACACTTCTATTTACATGTATAACAAGCCTAGGTTAGTCTCCTTAATCACCAAGTTGATTAGAAGCTCAAGAACACTAGGATGAGTGAAGAAAGCATGAGTTAAACAAGATTTGAAAAGGTTTATGTCACTTAAGAAACTTTCGGCCTACTTTGGAGCCTTTTCGGTGAATACCCAGGTCTAGAAATGCCATGGCAAGTCCGTGGGTTCGAACCTAAGACTGATCCAAGGAAGTAGGAAGAAGAATCGAAGGATTTCGTTGAGTTTTGAGCAAGTTATGCTCACTTTTGTGAAGGAGGTACAATATGCCCGAATTCTGATGTTGCAAGAGTTCTTGGAGTGATTTAGGAAGGATTAGAGGGTTGTGAAAGTGGAAAATGGCTTGGATTAATGGAGATATTTATAAGGGAGAGTTAGGAGGTTGTTGGAGGTGTTTAAAGGAGGTTTGGAGGTGATTGGGTGAGGAGGTTGTGTGTGGATCCGTGCTAATTCGCGAGCCAAAACACATTCTGCCCACCCAGGACCCCTTGCGGACCTGGTCGGGGTAGAAAGTTTGGTTTTTGTTGTTTTGATGCAAGGTGACGGGTTTAAGGGCTATTCTAATATATTTTATGGATGATTAAAGTATTATAAGCATAAGTATCATGTCACAAAGTATATGTATGTATGTAATGCATGAGATCGAGTATCCACATCGAGTATAACTCATGTATGAATTATAAGTGTCACGTAATTGCGAGTATGTCACGTTTTCGAGTATGAGCATTATGTAATTAAGTATGTATGATTGTGTATAACAAGTATAGAGATAAAAATGTATATTCCATTATGATTCAAGTCTCGATTACAAAGGTTACAATGAAAATACGAATACGAGATACAAAGGTTTCCGAAAATAGAATACAACGACTAGCTTGCTAAACATGGAAAGTATGAAAAAGCGAGGCGTTACAGTCTCGCCTCCTTTAGGAAAGTTCGTCCCGAAATTTAAGAAGATGCAACGAGGAGATGCAGATACATAGTCTTCATATCACTTTCAAGTTCCAAGTAAATTCAGCACCACGTTTCCCTTCCCATCGAACCTTGACGATAGAGATTCGACTGCGCCTTAGTTGCTTGATCCCTCGGTCCATGATTTCGACTAGTCTCTCCACGAAATGCAATGTCTCGTTGATTTGAAGATCTTCGTGTGGAACTTGAAGTCCTTCTTCGGCTAGACATTTCTTAGGTTGGAAACATGAAAAACAGGATGAACATTGTTGAGCGCTTGCGGTAGGTCCAGTCGATATGCTACCTTGCCAATCCTCTCAAGAATTTTGAAAGGACCTACGTAGCGAGGAGCGAGTTTGCCTTTCTTACCAAAGCGAACAACACCCTTCCAAGGGGATACCTTGAGAAGTACTTGATCACCGACATTAAATTCTAACGGGTTAGCGTCTCTTGTCTGCGTAACTCTTTTGACGACTTCGAGCTTTGAGGAGGTTATCTCGGATTTGTAGGATCTTATCTGTCGTCTCTTGTATTAATTCGGGACCGGTGATTAGAACATCTCCAATCTCGTGCCAACAAATAGGCGAACGACACTTACGACCGTACAATGCTTCAAATGGAGCCATTTAAATACTGGCATAATAACTATTATTGTACGGGAGTTCTACCAATGGTAAGCGCGAATCCCAATTTCCGCCAAAATCGATTACGCAAGAACGAAGCATATCTTCCAAAGTTTGGATTGTACGCTCGGTTTGACCATCAGACTGAGGATGAAAAGCGGTGCTAAGGTCAAGACGAGTGCCAAGGGCGGATTGAAATGTTTGCCAAAGGCTAGAGGTGAAACGAGCGTCACGATCGGAAATAGTATCGAGAGGAGTACCATGACGACTGATGACTTCATTCATGTAGATACGAGCCAGTTTCTCTACTTTGTAATCTTCATGATTAGCGAGGAAATAAGCGGATTTGGTCAATCGGTCAATGATAACCCAGATGCTGTAATGACCAGATGAATTACGAGGCAGTTTTGTGACAAAATCCATGGCAATGCTCTCCCATTTCCAGACAGGGACTTCTTGTTGTTCGAGCAAACCAGAGGGACGTTGATGTTCGGCCTTGACTTTGGAACATGTAAGACACTTTGAGACGTAAAGGGCGATATCTTTCTTCATCCCAGGCCACCAATAAGATGCTCGAAGATCATGATACAACTTGTCGGCGCTAGGATGAATGGAGTATCAGGATTTGTGAGCTTCGTCCATCAAGGTGTATTGAAGGTTGAGACGATCGGGAATCCAAATGCGACCATGGTAGTAAAGGATACCATCGGGCTTAGCTTCGAGTGGTTTTCGACTCCACAATTTAACTCGTTAGTGAGGTTACCCTCGTTAATGACGGAAAATTGTGCTTGGAGACTTAACTCGTGAAGTTTTCCCACGATTTGGTAGCAACGAATACTCTTAACATGAGTCTTACGACTGAGTGCATCGACCACAACATTCGCCTTCCATGGGTGGTAGCAAATGTCACAGTCGTAGTCGTTTAACAATTCTACCCAACGACGTTGACGCATGTTGAGTTCCTTTTGATCAAAGATATGTTGGAGGCTCTTGTGGTCGGTGAAGACCGTACACTTTGTACCATAAAGGTAGTGTCGCCAAACCTTTATGCAAAAACAACTGCACCAAGTTCAAGGTCGTGTGTAGTATAGTATTTCTCATGAATTTTGAGTTGTCTCGACGCGTAAGGATAACCTTGTCTTGTTGCATGAGAACGCAACCAAGACCTTGGTTTGAAGCATCGCAATACATGACGAAATCGTTGTTTCCATCGGGGAGTGTGAGGATAGGAGCATTGCAAAGCATGTCCTTGAGGGTTTGAAAAGACTCCTCTTGCTCGGGACCCCAAACAAAAGGTTTATATTTTTGGGTCAAAGACGTTAGAGGAACGATGATTTTGGAAATGTTCAAGATGAAACGGCGATAATAACCAGCTAGGCCAAGGAAAGAACGAATTTCAGAGGGCGATTTAGGTGCCATCCAATTCTTTAAAGCTTCTATCTTTGCAGGGTCAACATGAATACTGAGTTCATTAACGGTGTGACCAAGGAATTGAACCTCTTTTAGCCAAAATTCACACTTGGAAAATTTGGCATAAAGTCGTTCGGTTCGCAAAGATGAAGGATAAGTTGCAAATGTCGCCTATGTTCTTCTTTTGTCTTGGAATAGATGAGAATATCGTCGATGAATACGATTACGAATTGATCGAGGAAAGGTTTACACACGAGGTTCATGAGATCCATGAACACTACAGGCGCATTGGTCAAACCAAAAGGCATGACCACAAACTCGTAGTGTCCATAACGTGTGCGGAAAGCAGTTTAGGTACATCTCCTTCGAAAACCCGAAGTTTATGGTAGCCTAAACGGAGATCGATTTTCAAGAAACACGTCGCACCTTGAAGTTGATCAAAGAGATCGTCAATGCGGGGAAGAGGATATCGGTTTTTGACTGTAGGTTTGTTGAGTTCACGATAGTCAATACACATTAGAAAGGATCCATCTTTCTTCTTGACGAACAAAACGGAAGTGCCCCACGGAGAAATACTAGGGCGTATAAAGCCTTTATCAAGAAGCTCTTGAAGTTGGCTTGATAGCTCTTGCATTTCCGATGGTGCCAAACGGTAGGGAGCTTTCGCAACAGGAGTTTCCAGGGATGAGGTCAATACGAAAGTCAACGGATCGAGGAGGCGGAGGACCAGGAAGATCCTCAGGGAAAACATCGAGAAATTGACAAAGGATAGGAACTTCACTTATGCTTGAACCTTTATCTTTCTTCTCCACAACATGGGCAAGAAAGGCAAAGTACTCCTTGCGTAAGTACTTGTTCACTTGAATACACGACATAAGCTTGATACCTTTAGAAGGTTTCTCGCCATAGACGTACAATGAGTCGTTGTTAGGAAGGGGAAGGCGAACTAACTTTTCAGAACAAACAACTTCGGCACGAACTCGCCTAAGCCAATCCATGCCTACTATGATATCGAAGCTTTCCAATTGCATGGGAATAAGGTCAATCGAAAACGTATGATCAATAAGATTCAAGGAGCAATTAGAAAGGACAGAATCAACGATGATGGATTTCACGTTAGCGACTTCGACAGCGAAAGTGTAACAACCCGCTTCCTCGCAAGCTCGTCACTCTCGTTACGCCTAGCACCAGAGATTCAGATCATAATGTAACCCACATCGCGTACTACGCTATACCGCATATTTTCGCATCACATCACACATCACAACGCTTACGCTTATATCGCACTCTCTAAATACTACAAACTTTGCGTGAAGTTTCCAAGGCTATCTGCTCGCTTAAACTGCAACACGACTCTCGCAAGACTTGGGAACAAAGCCGCATGCTACCTCGCCTACCTATCGAATCCTAACTAAATTTAATCGATTAATACGCCTAATGCTTTGCTAAAACGCTTAATATATCTATCTAATACGAACCGAATCGTCAAACGAACGCTTAATGCGAAAATATCAAACAAAACTTGGCCAATAGGTCAAGTTCGGCCGAATTTGTGCATCACAAGTTCGCCCGAACTTGTCTATGTCACCAGAATCCTTTCAAAAACAACAAGTCCGCCCGGACTTGTCCTAACACTCAGGAAACATACAAGTTCGCTTGAACTTGAAGCAAGTTCGCCCGAACTTGTAGAAAGTTCGCCCGAACTTGATACAAGTTCGCCCGAACTTGATGTCTCCAGCCTACTTTTTCCACTTCACCTATAAATACTCAGCTCCATTCTTCATTTGCACTTGCTGCAAGTTCGCCCGGAGCTCCCCAAAACCGAAACCCTTTGTTTTCTAAGTAAGATTCAACCCGTTTTCAAGCTACAACAACGTTACAACGATTTTGCACAAGGTTTCTACCTTCGATTTCATCAAAACTCTTCTATTTATGAAAATCTTCATCTTTTTATGCAAAACTTCTGTTTTCACTTAGATCTATGCTTAGATCTTAGTAAAACATTTTAAACATCGATTTTCACACAGATTCGGACTAAAGACGTACGTTTCGTTCACTTTGAAGTGGAACGAGGCGTTGTCAAGCGAAATCTCAGATCCAGAATCACAAGGACGAAATCGTCACTTTGCACAAACTGGACTAACCTGTTCAAACCTTCACGTTCGCCCGGATTAGTCCGAGTTTCCGTAAAATGGCTTAACTCGCTCTAAAAGACCTCTTCAGCCTAGGTTTTGCTCAGTAACCTAAGGTTGGAGGGATGGACACTCGATTTCCTCAGCAAACGACGCAAAAACGCACGATTTGGATGCCAAAACAGTCAAGTTCGCTCGGAAGACATCAAGTTCGCGCGAACTTATCACCAGATTGGTGACAAGTTTGCCTGAACTTGATCAACATTAGATGAATTTTCCAGAATCCCAATCAATTCGCTCGAACTTGTATGATTTCCAAGGAAACCAAAAAAGTTCGCCCGAACTTGTATCAACCTCAAGCATATGAGACAAGTTCGTCCGAAGTTATCAAGTTAGGGGTGAAACCCGAACCTTGAAAACTCGTCCCACTCAACGATTTTCAATCTCACCAAAATCTGGATTGCTTCCAACGCTTTGGGACGCGTAGTAACCGGAAGGGTGATGTCGTTAGCCGCGGGGTGGTGGGATTTACCTATTAGGCCAAAGCGTGTGCCCGAACTCGGCGGAATGATCGAATCACTTTGGGTAGTCGCTGTCTCAAAACCCAGGACGCTCTATTGATTTTAAGCCGCGATCGTCGATTTTACGCATCATCGATTTTCATGTGCTCCGCTCACATTTTATCAAATTTTAAACTTTAAACGTTTCGATTTATCGCTTTTCGCTTACTGCTTTACCGCTTTAACTTAATATATAAATGCACAACTCGCACAGCCATCGCAATCCAAAACAAGAACTAATACTCGCCGCAAAACTAAATCATAATAACCCTCCTAACCGCGTCCTCACGTTATACCGCCAATATCTCTACGTATCTATATATATTTATACATATATACATACATATGTAGTATGTGATTACACATGCTTATGTGAATACGTGAAAAATTAGGAAATATGTGTTTTCCTATATGGCTCCTATGTGAATCTTAGAAATACGTATTACTATAACAAGTTTTTTTTAACACGCTAAATCGCATCGCTATTACAAACTATTATGATCGAATCTCATTACAAATCTCTTTGTTCAGATGTCTTCAAACACTTCCAACTCTCGACGTCAAGCCCGAAGAAACTCCGATAAAAGAGGATTGCCTCGCTCGTGGCCAAGGAAATGGACAAGGTCATCCCTCAAATCATCACCCAAGTTCAAGCCCTCAGCAACTCTCAGACATCGGAAGATTCTAAGTCCGACGCACCGAAGTCTACTTTCTCCTACAAGCAATTCAAGGCCTGTATCACACCCCGACCCGCAGCGGAAATAAGAGTCGGGGCATAATTGGGTTATCACCAAAGCACATGACATTTACTATTATGTTTCATAATTAATAAAGTCAAAGTTACATTTTCAAACATCCAAACATGTTCATTCAATACAAAGGAAATAACCAAACATAACAATCCCAACACTAAATCGTTTTATTCTTCTAATCCAGGTCCTATGTGTTCCTAGCTGCTGCTGGTTCACCTGTATCATGTGTAAAATGGGAGTTTTTGGGTCAACATAAGTTGGCGAGTGAACCTTATTAGATAAACATTTGATAATGATTTTATGGTTAGTTTATCAATGAAATATTGTGCATAATCATAAATGAACAATTGTAAATAATCAAGCATTGGCAAATAGCAGTTACAATTATAACATACAATAACACTTGCTAGCATACATGAATATACCAATATCATACGATAACTAACATAAATGAACTGTGCGATCAAGGCTCAATCAAACGGAGCCGATCGTATTGCATGTACTGAAAATGTAAAATGAACTGTGCGATCAAGGCTCAATCAAACGGAGCCGATCGTATTGCATGTACTGAAAATGTAAAATGAACTGTGCGATCAAGGCTCAATCAAACGGAGCCGATCGTATGCGGGCACGCCAGGTTCAACCGCATAATAAAATGGGGAACAAGCTCAAACCTCATAAATGGGGAGCGGCGGCCTCGGCAACTGCATGTACTGAAATAATAATTTGCATCCAATAATAACTACTTAACAGCAACAAATTAAATACACATGTTCATGATATGATGTATGCACAATAGTTTAGTTATAATATGTATATAAACAAAGACACATGATACACCCCAAAAACGTGATTAAAACGGGGAATTTGAAAGATTCACTCACATTGGGTGCGTTGAATTGGAGATGGTGAGATGCGCACGATTTAGATGAGCGAGTCGACGAGGAATACTAACCTAAATAATAATGGAAAAAATATATTAAATGGATGGATGTTATTAAGGATTTTAATGAAATTTTTAGATATATTTTTGTGAGTTTATGGCTATTTTCTATCTTTAAAAATGTTATTTTAAGTATTTTTAATTGATTTTTAAATTAAATTAAATAAATAAAAATATAAAAAAAATATATTTTTTTTAAGCGTTGACCGTTGACCGGTTCGGTCAGCGAATAAACCTGCGCCGGGTGGGATTCGAACAGGCGACCTTCCGTTCGCGTGCACGCAGCTCTACCAACTGAGCTACGTGTCTAACCCGTAATAAACTCGTTTTTAATTATATTTATACACTTATTTGAATTAACCGAAAATTCCTTTATTTGCAAAAACGTTTTAATTCAATTGGACCGGTGCTCGTGACAAGTTTCGAACGCGCGACGTGTAGTTCATGTTGCACACAGTCCACCGCTGGACTGTGTGTCTAACCCGTTTAAAATACCGTTTTTAATTAATCTTATGTTCTGTTATGACTTCATCTTCTTCGCCGATTTACACAGACAGCATAATTCGACTTGTTATGATTGATTTGTGACTTATACAATTCTCAGACATTATCAGTAATTCAAAAATAGAGAATGGAGAGAGTTTAAGGAAAAGAATATACCGATTGATGTTATTCACAGAAATCCGGCGGAGGTTCGTCGGTACTGGAAGTGAACTCCGGCTGTTGAAACCAATTAACAGCGTTGATCGATTATTCATGAAGTTGAGTCACTTAAACAAGGTTTAAAAGAAGTTTAGGATATCATACCAGTTCACAGTGTGATTCCGGCAGTCTCAGAAATTTTCCGGCGAAGATAAGATTTTCGATAAACGTTGACTAGGATCGATTCTGATGATGGAGTTGTGTTAGAGACTGATTAATCACATGTTTTAAACAGAAAGAGTCGGAGGAATTACCGTGAGAATGTGAGTCCCGGTTTTCCGGTGACTTGCAGAAATTTTCCGGCGAACTGATTCAGATGATCTTATGGTTCAAAAATGTGACGAAATTGAAATTGAGTATTGATATGATAGCTCTGAATCGCGAGAATGGACTGAAGCTTGAGTTATTCAGGAATTTGATGAACTTTCGGTTTCAAATACCGAAAATGATGAAACTTTAAGTTCAATCAATTCTAACTTGATTAGAAACCGTCGTACATCGGTTATAACTGAATGTGTGAGGTAAACAATCGATTTGACGATTGGTTTGCCGATTACCGGTTTTCAGATGGCATCATCGGTTAAACTGAGTTTGTGTATAAGTTTCATTTGTTTTCCTAGAGTTAACAGAAAACACATTGTGGCGGAGTGGTTTAGGGAATGATTTTTAAGTTGTTTAAGAGTCTTGGCTGACCCGGGTTCGAGTCCCGGCAGCTTCATATATTTTTTATTTATTTTATTTTAACTTTTTATCAAATATAATTTTTATAGTTTAGTTTATTTATTAATTATGTATCGTTTTAACTCAAAATAATCATAAATAATTAATGCAACTTTTATAACTTGGTACTTGATTACAAAACGGAGCGGGTTTTGGAGACCTGATTTTTACAAATGTTACAGTATCCCCTACTTTTAGGAATTTCGTCCCGAAATTTAAATAGTTGAAGTAGTAGGAAAAAGATGCGGGTATTTTTCACGCATTGAGTCTTCACGTTCCCAAGTAAACTCGGTCCCCGTTTCGACTCCCAGCGTACCCTAACTATTGGAATGCGACTTCGTCGAAGACGCTTCTCCCCGAAGTCCATGATCTCCACTGGTCTTTCAATAAAATGAATGGATTCATCAATCTGAATGTCTTCCAGCGGAATATGGAGATTCTCATCAGCGAGGCACTTCTTCAGTTCGACACGTGGAATGTGGGATGAATCCTGTTGAGTTCTTCTGGTAAGTCAAGCTTGTATGCTACAGGACCTACTCTTTCGAGTATCTTGAAAGGTCCTACGTAACGTGGTGCTAGCTTCCCCTTTTGACCAAAACGAACTACTCCCTTCCACGGTGATACTTTTAAAAGCACATGATCACCAATGTTAAACTCTAAGGGCTTCCGTTGTTTACTGCGTAACTCTTTTGACGACTTTGAGCCGCTAGAAGATTGTTTCGAATTTGATGGATCTTATCGTAATTTGTGCTTCCCCAATTTCGTGCCAACACACAGGAGATCGGCACTTTCGACCATATAAGGCTTCAAAAGGTGCCATGCCGATGCTCGAATGATAGCTGTTGTTGTACGAAAACTCAACTAATGGTAGGTGGGCGTCCCAATTTCCCTTGAAGTCTATGACACATGCTCTAAGCATATCCTCAAGAGTTTGAATGGTGCGCTCAGACTGTCCATCAGTTTGAGGATGATAGGCGGTACTGAGATCTAATCGCGTGCCCATAGCGGATTGTACTGCTTGCCATGTTCGTGAGGTGAAACGACCATCACGACCAGAAATAATACTTAATGGTACCCCATGTCGGCTTACGATTTCGTTGATATAAATACGAGCAAGCTTTTCGTTCTTGAAATCTTCTCGAATAGGAATAAAGTGAGCTGATTTTGTAAGTCGGTCTATAATCACCCATATAGTGTCATACCCACCAGAAGTGCGAGGTAACCCGGTAATGAAATCCATGGTTATATTTTCTCACTTCCATACAGGTATTTCCGGTTGGACTAGAAGTCCTGAGGGTCTTTGGTGTTCAGCCTTCACCTTAGAACATGTGAGACACTTGTAAACAAAAACGGCAATATCCTTCTTCATTCCAGGCCACCAATAGGTGTATCGTAGGTCTTGATACATCTTATCGGCTCCTTGGTGTATAGAATATCGCGTTTTGTGAGCTTCATTCATAAGAGTTTCACGAAGATTTTTGTGGTTAGGAATCCAGATACGATCTAGGTAATACAGAATACCATCTGATTTAGTTTCAAGTTTTAGCTCGGTTCCACAGGACATCTCTTTTCGTACATCTTCTTCTGTTATTGAAACGTGTTGAGCTTCTCGAATTTGATCTTTAATGTCGGTTATAATTTGCAAACATAGAAGATGAATGGAGTTCGCATAACCCTTTCGACTAAGTGCATCAGCCACCACATTTGCTTTACCAGGGTGGTATCTAATTTCACAGTCGTAATCATTCAGGAGTTCGACCCATCTTCGTTGCCTCATATTTAACTCTTTTTGATTGAAAATATGTTGAAGACTCTTGTGGTCAGTGTATATTTCACACTTAGTACCATAGAGATAATGTCTCCATATCTTAAGAGCGAATACAACGGCTCCAAGTTCTAGGTCATGAGTGGTGTAGTTCTTTTCATGTGTCTTGAGCTGCCTCGAGGCATAAGCTATGACTTTTCCTCTTTGCATGAGAACGCAACCTAATCCTTGCCCTGACGCGTCGCAATAGACTACGAAATCATCACAACCTTCGGGAAGAGTGAGGATTGGTGCATCACAGAGTTTTTGTTTAAGAGTTTGAAAAGCTTCTTCTTGCTTGGGTCCCCATACGAATGGTTTTCCCTTATGGGTTAAAGCCGTGAGTGGCACAGCAATGCGAGAGAAGTTTGAAATGAACTGACGATAATAGCCAGCTAGTCTAAGAAAAGATCTTACTTCAGTTGGTGTACGTGGAGCTTGCCATTCTTGAACTGCTTTGATCTTTGAAGGGTCAACATGTATTCCTTTGTCATTGACTACATGCCCGGGAATTGCACCTCTTTTAACCAGAATTCACATTTAGAGAACTTGGCATAAAGCTTTTCCTTTTCTAGAAGTGCAAGAACGAGTCGAAGATGACGCTCATGATCAGCTTTAGATTTTGAATAAATAAGAATATCGTCGATGAAAACTATAACAAATCGATCAAGGTAAGGTTTGCAGACTCTGTTCATTAGGTCCATGAAGACAGCTGGTGTGTTGGTTAATCCAAACGGCATAACCATGAATTCATAGTGGCCATAACGAGTTCGAAAAGCAGTCTTAGGGACGTCTTCTTCATGCACTCTAAGCTGATGATAGCCAGATCGAAGATCGATTTTCGAAAAGCAGCTGGCACCATGTAGTTGGTCAAGAAGATCATCTATGCGAGGTAAAGGATAGCGATTTTTGATGGTTAACTTGTTGAGCTCTCTGTAGTCGATGCACATACAAAAGATCCATCTTTCTTCTTTACAAAAAGGACAGGTGCACCCCAAGGCGATGAGCTGCGACGTATGAATCCCTTGTCAGTCAACTCTTGCAATTGACTGGCTAGCTCTTGCATTTCAGAGGGGGCTAACCTATATGGAGACTTTGCAACTGGTGTAGCACCAGGTATAAGATCAATACGGAATTCGACATCTCTGATTGGAGGCAGTCCTGAAATGTCGTCAGGAAAAACTTGTGGAAAATCTTTTACTACAGGAATATCTTCAAGTTTCTTCTCTGTGGTCCCCTTCTTGATGATATGGGCTAAAAACGCGACATAATTCTTGCGAAGATATTTTTGAGCTTGAAGACAAGACATTAAGTTGAGCCCTTTCGACGAGGTTTCTCCAATGATTCGAAGAGTCTGATCGTTAGAAAGAGGAATACGAATAAATTTTTCACGACATACAACTTCCGCATGATGTTGACTGAGCCAATCCATACCGATTATGATGTCAAAACTTCCCAGCTTCATAGGAATAAGGTCGACTGAGAAATCGTGGTCGTTTAAAGTGAGTGTACAGTTGCGCAAAATAGAGTCTAATGAAACTGGTTTTCCGTCCGCAACTTCCACCGTTATGGATTCCGCGATCTTATCCCGATTTTTGCTTAAGATGGGTTCAAATTCTAATGACACAAAACTTCTATCCGCACCCGTATCAAATAACATAGAGGCATATCTACCATTTATAAGAAACGTACCGTTGACCACATTGCCGTCAGCTCTGGCCTGGTTCGCATTAATATTGAAAGCTCTTCCTCTTGCAGGTGGAGGAGCTTGGTTCGCTTGGTTCACTGGGTTGGCTTGGGCCTGAGCATGAATAATATTAACCAGCCTTGGACATGTGTTTCTGAAATGACTTGGGTTGCCGCAATTGAAACAAGCCCGCATAGGTTGGCCCATAGGGTAATTGGGTTGATCGTATGTTTGGGCTAAATGTTGGGTGGGTGGAAATGGTAGTTGTTGTTGTGCTTGACCCATTAACTGTTGGTGGGTTTGGGTTAAAGGTTGGTGGCGGTTTGTTCGTTGAGGCATGCGGCAGTTTTGAACAGTATGTCCTGCGCGACCGCAGCCGGTGCAGTATTGGCAAGGATGATGAGGGGAGTGGTGATACTGACAACGGTTACATTTTGGTAATGGGCCTGTGTAGGGTCTTCTGTATGGCGCGGGTGAAGGAGTGACTTGAGTGATGGGTGCAGCAGGAATAGGGGTGTTGGTTTGGGTGATTGCAAAATTCCTGGTGTTACGCTTCCTCTTGTTAGCAAACTTAGAGGAAGGAATGGGTGGTTTGAGGTTTGTCCCTCAACAGGGGCTTTCTTCTTCTCTTCTTTGAACTTCTCATTGCGAATTCGGTTTTCGGTCAGTTCAGTTGCCAACTCCATGGCAGCTTCAAGTGTTGCCGGTGAAACGCTGAGAACCGAATCTTGGATTTTCGAGGGAAGTCCTCGAATATAAATGCTCGATCAGACGATAGGTTGGAGTGAATAAATTTGGAACCATTTGGTTCAACTCCAAGAACCTCTTGTTGTAAGTAGAGTGATCACCCTCCTTTTGCCTTAGAGCATGAAATTCATCCTCCAACTTCTTAATTTCACTTCTAGGACAGAAACGCCTAGTCATGATTTCCCTTAACTCCTCCCAACTTAAGGCCATCGCATCTTCAGTTCCCCTCTTTCCTTTCTCAGTATTCCACCAAGTGAGAGCTACACCAAGTAGTCTCCCGGTGGCGTAACGAACCTTGCGATCCTCAGGACAATCGCAGTTTATGAAGGTGTTTTCCATCTCCTCGAACCAATGTAGGAGAGCAGAGACTCCCTCGGTCCCTTCGAATTTTGGAGGATCACAGGACTTAAAATGTTTGTAAGAGCACTTGTTGGTAGGAGGGTTGTCGATGTTCTGGTCCTGTTGTTGAGGAGGGTTAGTAGGATTTGTAGCAAGGGCTTGTTGTACTTGTACCACGATGTCAGGCAATATCGTGGCCATTTGTTTCGCGATATGAGTGGCCAAACGTTCCTGAGACTTTCCCGATTTTTACCCCTTCGATGCTGTCTAGACGACATCTACAGGATCATAAAATGAGAAGATTGTGAGTTTATGGTGTCTTTTTAGGTGTCATGTGTCTTTAAGAAAATGAAAATAACATAAATATCAATAATGCAACTACATCCATAGGATGTCTTGGGTTCGCTCATGTTGGGCCTCAAATGTCCTCCATACCTTCACCTACATAGTCATGTGGGCCCCCATGGCTATTGGCTTGGTAGGATTCGCATTAGTATTGGCAATTTAACACTCGCATCCCCCGAATGCAAACCACAAAATATGTTCATGAGATGTTTGGTCGGAACGTGCCCAGGTGTAGACACAATGACAACTCAAAGTGGGATTAGGTCACACGACGTTTGATATAGCATGCTTTGGCCTAATAAGTACTTCGTACTCTCATCGTTAGTCCCCAGGTAGGCAAACTGGTCCTTTATTTTGGATTTTATACGAATGCCAGCCTAGACAAGACATTCCGACTATCGGTACTAGTACCCTTCCAGTTACTACATGCCCGTCATGAGAACTCACTTTGATGAGATTTGAAAACACGAAAATCATTGTAAAATCAATCATGATGTGGTGTGTGCTTTCATGGATGTGATATGTTATGAGCATACGATTTCATGATAGGCATTATTTGATAATACATACTTATGAACATGCTTGCACAATATCAAATGTAACATTTAACATAAAACATATAAACATCATGAAATTTGGCATATAACACACAAAATTCTTATAAGTTTCTAATCGACTATAGTATAGGCTCTAAGGGTCTAATAACCTATCCTATATCCCTATAGTCATGGCTCTGATACCAATCTATCACACCCCGACCCGCAGCGGAAATAAGAGTCGGGGCATAATTGGGTTATCACCAAAGCACATGACATTTACTATTATGTTTCATAATTAATAAAGTCAAAGTTACATTTTCAAACATCCAAACATGTTCATTCAAAACAAAGGAAATAACCAAACATAACAATCCCAATACTAAATCGTTTTATTCTTCTAATCCAGGTCCTATGTGTTCCTAGCTGCTGCCGGTTCACCTGTATCATGTGTAAAATGGGAGTTTTTGGGTCAACATAAGTTGGCGAGTGAACCTTATTAGATAAACATTTAATAATGATTTTATGGTTAGTTTATCAATGAAATATTGTGCATAATCATAAATGAGCAAATGTAAATAATCAAGCATTGGCAAATAGTAGTTACAATTATAACATACAATAACACTTGCTAGCATACATGAATGTACCAATATCATACGATAACTAACATAAATGAACTGTGCGATCAAGGCTCAATCAAACGGAGCCGATCGTATTGCATGTACTGAAAATGTAAAATGAACTGTGCGATCAAGGCTCAATCAAACGGAGCCGATCGTATGCGGGCACGCCAGGTTCAACCGCATAATAAAATGGGGAACAAGCTCAAACCTCATAAATGGGGAGCGGCGGCCTCGGCAACTGCATGTACTGAAATAATAATTTGCATCCAATAATAACTACTTAACAGCAACAAACTAAATACACATGTTCATGATATGATGTATGCACAATAGTTTAGTTATAATATGTATATAAACAAAGACACATGATACACCCCAAAAACGTGATTAAAACGGGGAATTTAAAAGATTCACTCACATTGGGTGCGTTGAATTGGAGATGGTGAGATGCGCACGATTTAGATGAGCGAGTCGACGAGAAATACTAACCTAAATAATAATGGAAAAAATATATTAAATGGATGGATGTTATTAAGGATTTTAATGAAATTTTTAGATATATTTTTGTGAGTTTATGGCTATTTTCTATCTTTAAAAATGTTATTTTAAGTATTTTTAATTGATTTTTAAATTAAATTAAATAAATAAAATACAAAAAAAAGATATTTTTTTTTAAGCGTTGACCGTTGACCGTTGACCGGTTCGGTCAGCGAATAAACCTGCGCCGGGTGGGATTCGAACCGGCGACCTTCCGTTCGCGTGCACGCAGCTCTACCAACTGAGCTACGTGTCTAACCCGTAATAAACTCGTTTTTAATTATATTTATACACTTATTTGAATTAACCGAAAATTCCTTTATTTGCAAAAACGTTTTAATTTAATTGGACCGGTGCTCGTGACAAGTTTCGAACGCGCGACGTGTAGTTCATGTTGCACACAGTCCACCGCTGGACTGTGTGTCTAACTCGGTTATTATCTTGGTTTTTATTATACTTAACAACTATCTGTTTCAACCCGGTTTAGTTCTTGATCAAAAAGGCATGTTATTACACAAGGCGTGCGTGTAGCAAGGGTCGAACTCGGGACGTGTGTGTGAAATTTGTACACAGTCCACCGCTGGACTGTGTGTCTAACCCGTTTAAAATACCGTTTTTAATTAATCTTATGTTCTGTTATGACTTCATCTTCTTCGCCGATTTACACAGACAGCATAATTCGACTTGTTATGATTGATTTGTGACTTATACAATTCTCAGACATTATCAGTAATTCAAAAATAGAGAATGGAGAGAGTTTAAGGAAAAGAATATACCGATTGATGTTATTCACAGAAATCCGGCGGAGGTTCGTCGGTACTGGAAGTGAACTCCGGCTGTTGAAACCAATTAACAGCGTTGATCGATTATTCATGAAGTTGAGTCACTTAAACAAGGTTTAAAAGAAGTTTAGGATATCATACCAGTTCACAGTGTGATTCCGGCAGTCTCAGAAATTTTCCGGCGAAGATAAGATTTTCGAAAACGTTGACTAGGATCGATTCTGATGATGGAGTTGTGTTAGAGACTCATTAATCACATGTTTTAAACAGAAAGAGTCGGAGGAATTACCGTGAGAATGTGAGTCCCGGTTTTCCGGTGACTTGCAGAAATTTTCCGGCGAACTGATTCAGATGATCTTATGGTTAAAAAATGTGAGAAATTGAAATTGAGTATTGATATGATAGCTCTGAATCGCGAGAATGGACTGAAGCTTGAGTTATTCAGGAATTTGATGAACTTTCGGTTTCAAATACCGAAAATGATGAAACTTTAAGTTCAATCAATTCTAACTTGATTAGAAACCGTCGTGCATCGGTTATAACTGAATGTGTGAGGTAAACAATCGATTTGACGATTGGTTTGCCGATTACCGGTTTTCAGATGGCATCGTCGGTTAAACTGAGTTTGTGTATAAGTTTCATTTGTTTTCCTAGAGTTAACAGAAAACACATTGTGGCGGAGTGGTTTAGGGAATGATTGTTAAGTTGTTTAAGAGTCTTGGCTGACCCGGGTTCGAGTCCCGACAGCTTCATATATTTTTTATTTATTTTATTTTAACTTTTTATCAAATATAATTTTTATAGTTTAGTTTATTTATTAATTATGTATCGTTTTAACTCAAAATAATCATAAATAATTAATGCAACTTTTATAACTTGGTACTTGATTACAAAACAGAGCGGGTTTTGGAGACCCGATTTTTACAAATGTTACAGCCTGTGACCTGTGACACCCGACTATTTAGGTTGTCCCGTACAAATGTAACACGTGTCACGAATGAATAAAAGGTCGTATTTGATTATTTATGATGTTTATATATGGTATTTGATGTGTTGGTAAATCCAAAGTTTGATAAAAATTACGTTGGCAATATTAAGATAAACGCTTATCGCGTAACAGATAAAATGCGAAACGAACGTCGGTGACCGCCGAATAATGTTAAAATCCCAAAAATAGTCCGTTATGAGTTAAATAATATATTTAATCATAATCATGAGAAAAAAATATTTAAAACGCTAAGAAACTCTATTTTCGAGTTTAAGCGCGTACTGCGCGATACTACGTGTACCTGGCAAAATACTGTCAACACAGCCAGTTCAGGGCAACCAATAATTATTATACTAATTATTTGACAAGTATATTTTAGTAGAATGTTAAAAATAAACTAAAATGATTAAAATCCCTATTTTGCGAATTTAAGCGCGTACTACGCAACACAGCGCGTATATTGCCAAATACCGACAACGTAACTGGTCCCGGCAAATAAAATATTGGTTAGCAATATTTTGGTGTGTTTATTTTTATAGAGCACTGAAAATAATTTAAAACGCGTTAAAACGCAGTTAAAATGATAGATAAAACACCCGGTATCCAGTAAAATACCAGTGTTTAACCTATAACATGTATTTATATGTATATATATGAAATATATGTGTGTGAGGGATAAGATGTGGCAGCCATTTGAGGCAACATCTCTCTCTCTCTCTTTCCATGTGTGGCATGGGGAAGAGTAGGTGATGATTACACCTTTATAATATCTTCCATAATCTATAGAAATCCAAGACAAACAATTCAAAAATCAAACACTCCTCTCTCTCTCTCTAAACTCACGGCCGAAACACACACACACAAGCTTGTTCTTGAAGATCAAAGGCATTTCCAAGGAGGTTGCAAGTAATTTTGAAGGTTCAAAGGTGTTTCCAAGCAAGAAGCAAGCTCCATACCATCATACTTTGCTAAAAACCCATCAAAAATAAGAAGGTATAAAATTACTTTAAAAACTCTGTTCTTGATTCTTGATGAGTTTTGATGAGGATGGAAGTTTCTCTAGTTCTTGAATATAAACACTTACTTAAAGACTAAAACAAATGGGTTTTCAAAGAAAATAAAATGGACATGCATGTATATGTGGGTGTAGCCGTGAATGTGTATGTATATACATATGAGATTGAGTTTTGATTTTTGTTGAATGATTCTTGTTAATATGATTCTTAAAAGTTTGATACATGCATGAACAAAAAGGTGCCATACAAGAATGTTCTTATGATTTAGAAAGATGATTATGAAAAAGTGAATTTTGGAAGTGTATATATGTATGCATATATGTAGCCGTGTATATATATATATATATATATATATTATGGGTATATGCATGAATGTAAATCTTTGATGTTAATAAATTTAAATGTGTAAAAATATGTGTGCATGTCTTGCATTTATGATGGAATGATTAGATGATGATAAAATGAAGATGATAATGTTCTTGAATGAGTGAACATGAAATAAATATATGTTTAGATGCATATTAGTTCATACAAAATAATGAAGACATGATGTAAGTGCATTAAGTGCTTGTACCTAGTCATGCATGTGGGTGTATGTACATGAAAGGATGAATAAATGATGTTATGATAAAATTGGTTTCAAATCAGATTATAAACCTTAAAAATAAGGTTATTCATGTATGAAAGTGGTATAAAACTTGTCATGAAGTTTACAAGCTTTGCATGTAGTACATTGTCCTTAAAAGTGTTGTAAAATACATGAAATCGCATGATTTATATGCCTTACACAAAACTGAACTAATCTGATTATAACCATTATTTTATTCAGTATATAACATATATTTTGTTAAAATATGAAGTCATTTCGAGTTCGGATGGTTATGGTAACGTTTGACGCAAAACTATGCGGTAAAAACGGTAAAAATCGCTTTTAAGAGGGTTTTTATGAAACTATTTTAGATTAGTAAATAAACTGATATTTTTGATATAATATAAGTATATTAACTTATATTAAGATTATTTGGTTTTGGTTGGTCATACGTGACTACCGACGCCCGAAAACGTTACCGAATAGCTAAAATACGCATTTTTCAACATACACTAGAATGGGTTGTTCATGGTGAACCTTATGTGTTAAATGTTTATGTATTAAATATGTGAATATGATAATATGATAATTTAAGTGTTGACATATAGCGGGAATTAAGACTATGCATGTAGCGCTTCTAAGTTTAAAACCATAGAATCGGTGAAACCGCGTTAAAATGTGTAACTTATTTATCGAGCATAAAAATTTATACATAGGTTAATTAGTGAGTTATTTATGTATACATGCTTTAAAAATGATAAAGTAAATACGTTAATGAGTTTTCACGTGTTATGATATTGTGAATATGTGCACGTTTATGTATATATATTACGACGCACAAATCGTAGATATATAGTATTATAACGGAGTGTAACGGATAAAACATTAAGGTCACCAATAAAATCGTTCAAGTCACAAAATCTTAAAATATATGTATATGAACTCATATGATATATATTAATATGCCAACATAATAAAAAATAATGACTTTTCGAGAAAATCTCAAAGTTATGTGAAAATTCTAATATTGGAGAAACTTAGGAATTTTTAATATATTGATTATTAAATCGTGCCTACGTATGATAGGACGTGTAGAATCAAATTGTGGGATTGCGCTAATTTAATTACGCACCAAAAGGTGAGTGTCACTAAACCCCTTTTTTTTACTATTTTAGTATATGTTTTGGGGGAAAGCACGCCTTAAAAGGATAAGTATACTGTTTTTCGTATAAAATATGCCTTTGATTAAATATAAATATATTTTCGTGGAAAATATGATTTGGAAATTATATGATATTTTTGGAGAAAAACATGGTTTTGGATATAAATAATTTCGGGATGAAAGATTTTGGAAATAATGATATATGCGTTTGGGGATGAAACGGGGATTTTACGGCGTTATGGGATAGAACGACCATGTGGATTTAAAATATTTAAATCTAAAGTTGTAATGAATTGGCCCGGTCTCAAGAGAGTGAGTATCGGGATTAGGCTTACGTTTCGGTGGGGACGTCGGGGATTCGTACAACGTGTTATATTAAAAATTTTATCATTTTAGTAGGATATATATATTGTTCATAAGGTTGGCACCTTGGGTGACCCATTGCGGGCATTTGCGCGAACTTAGTCCATTTAATATTAATATGGATTGCGTGGAATTGTTGATAGATCTATCAGGTTGACAACCCCGTCGGACCGGTATGCTCCGTGTCATGTAAGCGACGAATTTATATTTGTTATCGTCTAGCGTTGATTATACCCTTAATGTTAATATATAGTTCGTATGTCTTGCAAACATACGATCTGAACATTTGATGCAATAAATTTAATATGTGAAACTTGGGAAGATGCTTAGTTCGGAGGTTTCGGGGAAACGCTTGCGACGGCTGACCCATGGATTTTTATTAAGGAATAAAATTAACTTTCGAAAATATTATTTGGATTTTTGATAATAAACACATAATTAGAAAGTTTTTTCCTTGTTTTAAATTTGAATTGTGAGCTCACCCTCCTATGTGTTGACACTTGATTTTAACGTGTTCTTCAGGTACTTGAGCGTGGCTTCGGAATCTTTGCGTATCTTGTGGTTGTATGCATGTTTGTTTAATAATAAACTTTGGACACTTTTAAAACTTATTTGGGACCGACTGTATTAAGATCCATAAGGATCAAGACAACTTAACTATGTTATGGTTGTGGTTTGTGTTTAATTTGGAAACAATGTTTTAATTAAGTAATATGTCCAAAATTAACGATGCATCATCCACCAAGATATTTATGGGCACCAACTTCCGTCACCATTACGTTTGTATTTCCGCTGCGACGTTTTTGGGTGTTACAAAAGTTGGTATCAGAGCCAAGGTTGTTAGCGAATTGGATGTTTTCGGGGAAAACTCTAGACTTCAACCAAAGAATTTTGAGATATAAGTCCAAAATTCGCGAAGCCAAAATTTTTAATAAACATGGATTTTTATCATGTATGAGAACCAATGCGTGTTATTGTGCATACTTAATCTGTTTATTTGGGCCTTATGTGTTATTTTTCATTTGAACACCACACTTACTTTGTACGATTATATATATGTCACAGATGTCGCACGAGCACGAGGTCATTCAGATTACTGACTCTGAGAGAGAGCCAGAATTCGAGACTTCACCCAAATCCGTTTTACCAGAGGTACCCCTCGATTCCACAGTTTGTCGATGGGCCGAATTTCCTTCATCCTATCCATGGTTACCCTGCTGCTTCGCAAGCCAGGTGAACCCACGTTTGCTTTTACAAGAACAGTTGGATCGAATGACGATGAGATACTGTCAACCCTCGATTTACGAGACCGGGCAATCGTCAGGTACCGTGCCATTATCGATGATGTGGGTAGAGTGTCCGTTGATTGGAGGATCTATAGTGTCGCACCAGCAGTAGACGCTACCACTGTTACGGCTCACCATTAGAGCCATTAGTAGTCTCCGTCTCTGTCGTTGTTGAGCCCGTACCGAGATCCCTCCACCAGTTGTTACCCGAGCATCGTCACATCCATCGATCGAGTCGCACGCTCCACTACACCCATGTTGGTATACTTCCGACGTAGGAAGAGGATACGACCTGCCGGAGACATCGCTTCAACTTCCAGAGCTGAGACTACATCTGCTTTGAAGAAGCAGAAAGGAGTGTGGGTTGACCGATGCCCTCACTGTGACCGCCAGTTGGGGACCATTCGCGAAGATCTGAAGGAGACCAAGGAAAAAGTGAAGGATCTGGAGGGGCAAATGGATTGGTTTAACGAGCTGAAGGACTTGGATGATAGTGCAATGGATCAAATGCACTGGAGGATAGCTGACTTGGAGGAGCTTGTGAGGAGGCTTCTCGAGTTTGCGGGATTGAAGAAGTGATTGTTGGTTGTTTGTTTTGTTTGTTTTATATGTCTCTTGATAAACCCTTATATTGGCTTGCATGCCAAATTTTTGGATATTTAGGAGCAAATTTCATCTAGACTTGTTATTGGTGGTTGATTGTGTCTCACCAAATTGTGATTAGTCGTTGTACTATGAACAAACTTTGTAATTTCCATGATAAATATCAATGCTATGGGTTTCTTTTGGTTAAATTATTCTCATTATTATGTGGATACATGTGTATTGTTTAGTTCACTAGTATTTAATGATTGAAATATTTAAACATTATCTTATGTTGATATTATTATTGCAATAATAGAAACGACAAGATGCCGCCAAAAGCGAGATAGGGTACTGGACTACCTACCACCCCAGAAGAGTTGGCACAACTCATAGCCCAACACGTTAATACTGCCTTGGATCAGTTTGAAGCTAACCAGAATATCGGGCAAGGACGTGGTCGTTGTGCTCCTGGGCATGGTGAAGGTGATGTGCAGATTGGAAACCCGCAAGGTAATATAATGATTGGAAAAGTTTTAGTAGTTCCTGTGTTATGATACAATCAGTGAGTAATCTTGATTTTTCATTAACCTAGTGAACAATGCATGGATGTACGTATAAAACATTTCAGGGCTGTAACCCACGATCATTTACCGGTGCTGAAGGGCCTCTTGAAATCACTAGATGGATTGAGAAGATGGAATCTGTGATGGCCATCAGCGGTTGTGCTGTTGATCAGAGGGTTAGGTATGCTTCGTGTTCGTTTCTCGATGAAGCTTTATCCTGGTGGAAAACTCAAGTTCAGATTTTGGGCGAAGATGCGGCTTACGGTCTTTCCTGGAATGAACTAAAAGAGATGCTTCTTAAGGAATACTGCCCGCATAGTGAGATGCAGAAAATTGAGACTCACTTCTGGAATTTGACCATGGAAGGTCTAAACGTCAGAGCTTACACATCTCGGTTCAATGATTTGGCTAGATTGGTTCCACGTATGGTCACTCCTGAGTACGTTAAGGTGGAAAGGTATATCTGGGGATTGTCGCCACAAATTCGTAGTATGGTTACGTCAGCGAAGCCCACTACCTATCTGGAAACTACTACTCTAGCGAAGTCATTAGCGGATGATGCTGCTCGCAAAAGTAGCCTTAACAGGAAAGAGGAGACTGGGAAATCGTCAGGAAAAAAGCGTTCTGAGCATAGATCTGGGGATTCGCGGAAGCGAAGATCTGAGAGCTCGAGAAAAGTCCGATGTGAAGTGTGAGCTGAAACGCGATTCAGGGAAAGCACATGTGGCTAATTCGAGTGGTTTGAGGAAGGATAATGCCAGGGATTGCGGAAGTAGTTCAGCGAAAAAGACTCACGGTGATGAGTAGGGAAAGTGTGCCAGATGTTGTCGAACTGGTCATATTACTCGCGAGTGCTATGCTAAGAGTACGTCGGAGGGAGTTAAGCTTGAGGGATGCTTTGAATGCGGAGAGCAGGGACACTACAAGAGGAACTGTCCGAATGTGAAGGGTCAGAATGCCAGGGGCAGAGCTTTTGAGCTGAATGTTGGGAAGGCACGTGATGATCCTGCAGTTGTTACCGGTACGTTCCTAATCAATGACCATTCTGCGTTCGTACTATTTGATACTGGTGCAAACTTGAGTTTTGTTTCGAAAAACTTTGAACCGTTTCTCTGTTCTCAAACAAGTAAGCTAAGTAAAAAGTACTCGATAGAATTAGCAAATGGTAAATCGATAGAGACTAGCGAAGTTATTCGTGGTTGTAGAATTCGGTTATGCGATCATAACTTTAGTATCGATTTATTACTAGTGGAGCTGGGTAGTTTTGATGTAGTCGTTGGGATGGATTGGCTATCCAAGAACGGAGCTGAGATCATTTGTTCGGAGAAACAAGTGCAGATACCTTGTCCTGGTGGTGGTGAAGCTTTTGTTATTCACGAAGACCGATCGAGTCGAGTATCAAGAGTTCTTAGTATTATGAAGATGCACAAGATGTAGCGTAAGGGTTATCATGGTTCTTGGTTAACATAGTGGATACAAATGCCGAAAGTGGGAGGATTGAAGAAATTCCTGTAGTTCACGATTATCCGGAAATTTTCCCTGAAGACTTGCCTGGATTACCCCTACGAGACAGATCGAGTTTAAGATTGATCTTATACCTGGTGCTGCACCGATTGCAAAATCTCCTTACAGATTAGCACCGTCAGAAATGAAAGAGTTATCAAATCAGCTTCAAGAGCTATTAGACAAAGGTTTCATACGGCCAAGCTTTTCGCCTTGGGTAGCGCCCGTGTTGTTTGTGAAGAAGAAAGATGGTTCCTTCAGAATGTGTATTGATTACAGAGAGTTGAACAAGCAAACTATCAAGAATCGGTACCCGTTGCCAAGAATCGACGATTTGTTCGACCAGCTTCAAGGATCAAGTTACTACTCAAAGATAGACCTGCGTTCAGGTTATCACCAGTTGAAGATTGCTGAGGAAGATGTTCTGAAGACTGCTTTTAGAACATGTTATGGCCATTATGAGTTCTTAGTCATGCCTTTTGGCTTAACTAATGCGCCTGCAGTGTTCATGGATCTCATGAATAGGGTATGCAAACCTTATTTGGATAAATTCGTGATAGTATTCATTGACGATATACTAATATATTCGCGAACCAAAGAAGATCATGAGCAACATTTGAAGATGATTCTGGAGTATTGAAGAAAGAGAAGTTGTATGCCAAGTTCTCTAAATGTGAATTTTGGATTCGAGAGTGCATTTCCTCGGTCATGTCATAAATGAGAAAGGTATACATGTGGACCCGTCGAAGATTGAGGCGATTAGAATTGGGAAGCGCCGAAGACTCCGTCAGAGGTGCGGCAATTCTTAGGACTTGCTGAGTATTACAGAAGATTCATTGAGAATTTTTCTAGAATAGCGCAGCCATTAACGCTATTGACCCAAAGGATAAGAAGTTTGATTGGACAGAAAAGCAGGAGGAAGCTTTTCGGATGTTGAAGGAGAAGTTGTTTTGTGCACCTATTCTATCCCTGCCAGAGGGAAATGACGGTTTTGTTGTATACTGTGATGCGTCAGTTTGGTCCTTGGTTGCGTGCTTATACAGAAGGACAAAGTGATAGCCTATGCATCCAGACAACTGAAAGTGCATGAGAAGAACTACACAACTCATGATTTAGAGTTGGGAGCTGTTGTGTTCGCTTTGAAGATTTGGAGACATTATCTGTATGGCACGAAGTGTACGATTTACACAGACCATTAGAGCCTCCAGCATATCTTTGATCAGAAGAAACTCAACATGCGAAAACGGCGTTGGTAGAGTTACTCAATGATTACGAGTGTGATATTCGTGATCACCCAGGAAAGGCAAATGTTGTTGCTGACGCACTCAGTAGGAAGGAGCGGGAGAAGCCTCTGCGGTTCGTGCTTTGGTTTGACCATACAAACGAATTTGACCGATCGAATTCGTAATGCACATCGAGAACTCTAAAAGATGAGAACCTGAGTAGAGAAGGTTTGAGAGGTTTGGAATACGAACTGATACCAAAAGCGACGAAGTAATCTACTTCATGAACGAGTTTGGGTTCCGCTTAGAGGTAACCTACGTGAACTGGTTATAAAAGAGGCTCATAAGTCCAGATATTCGATTCACCCAGGTTCTACCAAGATGTATCAGGATATTAAGGAGTTATATTGGTGGCCGAATATGAAGAGAGATATTGCGGTGTATGTAAGTAAATGTATGACATGCTCAAAGGTTAAGGCTGACATCAGAGGCCGTCTGGGCTTCTGCATAACCAGAGATTCCTAAATGGAAGTGGGAGCATCTTACATGCACTTTATCACCAAATTACCCCGTACGTCAGTGGACATGACACTATTTGGGTAATTGTGGATCGATTAATGAAGTCTGCTCATTTCTTGCCCATTAAGGAAATAGACAAGACGGAAAAGATATCGCAGTTGTACCTAACGAGATTGTAGCCAGACATGGAGTCCTGTGTCAATTATCTCAGATAGAGATGGACGATTCGACTCCAGATTTTGGCGATCTCTTCAGGAATCGTTGGTTCTCGTTTGGACATGAGTACTGCGTATCATCCTCAAACGGATGGTCAGAGTGAGAGAACCATTCAGACGTTAGAGGATATGTTGAGAGCGTGCGTGATTGATTTTGGTGGAAGTTAGGATACTCATTTGCCGTTGGCAGAGTTTTCTTACAACAATAGTTACCACGCTAGTATCAAAGCCGCTCCGTTTGAAGCTTTGTTACGGAAGGAATATCGATCGCCCTTGTGTGGGCTGAAGTTGGTGAAAGGCAACTAACCGGACCTGAGCTTATCCATGGAAACCACCGACAAGGTTTCCAGATCAAGGAAAGGTTGAAAGCTGCCGCCGATCGACAGAAAAGTTATGCAGACAACCGAAGGAAACCGTTGCAATTTCAAGTCGGAGATCGCGTTCTGCTGAAAGTGTCACCTTGGAAAGGTGTTGTTAGATTTGGAAAAGGGGGAAAGCTAAGCCCATGGTATATAGGTCCTTTGAAATCGCATCTCGAGTTGGATAGTCGCGTATAGGCTTAAACTGCCGAAGGATTTGAATGGAGTTCATAACTGTTTCATGTTTCCAACCTGAGAAAGTGTTGTGGATGAGACACTAATTATACCCCTGATGAGGTTCAAGTAGACGATAAATTGAGATTTATCAAGGAACCGGTTGAAGTTCTGGATGAGAAGATTAAGTAAGCTTAGAAGGAGTCGGATTAAGTTGGTCAAGGTTCGCTGGAATTCTAAACGTGGACCCGAGTTCACTGGGAACGAAAGGACCAGATGCAATGAAAATATCCGCATCTCTTTAAGTCTAGTGCGAAAACAAACCTGTAGTGTAAGGATTTCGGGGACGAAATTCCTTAAACAGGGGGAGAAGTGACACCCGACTATTTAGGTTGTCCCGTACAAATTAACACGTGTCACGAATGAATAAAAGGTCGTATTTGATTATTTATGATGTTTATATATGGTATTTGATGTGTTGGTAAATCCAAAGTTTGATAAAAATTACGTGGCAATATTAAGATAAATGCTTATCGCGTAACGGATAAAATGCGAAACGAACGTCGTGACCGCCGAATAATGTTAAAATCCCAAAAATAGTCCGTTATAAGTAAAATAATATGTTTAATCAAATCGTGAGGAAAAATTATTTAAAACGCTAAGAAACTCTATTTTCGAGTTTAAGCGCGTACTGCGCGTACCTGACAAAATACTGTCAACACAGCAGTTCAGGCAACCAATAATTATGATACTAATTATTTGACAAGTTTATTTTTATAGAATGATAAAAATAAACTAAAATTCTTAAAATCCCTATTTTGCGAATTTAAGCGCGTACTACGCAACACAGCGCGCATATTGCCAAATACCGACAACGTAACTGGTCCCAGCAAATAAAATATTGGTTAGTAATATTTTGGTGTGTTTAGTTTATAGAACACTGAAATAATTTAAAACGCGTTAAAACGCAGTTAAAACGCTAGATAAAACACTAGATAAAACACCCGGTATCCAGTAAAATACCAGTTTTAACCTATAACATGTATTTATATGTATATATACGAAATATATGTGTGTGAGGGTCAAGATGTGGCAGCCATTTGAGGCAAAATCTCTCTCTCTCTTCCATGTGTGGCATGGGGAAGAGTAGGTGATGATTACACCTTTTATAAAATCTTTCATATCTTCCATAATCTTTAGAAATCCAAGACAAACAATTCAAAAATCAAACACTCCTCTCTCTCTCTAAACTCACGGCCAAAACACACACACACCATCATTTTTGAAGTTTCAAGCTTGTTCTTGAAGATCAAAGGCATTTCCAAGGAGGTTGCAAGTAGTTTTGAAGGTTCAAAGGTGTTTCCAAGCAAGAAGCAAGCTCCATACCATCATACTTTGCTAAAAACCCATCAAAAATAAGAAGGTATAAAATTACTTTAAAAACTTTGTTCTTGATTCTTGATGAGTTTTGATGAGGATGGAAGTTTCTCTAGTTCTTGAATATAAACACTAACTTAAAAACTAAAAAAAATGGGTTTTCAAAGAAAATAAAATGGACATGTATGTATATGTGGGTGTAGCCGTGAATGTTATGTATATACATATGAGATTGAGTTTTGATTTTTGTTGAATGATTCTTGTTAATATGATTCTTAAAAGTTTGATACATGCATGAACAAAAATGTGTCATACAAGAATGTTCTTATTATTTAGATAGATGATTATGAAAAAGTGAATTTTTGGAAGTGTATTTATGTATGCATATATGTAGCCGTGTATATATATATATATATATATATATATATATGGGTATATGCATGCATGTAAATCTTTGATGTTAATAAATTTAAATGTGTAAGAATATGTGTGTATGTCTTGCATTTATGATGGAATGATTAGATGATGATAAAATGAAGATGATAATGTTCTTGAATGAGTGAACATGAAATAAATATATGTTTAGATGCATATTAGTTCATACAAAATAATGTAGACATGATGTAAGTGCATTAAGTGCTTGTACCTAGTCATGCATGTGGGTGTATGTACATGAAAGGATGAATGATGTTATGATAAAAATGCTTTCAAATCAGATTATAAACCTTAAAAATAAGATTATTCATGTATGAAAGTGGTATAAAACTTGTCATGAATTTTACTAGCTTTGCATGTAGTACATTGTGCTTAAAAGTGTTGTAAAATACATGAAATCGCATGATTTATGTGCCTTACACAAACTGCACTAGTCTGATTATAACCATAATTTTATTCAGTATATAACATGTATTATGTTAAAATATGAAGTCGTTTCGAGTTCGGATGGTTATGGTAACGTTTGACGCAAAACTATGCGGTAAAAACGGTAAAAATTGCCTTTTTAAGAGGGTTTTTATGAAACTGTTTTATATCAGTAAATAAAATGATATTTTTGATATAAATATAAGTATATAAACTTATATTAAGATTATTTGGTGTTTGGTTGGTCATACGTGACTTCCGACGCCCGAAAACGTTACCGAATCGCTAAAATACGCATTTTTCAACATACACTAGAATGGGTTGTTAATGGATGAACCTTATGTGTTTAAATGTGTTATGTGATTTAAATACGTGAACATGATAATATGTTAAGCGTTGACATAATAGCGGGAATTAAGGCTATGCATGTACGCTTGTATGTTTAAAATGGTAGAATTGGTGAAATCGCGTTAAAATGTGTAACTCATTTGTCGAGCATGAAAATTGATACATAGGTTAACTTATTGAGTTATTTCATGTATACATGCTTTAAAAATGATAAAGTGAATAAGTTAATGAGTTTTCGCTTGTTATGATATTGTGAATATGTGCACGTTTATGTATATATATTACGACGCGCAAATCGTAGATATTTAGTAATTATAAACGAGAGTGTAACGGATAAAACAATAAGGTCACCAATAAAATCGTTCAAGTCGTAAAATCTTAAATATATATATATATATATATATATATATAATATATATAATATATATATATATATATATATATATATGAACTCATATATATATTAATATGCCAACATAATAAAAAATAATAACTTTTCGAGAAAATCTAAAAGTTATGTGAAAATTCTAAATATTGGCGAAACTTAGGAATTTTGTAATATATATTGATTATTAAATCATGCCTACGTATGTTAGGACGTGTAGAATCGAATTGTGGGATCGCGCTATTTTAAATACGCACCCAAAGGTGAGTGTCACTAAACCCCCTCTTTTTACTGTTTTAGTATATGTTTTGGGGGAAGAACACGCCTTAAAAAGGTTAAGTATACGTTTTCGTATAAAATATGCCTTTAATTAAACTATAAATATATTATGTGAAAAAATGATTTGGAAATTATATGATATGTTTTTGGAGAAAAACATGGTTTTAGATATAAATATGTTTCGGGACGAAACGGATTTTGGAATAATGATATATGCGTTTCGGGGATGAAACGGGGATTTTACAGCGTTATGGGATAGAACGACCATGTGGATTTAAAATGTTTAAATCTAAAGTTGTCACGAATCGGCCCGGTCTCAAGAGAGTAAGTATCGGGATTAGGCTTACGTTTCGGTGGGGTCGTCGGGGATTCGTACAACGTGTTATATTAAATTTTATCATTTTAGTAGGATATATATATTGTTCATAAGGTTGGCACCTTGGGTGACCCATTGCGGGCACTTTGCGCAAACTTTGCCATTTAATCATTAATATGGATTGCGTGGAATTGTTGATAGATCTATCGGGTTGACAACCCCGTCGCGACCGGTAGCTCCGTGTCATGTCAAGCGACGAATTTATATTCTGTTATTGTCTAGCGTTGATTATACCCTTAATGTTAATATATAGTTCATATTGTCTGGCAAACATACGAGTGATGCAATAAATTTAATATGTAAAACTTGGGAAGATGCTTAGTTCGGAGGTTTCGGGGAAACGCTTGCGACGGCTGACTCATGGATTTTATTAAGGAAATAAATTAACTTTTGAAAATATTATTTGGATGTTTTGATAATAAACACATAATTAGAAAGTTTTCCTTGTTTTAAATTTGAATATGTGAGCTCACCCTCCTTTGTGTTGACACTTGATTTTTAACGTGTTCTTCAGGTACTTGAGCATGGCTTCGGGAATCTTTGGCGTATCTTGTGGTTGTGATGCATGTTTAGTTTAATAATAAACTTTGGACACTTTTAAAACTTATTTGGGACCGACTGTATTAAGATCCATAAGGATCAAGACAACTTAACTGTGTTATGGTTGTGGTTGTGTTTTAATTTGTAAACAATGTTTTAGTTAAGTAATATGTCCAAAATTAACGATGCATCGTCCACTAAGATATTCATGGGCACCAACTTCCATCACCATTACGTTTGTATTTCCGCTGCGATGTTTTTGGGGTGTTACAGAAGTTGGTATCAGAGCCAACGGTTGTTAGCGAACTTGATGTTTTCAGGGAAAACGCTAGACTTCAACCAAAGAATTTTGAGAAATAAGTCCAAAATTCGCGAAGCCAAAATTTTTAAATAAACATGGATTTTTATCATGTATGAGAACCATTGCATGTTATTGTGCATACGTGCTAATCTGTTTATTTGGGCCTTATGTGTTATTTTTCATTTGAACACACACTTACTTTGTATGGTTAAATATATGTCATAGATGTCGCATGAGCACGACGTCATCGTGATTACTGACTCTTAGAGCGAGCCATAATTCGAGACTTCACCTAGATCCGTTTTACCAGAGGTACCCCCTACGATTCCACAGTTTGTTGATGCGGCCGGATTAGCTTCGTCCTTCCATGTTAACCCTGTTGGGTTCGCAAGCCAGGTTGACCCTCGTTATGCTTTTACAAGCAATGGTTGGATCGAAGACGATGATGATGCTTCACCCTCGATTTACGAGACTGGGCAATCGTCAGGTACCGTGCCAGTTATCGATGATGTGGGTAGAGGTGTTCCGTTGATCGGAGGATCTTATAGTGTCTCTCCAGCAGTAGACGCTACCGTTGTTACGGCTCAGCGATTAGAGCCATTGGTCATCTCGTCTGCTATCGTTGCTGAGCCCACTACCGAGATCCCTCCACCATTTGTTAGCGAGTCGTCATTTCCATCGATCGAGTTGCGCGCTCCTACTGCACCCCTATTGGTATACTTTCGACGTAGGAAGAGGATACGACCTGTCAGAGACATCGCTTCAACATCCAGAGCTGAGACTACATCTGCTTCGAAGAAGCAGAAAGGAGTGTGGGTTGACCGATGCTCTCACTGAGACCATCGATTGGGGGCTATACGCGGAGATCTGGAGGCGATTAGGGGAAAAGTGAAGGATCTTGAGGGGCAAATGGACTTTTTTGATGAGCTAAAGGACTTTGATGACAGTGCAATGGATCAAATGCACTGGAGGATAACTTACTTAGAGGAGCTTGTGAGGAGGCTTCTTGAGTTTGTGGGATTGAAGAAGTGATTGTTGGTTGTTTGTTTGTTTTGTATGTCTCTTTGATAAACCCTTATATTGGCTTGGATGCCAAATTTTTGGATATTTAGGAGGAAATTTCATCTAGACTTGCTATTGGTGGTTGATTATGTCACACCACATTTTGGTTAGTCATTGTACTATGAAGAAGCTTTGTAATTTCCGTGATAAATATCAATGTTATGGGTTCTCTTTTGGTTAAATTATTCTCATTATTATGTGGATGCATGTGTATTGTTTAGTCCACTATTACGTAATGATTGAAATATTTAAACAATGTCTTATGTTGATATTATTATTGCAATAATAGAAACGACAAGATGCCGCCAAAAGCGAGACAGGGTACTGGACTACCTACCACCCCAGAAGAGTTGGCACAACTCATAGCCCAACACGTTAATACTGCCTTGGAACAGCGTGAAGCTAACCATAATTTTGGGCAAGGACGTGGACGTGGTGCTCCGGGGCATGGTATTGGTGGTGTGCAGATTGGAAACCCGCAAGGTAATATAATGATCGGAAAAGTTTTAGTAGTTCCTGTGTTATGATATAATCAGTGAGTAATCTTGATTTTTCATTAACCTTTTGAACAGTGCATGGATGTACGTATAAAACATTTCAGGGCTGTAACCCACGATCATTTACCGGTGCTGAAGGGCCCTTGAAATCACCAGATGGATCGAGAAAATGGAATCTATGATGGCCATCAGCGGTTTGCTGCTGAGCAAAGGGTTAGGTATGCTTCATGTTCATTTCTAAATGAAGCTTTATCCTGGTGGAACACTCAAGTTCAAGTTTTGGGCGAAGACGCGGCCTACGGTCTTACCTGGAATGAACTAAAAGAGATGCTTCTTAAGGAATACTGCACGCGTAGTGAGATGTAGAAGATTGAAACTGACTTCTGGATTTTACCATGGACGGCCTAAACGTCAGAGCTTATACGTCTCGGTTCAATGATTGGGCTAGATTGGTTCCACGAATGGTCACTCCTGAGTACGTTAAGGTAGAAAGGTATATCTGGGGATTGTCGCCACAAATTCATAGTATGGTTACGTCAGCGAAGCCCACTACCTATCTGGAAGCTACTACTCTAGCGAAATCATTAGCGGATGATGTTGCTCACAAAAGTAGCCTTAACAGGAAAGAGGAGACTGGAAGTCGTCGGGAAAAGTCAAGGAAGATGGGAAATCTGATCGATCTAAGCGTTCTGAGCCTAGATATGGGGATTCGTGGAAGCGAAAGTCTGAGAGCTCGAAAAAGGATTCCGATGTGAAGCGTGAGAGGAAACGCGATTCGGGGAAAGCATATCTAGTGCTAGTGATTCGAGGAAGGATAATGCCAGGGATGGCGAAAGTGGTTCAGCAAGGAAGACTCACGGTGATGAGTAGGGAAAGTGTGCCAGATGTGGTCGAACTGGACATGTTACTCGCGAGTGCTATGCCAAAAGCACCGCATATGGAGTCAAGCTTGAGGGTTGCTTTGAATGTGGAAAGCAAGGACATATAAGGCGAAATTGTCCATCGTTGAAGAATCAGGGTGCTAGGGGCAGAGCTTTTAAGCTGAATGCTGGGAAAGCACGTGATGATCCTGCAGTGGTTACTAGTACGTTCCTAATCAATGACCATTCTGAGTTCGTACTATTTGATACTGGTGCTGACTTGAGTTTTATTTCGAAAAACTTGGAACCGTTCATGTGTTCTCAAACAAGTAAGTTAAGTAAGAAGTACTCGATAGAATTAGCAAATGGAAATTGATAGAGACTAGTGAAGTTATTCGTGGTTGTAGAATTTGGTATGTGATCATAGTTTTAGTATCGATTTACTACCAGTGGAGCTGGGTAGTTTTGATGTAGTCGTTGGGATGGATTGGCTATCCAAGAACGGAGCTGAGATCATTTGTTCGAAGAAACAAGTGCGGATACCTCGTCCAGGTGGTGGTGAAGCTTTAGTTGTTCATAGTGACCGATCGAGTCGAGTATCAGGAGTTGTTAGTGTTATGAAGATGCACAAGATGTTGCGTAAAGGCTATCCTACGTTCTTGGTTAACGTAGTGGATACGAAGGCTGAAAGTGGGAAGATTGAATAAATTCCTGTAGTTCGCGATTATCCCGACGTTTACCCGGAAGACTTGCCTGGATTACCCCCTACGAGACTAATCGAGTTTAAGATTAATCTTGTACCTGGTGCTGCATCGATTGCAAAATCTCCTTATAGATTAGCACCGTCAGAAATGAAAGAATTGTCAAATCAGCTTCAAGAGCTATTAGACAAAGGTTTCATATGACCAAGTTTTCGCCTTGGGGAGCGCCTGTGTTGTTCGTAAAGAAAAAAGATGGTTCTTTCAGAATGTGTATTGATTACAGAGAGTTGAACACGCTGACTATCAAGAATCGGTACTTATAACCAAGAATTGACGATTTGTTCGACGAACTTCAAGGATCAAGCTACTACTCGAAGATAGACCTGCGTTCAGGTTATCACCAGTTGAAGATTGTTGGGGAAGATGTTCCGAAGACTGATTTTTGAACACGTTATGGCCATTATGAGTTCTTAGTCATGCCTTTTGGCTTAACTAATGCGCCTGCAGTGTTCATGGATCTCATGAACAGGGTATGCAAACCCTATTTGGACAAATTCGTGATAGTATTCATTGACGATATACTAATCTATTCGCGAACAAAATAAGATCATGAGCAACATTTGAAGATGATTCTGGAGTTGTTGAAGGAAGAGAAGTTGTATGCCAAGTTTTCTAAATGTGAATTTTGGATTCGAGAGCTGCATTTCCTCGGTCATGTCATAAATGAGAAAGGTATACATGTAGACCCATCGAAGATTGAGGCGATTAAGAATTAGGAAGTGCCAAAGACTCCGTCAGAGGTGCGATAATTCTTAGGACTTACTAGGTATTATAGAAGATTCATTGAGAACTTTTCCAGAATAGCGCAGCCATTAACGCTATTGACCCAGAAGGATAAGAAGTTTGATTGGACTGAAAAGCAGGCGGAAGTATTTTCGGATGTAGAAGGAGAAGTTGTGTAGTGCACCTATCCAATCCCTGCCTGAGGGAAATGACGGTTTTGTTGTATACTGTGATGCGTCACGTTTCGGCCTTGGTTGCGTGCTTATGCAGAAGGACAAAGTGATAGCCTATGCATCCAGACAACTGAAAGTGCATGAGAAGAACCGCACAACTCATGATTTAGAGTTGGGAGTTGTTGTGTTCGCTTTAAAGATCTGGAGACATTATCTGTATGGCACGAAGTGTACGATTTACACAGACCATAAGAGCCTCCACCATATCTTTTATCAGAAGGAACTCAACATGCGACAGCGGCGTTGGGTAGAGTTACTCAATGATTACGAGTGTGATATTCGTTATCACCCGGGAAAAGCAAATGTTGTTGCTGATGCGCTCAGTAGGAAAGAGCGGGAAAAGCCTCTGCGCGTTCGTGCTTTGGGTTTGACCAAACAAACGAATTTGACCGATCGAATTCGTAATGCACAGCGAGAAGCTTTGAAAGATGAGAACCTGAGTAGAGAAGGTTTGAGAGGTTTGGAATGTGAACTGATACCAAAAGCGGATGAAGTGATGTACTTCATGAACCGAGTTTGGGTTCCGCTTAGAGGTAACCTACATGAACTGGTTATGAACGAGGCTCATAAGTCTAGATATTCGATTCACCCAGGTTCTACCAAGATGTATCAGGATATTTAGGAGTTTTATTGGTGGCCGAATATGAAGAGTGATATTGCGGTGTATGTAAGTAAATGTCTGACATGCTCGAAGGTTAAGGCTGAACATCAAAGGCCGTGGGGGCTTCTGCAGTAACCAAAGATTCCTAAATGGAAGTGGAAGCATCTTGCTATGGACTTTATTACCAAATTACCCCGTACGTCAAGTGGACATGACACCATATGGGTAATTGTGGATCGATTAATGAAGTCTGCTCATTTTCTAGCCATTAAGTAAACATACAAGACAGAAAAGATATCGCAGTTGTACCTCAACGAGATTGTAGCCCGACATGGAGTTCCTGTGTCAATTATCTCCGATAGAGATGGACGATTTGACTCCAGATTTTGGCGATCTCTTCAGGAGTTGCTGGGTTCTCGTTTGGACATGAGTACTGCGTATCATCCTCAAACGGATGGTCAAAGTGAGAGAACCATTCAGACGTTATAGGATATGTTGAGAGCGTGCGTGATTGATTTTGGTGGAAGTTGGGATACTCATTTGGCATTGGTAGAGTTTTCTTACAACAATAGTTACCACACTAGTATCAAAGCCACTCCGTTTGAAGGTTTGTATGGAAGGAATGTCGATCGCCCTTGTGCTGGGCTGAAGTTGGCGAAAGGCCACTAACCGGACCTGAGCTTATCCAGGAAACCACTGACAAGGTATTCTAGATCAAGGAAAGGTTGAAAGCCGTCGCCGATTGACAGAAAAGTTATGCAGTTAACCGCAGGAAACCGTTGCAGTTTCAAGTCGGAGATTGTGTTCTGCTGAAAGTGTCACCTTGGAAAGGTGTTGTGAGATTTGGGAAAGGGGGAAAGCTAAGCCCACGGTATATAGGTCCTTTTGAAATCGCATCTCAAGTTGGATCAGTCGCATATAGGCTTAAGCTGCCACGGGATTTGAATGGAGTTCATGACGTGTTTCATGTTTCCAACCTGAGAAAGTGTTTGTCGGATGAAACACTAATACCCCCTGATGAGGTTCAAGTAGACGATAAATTGAGATTTATCAAGGAACCGGTTGAAGTTCTGGATGAGAAGATTCAGAAGCTTAGAAGGAGTCGGATTAAGTTGGTAAATGTTCGCTGGAATTCCAAGCGTGGACCCGAGTTCATATCGGAACGAAAGGACCTGATGCAACGAAAATATCCGCATCTATATAAATCTAGTGCGAAAACGAAACCTGTAGTGTGAGAATTTCGCGGACGAAATTCCTTAAACAGGGGGAGACTGTGACACCTGGCTATTTAGGCTGTCCCGTACAAATGTAGCACGTGTCATGAATGAATAAAAGGCCGTATTTGATTATTTATGATGTTTATATATGGTATTTGATGTGTTGGTAAATCCAAAGTTTGATAAAAATTACATTGGCAATATTAAGATAAACGCTTATCGCGTAACGGTTAAAATGCGAAATGAACGTCGGTGACCGCCGAATAATGCAAAATTCCAAAAATAGTCTGTTATGAGTTAAATAATATATTTAATCATAATCCTGAGGAAACATTTAAGACACTAAGAAACTCTATTTTTCGAGTTTAAGCGCGTCCTGATCGAAACTGCGCGTATCTGACAAAATACTGTCAACACAGCCAGTTCAGGGCAACTAATAATTATTATAGTAATAATTTGACAAGTTTATTTTTATAGAATGATAAAAATAAATTAAAACGCTTAAAATCCCTATTTTGCGAATTTAAGCGCGTACTGCGCAACACAACGCGCATACTGCCAAATACCGACAACGTAGCCGGTCCAGGCAAATAAATATTGGTTAGTAATATTTGGTGTGTTTATTTTTATAGAGTGTTGAAAATAATTTAAAACGCGTTAAAACACAGTTAAAACGCTAGATAAAACACCTGGTATCCAGTTAAAGACCTGTATTTAACTAATAATACATAATATATATGTATGTATATGTAAAGTTTGTGTGTGTGGGTGATAGGTGGCGGCACTTGTGCCCACCTCTCTCTTCTTGTTGCCATGTGTTGGATCTTGAAAAACTAAGTAATGATTGAAATCTACCAAGATACACCATATCTTATGATTTCCAAGAAACAAAATCACAATTTTTCTTTCATTTCTTTCCCTCTAAAACGTACACACACATGAATACACCCATTCTTAAATTTCAAACTACATCTTGAAGATTAAAGTTGATTTCAAGCTAGTTCCAAGTTGTTTTGATGATCTAATGAAACTTTTAAGGTGATTTCAAGGAAGAACAAGCTCCATATCATCAAACTTTATCAAAAACCCACCAAAACTCTTGAAGGTATAAGTTTATTTTTAAAACCATGTTCTTGATTCTTGGTGATAATGATGATAGTGGAAGGTTTCTCTTGTTTTTGGAATTAATCACAAACTTGAAACTAATAACAAATGGGTTTTTAAAGAAAATAAAAATGGATGCATGAGTATATGTGTGTGTGGCCGAGAGTGTGTGTGTGTATATATATATGTTAGAGATTGAGTTTTTATTTTGTTGAATGATTCTTATTAATATGATTCTTAAAAGTTTGATGCATGCATGAACAAAAAGGTGTCATACAAGAATGTTCTTATGATTTAGAAAGATGATTATGAAAAAGTGAATTTTTGGAAGTGTATATATATATGCACATATGTAGCCGTGTATATATATATGTGTATATGCATGCATGTAAATCTTTGATGTTAATAAATTTAGATATGTAAGAATATGTATATATGTCTTGCATTTATGATAAATGATTGAATGATGATCATGTGCATGATGGTGTTCTTGAATGTGTGAACATGAATTAAATATATGTTGGAAGTATTTAAGTTCATGCAAGATGATGATGATATGATATACATGCATTAGATGCTTGTACATAGGCATGCATGTGAACATATGGCCATGAAATGGTGATTAAAAGATGATTTGATAAATATGATTTTAATCAGGTTATAAACACTAAAAATAATGTTATTTGAAGTGAGAAATAGCATGGAACTTTGGTATAAAGTTTACTAGCTTTGCATGTTGTACTATGTGCTTAAAAGTGTTGTAAAATACATGAAATCGCATGATTTATGTACCTTACACAAAAACTGCACTAATCTGATTATAACCATCATTTTATTCAGTATATAACATTTATTGTGTTAAAATATGAAGTCGTTTCGAGTTCGGATGGTTAGGGTAACGTTTGACGCAAAACTATGCGGTAAAAACGGTAAAAATCGCTTTTTTACGAAGTTTTTATGAAACTATTTTAAATCAGTAAATAAACTGATGTTTTTAGTATAAATATAAGTATATTAACTTATATTTAGTTTATTTGGTGTTTGGTTAGTCATATGTGACTTTCGGCACCCGAAAACGTTACCGAATCACTAAAATACGCATTTTTCAATGTACACTAGAATGGGTTGTTCATGGGTGAACCTTATGTGTTTTTATGTGTTTAAATGTGTTATTTGATTTAAATATGTATATATGATAAGTGATGACATGATAGCGGAAATTAAGACTATGCATGTACGCTTGTGTGTTTAAAACGGTAGAATCAGTTAAATCACGTTAAAATGTGTAACTTATTTGTCGAGCATGAAATTTGATACATAGGTTAACTTAGAGAGTTATTTCATGTATACATGCTTTAAAAATGATAAAGTGAATAAGTTAATGAGTTTTCGCATGTTATGATATTGTGAATATGTGCACGTTTATGTTTACGACGCTCAAATCGTAGATATATAGTATTTATAAACGGGCGTGTGTCGGATAATACATTAAGGTCACCAATAAAATCGTTCAAATCGCAAAGTCTTAAAATATATATACATATATATATATATATATGAACTCATATATTATTAATATGCCAACATAATCAAAAATAATAACTTTTCGAGAAAATTTAAAAGTTATGCGGAAATTCGAAATATTGGAGAAATTTAGGAATTTTTTAATATATATTGATTATTAAATCGTGCCTATGTATGTTAGGACGTGTAGAATCGAATTGTGGGATCGCGCTATTTTAAATACTCACCCAAAGGTGAGTGTCACTGAACCCCTCTTTTTACTGTTTTAGTATATGTTTTGGGGGAAGAACACGCCTTAAAAAGGTTAAGTATACGTTTTCGTATAAAATATGCCTTTAATTAAACTATAAATATATTTTCATGGAAAATATGATTTGGAAATTATATGATATGTTTTTGGAGGAAACATGGTTTTGGATATAAATATGTTTCGGGATGAAACAGATTTTTGAATAATGATATATGCGTTTCGGGGATAAAACGGGGATTTTACGGCGTTATGGGATAGAACGACCATGTGGATTTAAAATGTTTAAATCTAAACTTGTAATGAATTGGCCCGGTCTCAAGAAAGTAAGTATCGGGATAGGCTTACGTTTCGGTGGGGTCGTCGGGGATTCGTACAACGTTTTATATTAAATTTTATCATTTTAGTAGGATATATATATTGTTCATAAGGTTGGCACCTTGGGTGACCCATTGCGGGCACTTTGCGCAAACTTAGCCATTTAATCATTAATATGGATTGCGTGGAATTGTTGATAGATCTATCGGGTTGACAACCCCGTCGCGACCGGTAGCTCCGTGTCATGTCAAGCGACGAATTTATATTCTGTTATTGTCTAGCGTTGATTATACCCTTAATGTTAATATATAGTTCGTATCGTCTTGCAAACATACGAGTCTAAACATTTGATGCATTAAATTTAATATGTAAAACTTGGGAAGATGCTTAGTTCGGAGGTTTCGTGGTAAACGCTAGCGACGGCTGACTCATGGATTTTATTAAGGAAATAAATTAACTTTTGAAAATATTATTTGGATGTTTTGATAATAAACACATAATTAGAAAGTTCTCCTTGTTTAAAATTTGAATATGTGAGCTCACCCTCCTTTGTGTTGACACTTGATTTTTAACGTGTTCTTCAGGTACTTGAGCATGGCTTCGGGAATCTTTGGCGTATCTTGTGGTTGTGATGCATGTTTTTTTAATAATAAACTTTGGACACTTTTAAAACTTATTTGGGACCGACTGTATTACGATCCATAAGGATCAAAACAACTTAACTATGTTATGGTTGTGGTTTATGTTTAAATTTGTAAACAATGTTTTAATTAAGTAATATGTCCAAAATTAACGATGCATCGTCCACTAAGATATTTATGGACACCAACTTCCGTCACCATTACGTTTGTATTTCCGCTGTGACGGTTTTGGGGTGTTACACTACGCGCCTTTAAAACAAGTTACGATAACATGCAAACACCAAACTAATCACGGGTGCACACGGGATTATCTTGGGGTTTGCACGGGGATCGTAATGAGTTCTAATGGTACCCTAATGTTAAAAGTGTGGTTAAAACGTGGTGGATACGCCGATGATACTTCCTATATATAAGCATTTTAAACATGTCAACAAAGCGTTGCAATTATCCACGGGACGTCGGGACGGAGGCGGTGTGGTTAAAGCGTGGTGGATACGCCGCTGGTACTTCCTATATATAAGTGCTTTGCCATGCTAACAAACTTCCATGGAGACGTACCATGTGTAGTTAAACGTTATTAGACCTTCTATATTATGATGATTATTTTCACACGCTAAACTCCTCCGCAAGGGCGTAACATCTCATCGCTTTCTCGATTGCGCAAACACTAGCTACCCAGCGAATCTACAACAACGCAATCGCACTATCGCAGGGATCTACCTCTTATTGCTTATCGCTTATCGCTTATCGCTATCGCTTCGCCTATTAATTTTGACGTATCAACGCTATCGCTTTGCTTATCGCATCTTTACCCCGACGCTTGTACGCTATCTCTTCGCATATCGTCTTCGCTTCATGACGCTTTAACGCTTATCGCATCTCTCGTTCTTACCGCTTCGCTATTCCAATCGTCAATCTATCCACGTCATGACGGCACACATGACATCATTCCACGGAACGGAGGCGGTTTACGCCGCTGGTACTTCCTATATATAAGTGTTTTAGCCATATTAACAAACTTCCGTGAGAGGATTGCCATGTGGGGTTTGACGTTATTCAAGACTCATAATTTCTTGGTCCAACCCTTCACCACCTGGACCAAGGATACTGAAATCTACCCATATCGTGTCAACACACCTGACATCGCCACGAGACGGAGGCGATATGGCTAAAACATGGTGGATACACCGCTGGTACTTCCTATATATAAGTGTTTTATCCATATTAATGAACTATCGTGGAGGATGCCAGGTGGGGTTCGACGTTGACTAAACTTTTTGAAACCGTTAAAATTTTATTTTTACCTTACGTCTTGAAAACAAATGGAAATTTTTCTAAATGTTGTGATTTTTAAACCTTTAGACAAACAAAACCCTTCTTACGACGTGAGTGTAAATCGAATCGACCTAACGCCACATTGTGAGAAATTTTTCATAAATCGAGTTTCCTTCAAAAGCCTTTTGTAATAGTTTAACAAATTTTTCGAAAACTTAAAAACATTTTTGGATCATCAGCTCGTGAGTTATCAACCGCAAGTCAATTAATCCGTTTTACTCATCGATTCGTTAGACCTTCGAGACGCTTTCACTCGTCAATCCTCGATCGACCGCTCGTTCATCCTCGGCTTACGCTAAACGCCTTACCACTATTTATCGCTATCTATTCGTGTCAAATTCTCAAGTCTTCCTATTGAATAAATTTCGGGACAAAATTTCCTAAAGTAGGGGAGACTGTAACAACCCGCTTCCTCTCAAGCTCGTCACTCTCGTTACGCCTAGCACCAGAGATTCGGATCATAATGTAACCCACATCGCTTACTATGCTATACCGCATATTTTCGCATTACATCACACTATCACAACGCTTACGCTTATATCGAACTCGCTAAATACTACAAACTTTGCGTGAAGTTTCCAAGGTTATCTACTCGCTTAAACTGCAACGGGACTCTCACAAGACTTGGGAACAAAGCCGCATGCTACCTCGCTTACCTATCGAATCTTAACTAAATTTAATCAATTAATATGCCTAACGCTTTGCTAAAACGCTTAATATATCTATCTAATACGAACTGAATCGTCAAACGAATGCTTAACGCGAAAATATCAAACAAAACTTGGCCAATAGGTCAAGTTCGGCCGAACTTGTGCATCACAAGTTCGCCCGAACTTGTCCATGCCACCAGAATCCTTTCAAAAACAACAAGCCTGCCTGGACTTGTCCTAACACTCAGGAAACATTCAAGTTCGCTCGAACTTGTAGCAAGTTTGCCCGAACTTGATGTCTCCAGCCTACTTTTTCCACTTCACCTATAAATACTCAGCTCCATTCTTCATTTGCACTTGCTGCAAGTTCGCCTGGAGCTCCCCAAAACCGAAACCCTTTGTTTTCTAAGTAAGATTCTACCTGTTTTCAAGCTACAACAACGTTTACAATGATTTTGCACAAGGTTTCAACCTTCGATTTCATCAATACTCTTCTATTTACGAAAATCTTCATCTTTTTATGCAAAACTTCTGTTTTTCACTTAGATCTATGCTTAGAACTAAGTAAAACCTTTTAAACATCGATTTTCACACATATTTGGACTAAATGACATACATTTCGTTCACTTTTGAAGTGGAACGAGGCGTTGTCAAGGGAAATCTCAGATCCGAAAGCACAAGGACGAAATCTTCACTTTGCACAAAATGGACTAACCCGTTCGAACCTTCAAGTTCGCCCGGATTAGTCCGAGTTTCTGTAAAATGGCTAAACTTGCTCCAAAAGACCTCTTCAGCCTAGGTTTTGCTTAGTAACCTAAGGTTGGAGGGATGGACACTCGATTTCCTTTGAAAACAACGCGAAAACGCACGATTTAGATGCCAAAACAGTCAAGTTGGTGACAAGTTCGCTCGAACTTGATCAACATTAGAATAATTTTCCAGAATCCCAATCAAGTTCGCTCGAACTTGCATGATTTCCAAGGAAACCATACAAGTTCGCCCGAACTTGTATCAACCTCAAGCATATGAGGCAAGTTCGCCCGAACTTGTACTCTCCCAAAGGGTAATAGCACAAATTCGCCCGAACTTGTACACTAAGGTACAAGTTCGCCCGAAATTGTCTGCTGTTCCATCAACCATAAACCGTTTCAGCAAATCGGAAGACTGATACACTTCTGTTCGCTTACAGGCTGATCCGGCACTCCACTCAACTCACCTCAGATCTCAGCTCTCCTTTCAATCACACCAACTTTGAGTATACTTGACCCATTTTCGTTTTAATGCACTTTTTGGGTGTAACATACGTTTATATCAAAACACTCGAAACACGCTAAACTAATTTATCACACGCGAATATATGTTTTACATATTTATACGTGATGCTAGGAACATGTAAACTAGGACACATTTTCGTTGACTCCACCCTAGCTAGTATGGTACTATAGTTTGGCTAACACCCGACGGGGTCTAGTTAGAAGTCTACATCGCGCATCGTAGCCTTGTCGAGAGCTTAACACGTGAAATTTGTCTTGTGAGTTTGTATGTTATGTGTATCATGTATGTATGTGGAAATTCGGGACACCGTTTTATCTATTATGCTATTGTATCGAAACCTATATGCTCGCCAATACATTTTTATATTGACAATTATTTTAACGTATATTGCAGGTTATTGAGATCTACTTGCTGCAAACTTGATTTAGGATTAGTCATTAGGAACGCATTGTAATAGAAAATCTAGGGAAGATCGAATTTGATATGTTTTATGAGATGCTATGTTTTGTAATAAATGATTATAAAATATTGGTTGATTGTATGGGAAATCAGACTATTTAAATATTGTCATTATTAGTTGTTATGGAATTTCTCGTGAAACCATCTGATTCGCCTAGTGCCGCGCCCTGATGATTCCGCCATCGGTTGGGGTGTGACAGAAAGGATTAGGCGATTTGGAGCGTTCGCACTTAAGTAAAGGTTCAAATTCGACAGACACAAAACTTTTATCGGAACCAGTATCAAACAGACATGAAGCATAAATATGGTTGACTAGGAACGTACCAGTGATGACATCATTGGAGTTTTGAGCCTGAGCAGAGGTGAGCATGAAAGCTCGTCCTTTAGCAGGCTGAGGTTGTTGCTGCTGTTGAAGTTGAGGCTACTGGTTGAGTTGGGGACAAACGTTGGCGAGATGGTTGAGGTCGCCACATTTGTAACACGCTCACACAGGAGCATTCTCACGCTGCGGTTGAGGTTGGTTTGGGTTAGGGTTAGGCATGATGGCTTGATTGTTTTGAGGTTGGCAACAATGGCTAGTGTTGGTGCATATGTATGTTGCCTTCGTCATTACACGAGAACGAGTCGGGAATAAAAGAGAGTTTCTGAAGACCGAACCAGACAAAGTAGATATCCATGAGGGAGTCTATCGGTGCATAATGTCTATAGAATAGTCTTGTATCGAGTCTGTATAGAATAGGTGAAACGAGGCATATTTAAGTGTGTTTGATATCAAGTTCGCAGGTGATGGAACTTGAGAAGTCAAGTTCGGCTGAACTTGACTAAGTCAAGTTCGCCCAAACTTGTGTCACCCTCCAGCGAACTTAGGAGAGATTTTGGCACAGAGACGGCGAAGCTCTGTCGGATCTGGTTCTCGAATGTATTGAACTTTAGATCAATGAAAACAACATTTAAATGAGTAATTCTTGTTATTTGGTTAACTTGTCATTAGTTTCCGCCTAATCAGACAATAGATAACAAATTTAGGTTCCCGTGCAAATCGTGGACGTTCCTACAAGTGGTATCACCCTGGATGCCTGAATTTGTTGAAATCAAGACAAGAATCTCTCTATTTCATCTCCATTCTTCTATTTTTCTTAACTTTTGATCAAAAATGAAGAATTCACGGACAAATTCTGTTCAAATTTGAAGATGTCATGTAAAACACACTAATAACAAACCCATGAGAGTTTGGACATCAAATTCAAACGTTTTGACATCAAAAAGTTGCAAAAACCATGTTTTTGGGACAAGTCATGGCCGAACTTAACATCAAGTTCGACCGAACTTGATTAAAAATCTCACTGATTTTCATCAAGTTCGATCGAACTTGATAGGTTTTTCAAGGTTTTTGTAAGAAGTTCGCTCGAACTTGAAGGATAATTCAATAGTTTTAGTTAAGTTCGACCGAACTTGATTGAATCTCATTGAATTTTTATTCACAAGTTCGCCCGAACTTGACAAACTCATTGAAATTTTACCTAAGTTCGACCGAACTTAAAGTGTTTGTCTTGAAATCTTACAAGTCCGCTCGAAGTGTGTTTGTTCTCAAAAATAATACCAAGTTCGACCGAACTTGAGTATAAGTGATAAAATTCTGAAAATTGATATCTAAGTTCGACCGAACTTGTTGAAACTTGATTTCAAAATATGTTTTGACACAAGTTCGACCGAACTTGTTTAAAACCAGAAATTTCTCATTCTCAACTACAAGTTCAACCGAACTTGTAGTAAATCTAACAATTTTCAAAGTTTTATCGTACTTTCAGCGTACATGTCTCATTTTTCAAAATGGAAGATTTCCATAACGCATTTGTAGCTGGAGTTGCACAAGCCTCAACATCAAATTCAATTGCGGTTAACTAGATGAACCTCGATAATGAAATGGGTACTACTCAGAAACCGCCGAAGTTGATGACTATGGACGAGTTCGAGGGATGAAAAAAAAGTTTGTTAATTGGATTCAAGCGAATCAATTCAACAGCTGGGTTGCGATTGAAGATGGTTATACATGGCCCAAAGATGAACGTGATCAAGATCTTCCACTGAACAAGTTTTCAGCGATTGACAAAGAGAAATATGTTGCTGAAAAGAAGATGATCAACTTGATACAACAATCTGTCAAAGAAGATATCTTGATATTATTACCGGAATATGATACTTCTCAAGAATCATGGAATTCTCTTTGCGAAAAATTCAAAGGAAGTGATGAAATGATCAAGAGCAAAAAGGCCCTGATTAAGAAAGAGTTTGAGATCTTCACGATGATCAAAGGAGAGACAATGAAGCAAATGATTGAGAGATATTGTCATCTCATGGTCCAGATGCGAAGACATGATATCAAGAGAACTAACGAAGAGCAGATTGAGAAGCTGGCTGACGCATTTCCAGAAGGAGAATGGACAACGTATCTGATGATTCTAAAGAATAGTCCATCTTGGAGACGTTTTAAATTGTCATCTTTCATTGACAAACTTGAAGGTCATGAAATGGAATTGATGAAGATTGCAAACTCCAAAAACACAAATGTTGTTCAGGATGTCAGAGTTTATTACAAAGGTGGTGTTCCAGATACTCCGATTCAAAGTCCAAAAATCAAACGACATTTAGTGCAAACAAGAATACATCAGATCAGTCGTCACAAAAAATCAGTATTCTTCAAACACTGGTTATTCATATGTTGGTTCAAGTTCTTCTTCTCAAAGTCAATCTCATCAGACAAGCCAATCTACTTCAAATGTTTTCCAATGCAACATAGCAGTTGATTTAAAGAATGTATTTCCTGAAAAAGCTGTAAAACAGCATATAGCACTTCTTGCTACAGTTCTGGAATCATATGAAAGTCTTGTTGCTGGAAAGATCAAAAATCCTGAAATGACAGCTGAGGATTACGATCAGGTAGATGAGGAAGAGTTGGAACTGATGGACATCAAATGGTCCTTAGCATCAATTATCCAGAGAGTTTCAAAGTTTGTAGCACTCACAGGAAGGGATATTGCTAACTCAAGCAATAAACTTGGTTTCGACAAAACAAAAGTTACTTGTTTCAGATGTCGACAAAAAGGGCACTTCAAACGTGAATGCCATAACCAAGAAGCAAGTGGAAACCAAAACCCTTTTGAAACTGGTAACGAATATTACAAGAAAGCGTTGCAATACAAGTCATATCCGAATAGAACAAAAGTTGAAGTTGAAGATAAACCTGCAAAGAAATCTGAACAAGCTCTTGTTGCCAATCATGAAGACGATGGTTTTGATTGGAACAAATATATTGGAAAGAAGTCTGGTGTTGCTATGATGGCAGAGGTTGTGAATGAATTTGAGACATTGTTTGTGGAAGCTGCTATCGAAAATGCTATTCAAGAAGCATTAATGCAGAGAGCTGAGGAAGAAGCTGTCCTGGAAGATGCAGTTCTGGAAAGATACATGCAACAAACAGAGGAAGAAGGAATAGCTTACCTTGAGACGCAAAAGCAAGAAGAGTTGAAAGCAGAAGCCAAAAAGGTAAAAGCTGAGGTAAGTATGTCTGAAAAGGAAGTTGTGAAAGTTTTGGAGGTTGAAAAACCTTGCACAAAGTGCGCAAGTCCTTGTGAACCTTGTTTGGATAAAGTCAAAGTCATAAGAGAATTAACTGAACATAACGAAAACTTTCGTTATGATTACAGAACCATAAAAGAAGCTTATGATAAAATATCAGGCAAATATAAACATGTTGAAAGAGCTAACAGTGAACTCAACGCTAATGTCACCATGTTAAATTCCACATTTATTGAAAAAAACAAAGACAATTAACATGCACATTAATACAATTGCTGAAACAAAACGTGAGTTTCACGAATGAAGATTGAAACAGAAAGAGTCAGACAATTACTAAAAAGTTACACCACAAACGCATATGTCATTGACCACATTCTTCCTACGATCAAGTCGGAGGAAAATGTTGATAATTCAAAGCGTAAAGTGTATGGAAGTATTCCTCCACCATTTCTTGCAAGTTACTGGTGTAAGAAAGATGATGACATTGAAAAGGCATTTAATCTTTTACTTCTTTTAGAAAAGAAAGTTAAATTGCATGAGAACATTAACGTAGACTTTAGGAAATCAAACGATGACAATGAATCAGTGGTAAAAGATGTGGTAAAAAATGTCTTGGGAAATGATTCTGATGACGGCAGCTTTAAAAGTTCTAACTCGAGTTCAAATAGTTCTGGTTCACAATCTGAAAGTGATGATACATCATCAGAAAATGATCTAAGTGATGATCCTAACGTTGTCATATACAAGGTTAAGGAATCTGATAGATTATATTTCAATGATAGCTTTCCGAATCAGAATGTGAAAGAAGATCAAATTGATAAATTGTTTAAACTTGTGGAAGTTCATCAGATGATCTCGAGAAAAATGAAAAGAAGTTTTATTCTAAACCGAAACGGAATTTTAACAATTACCGTAGAAACGGTGGTGATTTTCCTGAGAACAGGAGAGCAGGTTTAGGTTTGGAAGAAGCTGAAGATGAACCGAAGAAGAATCAGAAGTCAACGTTCCAGGAATACGAAGGTAAGAAAATAAAGTTTGTATACGGAACGAGCACGGTTCAGGAGGAAAGCTTAATCGGTAAGAAGTCAAACGATGAATTCAAGAAAGAGAAAGAACTTCGGGACAAGGCTAAGACCATGTCCACAAGTGGAGTAAAACCCACTAGTGGAAATGTTCATGATACTCGGACTTGTTTCAAATGCAATGAAGTTGGTCATATTGCTCGCAAGTGTTCGAAGTCTAAGCCTGTGAATCTCCGAAGAAAAGAAGTGTCAAAAGAAGTAAAACAAAAGCAATCTAATAATGGTTAAATCAGAATTTTAATAAGAAATGTTGATTTAAAAGAAATAAAACGAAATGCTGAATCCGATCTTGAAATAAAACCTAAAAATGAATCAAAATTTGAAAATTCAATTTTTCAAAAAGGAGAGACTTCAAACTCAAACAATGATTCTAGGTTTTATATCAAGAAAGCTAGAGTTAATTCTCAAGCTTGGATTGCTAAAAAGAAATCACCTGAAAAAGTGAAGATTGTTTGTGATAAAACCGAAAATGTCAAATCAATCAAGAAAAATAAAAGTAAAGTTGATTGTGAGTTTGAAGTTTGTGATGTTGAATATGCTTATCAAAAAGCATACAAAAGTGATTACGAAGAGGTGTATGAGGAGCTATATCCAAAACCCAAGACCAAGAAGGCTTGGGTTGAACTTTTTAACTAAATCCTTTCATGTGCAGGTGTTCCAAGATCCAGCTTATCAAAGTTGATACGGGATTAAGAAGCTTCATAATTTTTAACTTATCTAGAACGTCAAATCTTTGTCATTTTGAGGGGGAGTAGTTAAGAAGAAATGTTTTGAAAAAAATCAAAATTATGAAAATCCACACCGTTGAACAGAAAAACTGATTTCAAAGTACCTACAAGTTCAAACTGCTTTTACAAGTGGTAAATGTGTTTAATGATTGTTTGTTAAACAATTGCAGATACAGGATTAAGAAAAATGATCGGATGACGAGTTCTCGGGATCCTCATTGGTTTGTTACATTTTTAGAAAAAATTCTTTAAAATCTAAAATTCAAAAAATATGTTTTTGATTTTAGGGGGAGTAAGAAAATTTTAAAAATTTGCTGAAAACTCAAAAACATTTGAAAATTGAAAATTCAAAAACAATGAAAAAATTCAAAAAATGCAAAAAACATGAAAAAGTCAAAAAGAATTTGTTGTAAAAAAGGAAATGATAGTAAATCAGTGGACTATCACAGTATGCTAAAGAAATATAAAGTTTAAAAGTGATAAACAAGTCTTACTATGGATGTGTCGATAGGCTTTACACGTTCAGTAGATTGTTTCCGGGATATAAACTAAATTTTACAACTGCTTTATCTTGTGGATTAACACATCTTGGATATATGGACTTAGTACTCCGAAATTTCGATTGAAAGGTTGCCTGATTCTAGATACGAGGTCTTTATAGATGATTGATATCTGGGGTATTATACAAGTTCTTCTGATTTTGCGGAAGCAATAGCCTAGAACTTCTATAATGCTTTTTGCTAAAAACCTCAAACAGCATGCAAACCTGAAAGAATCGAAGGATCTAATCATTTGCAATGCCAAAAAGATTCCTTAAATGGAACACACCTTAAAGACGAGCCCTTTCATCTCTTTGTCTGTACGGTAGTACTAACCTGAGCTCTCAAGGCCTCGCATAACCCAAATACATATATCAATTACGCTATACTCACCTGTAAGATGAAATCTAGGGAATCTGGATTCGGGAGTATATCCAAGAGGTGGGAACCATAGTTAAGTCAAGTTTCATAATTCTTACCTAACATATCTTATAACAATTGAGAAATGTGATAAAGTTTAAGTGGACAAATATATATCGACAATCTAGGGAAACGAGTTTAGAACTTAAAGTCTCAAAAAGGTCAACGGTACTGGTGATATGTCTCAACAAAACTGATATGATCCTTAGACACGAATTCACAAAAATATGTCTGTAAATATGTTTGTACATAGTTTACTTTACTTGTTAAAAATATCTGTAAATACTTTACTTACTTTTTAAAATCCAAAAAGATTTTCAACGAGCCAATGTTGGAGAACGGATCATCGAAGTCTGGCAAGGAAAAGTTCATTAATTTGAATCTTTAAAATTGAAGATAACACAACGGTTTTAGCCAAGGTCGTTAACTTGGACTTGGTAAACAAAATTACTTAATCAAGGTCATTAACTTGGACTTGATCAACTAAGTGGATTTCATTTTAATGATTGAAAAATTAAATGAATTGAAAAAGGTTTTGAACGTAAAATGTTTCAAGATCATTAATTTGAACTTGAAATAACTGAAAAATGAAGATTTGAAGTACAAGTTTTGTACAGGTGGTATGTAATACATGTGGTACAAAATTTCAAAGTTAGAATCTTAAATGTTTATTTGAATTCCCAAGTACTTTAAAACAGGAAGTAAAGTTTTAGGGGGAGCATGATGAAATGTGATTGAAGACAAAGCTCAAAGCTAGGGGGAGCATATCTCACAGCAAGGGGGAGCTTGGAGATTAAAGTTTTATCAAGTTAAATTGAAGAAAAGAAAAAGTTTGAAGATCATAAAGTTTAATGCTTATTCAAGGATAAAGATAAAGACTCAAGAACGTATTTGAAGTCTCATGATTACAAGGCATTCAAAGAAGACTATGAAACTTGAAGACTGACGAGGCTGATTAATGTCAAAGATGTCTATGAAAGAAGATGATTGCGGCAACATCCAAGGGGGAGTCTGTTGGTGCATATGTTTGTTGCCTTCGTCATTACACGAGAACAAGTCTGGAATAAACGAGAGTTTCTGAAGACTGAACAAGACAAAGTAGATATCCAAGAGGGAGTCTATTGGTGCATAATGTCTATAGAATAGTCTTGTATCGAGTCTGGATAGAATAGGTGAAACGAGGCATATTTAAGTGTGTTTGATATCAAGTTTGCTAGTGATGGAACTTGAGAAGTCAAGTTCGGCGAACTTGACTAAGTCAAGTTCGCCCGAACTTGTGTCACCCTCCAGCGAACTTAGACTAGTATATATAGGTGCCTTGGATTTCATTTGTAACTGGGAGAGATTTTGGCACAGAGACGGCGAAGCTCTGTCGGATCCGGTTCTCGAATGTATTGAACTTTAGATTAATGAAAACAACATTTAAATGAGTAATTCTTGTTATTTGGTTAACTTGTCATTAGTTTCCGCCTAATCGGACAATAGATAACAAATTTAGGTTCCCGTGCAAATCATGGACGTTCCTACAGCTAGTGAAATGCCCCATCCTGTTACAGTTGGCACACTTTCGACACAGGGTGGATGGGACATGGTGGTAGGTGCACTGTTCACATTTCGGCCAAGTACCGGTGTAGTTTCACTTGGGTGGCTCGGTGTTTTGGTAGTGGAGACGACGTTTAGTGGTGTAGGGTTAGGCAGAGTAACAACCGCGTTGTTCTGAACAGAAGCCTTCCGCTTCTTGTTCATGTTGTTGTTTTGTTTCTTGGCGTGGAGGGTAGGTGATTCAGTAGCGGTGGTATCAGTGATGGCTTGGTGTGCATGCTTCGTGGAGACCTTGTCATAGGCCCCATGACGAATGCAATTGTGGTTCATTTCAATCGTGATGCTATAAGCATCTTCGAGGGTTTTGGGGCTAGCGACGGTGACATGGTTCTTTAGTACATGGGAGAGGCAACGAATGAGTTTGGAGATTTCCTTGGGGATGGTATCCACTTGCCCAGGGCAAAGGATACTTAACTGTTTGAAGCGCGCGATCAATCCTTCTGCGTCGCTTCCCTGTTGGGTGAGATTCCAGAATTCGTTTTCGAGTTTCTGGGTCTCGTGAGGAGGACAAAATTGGTCCTTCATGAGCTGCCTTAGCTCTTCATTGTCACGCTTATTCCTTTCAGTGGTCCACCACTCGAGGGCTCTCTCACGAAAGAACCCTGTGGCGTTCAAGGTTCGGAGCTCATCAGGGCATCTGTTTTGCAAAAAGGTGAGTTCGATCACGTCGAACCAGTTCATCATGGCGGTAGCGCCATCATTACCAGTGAATTCAATGGGCTTACAAGCCATGAACTGTTTGAACTGGAACGTTGCTTTGGGAGGGTCCACCTTTGAGTCAACGGAGGATTTAGGGGTTTCATGGATGGTTTGGATTTGGCTCACGATGTTTGGGATAATCTTAGCCATCTATTCGACCATTTGCTCAGCGACTAATCCTACCATTACTGCTTGGAGATAGAGTCCCCTTGTTTGTTTGAACCCCTCTTGGAACCCTTGGATCTCTTGGAAGAACTTGGAGAAGATATCTAGGGTGAAATAGGAAGGAAAAGGATGAGACTTGATCATAATGTAAAAACAAGTTTTTGCATGTATAAGCATGGATAATTCATGTGTATTTTGCATGTATTTAGCGAGTATTTAACGAGTATCCAACAAGTATAATCATGTATGAATGCGTATAAAGAGTATAAATTAGTTTGTTCACCAGGATTATTATTGTTTTTTATTGCGAGAGACGTGCGAATTGTGTAACGGTTCGAAACAAATAAGGTAACAAGTATAAAATCACATAAAAATTGAGATAACATAAAAGATTGGCTCAATAAAACATGGGATTGTTTCGGGTAGAGAAACGTCGACTATTCCAAAGTGATTCGTAAGATCTTTCGAGTTAGAAAACATGCTTTGGCCTAATAGGTAAAACACTCTCGTAGAGAAGCGATTAACAGCATTTTACCCTTCCAGTTACTACATGTCCCTAGTCAATTGAAAATTCGAGACTTTGGCGAGATTGAAAATCAAGGAACGGGACTTAATCGACAAGATGCGGGTTTCACCCCTAACTTGACGATTTCGTACCCTAAGTGTGGTTGTTTCTTACTAAACGAGGAACATATTCCAACTCGTTTGTAAGATCCACTGGAGTATGAAATGGGAATTTTCCATCAAGGTGTGGATGTCACTCCTAACTTGATGGTGTAATTTCGTGAAAAATCAAATACGCGGAATGAGGATTTCACCAAATATTGTAAGTCATTCGACCTATCTTGCTGCAAATCGCCTCGTTTGCATCATGAGTGTCTTCAAGTCTTCAAGTGTATTGTGTAAATGTCTTAGGAAAGACCTTATGTAAGTTTTAAGACCAAAAGAAAGGAAGAATAAAGTTTTAAGCATGATATAAGGATGGTAAAAAACGGATGCTTAAACTATAGACTAGGTCGAACAGGGCAATTCTACCTAATTCCCTATAGTTATGGCTCTGATACCAATCTGTCACACCCCAACCGATGGCGGAAACAACGAGGCGGGACGAAAGAGATTGCTCATTGCTCACAACGCTAATAGCGACAATATTTAATTAAACCGGATTTCATTTCATAAGTAAAATTGTCATACAATACAAGGGAAATTCAAGTACAACATTGATAAAAGGAAAAATTTGATACATCAATAATAAACCTAACGTCTATGTGTGTATCTAGTCATCATCGCAACTTTGGTTTCATGGCATCATCTTCATCAACCTGTAACATGTTTTAAAATAAAGTTCAATGCAAAAGCAAAGGCGAGTACACAAGTTTGGTGATACATAGCATAGGTATAAAATGTATAACTCGAATCCACATGGTAATTGTAAGCAAAGTATATACTAATCATGCAATACAAGATCAAACCCCGAGTTTCCACGAAAGTTTACGAGATCGAGCTTCCCTCGTCACAAAAGCGACGAGACTAAAATGAGTATGAGGACCTTAACATAACCCCAACGGGTGGTGTGCTACTCCTATAGCGCTATATATGTCAAGTTGGGCTAGCTAAGTTAATGATCGAGCATGTATAATTCTAGCATGTATCTAAGCATAACAAGCATCATGTATTAAGGATTGAGTATGTAAAAGCATGAATTTTTGATAAGTGTATTTTGACAAGTAAACATGTTACAACCCAAAAGTGAGAAAGCGGTAAATGGGTCGAGTGTACTCATGGTTTTGCTTAAAGTGTTCCACTTAGAGAAATCCACGAGCTTGTTTGTAGATTAGGGTTTGGCACCTTGTCCTTCTACAAGAAGAACATAGGTATGAGTATTGAGTTTAACGAGAGATTCGGATTATTCAAGCATATATGTAAGGATTAAAGTATAAAGTATAAGAATATAAAAATAGTCACTAAGGCATAACACTCGTTTCTTGACACTATGTTAACCTATATGGGTTTGATGTGATTTCATAGGTTTTGAAACTTATTATCTTGACAAGTGATTAGTTACTCATTATCAAGAGTTCGGTTAAGGATTATATAATAGTCCATAGTTAGTGTATATACATAATAATAAACAACAACTATCAAAGATTTCATATAAGTCACGAAGGAGGTAGAACCATCCATTTAGGAACCTCGTATGATGTTCACCACTTCACAAGTCGTCATAGACAACAAGGAGGTCAAGAACAAGTAATATAACAAGAATGTAAACGGGGTCACTATACCAAGTAGCCAAGTGAAATACAACCCGGTGAGTGACGGGTAGTCCTTTGGACAACCCTTAAATGCGTTTAAACTAGATAATCCCGCACATTTAATCGTATTAATTATTAGAATTATATGACTACGGCATATTTGACGTTGCAGGTACAAAGGAGCATAAGAATGAGGTTTTATAACGTTTTGTTGGATGCTTGTACATGTTGAAGTCGAACCAGAGCCGTGATTTTGCACCAAACAGGAAAAAGAAGGAAGCCCGTGTCCATCGTAGCTTACGGCGCCGCCGTAGCTTACGGTGGATACTGGAAGCAAATTGATGGCCGTAAGACAGGTTCAAAGCACCGTAAGGTTTTCTGATGGCCACCGTAAGCTACGGTGGCACCGTAGCTTACGGTGGCGGCTCACATGAAACGTGTAACTGCCACTTTTAATAAGTTTTTATGGTGTCTTTTCACTCCCAATCATCACCAGATGTTTTGCAGCAGTTTTTGGGGCGAATTTGGAGGTTCTTCTTGGCTTGTGAACAATTCTAGACATTTCGGTATGTATTTTGATTTCTATGAATACTTGTTTGAATGTTATGAAGATTAACCGAGTCATGAGCGGCTAAACTCATCGGTGATCATCCTAGGTTGAAGGTTTTCTCATGACATTTGTGTTTCGTTTCAAATTTCTAGAATAATAAACTTGCGTTGTTTGTTTATTATGGTGTGTTGATTGCTTGTCTGTAAAGTGTTAATCTGTATGTTAATTATAATCCAAAATCATACGTTCTTGGTGCCATTGGAAATCGAGATATCATGGGTAGGATTGGGTTAGATATTGATTGATTGATCATCGGGTAACAACCTCGCATTAGTGTAATCCGAGTACTTAGTTCCCTTTTATCACAACAAGTAATAACACATGAACCATGTCTACGTGGTTCTTTCTAGTTGAAACTAAACATGAATGTCAATGAAAGCTGGAAACCTAGGATGGTCATTTGTCTCTAAATTGTTTACAAACCAAATCTTTCTCTAGCAAATTACTTAGTTAATCTTAGTTTTAAAATCAACAATCAAAATCATTGGAAATTACTTTTCTGCAACTTAGTTTAATTTAATTAGTTAATCAAAAGGCTACATAACAAACACATTTTCTAAAAACTCCCTGAGTTCAATACCCACTTACCACTAGCTAATTAGTTGTATTTGGATTAAATTTGAGTGAGACTTCGACTTCACGCCAAATTTTGGCGCCGTTGCCGGGGAGTAGTGCGCAACGTGTGTTAATTTAGTAGCTTTTGTTTGTTATCTTCGGGTTTACGCTGGTTGTGTTTAGTGTGCAGGTACTTACAGGTGTATGCATACTAGAGGCTCTCATAAGTCATCACCGCAAGCATTTGATCCGGAAATTGAGCGAACTCTACGTCGAAACCGAGTCCTACTTCAAGAAAACAAAATCATAAGCTCACCTACTACACCAAAACACACAATGGATTTACCAACTCCCACTACGGGTCAAACATCACCGTCTACACCTTCACCAAACCCTACTACCAATCCTACTTCCACATTGGAAATACAACCAACTAACACCACATCACCCGCAATCACTCAAACCGGTCCCGTCCTTACCTTTGCCTCCACAACAACGGTTCCACCATTTTCATCATTTTTCCCAAATGCGGGTCAATCATCTTCTACTCAACAAATACCACCAAATCAATTCCAACCAAGTTCAACTATTGTCCATACCACATCCGCTTTCCAACCTTCCAATCAAACGGGTTTCATCAGCCGTATTCTCAATATATGCAATCTTTGGGTATTGGAGGATATGGTTTTGACGATGGTTATGAGGAGAAATTTCGAGGATACGAAGAAGAAGGTTTTTATTATGGGGGTGATGGAGGTAATTTGGGACCTCATGGAGGTATGGTTTACCAACAAAGGCAACAATTGGAGCCGATTCAAGAAGTGGTTAGGCAACCAACGGGGGTACAACAAGTTCGTCCACATGGGCCACAGTTTCAATGGCCAATGCCTCTATAACACGTACAACCCCAATTTCAGCCACCTCAACCATTTCAAAGGCCAATTCCACAACAAGTGCAACCTCAATACCAACAACAATTTGCACCTCAAGGGGCGGTGCAAGGTCAAGCAGGTCGACTAAGAGTACCATTGGGTGCTCCACGAAGATATAATAGCGAAGTGGTACGAGGGGTTGAAGCTCACTTCTGGCCGGACATTACCAATAATCCTTCTCCGGTGGTAAGTCCTCACCATCCGGATGGAAGGACATTTGAAGTCAGAACTAATGCTCTTCAAAGTTTGCCAAAGTATAAAGGGCTAGCAACGGAAGAGCCCTATTTTCATTTGGAGGCTTATGACTCCATTTGCAACACTATTGGAGGTCAAGGATTTTCAGCCGATGATGTAAAGTTGGTTCTTTTCCAATTTTCATTGGAAGACAAAGCAAAAAGGTGGTTTTACACGTTACCTTCCGCATCAGTGTAAACATGGGCAGAAATGCAACAAAGATTTTTAGAGGAGTTTTGCACCGCCCAAAAGACTAATGAGGCGAGAAGGAGTATTCGGGGGTTTCAACAACAAGTGGGAGAGATGTTTCATGAGGCATTTGAGAGGTTTAACATGATCTTGAAAAACTGTCCACGTCATAGAATTGCTCTTTGGGAGTTGTTACATGCCTTTCATGAATGGTTGAGTGATGGGGATGCTCGTGACTTAATGTCGGTCACAAATGGTATTTTTGGTACCAATTTCGAGCAAGACGATTGGGCCTTTTTGGAGCAAATGTCATTCAATTCCAAAAGGAAGGCGCAAGCATCAAGAGGAAAAAACATGTGGTTACAATACCACAAACCAATGTCGTGGAGGATGTAGAGGTACACCCTACTAATCAAGTTTTTAGTGTGTACTAATTGCAATGAAATAGGGCATGCGGCGGATATTTGTGTGGCGGCATGTGTTGAAGGTAAGGCGGAGGAGGTGACTGCTATTCGAGGGGGTGGTAGAAATTTTGGCATGAACTCAAACACATACCACGTCGGGTTAAGGAATCATCCAAACCTTCGTTATGGGAATCCGGAGAATCAAGTTAACCCAAATTTCCAAGGGGCTCAAGGAAATTTTGTTCCGCGTCAACAATACAATCAAGGTAATTTTAGAAGCGGGAACAATCAAGGTTACCAAGGTCAATATCAACAACCGGGTGGTTGTCAAAGTGGTTCTTCGGGTCAACCTTCATCGAGTGGAAACGAAGTTATGGACATGCTTAGGATGATGCAACAAGACATGCAAAAAAGGAACCAACTCGATGAGGTCAGGATGCAAAAGGATGAGGTTCGTGATAAAAGCATCCAAACGTTGACCACTCAAATGGGTCAACTTGCATCCGAGGTAGCGGAATTGAAAAAAGGTAAAGGGCAACTTCCTAGTGACACCAAGGTAAATCCTTCTCATAATATTCACGTAATATTCCTATTAACCATGTTAGTGTCTTAAGAAGTGGTAAAGAATTTAAGGCAAATTTATCACCGGGTTTGGTTGATGGGGTGGTTGAGGATATTACGGGTAATGAAAGTGATGAGGATGAGGGGTCACCCTCAATTGTGTCTAAGGACCCTAACGTTGAAAAGGTAATTAAAAAACCGGGGTTGGGTGAAATTTTACAAGATAAAAATGAAGAAGGGGTACCTAGTCAAGTTCCATTTCCTTCGGCTTTACTTGACCCGGGTAAGAAAAATTTTATTTCAACTAGGGGTCCTCAAAAGGAGGAAATGTTGGATGTGTTTAGGCAAGTTAAAGTTAATCTTCCGTTGCTTGATGCAATTGAGCAAGTACCCGCTTATGCAAAAATTTTAAAAGAATTATGTACACAAAAGAGGCAACAAAAGAAAAGGATGCCTAAGCGGGTCGATTTAACCGGTCAAGTAAGCGCGGTGCTTAAAGGGGATCTTCCTCCTAAGCTCCAAGATCTGGGAACGCTGTTAATAAACATTCAATTTGGAAATTTTCCAATGTTGAAGGCGTTGTTAGATCTTGGAGCCGGAGTGAGTATTTTACCTGGGAGGATTATATGACCAATATGATTTTGGTCCATTAGCGCGGGTTGAGACAACAATGGTTTTGGCCGATTTGTCTCATAAATTGCCACGGGGATGGTGCAAGACGTTATAGTAAAAGTGGATGAATTTTACTATCCGGTTGACCTCATCTGCGGACCCAAAACAACAACAAAACGTTATTTTGGTTCGGCCATTTTTTAGCACCGCACATGCCGTTATTGATTGTCGATTTGGTATGGTTGACATGACTTTCGGTAATAGGAAAATGAGATTAAATGTTTTTACTAACATATATAATTCTGTTGGTGTTGATGAATGTTTTATGGCAGATTTAGTTGATGGGTGTGAACCGCACGAGTATGAGGAGGATAGCATGGAAACTTGTGTTTGTGATTTTTCTGAACATGTACATGCTTGTGCATTGAGGATAGAGGAGCAGAAGTTGGATGCTCTCGCGGTAAAAAAGGGTCGACCGCCATGGACCCACCAGTTTGAGAGTTTGCCTGTGGAAATTAATTCAGGCACGAAGCCATCATTGGAGGAGCCACCAACATTGGAATTGAAGGATTTGCCGAGTCATTTGAAGTATGCATTTTTAGGGGACAATGACACTTTACCGGTCATTATTGCCTCTAATTTGGAAAAGGCTCAAGAGCAAGCTTTGTTGGAGGTGTTGAAGGCAAATAAAGCGGCCATTGGATGGACGATTGCCGATTTGAAAGGAATTAGCCCATCGATTGTGATGCATAAAATTATCACAACCGAAGATGCAAAACCAACACGAGAGCCGCAACGGCGGTTGAATCTTCGAGAGGTAGTAAAAAAAGAGGTAATTAAATAGTTAGACGCGGGAATTATTTATCCGATTTCGGATAGTGCTTGGGTAAGTCCTACCCAAGTTGTTCCTAAAAAGGCCGGTATTCAAGTTTTGAAAGATGAAAACGGTGAACAAATAACCACCCGACCAGTCACCGGGTGGCGTGTGTGTATCGATTACCGAAAATTGAATGCCGCCACTTCTAGGACCATTTCCCGTTACCTTTCATTGACCAAATTATTGAAAAATTATCGAGTCAAAAATATTATTGCTTTTTGGATGGCTATTCGGCTTATAACCAAATCGCCATTCACCCGGATGACCGACACAAAACCACTTTCACTTGTCCATATGGCACTTTCGCTTTTCGGCGAATGCCATTTGGTTTATGTAATGCCCCGACGACTTTCCAACGATGTATGATGAGTATTTTCTCGGACATGGTTGGAGAGTGACTTGAGGTATTTATGGATGACCTTTCCATTTTCGGCACAAGTTTTGAATCTTGTCTCAACGAATTACAAAAAGTTTTAAAAAGATGTGCTGAGAAAAACTTGGTGCTAAGTGGGAGAAAAGTCATTTCATGGTACAAGAGGGTATTGTGTTAGGCCATGTCATTTCTGAAAAGGGGATGGAGGTGGATAAAGCAAAGATTCGGGTAATATCATCTTTGCCTCCACCTAAAAATGTAAAAGGGGTGAGATCATTTTTGGGACATGCGGGCTTTTATCGATGATTTATTAAAGGTTTTAGTGTCATTACGAAACCTTTATGTAATTTGTTGTTAAAAGATGTCCCGTTTGAGTTTACTGACGAATGTTTGCAAGCGTTTAATGTGTTGAAGGAACAGTTAGTTAAAGCTCCTATTTTGCAACCACCGGATTGGTCGAAGCCATTTGAAATTATGTGTGACGCTAACGACACGACCATTGGAGAAGTTTTGGGTCAACGGGTCGACAAAAAGCCGGTGGTAATCTATTATGCTAGCAAAACTTTGTCCGAGGCGCAACTGAATTACACCACAACCGAAAAGGAGTTGCTTGCGGTGGTGTATGCCTTGGACAAGTTTCACTCATACATTTGGGGGAGCAAAGTGGTTGTGTACTCGGACCATAGCGCAGTGCGATACTTGATGGAGAAAAAAGACGCGAAACCCCGATTGATCCGTTGGGTATTATTACTACAAGAGTATGATTTGGAAATCCGGGACAAAAAGGGATGTGAATATGTTGTGGCGGATCACTTGTCCTGGATTCCATTAGAAGGTGTTGATGATATGAGCGAGATCAATGAACGGTTTCCCGATGAGCAACTCTTAGCCGTTTCTACTTTTGTTGCACCGTCGTATGCCCATTACGTGAACTATTTGGCCACGGGTGCTATTCCGGATCATTGGACCAAGAAAGGAAGACAACAATTTATGGTTCAAGTTAAACAGTATATATGGGATGAACCGGATCTCTTCAAGATTGGACCCAACCAAGTGATCCGAAGATGTGTGCCCGAGACGGAGGTGCTAGAGATTTTGACCCATACTCATTCATCCGCTTGTGGGGGTCATTTTAGTGGCCACAAAACGGGGCACTGGGTACTTACATGTAAGTTTTATTGGCCCACAATTTTTAAAGATGCATGTGAGTTTTCTCGGAATTGTTTAAATTGCCAAAAGATGGGAAGTATTTCGAAGAGGGATGAGATGCCTTTGAATCCAATTTTGGTGGTTGAGATATTTGATGTATGGGGTATAGATTTTATGGACCCTTTTCCGAGTTCGAATGGTTTCTATATCTTTTGGTGGCGGTAGATTACGTATCGAAATGGATTGAAGCAATTCCTACAAGAACCAATGATCATTCGGTTGTGTGTAAGTTTGTCAATCCAATATCTTTGCTCGGTTTGGGATTCCAAGAGTTCTAATTAGCGATAGAGGTTCGCATTTTAAATGTTTTAACATTGGGAAGTTATTGAGGCGATATAGTGTGAACCACCGGATCGTTGCACCGTATCATCCGCAAGCAAGTGGACAAGTTAAGGTGTCCAACCGTCAAATCAAAGAAATTCTCATGAAGACGGTGCGAACGGATAGGAAGGATTGGTCAAGTAAGTTGGACGATGCATTGTGGGCATATCGGATGACTTATAAAACTCCTATTGGTACAACTCCTTATCAGATGGTATACGGGAAGGGGTGTCATTTACCGATGGAGTTAGCTCATCGGGCGCATTGGGTAATCAAAACGGTGAATGCGGATTATGATGAAGCGGGGAGAATTTGAAAACTGCAATTGAGCAAGATCGAGGAAACTCGTGATGAAGCGTATGAATGTGCTTCCGCATACAAAGACAAACTGAAAAAGGTTCATGATGCAAAGATTAGGAAACGAACCTTTGAAGTGGGTCAAAAGATGTGGTTGTATAATTCTCGATTGAAGTTATTCGCGGGCAAGTTGAAGAGTAAATGGATGGGTCCATATGAAATTACGCGAGTGGGTCGATTTGGTGATGTTGACATTGTGGATGTTCATACCAACAAGAAGCAAACAGTGAATGGGCACCGGCTCAAACCGTATTTGGAAGGTAACGACATCAACAAACTTGAAGTCGATAAAATGGGCTATATCTTACGCTTGGTTGATGAAGAACAAGCATGAGAGGCCCAAGTTTGGTAGTGTAAATATGTAGTTAGTTTAGTTTAGTTGTTTTAATTAATTACCATACCCGTTTTAGCTTGTGTTCGAAACAATAGTACGGAAAATCTTTTGAATTTCTTTAACATAGTGTTGAGGACAACACGAGTTTTTCATGGGGGGTAGGGTAATTTTCATGCTTTTTGAAAATATAAAAAATCATAAAAATTACAAAAATTTTGACCAAAAAAAATCAAAATCAGAATGCCCAGATGCCGCCGTAGGCTACGGTGGCACCGTAGCTTACGGTGGCCATAAGAAGCCTTACGCCATTTGGAACCTGGATTACGGTGAAAAATTTGTTTCCAGGTCCACGTAGCTTAAGGTGGCACCGTAAGCTACGGTGGTCGCTGGGCGAATGGGGTCGGGTTTTAGAAAAAAAAACCGAAAAATCACTTTAATTCTTAACCACAAATACGGGTTTTTACCCTTTTCACCATGTTTCTTCTTCTTCTCCATTCTCTTCAAAACATAAACCCTAACTTCAACCTTTCACCAAATCATCAAATCTTTACCAAATCAAGAGATTTTTGGGTCAATCTTGGCTAGAATTTCGCAAGGAATTCATATTTGTGCTTGTTTTTCCAAGTTTCCTTTGTTTTGGTGGTCGATTTTGGACATCTTGGGTCCGAAAATTTGGGGTTTTTTTGTGGGTGTTTGTTTAGCTTGAAGTTCTTGTTGTTCTCATCATCTACAAAGCAAAGGTATGCAATTTATGTTCATTACTTGAGGTATATTGCAGTATTGTAAGTTATCATAGTTTTTTTTTTGCTTACACACTTGCTTATAAAGATTAGATAATATGAACTTGTGGGTTGATTGAAGCTACGGTTGTAGATGGGGGTGATGTCTAGTTGTTGCGCTATGTTTTTGAGAAATTCTTGTAATGTAGAGACATTAAGCACAAATTTTGTTGAAAACATAAAAGCTTGTGTTTTTATATTTACAACCATTGTAATAAGCAAGTGTGGGGGAGAATAAGAAAGGAAGTAAATTTTATGGTTTGTGTGTTTTTTGATTGTGATGTGCAGGATTATGGGGCGTAAAGGAAAAGAGCATGTGGGATCATCGAGCGACCCAGCTGAGAATCCGGGAAGGAAGAGAAGATTAGTTTTGCAACAAGACCGGGAGAATCAGAGGAGGAAGAGGAACAACCGAGAGGGCCAAAGCCGAAGTGGACATCTGGTCCATTGCATGATGCAAGGTGACGGGTTTAAGTGCTATTCTAATGCAAAGTTTGGTTTTTGTTGTTTTGAATTATTAACGTATTATAAGCATAAGTATCATGTCACAAAGTATATGTATGTATGTAATGCATGAGATCGAGTATAATGCATGTATGAATTATAAGTGTCACGTAATTGCGAGTATGTCACGTTTTCGAGTATGAACATTATGAATAAGTATGTATGATTGTGTATAACAAGTATAGAGATAAAAATGTATATTCCATTATGATTCAAGTCTCGATTACAAAGGTTACAACGAAAATACGAATACGAGATACAAAGGTTTCCGAAAATAGAATACAACGACTAGCTTGCTAAACATGGAAAGTATGAAAAAGTGAGGCGTTACATCGGACCCACCTATCGAACTCCTACCACATCGATTATTTTGATCCTTGATTTCGCACCTTTTGAGGCTTGACATCAGGCTTGATTCGCACCTATTGAGCCAGAGCTCGAGAGAATCCATAACGACTATTTTAAGCGACAATATTTTAAACGTCAATTTCCCATACAATTAACATATCATCACTCACAATCATTACAAATCTAAATATTCCCAAACAACTCAAAGTTCACCAACAAGTTTATTACAAGTTTCTAAAGCATAAACCTAATCTGATTCGTGGCGATGACGTCCTAAACTTGTTACATACGTTAAAATATAAGCCAACAATAAAGTAAAGGTGAGCATACAGATTTTATAGTATAATAGTAGAGATAAAGCGTTTACGCATAACCAACATCAACACGTAGAGAAAGTGAATATAAGTAGACTAACAATAATGACACATGCTAACCAACACGACTGCAATGTGAGTATGCGCGATACGTGTTCACAATAGCGAACACGCACGTAAAGTAAATTTGCGAGCCTTAACAACCCCCGAACCAATCGGGTGCTGAGTCCAGACTATAGTACTATCGTTGCTAAGGGTGGTCTACAAGTCCTCATTATTCACACATAGCAAACAAACATTCAGCGATTCACGTATAACATGCGAGAGCGGTTAGCGTTAAAATAGTTTAGCATTATGTGTAGCGTGTTTTGATATAGAGACGTATGTAACACCCAACAGTGCGTTAAAGCGAAGAAGGGTTCAAGTATACTCACTGTTAGTGTTTGATAAACAAACACGAAGCAGTTCTGGATTGAAGGGAGCGCCGGTTCAGCCTGTAAACGCGAACAGAAGTGCATCAGTCTTTCGAATTGCTGAAACGGTCGAAACGTGAAGGAGCAGTGGACAAGTTCGGGCGAAGTTGTACCAATTTCCTTGGAATTGGTACAAGTTCGGGCGAACTTGACTGTTTGTCTTACAGATACCACAAGTTCGTGGGAACTTGTCTGGCTGGACAAGTTCGGGCGAACTTGCCTTGTTTTCTTGAAGTTGATACAAGTTCGGGTGAACTTGGTTGATTTTCTTTGAGAATTTGACAAGTTCGGGCGAAGTTGGTCACCATCTGGTGACATCTTCGAGCGAACTTGCTCATTTTGGAGCGAACTTGACTGTTTTGGTCACCAAATCGTGCGTTTTCGCGTCGTTTGCTGAGGAAATCGAGTGTCCATCCCTCCAACCTTGAGCTACTGAGCAAATCATATGCTGGAGAGGTCTTTTGGAGCGAGTTTAGCCATTTTACAGAAACTCGGGCTAATCCAGGCGAACTTGATGGTTCGTACGTGTTAGTCCAGTTTGTGCAAAGTGACGATTTCGTCCTTTTGCTTCCGGATCTGAGATCTTGCTTGACCACGCCTTGTAGCACTTCATAGTGAAACGAAACATACGTCACTTAGTCCGTATTTTGTGTAAAAATCAATGTATTAAACAATTTTTCTTAGATCTAGCACTTGGTGAGTCAAAATCATCAAGATTCCTAGCTTGGGAAGCCAAAGCTAAGCCCAAATACACTCGTCTAGTGTAGTTCTAATTGAAAAGAAGAAGTTTTGTAGAAAAAGATGAATATTTTCATAAACAGAAGAGTTTTGATGAAAATGAAGGTAATCCTTGTGCAAAATCGTAGTAAAATCGGGTTGATTCTTACTTGGAAATCAAGGGTTTTCGGTTTTGGGAGCTTTCGGGCGAACTTGCAGCACGGAGAGCACGAATGGAGGTGTTGGGTATTTATAGGTGAAGGAGAAATAAGCTGGTGGAGACCAAGTTCAGCCAAACTTGGCACAAGTTCGGGCGAACTTGGCCAGTTCAGCTGGAAATTATGCAAGTCAGAGCGAACTTGAGGGTTCTTGGGAGTTTTGAAGGCCTGGTCAAGTTCGCGCGAAGTTGGGGTATCCAACTTTGGGCGAACTTGGCCTTTTAGCTAAGTTTTGTTCGTTATTTTCGCGTTAGGTGTTCCTTTGGCGACTCGGTTCGTATTAGATAGTTATATTAGGCATTTTAGCGAAGCGTTAAGCATTGTGTTGATAAAATAAATGCGATTTAGCAATTTGTGCGAGTGAGAGCGTTGCGATAGCGAGTATAACCATAAATCATAAAGCACACATAACACATAAGTAACATAATGTAACATATTTAGCCGCGATTCGAGTTTGCGTTGCGAGTTGCGAGTATTAAGCGATTTTAAATGCGATAAATAAGCGATGTAATATGCGTTTTTAAATAATTTAAATCATTATAATCAATCTAAGAGTACAAAACGAGACATAAACTGAAATAACGGTAATAACAAGGATTCGGATAACAATACGAAAGATCGGATTGTTACAGTCTCCCCTACTTTAGGGAATTTCGTCCCGAAATTCAAGTGGAGGCAGTGCGAAGAGGTGAGGATATTTAGCCTTCATATCACTTTCGAGTTCCCAAGTGAACTCGGCGCCGCGTTTGCCTTCCCATCGGACTTTCACAATAGGAATGTGAGAGCGTCGAAGTTTCTTGATCTCTCGATCCATGATTTCTACTGGCTTTTCCACGTAGTGCAGAGTTTCATTTATTTACAAATCTTCAAGTGGCAAATGAAGCTTTCCTTCGGCAAGACAGTTTTTAAGGTTTGCGACATGGAAAGTCGGATGTACGTTGCTGATTTCTTTCGGTAATTCAGGTCGGTAGGCCACTATGCCAATTCTTTCCAGAATCTTAAAGGGACTCACGTATCGTGGCGCTAGTTTCCCTTTCTTTCCAAATCGGATCACTCCTTTCCAAGGTGAAACCTTTAAGAGAACTTGATCTCCAACTTCGAATTGTAGGGGCTTACGGCGTTTATCGACATAACTCTTTTCACGACTCCGAGCTTTCAGGAGATTGTCTTTGATTTGGAGAATCTTGTCTATTGTTTCTTGTATTAACTCGGGACCAGTGATCTGAGCGTCTCCGATCTCGTGCCATACAATAGGCGATCGACATTTTCTACCGTATAATGCCTCAAAATGGGCCATTTGAATACTAGTATGATAACTATTATTGTACGAGAATTCTATTAAAGGTAAATGCATATCCCAATTACCACCGAAATCTATAACGCACGAACGAAGCATGTCTTCAAGGGTGCGTATTGTGCGCTCGGTCTGACCGTCGATTTGAGGATGGAACGTAGTACTAAGGTTAATGTCACACCCCCAAAATTCCACTTGCGGAGTTTTACCGCGAGGCGTGTGACGTACCAGGATCCAGCCACTAATTATGTCGAACTAATAGTGAGATAATATAAAACAAGTTATCATGTCCAACATGAATAGTGAATTTCAAATAAATCATTTCAATCAAACTACGTGTTCAGCGGAAGCAAATGTAAGTATCTCAAACAATTGAAAAAAAATGTTTTAAAGCGTAAGGTTTTATTCTTTGCAAGCAAGTAACACGCTCTATGACACTTCAAGCTCCCCAGACTACAAGTTCCCATGCATGAATCATCTAACAACCTGCAAGCATGCAGAAAACGTGTATCAACGATTAAGCCGGCGAGTTCACAGTTTTGTTTAACAAAAACAAGTTGGTGTTTAGTTTAAAGACATGTTGATAATAACTCAATACCGCAGTGACGTTAGTTTGTTTGCCCTTCCCCAATGCCTATCAACATTGGTCATGTGGTTAAGGTCATTAGTTCACGCCCGTCCTCCCAGGTACGGTTTGAGGTTGTCAAGCCTAATAGCGCTATCAACTAATACCCTGTTGCCCTCCAAGCAACTAGTTCGGTAGTAAGATGGGAATAAAGTGATAGATTTGAGTATATTATCTAACATCGAAATTAAACAAAACAGTTATAACAAAGTATTCCTCCAAGGAATAGTAGTCATCCCCTCCAGGGATAAAAATTTGCAAAGTATCCCCTCCAGGGATATTAGTTTGTTTGTTTGTCCCCACTGGACGCATGCTTGTAAAAGAGCAGTGAACTCACCTTAGTTTTCTCGGTAATGTTAACGTGTCTTTACGCGTTAAGTGTTAGGTCCGTTACACGCGACCTAATGTACGTTTAAATGTAAGTATGCATGTATGTAGGGTTATGCAATCCCTAATTGTCCAAACAACATTCCATGTGACTATGTTATCATGTTTCATCATACAGTGATACACAACTTACACAATTCGAAACAGTTACACATACACGTTTCAAATTTGAACCATCAAACTCGGAACTCCATATGAAATATGTTAACTCAGATAGCATGTATAACTTTGGACAACATGTGAACATATAAATTCGAATGATTATATAAACTTATAAACTCGGTACACATGTGTATACAAACTCGGACTCAGCACACATGTGTATATAAACTCGGAATCAGTACACATGTGTATATAAACTCGGACTCTGTACATATGTGTATATAAACTCGGAATCAGTACACATGTGTATATAAACTAGGACTCAGTACACATGTGTATATAAACTCGGAATCAGTACACATGTGTATATAAACTCGAACAACATGTTTACACATATTAAACTCGGAACACAAGATACATCATATATATTATCTAAACTCGGATCACTAGCAAGTTTGGCCATCCACATAACAAACCCGGACACATGTAAATTCGGACAAGCATAGAATTCATATGTATGTTTGGTTCTCTTTGGCCAAACTCGAACATGTTCCAATGAGGTAAACTCGGACTGACTACAACATATTAACTCAGACTTCAAGGAGTCCGGACACACATAGGTAAGTAATTCAGACACTTATATTCATCTGGGATACATGTAACCTCGGAAATCATTTAATTAAAACTGGGAACTTTTAGTTACAAAACTCGGAAATATGATGTTACTTCACAAACTCGGAATCAAGTATATCTACAACCAAACTCAGACAGTTATATGGTTTATAATAAACTCGGACTTAGCGTGTGTATTAACCCCAAACTTTGTGACTTCACAAAATCGAACCAGTTAACAATCGCACATTTACAAGCAAGAATCACAGTTCAATGTAACAGTTACAGATGATTAAACCCTAGTCTCCACATTGCTACGCAGCAAACCAACATACCCGCAGTTCCAATATATCAGTAACATTTCAAGCATCTTGATAATCAACACACATCTATTTACAAACATATATTCATTCATTCAAGTATGATCCTCAAAACACAAGACTATTGTTTGGATAACTAGAGTTTACATGAAATCAAAAGAACAAGAAATAACATAAACATGAACACATACCTCTGTTTCAATCTAGTGATTGCTCTAAGTGGATTTGAATGATCAAGATTGAGGACGGATGATTGTTGCAAAGCCAAATGATTAGAGAAGGATTTGAGAGGAAAAGATGAACTATCGTACAGTGAATTGTAAGAGGTGATTAGGGTTATAGGAGTTTTATTAAGGTTTCAAAAATGCTCTAAACACCCCCTAACTATATAACTTTTGAATAAAGCACAAAATAACATGTAATTTGCATTTAAAGCATGTAGTTCACGTATTTTTCATGCAACACATAAGTTTCGCATAAACCGTCCGTTTATAACTATCATCCATGTGTTTAACGTTCGAGAGTTATCATGTGTGTGTTCCGGTAATTCCCTAAATTACCAAAGTAGACTCATTTAACTAACCCTAGTTAAATGCAGTTCTATGAATGTATGTCTAAATTAACTATGGTTTGGTTAAAGTATTAACCTGAAGTTGCGGGTTGTCACATCATCCCCAACTTGAAAGAAATTTTATCCCGAAATTTGGTAGGCAGTTACAGAGGAGTGAAAAGATGAGTTAAGATGTCTGTGGGTTATCCTCGGGTACCACATCATCCCCAACTTGAAAGGGAATTTCGTCCCGAAATTCGCTAGTTGTATCAGTATAAGGTTCAGCAGTTTTGAATAGATGAGGATATCCGAGCATCGTCTGATCCTAGCGTTTCCACGTGAACTCCGGGCCACGCTTTAAATTCCAACGAACTCTTACGATAAGTATTTGGCTATGACTTGTCATTGGTAAACATAATGACGAAATCATCTAGATATGATTTGCGCACACGGTTCATAAGGTCCATGAAGACCGCTGGTGTGTTGGTTAACCCGAATAGCATGACCATAAACTCGTAATGAACGTACCGTGTTCGGAAAGCTGTCTTGGGAATATCTCCCTCCCGGGCTCTCATCTGATGATAGCCCGTTCTTAGATAGATTTTGAGTAGAAGCTTGACTCTTGCAGTTGGTTAAACAGGTTGTCAATACGGGAAAGAGAATAGCGATTCTTGACCGTCACCTTGTTGAGTTCGCGATAGTGGATACATAATCGGAGTTGCTCCAAAGGTAAGCTTGGTTTGAGTTCCACATGTCGGTGTAGAGGTAACTTGAAAGAAAAACATCAGAGAAGTCACGAACGACTAGAATGTCTTCGATCTTCTTCCCATCGAGTTGACTGTTGATAGCAAGGGCTAGAATAGCCGGATGGCCCTTTCGTAAAGACTTCAGAGCTTTCATAGTCGGAATGATGCCAACCATAGCACCACTCCGGTGACCTTAAACAGATATTGAATCTCTACTAGGGAGCAGAATGCAAACGATTTTTCTTTACAGAAAAATCTCAGCTCAGTGTTTGGACAACCAATCTGTACTGATGACTACGTCGAAGCTACCAAGAGCAATGAGAAGGAGGTCAATGTCAAACACTTGACCTAGAATATCGAGTTTGCAGCCGTCGAATATAAAGGATTCTTTAATCGGCTAACGTCAGCTAATTCTATAATATGCTTGGTCTCAGGAGGATTGGAGTAGGTACTAACAGTCTACTGAATTTCAAGGACATGAACCCCAATCGGTAATAGAATCGAATAAAACAAAAGCGAAGGGGTTGTTCACGAATAACGTACAAGTCACTACATTGCCATCGTTCCTAGCGTCACCCGCGACAATAGTGGATGCCCTCCCGCGAGCACCATTTGCTTCTTTGTTGCTATTGTTGTTGTTGTTGTGATTCTTGGTGTTGTTGTTATTGCTTTGAGAACGGAGCTCTACAATTCTTTTGCCAAATGACCTACCTTCTCGCATCTCTGATATGTTCTAGTACTGCCCATGGTGATGATAGTTACGCTTGTCACACCTTGGTTATTTACCAACGTACGAACCCTGATTCTGATTAGAGCCTTGGTTCTGATTAGTAGAAGAAGACTAGTTAAGGGTGCGGTAAGGAAAAGAACGTATGACGCACGAATGTGAGTGCGAATACATGAAATGAGAACAAGAATCATCTTGTTGTAAGTGTTGTATCAGCTTGCTATTCGTCTAAAGCCTATGCCACTCGCATGTTGATGAGATTCGTCAACTCCGCTTGAGTCTTGACAATGTTGCCACGTCCACCGCGCATGCTACTTCTATATTTAGTACAAGTAGTCGAGAAAAGTAGAAAGAGTATTGATAAAGATCGAATAGGAGTCCATTATCGCTATGGCTCCTATGAATAAGTGAGTCCCCAATTATGTCGGATAATGGGTCAGAATCCCTTACACACGCTTGGTCTCATTGGGACTCACATGCACTCCGAATTATGATTACGTGTGCACCCGTAATTATAATTCGATTTGAATGTTCACCTCAATTCCTCCTAACTTGTGTCAAAAGATCCTCAAGTTCGAGTGTCAAGAGTGAGTGTGGTCAAAACGATCAAGATCATAAAAGGTCTAAAGTAAAATCATACTAATGATCTGTCATAGCATAAATAGGTAACACATGAAATCGTAATATAATGTTGCAACCGTGACCACATGCAATGCAATGCATACGTATATGCTAGATGTGTAATGTATACGATAATAGAAGACGAACCTTGCAATCTGGAGCGTAGTGTCATGGTCGCTTTCGGAACTAATTCGGTTATAGTCTGGTTTTACAAAAACTTTTTAAAACCTAGTTCACTATAACCAGTGGCTCTGATACCAAACTGTCACACCCGCAAAATTCCATTTGCAGAGTTTTACCGCGAGTCGTGTGACGTACCAGGATCTAGCCACTAATCATGTCGAACTAATAGTGAGATATTATAAAACAAGTTATCATGTCCAACATGAATAGTGAATTTCAAATTAATCATTTCAATCAAACTACGTGTTCAGCGGAAGCAAATGTAAGTATCTCAAACAATTGAAATAAAAATGTTTTAAAGTGTAAGGTTTTATTGTTTGCAAGTAAGTAACACGCTCCATGACACTTCAAGCTCCCCAGACTGCAAGTTCCCATGCATGAATCATCTAACAACCTGCAAGCATGCAGAAAAAGTGTACCGGCGATTAAGCCGGCTAGTTCACAGTTTTGTTTAGCGAAAACAAGCTGGTGTTTAGTTTAAAGACATGTTGATAATAACTCGATACCGCAGTGACGTCAGTTTGTTTGCCCTTCCCCAATGCCTATCAACATTGGTCATGTGGTTAAGGTCATTAGTTCACGCCTGTCCTCCCAGCTACGGTGAGAGGTTGTCAAGCCTAATAACGCAATCAACAAATACCCCGTTTCCCTCCAAGCAACTAGTTAGGTAGTAAGATGGGACTTAAAGTGATAGATTTGAGTGTATTATCCAACATAGAAATTAAACAAAACAGATAACAAAGTATTCCTCCAAGGAATAGTAGTCATCCCCTACAGGGATAAAAATTTGCAAAGTATCCCCTCCAGGGATATTAGTTTGTTTGTTGGTCCCCACTGGACGCATGCTTGTAAAAGAGCAGTGAACTCACCTTAGTTTGCTCAGTAATCTTAACGTGTCTTTACGCGTTAAGTGTTAGGTCCGTTACACGCGCCCTAATCTACGTTTAAATGTAATATGCATGTATGTAGGGTGATGCAATCCCTAATTGTCCAAACAACATTCCATGTGACTATGTTATCATGTTTCATCATACAGTGATACACAACTTACACAATTCGAAACAGTTGACACATACACATTTCAAATTTGAACCATCAAACTCAAACTCCATATGAAATACGTTAACTCAGATATCATGTATGACTTCAGACAACATGTGAACATATAAATTCGAATGATTATATAAACTTATAAACTCGGTACACATGTGTATACAAACTCGGACTCAGTACACATGTGTATATAAACTCGGAATCAGTACACATGTGTATATAAACTCGGACTCAGTACATATGTGTATATAAACTCGGAATCAGTACACATGTGTATATAAACTCGGACTCAGTACACATGTGTATATAAACTCGGAATCAGTACACATGTGTATATAAACTCGAACAACATGTTTACACATATTAAACTCGGAACACAAGATACATCATATATATTATCTAAACTCGGATCACTAGCAAGTTTGGCCATCCACATAACAAACCCGGACACATGTAAGTTCGGACAAGCATAGAATTCATATGTATGTTTGGTTCTCTTTTGGCCAAACTCGGACATGTTCCAATAAGGTAAACTCGGACTGACTACAACATATTAACTCGGACTTCAAGGAGTCCGGACACACATAAGCCATTAATAAGCTCGGATGTTTGTAAGTAATTCAGACACTTATATTCATCTGGGATACATGTAACCTCGGAAATCATTTAATTAAAACTCGGAACCTTTTAGTTACAAAACTCAGAAATATGATGTTACTTCACAAACTCGGAATCAAGTGTATCTACAACTAAACTCAGACAGTTATATGGTTTATAATAAACTCGGACTTAGCGTGTGTATTAACCCCGAACTTTGTGGCTTCACAAAATCGAACCAGTTAACAATCGCACATTTACAAGCAAGAATCACAGTTCAATGTAACAGTTACAGATGATTAAACCATAGTCTACACATTGCTACGCAGCAAACCAACATACCCGCAGTTCCAATATATCAGTAACATTTCTAGTATCTTGATAATCAACACACATCTATTTACAAACATATATTCATTCATTCAAGTATGATCCTCAAAACGCAGGACTATTGTTTGGATAACTAAAGTTTACCTGAAATCAAAAGAACAAGAAATAACATAAACATGAACACATACCTTTGTTTCAATCTAGTGATTGCTCTAAGATGATTTGAATGATCAAGATTGAGGATGGATGATTGTTGCAAAGCCAAATGATTAGAGAAGGATTTGAGAGGAAAAGATTAATTGCCATATAGTGAATTATGAGAGGTGATTAGGGTTATAGGAGTTTTACTAAGGTTTCAAAAATGCTCTAAACACCCCCTAACTATATAACTTTCGAATAAAGCACAAAATAACATGTAATTTGCATTTAAAGCATGTAGTTCACGTATTTTTCATGCAGCACATAAGTTTCGCATAAACCGTCCGTTTATAACTATCATCCATGTGTTTAACGTTCGAGAGTTATCATGTGTGTTCCGGTAATTCCCCGAATTACCAAAGTAGACTCATTTAACTAACCCTAGTTAAATGCAGTTCTATGAATGTATGTCTAAATTAATTGTGGTTAGGTTAAAGTATTAACCTGCAGTTGCGGGTTGTCACATTTAAGCTTAGCACCGAGTGCGGATTGGAAAGTCTCCCAGAGACGTGAAGTAAAGCGACCGTTGCAATCAGAGATGATGTCACGAGGCGTCCCGTGTAGACAAATGACTTTGTCGGTATAGATTCGTGCAAACCATTCTACCTTAAAGTCTTCTCGTATGGCAATAAAGTGAGCAGATTTAGTAAGACGATCGACGATAACCCAAATTCTGTCGTGATCAGAAGAGGTGCGAGGGATCCATAGCTATACTCTCCCATTTCCACACCGGTATGTCGGGCTGTTCGAGTAAGCCAGAGGGGTGTTGATGTTCGTCTTTAACTTTTGCACAAGTTAAGTATTTCGAAACATATAGAGCGATATCCTTTTTCATGCCCGGCCACCAATACCTAGAACGGAGGTCCTGATACATCTTGTCGGCACCGGGGTGAATGGAATATCGAGACTTATAGGCTTCGGTCATTAGTAACTCTCGAAGGTTATTACGGCTAGGGATCCAAAGGCGATTGAGAAAGTAATAGATCCCGTTGGACTTGCTTTCCAGTTGGGTTTCGGCACCATATTTCATTTCCTCAAACAAAGTGTTCTCAATGAAACATGCGTGCTGGGCTTCGCGAATCAAGGTTTTGAGTTTATTCTGGGCTTGAACGTCAGGAATGCTATACACATAGCTTCGTCGGCTGAGAGCATCGGCTACGACGTTTGCTTTGCCGGGATGGTAGCGTATTTCACAATCATAGTCGTTGAGAAGTTCAACCCATCTGCGTTGGCGCATGTTTGGTTCTTTCTGGTTAAAGATGTGTTGTAAGCTCTTATGGTCGGTGAAGATCGTACCCTTTGTACCATAAAGGTAGTGTCGCCATATCTTTAACGCAAAAACAACTGCACCGAATTCGAGATCGTGGGTTGTGTAGTTCTTCTCGTGGATTTTGAGTTGTCGAGACGCATACGCGATAACCTTGTCTCGTTGCATGAGAACACAACCGAGACCTAGGTTAGAGGCACCGCAATAGACAACAAAATCGTCGTCTCCGTCGGGAAGGGCGAGAACGGGACCGTCGCAAAGCATACGCTTGAGCGTCTGAAAGGCTTCCTCCTGTTCGGAACCCCAAACAAAAGGTTTATCCTTATGAGTCAAGGAGGTAAGCGGAACGGCGATTTTTGAAAAGTCGGCGATGAAACGGCGGTAGTAACCTGCCAATCCGAGGAAGGAACGGATTTCAGACGGATTCTTCAGAGTATTGACGTGGATTCCTTGACTATTAACGGTATGACCAAGGAATTGGACTTCATCGAGCCAGAATTCACACTTAGAGAACTTGGCATAAAGGCGATTTCCTTGAAGAAGTTCGAGAACTAAACGGAGATGTCGCGCGTGTTCGGCTCTCGACTTCGAGTAAATGAGAATATCATCGATGAAAAAAATGATGAAATGATCCAAGAAGGCTTTGCATACACGGTTCATCAAATCCATGAAGACCGCGGGTGCGTTTGTAAGCCCGAAAGGCATGACCACAAATTCAAAATGGCCATAGCGGGTAAGAAAGGCGGTTTTCAGAACATCTTGCTCATGAACACGTAGTTGGTGATAACCAGAACGTAAATTCAATCTTGCAAAAACAAGTAGCGCCTTGAAGTAGATCAAACAAATCATCGATTTGAGGAAGAGGGTAGCGGTTCTTTATCGTGAGTTTGTTAAGTTCACGATAATCGATGCACATTCGGAACGATCCATCCTTCTTTTTCACGAAAAGGACGGGTGCGCCCCATGGTGAAGTGCTCGGGCGTATAAAGCCTTTATCAAGAAGCTCTTGAAGTTGGCTAGATAGCTCGTGCATTTCGGATGGTGCAAGGTGATAGGGAGCTTTAGCGACGGGTGTAGCACCGGGGATTAGATCAATACGGAATTCGACATCACGAGTAGGGGGTAAACCAGGTAAATCTCGGGAAAAATGTTAGAAAATTCACCAACAACGGGTACGTCTTTTAAGGTTTTCTTTTCCTTCTCCGGGTTCATGATGTGGGCTAGAAAAGCTATGCACTGCTTGCGCAGACACTTGTTTGCTTGGGTACATGACAAAAGCATCAACTTCTTTGAGGGAGTTTAACCGTAAACATGTAGTTGATCACCGTTAGAAAGAGGGAAACGAATCATTTTATCGAAACAAACGACTTCAGCACGATTCCCGCGAAGAAAATCCACGCCTACTATGACATCAAAGCTACCTAATTGCATAGGTATGAGGTCGATCGGGAAGCTGTGATTGTTGAGTTCGAGAGTACAATCACGTAGAACGGAGTTAATGGTAACGGTTCTTCCGGTGGTGATTTCGACGCCTAAGGTACTTGGGAGATTAACGGGTTTACATTTTCAAAGCTTTTTGAATTCTAACGATACAAAACAGTTATCGGGGCCAGTATCAAATAAGCAAGAAGCATAGATACCATTAATCAGGAATGTACCATTGACAACATTGTTGTCGTTCTGAGCCTGGCGGTGGTTGATATTGAAAGCTCTTCCACGCACAGCCTGTGGTTGTTGCTGCTGGGGTGGCTGCTGCTGAGGCTGCTGCTGCTGCGGCTCTTGTTTGACGGCACGGTTTGGGCAGACATTGCTAAAATGATTCAGGTCACCACATGTGTAGCAAGCACGTGCCTAAATTGCTGGTGCTTGTGGTGCCTGGTTGAGAGGAGCAACGTTTAGAGGAGCTGGCAGAGCTGCGAGAGCGGGAGGAGCTTGCTGACGTAGCCTAGTACGACAGTTCGCCGTGAAGTGCCCATAAATGTTGCAATTGGCACAGAAGCGGCAGTTTCCTCCAACCACATGATGGTATGTGCACTTGGAGCACAGAGGGTGAGGTCTAGTATACGCACGCTTAGCAGCTGGTGCATTGGGGGTAGCAGCTTGGCGAGACTGGGAGTTCGGAGCTGGGACCATTGCGCAGTTCTTGTTGTTACCCTTACGCTTGCGGTTGTGGTTACTTGACTTGGAGGCTTGAGGTGGAGCAGTGTTGGTGCTTGGCTCGGTAGTGGCTTGGCTGAGATTCTTCGTGGAGGTTTTGAAATAACCAGCTTGGACTCGTTTATCGTTGAGTTCTGCGGCTATCTGGTAAGTCTCCTCGATGGTAGTGGGTCGAGCTGCTTGAACAAAGTCGGTTACGCAATCCGGTAAGGCACGGAGATACTTCTTGATTGGCTTTTCGGTAGTATCCACCTGACCTGGGCAGATAAGGCTGAGCGGCTTGAAGCGAGCGGTGAAACCAGCATTATCACCACCATTTTGCTTGATACCCCAAAATTCATTTTCCAACTTTTGAATTTCGTGAGGTGGGCAGAACTCTTTGATCATGAGCTCATTAAGTTCTTCCCACGCGAGAGAGTAAGCTTCGTCGTTATCGTGCATGTTGCGCTCGGCGATCCGCCAGTCAAGTGCCCTTGACTGAAAGACTCCAGTGGCGTTAACAGTGCGGAGATTTTCAGAGCATCCGCTTTGTCTAAAAGTGACTTCGATCGAGTCGAACCAATGAAACAACTTGGTTGGTCCGTCTTCACCGGTGAATGTTGCAGGACCGCAGGCTTTAAACTGCTTGAAGCTGAAGCGGGATTTTGGAGCATCGTTCTTGGAATCGACTGAAGAGTTGCTGCTGACCGCTTGAATTTCGTTGACGATTTGCGGGATCACCTTAGCCATTTCCTTGGCTACAAGAGAGGCGATTCGTTTGTCAGCGTTGTTGTGCTGAGCGATGCGGCGTATGCAGTGGCGGATTTACCTTATGGGGATGGTGGGCACAGGCCCACCGTAGACTCACCGCCTCATTCATAATATGGTGCCTCCGAATTAAAAAAAAAAGAAAAGAAAAAACTTTCACCGGAAAATTACAACATCAGAGACTAGATGAAGTGAAAAGTAGTTAATAAGAAGAAGAATGTGAGAAAATTTAACCGGAATTTTTTTTCCGACCGGTTAAACTGTTGCAGCGGAAGCATATGAGATAAATGGGAATGATGATAGAAAAATGGATATAGCTTATAGGTTCTAAATAACCTCTAAAAAGTTGGACACCTGTCGTTCCTTTCACTTCATTTCAAACAAGGCCCTTTCTTTTCTCTTTTTCTATTAATTTGATGAAGGTTAATAATAATAATAATAATAATAATAATAATAATAATAATAATAACAAAAACAATAACAATAATAAAAAAATTAGAAAGTTAAAAGCAATATGTTATTGTATTATTTTAACCTCTTTTTATAATTCATTTTACTTTACTTATTTTTTAATTCAATTTTATAATTTCATTTACTTTACTTATTTTTTAATTTGATTAAAATATCATACCAAATACCAAAAATATTATACTAGGATCCGTTTTGGTTTTATTAATTGATCTTACTCGAATCATTTTGATCCAACTTGTTTGAACCTGTCTTGTTTTAATCCTGTCAATTTATGCCCTCGTCAAAAAAAATATGGATCCGCCACTGGGCGTGTGTGAGATTCCATGGATGCCATTGTGATAGAGAGATTCTGTATGAATGCCATAGAGGGAGGTTTTAGACGAGATTTGATTATAATGGATTTTTGTTCAAATACTTATTATTATTACTAATCACATAAGGCACAAAACACGTAAACACGTATCCACGTAAGCACATAAGCACATAGACACGTAAGCACATAATCACGTAGGCACATAAGCATTTAGGCACATATTTTGCACGTATTCATCTTCACAAAATCTTACGTAGCGCGATATGAGATGCGAGTAGTATAAGCGTAATATAAGCGAAATAAGCGAGTAATACCGCGTATGAGGACATTCGCGTAAGAGAGTTAAGCGTTTTAGTTTGGTTGGTAATTAATTAGCGTTTTAGATTACGAGAGCTGTGCGAGTTGTGCGTATTTTTGTAAAGTGGAAAGCGATAAAACGAGAAATCGATAAAACGTAAAATCCACAAAATTTTAAACACATAAATAATAAATAAACTCGACGTAAAATCGGCGATTGCAGGCTTAAATCAACTTGGAGCGTCCTGGGTTTTGAGAGAGCGACTACCCAAAGTGGTTCGAAAATTCTCTGAGTTTGGGCACACGATTGGCCTAATAGACAAATGCTCTCACCGTACAACGGTTAACGGCATTTATCCTTCCAGTTACGTCGTGCCCCGAGTCATCGAAACAGTCGAGACTTTGGTGAGATTGAAAATCGAGGAGTGAAATTAGTTATTAAGATGCAGGTTTTACCCCTAACTTAAAAACTTCGTTCCGTGTTTGTGGTTTTCACCGAACGCGTCGGGAGTTCCAGTGAAATAGAGATGGAGACCTTCGTCAAGATGTGGATATCACTCCTAACTTAACGAAAGAATCTCGTGCGGTAAATAGTACGATGAGTGAGTGATCTTATCGGGAGTTCTTGGTTGTCACACCTAATCCCGACAATATCACTCGTTTGTGTTATACGAGCGTTTTCAAGCGTGTAAATTGTGTTAGCCTTAGGAAAGGAATGTAAGCATTTATGGCAAGTAGTTTAAGCATTTAAGTTAAAGATCGGTAAAGTTAGGTACTTAAACTATAGACTAGGTCGAACATGGAAATTCTACCTAATTCCCAACAGTTATGTCTCTGATACCAATCTGCCACACCCCAACCGATGGCGGAATCATCATGGCGCGGCACTAGGCGAGCCAGAGCTCGAGAGAATCCATAACGACTATTTTAAGCGACAATATTTTAAACGTCAATTTCCCATACAACTAACATATCATCACTCACAATCATTACAAATCCAAATATTCCCAAACAACTCAAAGTTCACCAACAAGTTTATTACAAGTTTCTAAAGCATAAACCCAATCCGATTCGTGGCGATGACGTCCTCAACTTGTTACATACGTTAAAATACAAGTCAATACAATAAAGTAAAGGTGAGCATACAGGTTTTATAGTATAATAGTAGAGATAAAGCGTTTACGCGTAACCAACATGCAACACGTAGAGAAAGGGAATATAAGTAGGCTAACAATAATGACACATGCTAACCAACACGACTGCAATGTGAGTATGCGCGATACGTGTTCACAATAGCGAACACGCACGTAAAGTAAATTTGCGAGCCTTAACAACCCCTGAACCAATCGGGTGCTGAGTCCAAACTATAGTACTATCGTTGCTAAGGGTGGTCTACAAGTCCTCATTATTCACACATAGCAAACAAACATTCAGCGATTCACGTATAACATGCGAGAGCGGTTAGCGTTAAAATAGTTTAGCATTATGTGTAGCGTGTTTTGATATAGAGACGTATGTAACACCCAAAAGTGCGTTAAAGCGAAAAAAGGGTTCAAGTATACTCACTGTTAGTGTTTGATAAACAAACACGAAGCAGTTCTGAATTGAAGGAGCGCTGGTTCAGCCTGTAAACGCGAACAGAAGTGCATCAGTCTTCTGAATTGCTGAAACGGTCGAAACGTGAAGGAGCAGTGGATGAGTTCGGGCGAAGTTGTACCAATTTCCTTGGAATTGGTACTCCTTGGAATTGGTACAAGTTCGGGCGAACTTGACTGTTTGTCTTACAGATAGCACAAGTTCGGGCGAACTTGCCTTGTTTTCTTCAACTTAATACAAGTTCGGGCAAACTTGGTTGATTTTCTTTGAGAATTTGACAAGTTCGGGCGAACTTGGTCACCATCTGGTGACAACTTCGAGCGAACTTGCTCATTTTGGAGCGACTTGACTGTTTTGGTCACCAAATTGTGTGTTTTTCGCGTCGTTTGCTGAGGAAATCGAGTGTCCATCCCTCCAACCTTAGCTACTGAGCAAAATATAGGCTGGAGAGGTCTTTTGGAGCGAGTTTAGCCATTTTACAGAAACTCGGGCTAATCCAGGCGAACTTGAAGGTTCGTACGGGTTAGTCCAGTTTGTGCAAAGTGACGATTTCGTCCTTGTGCTTCCGGATCTGAGATCTTGCTTGACAACGCCTTGTTCCACTTCATAGTGAACGAAACATACGTCACTTAGTCCGCATTTTGTGTAAAAATCAATGTATTAAACAATTTTTCTTAGATCTAGCACTTGGTGAGTCGAAATCATGAAGATTTCTAGCTTGGGAAGCCAAAGCTAAGCCCAAATACACTCGTCTAGTGTAGATCTAAGTGAAAAGAAGAAGTTTTGTAGAAAAAGATGAAGATTTTCATAAATAGAAGAGTTTTGATGAAAACGAAGGTAATCCTTGTGCAAAATCGTAGTAAAAGCGTTGTTGTTTGCATAAAAACGGGTTGATTCTTACTTGGAAATCAATGGTTTTCGGTTTTGGGAGCTTTCGGGCGAACATGCAGCAAGGAGAGCACGAACGGAGGTGGTGGGTATTTATAGGTGAGGGAGAAATGAGCTGGTGGAGACCAAGTTCGGCTGAACTTGGCAAAAGTTCGAGCGAACTTGGCCAGTTCAGCAGGAAATTATGCAAGACCGAGCGAACTTGAGGGTTCTTGGGAGTTTTGAAGGCCTGGTCAAGTTCGGGCGAAATTGGGGTATCCAACTTCGGGCGAACTTGGCCTTTTGGCGAAGTTTTGTTTGTTATTTTCGCGTTAGGTGTTCGTTTGACAACTCGGTTCGTATTAGATAGTTATATTAAGCGTTTTAGCGAAGCGTTAAGCGTTGCGTTGATAAAATAAATGCGATTTAGCAATTTGTGCGAGTGAGAGTGTTGCGATAGTGAGTATAACCATAAATCATAAAGCACACATAACACATAAGTAACATAATGTAACATATTTAGCCGCGATTCGAGTTTGCGTTGCGAGTTGCGTGTATTAAGCGATTTTAAATGCGATAAATAAGCGATGTAATATGCATTTTTAAATAATTTAAATCATTATAATTAATCTAAGAGTACAAAACGAGACATAAACTGAAATAACGGTAATAACAAGGATTCGGATAACAATCCGAAAGATCAGGTTGTTACAGTGCAAGGCCAAGTTATACTTCCAATACTCTTTACCAATCGACACAATATTTCCAAGTCCTAGTGTAACTTTAAACAATGGGATTACATCCTTGTCCCATTTTTTCCAATGTATTATCAAAATAACTTTAGCCCATAATTGATTTTCATCTTCCCTAAGTCTCCACCACCACTTAGAAATTAATGCCATATTGGCATCCTTTAAACCTCCTATAGCTAATCCTCCCTCCTTAGATCTTAACATGATCTCCCACACGACCCACTTGATTTTCTTCTTCAACGTCGCACCTCCCCCGTAATAAATTCCGTCCAATTCCTTCTAGTGTTTTTATAACCTTTTCTGGTGCCGTGTAAAGCCATAGAAAGTATGTGGATAAACTCCCATTTATTGCTTTCACTAGAGCTACCCTGCCCGCAATTGAGATGTTTCTAGCCTTCCAATTAGACAACTTAGCTTTAAACCTTTCAATCACCGGCCTCCAGGACTCCGTTCGATTCATGCTCCCTTCTACTATTAAACCCAAATGTTGAAACGGAAAAGACCCAATTTTGCAAATAATGGCACCTGCGGCTTCAGCTAGAGTCCCTTCAGCAGTGCACACCTTGTATAACTTACATTTATCAAGCTAACCTTCAAACCTGAGATTAAATAGAAGCAACGCAGAATACAGTTAAGGTTTTTAAAATTTTTCGGTGTTCGCCTCCGCTACGAAAACGACATCATCTGCGCAGAATAGGTAGGATACTACCGGCCTTCCATTCGGTAACTGAATCCATTTACATAACCCCATATGTATCACCCTTGTCATCATTATATTTAAGGCTTCCATTTCTATTAGGAAGAGGAATAGAGATAAAGGATCGCCTTGTCGGAGCCCCCTTTCCAGCTTGAAATCACAAGTCGGAGACCTGTTAACATTAACCAAAGCCTTCCCATTAAATAGCATTCCTTATCCACCAACGCAACCTCTTTGGAAATCCCATATGATTCATGATCTAAACAAGAAATTTCCAATTGATACAATCATACGCCTTTTTATATCTATCTTAAAAAATGCCATCGACCTCTTCGTTTTCTTACCCAAAGATAAATTTCATTTACAGTGAGAGGGCCTTCAATAATATTTCTTCTGCAAGAAATGCCGATTGACAAGGAGAAATAAGCGACCATCACCTTCACCATCATGTTTGAGAGCACCTTTGAAATGATTTTCTGGATAGCGCTAATTAAAGATATTGGACGATGGTCAACTAGGCATTTTGGGTCTCCATATTTAGGTATAAGTGATATAAAAGGGGATGCACTTCCTTTATACACTTAACCATGCACACAAAATTCTTCTAACACATCGACCATCATGGGTTCCAACTTGGCCCAATACTTTCGGTCTTTCGGATAAACGCGAACGTCATACCGTCCGGGCCGTGCGCCTTATCCCTCCATATTCCATGACTACGTCTTTAATTTCCTACTTTAAAAACTTCATTATTAAGGAGTCCGCCTGCGTGTGAGATAGCCTATTGAACCCCCATCCATCTAGGAGAGGTCCTTTAACAATTGTTTCCTTGAATCATTCCTGGAAAAAAAACATTGAAATGCGTCCTTAACCAAGCCCGGTTCCGACACCCAAACACCCTCTTCCATGACTCCACTAATTCTGTTCTTTATTACATGATTATTCATTACTTTATCAAATATCACTGAATTCTCATCACCCCATTGCACCCATCTAACTTTAGACTTTTGCTAAAGGTCCATAGGTACTTTTTCTCCCAATTAGACACCATGACTTTTGCATCCACCCTTTGCTCTTTCTTGGCACTCGTTAGATCCTTTTCCTCTGACAAAAGCTCCAAACTATTAATCGTGCCTCTAGCTCCCTAAACCGCATTGGTATCGGCTTCTTTAATATCCTTACGCCAAGCATTTATTTTATCTTTTAATAACTTCATCCTATTTGCAGCCAAAACAGTAGGCGCTTTAATTTGCATAGACATAACCTCCTCCATAATAGAATCAAGTCCCTGATCCTCCATCCAACTATTACAAAATTTAAAAGGGAGGGGACCATACCTATCACCGGTTACTAACATGACGAACAGATGATGATTGGATTTCTATTTTTGTAGAGCCAATACCTTAGCCTCCGCCCATTTACTAAAAAAGTCATCACAAACCACAATTCTATCCGGTTTGCTTGACTTACACCCATCATCCGACTGATATATGAACTTGGCCCCGCCCATCTGATACTCTGCAGCCCATCTGACACGACCTACATTAGGGATGAGCAAATGGTACCCGGTACCGATACCGAATTTACCAAACCGGGTACATTGTCGGTACCGGTCCGGTACGGTACTGGTTTTTACCCTCAAGTACCGGTACCGAACCATACCGTATGGGATATATTCGGTACCGGTACCCACTTTTGGGGATTTTCGGTACCGGTTCTTTCGATACCGGTCGGTACCGAGCTCATCCCTAACCTACATCATCAACCTGCAATGTGAACTTGGCCCCGCCATCTAACACGACCTACGTCATCACCCTGTAGTGTCAGGCACCCTACCTGATGCAGAGATACCTTATCCTGGACATCTCTATCAACCTCACCAACCCCATGGATAAACTTCACAACAAACGTGGGCAAGAAGCAATCTTTTCTAAACAGGTGTGTGTACGCCAATTTGGCTCAATCCGGTACGCCAATCATTGCCTGTACACATACACCAATTTTGCTCAATATTGTACGCCAATCGTTGTCTGTACGCGTCGGCCAATTTAGCCCAATCCTGTACGCCAATCATTGCATGTACGCGTATGCCAATTTGGCTTAATCCAGTACGCCAATCATTGCCTGTACGCGTATACTAATTTGGCTCAATCTTGTACGCCAATCATTGCTTGTACGCGTACGCCAATTTGCCTCAATGTTGCACGCCAGCTACCCATATACACATGCGCCTTTTGACTTAAACTTGCAACACTACCTTCCAAAAAGAGAGGAACAACAACACTAACCCCTAACTTAGTCTAGAGCTTCACCCATCCGACATCATCGTATGGAAGCAACACTGGACTGGGGACTTGAAGGGGTACGGTCCCGAATGACGCGCGTAGATGCGCACACACGAGGCCGTACTAGCAAAACGAAACTTTCAAGATGGGCCATAGCCAGATCCATGCAACCAATCAAGTCATGACAAGGCATGCCCCGATACTCACGAAGATGGAGAAATTGTACAGGGGGCAGCCCGTATAAATGGACACCACGTGGCACCACTCATAGGTCTCCAGACGACGTCTCACGTTCTACATAAAATGGCTGACGACAGGCCCGACCAAAGGTACAAGGAGACGCTGAGGTGGAACCAACAAAGTCGCGCCACGTCAACCCTAATCCTGCAATTGTCGTTGTCCTGCCAGGGGAGAGAAATAGGATATTCATCACAGATGACAGCTAGCCAAGGCCATCAGCCCACAATATCTTTCCTTGCCCTTCGGCTATATACAGAGACCTACACCTCCAGGTTTAGGAATGGCTCTCTCCTTTTACTCTTAACACACACTCATTTATCTTCTTAAACAATACTTATTCTGCACGCTGAAGGGTGGTTACAAGGAGAACCCCCAACCTCGCCTCCTTGTAACAAGTATCACAGTGCCATGTTTTGTAGATCGATCTCAGTTCATTCTTAAAGGAAAGACTAAGGATTAACCCTTATTTGACAAGAACAGTTCCCAAGGATTTAATCCCGTGGATTTAGACTTGGTCTTTCTTCATAGAGCTACAACCCTCAATTGGTCAGAGAATAACATTTTTACACTATATCTTGTTATGGCTAGATTACAAGCATTTTTTTACCAACTCAATATGTATAATAAATGCATTTAATATATCAAAAGTTATTTTCCCTTTTTTTTTGGCAAATCTATGTTATATTAATATATCAATTAATTATATTATTATTTATTATTATTTTCCTTAAAGGATCAATTTTACCTAATGAAACTTAATCTTCAACCAAGCAATTAATCATGGGTTGGTAAACCATGACTTTAGAGGTAACAATGCATGTAGCAGATTTGATTGCTTAACAGACCGAAAGAGCTACCTTAAATTGAATGGATAAAGGAGTACGATTATGTGCACTTTAAAATTTATCAGATGGGGTCGACTCTTAATATTTTTACTCTATTTTTTATTAACCTTTTACTTTATTATAAACACGAGTATAATAATTGTATAAGACAAATAAGTGAATATGTTATTTATATATAATGATATATCTATGACATTGTAACTAACAAGATACACCCTACTAGATATAAGCTCTATTTAACTTGTTATATATATAATTCTAGATTAGAAACTCGTGTATTACACGAGTTGAATAAAGACAATATTAAATAGTTAGTAATGAAAATTTAAGAATTATGAAACAGAAATTTAAGATAAATAAAATAGCATTTACGTATAACGAACTTTTTTAAATTAAGAAATAAAATACGAAATGATGCAAACTTAGAAGACAACAGCTTTTGTTTATTAGCAATCAATTTTAGTTATATCTCTATAATATTAACTTTCTCTCACACCTTTGTATGGTTGGAGTAATTTTGTATTGTTTGAATTATTTTGCGTGGTTTCTATTCCAGTCTGTCTCATAAGTTAATATGGCGTACCTAATATCATATAAGTTTGCTTGGTCACGTATTGTTGTTGTTAGCTTATTGGCCTCAAATGCTCATCTCTACTTGACTCGTGGCCAAATAACACTTGCTCTCAATCTCTATCTCACTAATGGACTTAATTCAGAAACGCTACAATTAAAAATTTCTCAATAGCGAGCTAGTTTGAGCTCATTTACGGTCTTTCGATGATCAAGCTTTTAAGCTACGCTTTAGGTTGATTCAACTCTTCAATCAAGCAAGCTCATGTCTAGCTTTTCCTTATATAAGCTCTTCACGGGCTCAATCCGAGCCAAACAGTATCCCACAGTTTGTCAACGAGTCGAGCTCGATTTTAAAACAATACTATGAGAAAATTACAAAAGTAGCTACTATTTTCGAAGTGTGATCTTTATATTTATACTTGTAGTCATGGCATGAGTAATAACATGATGATGTATCAACTTTCAATCATATATACATTTTGTGTTGAATAATGAATATTACAGAAAAGCACACCTAAAATAAGTGTTAAGCGTATAAAATTTGAGTATCCATTTTATGGCTTGCATGCCATTAGCAAAACATTCGTTATACCCCACATGTAACGTTACAAAACGTCTACTCCACGTGAATTTAAGTTGTATAAAACCTAAAAGTTCATGTTATTTAATATTTTCCTTTATGAATCGGTTTTTTTGAAAAGTAACTAATTTTATCTCTACTTACAAAACCTTTCAATCAACAATTCAAACAAATAGGATACATGTGATTTTAGCAACTGACTGACTAGCAGACATAAATAGTATTAAGGCGATTGAGTAATGAGGATTAAGACCGCGGAGTGTGGGGGATTTGGGTTGGGGGCTTGGGTTGACATGTGGTGGAGATGGGCTCCTGTGAAAACCCACAATTTCAAGTTACCACTTTAGCCTAACCACAATTAGTTTAGATATACATTCATAGCACTGAAATTTAACTAGGGTTAGTTAAATGAGTCTACTTTGATAATTTGGGAAATTACCGGAACACTCACATGATAACTCTCGAACGTTGGTGACTAACACGGAAAATCATTATAAACGGACGGTTTATACGAAACTTATGTGTTGCATGACAAATACGTGAATTATATGCTTTAATTGTAAATTACAAGTTGTTGTGTGCTTTGTGTGAAAGTTATAAAGTTAGAGGTGTTTCGAGTTAATATTTAAACTAGAATAAAACTCCTGCAACCCTAATCATTCCTCACCATCATGTACAACAGTTGCATTCTATGATCTTTGGCTACACAAGTTTCACACACAACTCTCCATCCTTAATCTTGATCTTTCCAACTCTCCTAGAACTAACACTAGATTGAATCTAAGGTATGTGTTTATGTATATGTTGATAACTTATTCCTTTGATTCATGCAAACCCTGGACATCCAAACAATTGAATCTGTGATTAGGAATCATGCTTGAATGAATGTGCATTTGTGTATGACTATTAAATGGTTGTCAATATTAGGGTTGCTATTGATATGATAAAAACTACTAGTTGGTTGTTATGATTCTGACATTGTTGATTCATGATATTAGGGTTTTTTATCGTAGAACTATAATTGTTACGTTGTAAAACTGCTGAGATTTCTGCCTGTATTTGTGTTACTGTGCTTGTGAATGATCCGACTTTGTGAAGTTACAAAGTCCGGATTTAGTTAAGGGCACAAGGTCCCAATTTATACATGTACATGATTCCGAATTTGTTTAAGTGATGGAGTCCGAATATGTGAATCCTTGAAGTCCGAATTTATAGATGTTGTAAGGATCCGAGTTTATCATGTCCGAATGTATGAGAGTCCGAGTTTATGTATGTAATGCACATGATGTCCGAATTTATTCATATATAATACATGTTTCCGAGTTTATTGAATGCTTACTCTGTCTGTAACATCCGTCAAAAACCGGATTTACCAAACCCGCTCCGTTTATTAACCTAACAATCAGTTAAAAATTTCGTTGCGTATTTAATGCCCAAATTATTTTTAAACGATACATAATTAATAAGTATATTGGAATATATAATTTATATTTGAAAAAGTATTTAAAATAAGGAAATAAAAATAAAAGGCTGCTGCCGGGTTTCGAACCCGGGTCAGCCAGCGAATTCAGCAAAGCCTTAACACTCATCCATCCAACCACTGCGCCACTTGTGTTTCTTGTTCATTATTAGAAACAATTAATACATAACCTAAATCTCAAATTCAAAACCGACGCGCCCAATCGCAGTCGTCGGAAATCCCGACGATTTCGCCGAGATTGGACGGTTTCTTCTGTTTTAACCGAAGCCTTAACTATTACATCGGTTATAACCGACGTCTGAACCCGCGACGCAAGTCATAACCGCCGGAAAACTTATTGACCGACGAATCAAGACGGAAAACGGACTAAATTCGTCGATGTCCTGCCCTATAAATACCCCCTCTAACCTCTGTTAGCTTTTTCGCTCACAATCACACTCTTTCCCGACGTAAATTCACTCCCCGGAGAATTTCTGCAACTCGCCGGAAAACCGAGCCTTTCACCTCTGAGCCTTACTAAACACCCAGAGCTCATACCGAAGCCACCCACACTCATCTCAAACTCCCTGAAGACCCTCTGCCGCAAGACACACGTCGCCGGCTGACATCGGAGCTTCGCCGGCGAAACAGAGGAGCCACTGTTCGGTATATCTTACACTTAATTTCTCATTCTTTTATTAATCTCACCTGTAATTAAGCGTCACACACTAAAAAAACATGATTAAATCGTCGAACCAGTCGGACATTAGTTCTGGTTAAGTCCAACGAAGAAGACGAAGTTTCAGTATTGTATATGTTTAATTAAAATCAAGATATATCTCGGGTTAGACACACAGTCCAGCGGTGGACTGTGTGCAAATAAACACGCTTACGTCCCGAGTTCGATTCTTGTCCCACGCACACTCGCCTTAATAAAAATGTTCCTTTTTTTTAACCGAACCGGATTCACTGCAATAGATGTTAAGTTTAATAAAAACCGGAATAATAACCAAGATAGACACACAGTCCAGTGGTGGACTATGTGAACGTTTAAACCACATGTCACGAGTTCGAGTCCAGACTACCGCACCGGTCCGGACAATTATCAAACTTTTATATAAAGCAGAAACGAAATTATTTAGTTTGTATATAAGTATAATAAAAATCAGATTATTTAACAAGTTAGACACACAGTCCAGCGGTGGACTGTGTGTTAACCTAACCCACAGGTCCCGGGTTCGAGACCTGTGGAGAACACCGAGCGAGTCATTTAAATCGTTTTTGAAATAAATGATTTTGGATTAATTCAATTAAGGTATAAATATAATTAAAAACAGAAATATTTCGGGTTAGACACGTAGCTCAGTTGGTAGAGCTGCGTGCACGCGAACGGGAGGTCTCGAGTTCGAGCCTCACCCGGCGCACACAATTACACAATAAAATCGGTCAACGGTCAACAAGTCAACAGGTCAACAGTCAAAAATCAACATTTTTTTATTTACTTTTATTTATTTATTCACATTAAAAATACTTAAAAATAACATTTTTAAGGTTAGAAAATAGCCTTAAACTCACAAAAATACATCCAACAATCCTACTAAAATGGATTAATAAAATCCGCTTACTTACCGAACCATTATGCCATTATCTAGGTTAGTTTCACTCGTGGTTAAAACTAACTTCATGCGCATTCAACATCATCAACCGAACGCACCCCACCCAATGTGAGTGAATCTTACAACTCCCCTTTTTAATTACACGTTTTGGGGTGTGTCATGTGTCACTAAAATTAACTCGTTTATTTAAACTTGTGCCATACCATATTGTGATCTAAACTTAGATTGTATATATTGTTTGTAGTTATGTATTTCATATTGTCAAGTTATATGCAATTCATTCATTAGGCCCATCAGTTCCTCGTGGGAGACGAGTTGAGCAACGCGTGCCTCAAAACAAATCCATTATTGTTCGTGTGTGCATTATTTAATATTAAATGATTGGTGAATAAGTTTACATCTATTTTTACTCATGTGTGGTTGTGCACTTTATTTTATAATCAATTCAATAAACTTGTTCAAATGTTTTTCATAGGATTCACTCGCCAACTTTTTGTTGATCCAAAAACCATTTTTACACATGATACAGGTGAACAGGATGAAGCAAGGAAAACATAGGAAATGCCTTAGAAGAAAACAATGAAGTCTAGAATGATGTTTAGGACATGATGTAATTAGGATTGTACATTTCCCATTAAATTGTATTAATGAATATGAAACGTCATAATAAATGTCATGAGCTTTGATGATAACCCAATCATGCCCCGATCACCTTTTCCGCTGCGGGTCGGGGTGTGACAGATTGGTATCAGAGCCATGACTATAGGGATATATGATAGGTTATTAGACCCTTAGAGCCTATACTATAGTTGCCTAAATTTTAATTGTTTAGGTGGTTACATACAAACTTATGATGTTTATTTGTTTCATATTTGTTTATACTTACAGTCAAACATACATACACATTCATCATACATATTTCAATGTTCATATATTCAAATCATCTTCATACTTTTGTTATTCAAAGATTTTGTCGCAATTTTCAAATCTCATCAAAGTAAGTTCTGCGACGGGCATGTAGTAACTGGAAGGGTACAAGTACCGGTAGTCGGAACGTCCTGTCTAGGTTGGCATTCGTATAAATCCAATATAACGGACCAGTTTGCCTACCTGGGGACTAACGATGAGAGTACGAAGGACCTATTAGGCCAAAGCATGCCACACCAAACGTCGTTCGAACTAACCCCACTTTGAGTTGTCACCGTGTCCATACCTGGATACATTCCGAATATCATACGTTACATATTTCTCGATTTTCTCCGGGTTTTAGTGTACGTAACCAGGCTAACACATGCGAACCATATGAAAAACCCGGTATTCATGGGGGCCCACATGATTACGAAGGTGAAGTATGGCGGCATGCAAGGCCCAATGACGAGCAAAGCCCAAGACATCCTATGGATGTAGTAGATTTATTTTTCTATATTTATTTTATGAATGTTCATTCCTAAGTACGACCCATGATCCCAAAAACATCCAACTCATACTCATGATATGTATTCCTTGTAGATGTCTTCTAGCCTCGCCCGTAGGAAGATGAGAGCAGGAAAAGCCCGCGAGCGCATGGCTGCCTTAATCGCTCAACAAATGGCTGCCGTAATACCCAACATTGTAATCCAAGTCCAACAAGCACTTACCGCTAATCCTGTCAACCAAGAAGATCAAAACGTTATCAACCCTCCCCCAAATACCACTAAATGCACCTACAAGCATTTCAAATCCTGCGACCCTCCGAAATACGAAGGGACTGAAGGTGTCACCGCTCTCCTCCATTGGTTTGAAGAAATGGAGAACACTTTTCTAAATTGCGATTGCCCCGATGATCGCAAGGTACGATATGCTACTGGTCGTTTATATGGAATAGCACTTACTTGGTGGAATACAGAGAAGGCCAAACGAGGTGTTGAAGACGCTATGACTTTGACTTGGGAAGAGTTGAAGGAAATCATGACAAGACGGTTTTGCCCAAGGAGCGAAATCAAGAAATTAGAAGATGAGTTTTATTCGTTGAAGTAAAAGGAAGGAGACCACACCACATACAACAAAAGATTCCTCGAGTTAAATCAAATGGTTCCTAACTTGTTCACTCCCCTCTATCGTTTGATCGAGCACTACATTCGAGGCCTTCCGTCAAAGATTCAGGACTCTGTAATAAGTACCACGCCTGCAACTTTGGAAGCAGCAATGGAGTTAGCTACAGAGCTCACCAAGAACCGCATCCGGAATAAAGACTTCAAGGAGGAGAAGAAGAAGGATAAGGCATCGACTGAAACTTCAAACTCCACCCAAACCGAATCCCCTTCTCAACCCACTTTTAAGAGAAAACGAGATGGGCAACTTTTCGCTGTCACACAACGTAATCAACCAATTTCACAAGCCATACCCATCCAAGCTATCCCAATCACTCAAGTAGCACCCAACTCAACTTACCCAAATAAGAAACCATACCTTGGACCTCACCCTCGATGTAACACCTGTTTTTATCACCATCCCCTTACCTTACCTTGTCGACTATGTGCAAATTGTGGACGCTATGGTCATTTGAGCAAGGTTTGCCGCACCCCTCAAAACCAAATCTCTCCCCCTACTCAAAACATGATCCAAACCTATCAACAACCCCAAGTTCCCATATGTTCGAGCTTGTTTCAATTGTGGCGACCCTACCCACTTTAGAAACACGTGCCCTCGATTGGTTAACATCATAAACGCTCAAGCTCAATCAAACCCAGTTAACCAAGTAAATCAAAAAAACGCAATCACTAGGCCACCAGCAAGAGGAAGAGTTTTCAACATCAACGCCAATCCTGTCGAAGATAATGACGGCCTAAACGAAACCACCCAACTAGTCCCCTTCACCGAAAATCAAGATTCAACTCCAACCGCTTAGTTTTTATGTTTTTTTTTCTCTTTTTGTTATCTCCATTTTCCCATATCCGAGTTATAAATTGGAATCTTATCCAAGGATCCTAATGCGAATTACTATTTCAGTTTGTTTTTGTTTTAAAGTCACATAGAACTAATCATAACTTACGGATAAAGCCAATGAAAATTTGACAAGAATATGGTGGATACGCCGCTGGTACTTCCTATATATAAGTATTCTTGCCAAAGGATCAGAGGCATTATCTGGCGGTTATGAGAAGTTCCATGTGGAATTTAGCATTGTCTTGATTAAAGTTTGTTTTGTACTTACTGATTTAGCATTTATGGCATCTTATCATTTAAAGAAATTGGATTGTATTCCATTTCTATATAGACTAACATCTCCATCACAACAAACGAGAGAGGTATTGTCATCATTCAAACATGGATACTATCAGAATTAAGACTCAAGTTTTGGTTGTTGTGTTTGTTGTAGAGTCACATAGAACTAATCATAACTTGCGGATAAAGTCAATGAAAATTTGACAAGAATATGGTGGATACGCCGCTGGTACTTCCTATATATAAGTATTCTTGTTAAGGATCAGAGGCATTATCAGGCGGTTATGAGAAGTTCCATGTAGGATTTTGTATGTTTTGGTCAAAGTTTGTTCATCATACATTTTAGCGTATTTCAATTTCATCATTTAAAGAAGTTGAGCTATGTCTCACTTCCACAATGACTAACCTCTCCATCACAACAAACGAGAGAGGTATTGTCATCATTCAAACAGGATACTATCAGAATTAAGACTCAAGTTTTGGTTGTTGTGTTTGTTGTAGAGTCACATAGAACTAATCATAACTTGCGGATAAAGTCAATGAAAATTTGACAAGAATATGGTGGATACGCCGCTGGTACTTCCTATATATAAGTATTCTTGCCAAAGGATCAGAGGCATTATCAGGCGGTTATGAGAAGTTCCATGTAAGATTTATTATTGTTTTGGTTGAAGTTTGTGTTATACTCCCTGATTTAGCATTCATATCATCTCATTATTTAAAGAAATTGGATTGTGTTCCATTTTCTACAGAGACTAACCTCTCCATCATAACAAACGAGAGAGGTACTGTCATCATTCAAACATGTATACTATCAGAATTTAGACTCAAGCTGTGGTTGTTGTGTTGTTTATGTTTTAGAGTCACATAGGACTAATCATAATTTACTGATAAAACCAATGAAAATTTGACGAGAATATGGTGGATACGCCGCTGGTACTTCCTATATATAAGTATTCTTGCCAAAGGATCAGAGGCATTATCTGGCGGTTATGAGAAGTTCCATGTGGAATTTAGCATTGTCTTGATTAAAGTTTGTTTTGTACTTACTGATTTAGCATTTATGGCATCTTATCATTTAAAGAAATTGGATTGTATTCCATTTCTACATAGACTAACATCTCCATCACAACAAACGAGAGAGGTATTGTCATCATTCAAACATGGATACTATCAGAATTAAGACTCAAGTTTTGGTTGTTGTGTTTGTTGTAGAGTCACATAGAACTAATCATAACTTGCGGATAAAGTCAATGAAAATTTGACAAGAATATGGTGGATACGCCGCTGGTACTTCCTATATATAAGTATTCTTGTTAAAGGATCAGAGGCATTATCAGGCGGTTATGAGAAGTTCCATGTAGGATTTTGTATGTTTTGGTCAAAGTTTGTTCATCATACATTTTAGCGTATTTCAATTTCATCATTTAAAGAAGTTGAGCTATGTCTCACTTCCACAATGACTAACCTCTCCATCACAACAAACGAGAGAGGTATTGTCATCATTCAAACAGGATACTATCAGAATTAAGACTCAAGTTTTAGTTGTTGTGTTTGTTGTAGAGTCACATAGAACTAATCATAACTGCGGATAAAGTCAATGAAAATTTGACAAGAATATGGTGGATACGCCGCTGGTACTTCCTATATATAAGTATTCTTGCCAAAGGATCAGAGGCATTATCAGGCGGTTATGAGAAGTTCCATGTAAGATTTATTATTGTTTTGGTTGAAGTTTGTGTTATACTCCCTGATTTAGCATTCATATCATCTCATTATTTAAAGAAATTGGATTGTGTTCCATTTTCTACAGAGACTAACCTCTCCATCATAACAAACGAGAGAGGTACTGTCATCATTCAAACATGTATACTATCAGAATTTAGACTCAAGCTGTGGTTGTTGTGTTGTTTATGTTTTAGAGTCACATAGGACTAATCATAATTTACGGATAAAACCAATGAAAATTTGACGAGAATATGGTGGATACGCCGCTGGAACTTCCTATATATAAGTATTCTCGCCAAAGGATCAGAGGCATTATCAGGCGGTTATGAGAAGTTCCATGTAGGATTTAGTATTGTCTTGGTTGAAATTTGTGTTACATTCATATCATCTCGCCATTTAAAGAAATTGGATTGTATTCTATTTCTACATAAACTAACATCTCCATCATAACAAACGAGAGAGGAACTGTCACCATTCAAACATGTATGCTATCAGAATTTGGACTCAGATATTGGTTGTTGTGTTTATTTATGTTCTAGAGTTACATCATAGAACCAATCATAACTTACTGATAAAACCAATGAAAATTTGACAAGAATATGGTGGATACGACGCTGGTACTTCCTATATATAAGTATTCTTGTCAAAGGATCAGAGGCATTGTCAGGCGGTTATGAGAAGTTCTATGTAGGATTTAGTAATTTCTTGGTACATTGGTTGTGGCGTTTATTTATGTTCTAGAGTCACATCATAGAACCAATCATAACTTACTGATAAAACCAATGAAAATTTGACAAGAATATGGTGGATACGCCGCTGGTACTTCCTATATATAAGTATTCTGGTCAAAGTATCAGAGGCATTGTTAGACGGTTATGAGAAGTTCCATGTAGGTTGTAGTATTAGAAGTTTTGCTTTAGGATATAACCATATCTTCCCAAACATATCAAAACTCTTACGCATGATATCATATTTAGTGAATCAACTCTGCTTATCAATATTTTTACCGTAGGCAACAAAAAGCGATTCCTGTAACAGGGTACTTAACCCTTACAAGGGACGTTACCGCCTCAAACAAAAACTTAAACTCTTACTCTTTTTCTAAGCATGTAACTGTCAAACTAAACACCATCCTTTTTAGACAAATATGTCACTACTTAAATTTCGGGACGAAATTTCTAAAAAGCAGGGGGTACTGTAACATCCGTCAAAAACCGGATTTACCAAACCCGCTCCGTTTATTAACCGAACAATCAGTTAAAAATTTCGTTGCGTATTTAATGCCCAAATTATTTTTAAACGATACATAATTAATAAGTATATTGGAATATATAATTTATATTTGAAAAAGTATTTAAAATAAGGAAATAAAAATAAAAGGCTGCTGGCGGGTTTCGAACCCGGGTCAGCCAGCGAATTCAGCAAAGCCTTAACACTCATCCATCCAACCACTGCGCCACTTGTGTTTCTTGTTCATTATTAGAAATAATTAATACATAACCTAAATCTCAAATTCAAAACCGACGCGCCCAATCGCAGTCGTCGGAAATCCCGACGATTTTGCCGAGATTGGACGGTTTCTTCTGTTTTAACCGAAAGCCTTAACTATTATATCGGTTATAACCGACGTCTGAACCCGCGACGCAAGTCATAACCGCCGGAAAACTTATTGACCGACGAATCAAGACGGAAAACGGACTAAATTCGTCGATGTCCTGCCCTATAAATACCCCCTCTAACCTCTGTTATCTTTTTCGCTCACAATCACACTCTTTCCCGACGTAAATTCACTCGCCGGAGAATTTCTGCAACTCGCCGGAAAACCGAGCCTTTCACCTCTGAGCCTTACTGAACACCCAGAGCTCATACCGAAGCCACCCACACTCATCTCAAACTCCCTAAAGACCCTCTGCCGCAAGACACACGTCGCCGGAATAACCTGCTGACATCAGAGCTTCGCCGGCGAAACAGAGGAGCCACTGTTTGGTATATCTTACACTTAATCTCTCATTCTTTTATTAATCTCACCTGTAATTAAGCGCAACACACTAAAAGAACATGATTAAATCGTCGAACCAGTCGGACATTAGTTCTGGTTAAGTCCAACGAAGAAGACGAAGTTTCAGTATTGTATATGTTTAATTAAAATCAAGATATATCTCGGGTTAGACACACAGTCCAGCGGTGGACTGTGTGCAAATAAACACGCTTACGTCCTGAGTTCGATTCTTGTCCCACGCACACTCGCCTTAATAAAAATGTTCCTTTTTTTAACCGAACCGGATTCACTGCAATAGATGTTAAGTTTAATAAAAACCGGAATAATAACCAAGATAGACACACAGTCCAGTGGTGGACTGTGTGAACGTTTAAACCACATGTCACGAGTTCGAGTCCAGACTACCGCACCGGTCCGGACAATTATCAAACTTTTTATATAAAGCAGAAACGAAATTATTTAGTTTGTATATAAGTATAATAAAAATCAGATTTAACAAGTTAGACACACAGTCCAGCGGTGGACTGTGTGTTAACCAAACCCACAGGTCCCGGGTTCGAGACCTGTGGAGAACACCGAGCGAGTCATTTAAATCGTTTTTGAAATAAATGATTTTCGGATTAATTCAATTAAGGTATAAATATAATTAAAAACAGAAATATTTCGGGTTAGACACGTAGCTAAGTTGGTAGAGCTGCGTGCACGCGAACGGGAGGTCTCGAGTTCGAGCCTCACCCGGCGCACACAATTACACAATAAAATCGGTCAACGGTCAACAAGTCAACAGGTCAACAGTCAAAAATCAACATTTTTTTATTTACTTTTATTTATTTATTTACATTAAAAATACTTAAAAATAACATTTTTAAGGTTAGAAAATAGCCTTAAACTCACAAAAATACATTCAACAATCCTACTAAAATTGATTAATAAAATCCGCTTACTTACCGAACCATTATGCCATTATCTAGGTTAGTTTCACTCGTGGTTAAAACCAACTTCGTGCGCATTCAACATCATCAACCGAACGCACCCAATGTGAGTGAATCTTACAACTCCCCTTTTTAATTACACGTTTTGGGGTGTGTCATGTGTCACTAAAATTAACTCGTTTATTTAAACTTGTGCCATACCATATTGTGATCTAAACTTAGATTGTATATATTGTTTGTAGTTATGTATTTCATATTGTCAAGTTATATGCAATTCATTCATTAGGCCCATCAGTTCCTCGTGGGAGACGAGTTGAGCAAGGCGTGCCTCAAAACAAATTCATTATTGTTCGTGTGTGCATTATTTAATATTAAATGATTGGTGAATAAGTTTACATCTATTTTTACTCATGTGTGGTTGTGCACTTTATTTTATAATCAATTCAATAAACTTGTTCAAATGTTTTTCATAGGATTCACTCGCCAACTTTTTGTTGATCCAAAAACCATTTTTACACATGATACAGGTGAACAGGATGAAGCAAGGAAAACATAGGAAATGCCTTAGAAGAAAACAATGAAGTCTAGAATGATGTTTAGGACATGATGTAATTATGATTGTACATTTCCCATTAAATTGTATTAATGAATATGAAACGTCATAATAAATGTCATGAGCTTTGATGATAACCCAATCATGCCCCGATCACCTTTTCCGCTGCGGGTCGGGGTGTGACACTGTCCGAGTTTAAGTATGTTTACCTATTGTCCGAGTTTAAATGTATCTCTAGGTTGGTCCGAATTTAGGTGTTTGTCCGAATATGTGATGTGTAAGCTTGTCCGAATTTGTGATGTGTAAGCTTGTCCGAATTTATATATGTTTGGTGGGGATCCGGATTTCATTGTTATAGTCCGGGTTTATGCATATATAAGAGGGTCCGAATTTAATGAGGACAAGGGGGGATCCGAACTTGTTTACATATGTTGATAGAACTTAATTATCCGAACTTGTTTACAATTATTGATAGAACTTAATTATCTGAACTTTTTACATATATTGATAGAACTTAATTATTGATAGAACTTGTGATGATAGAACTTAGTTGTTTGATGAAGTTTATTTTGTAAGGACTTATGTGTCCGAACTTAGGATCTTGTATTTATATTCATTGAATGAAATGCAAGTTTTCTCTCTCTGTGTGAAACAAAAACCCTGGCTACTGTGTGTTACTGTATAATAAACATATTAACTTGATCACTAAAACACTGAGTTGTTTGGATACTTAGGGTATCGCAAACACTCTACTCATATACATACTTACATTTAAACGTACATTAGGTCGCGAGTAATGGACCTAACACTTACTTAAGGTGTTAAGACAAGTTAACAAATTACCGAGCAAACTAAGGTGAGTTCACTACACTTTCATAAGTATGCGTCCCGGGGAGGGGGGACAAACTACTATTCCTTGGAGGAATACTTTTTACAACTCTTGTAGTTTAATTTCGATGTTAGTTAATAAACTCAACACTACTTACTACCGAACTAGTTGCCTTGGAGGCAACGGGGTATTAGTTGATAGCGCTATTAGGCTTGACAAACCTCACACCGTACCTGGGAGGACGGGTATGAACTAAGGACCTTAAACACATGGCCAATGTTGATAGGCATTGATGAGGGCACAGCAAACATAACAGTCACTTTGCTATCGAGTTTATTATTGACATGTCTTTAAACTAAACACATACTTGTTTTATGTTAAACAAAACTGTGAACTCGCCGACTTTATCGCTTATACACTTTTCTGCATGCTTGCAGGTTATTAGATAATGGTTGAATTGGAACTTGCAGTATGAGGAGCGAGAGCTGTCATGGGTCGTATCGCTTGATGAAAACATTTAATATAACGTTTATGTTTTGAAATAATATGGATTTGTTTAATAGACCAATTATCAATGCTTCCGCTGAACACATATTATATTTGAAATGCTAAATTTGAAATTCACTATTCATGTTGGACATGATAATTTGTTTTATGTTATTTACTATTACTTCGACATGATTAGTGGCTAGATCCTGGTATGTCACACGTTTCGCGTAAAACTCCAAAAAAGGTAATTTGGGGGGTGTGACAACTCCACCAGGCCACCCCCAAAAAAAGTGGGGTGTGGGAGCGACGTGAGCTAGCCGACGTGGGTGGACATGTGGAACTTTATATATATATAGGGGATGGATAAAATGAGAACCACCTTGAGTTGTGAGAACCGTAGGAACCAATATTAGTCATTGATCAAGTTGGTTTTGATGGATGTGATTAAAATACAATAAAGCAATGTAATAATTGTGTTTTTATTAATAACATTTTGTTTTTAGTGATAAATGAGCATATTGTTCTTTTTACTATAGCTTTAATGATTGGTATGATTATTGATTTTGTTTTAATTAATAAGATTGTTTTTAAAAAAAATTAAACATGAATTATTGATTTTCTTTTAATTCTCATATAATTTTTTATTTTAATTCTCAGTTAATTTTTTTCGCGCGGTTTTTAGCTTTTTTTACGCGGGGTTTTTTACTTTTTTTTCGCGCCTCTTTTTAAACTTTTTATACGTTTCGGTTTTAAACCTTTTTACGCGCGGTTTTAAACTTTTTTTACACGCCAGTTTAGAACTTTTTTTACGCACCGGTATAAAACTTTTTTTGCGCGCGGTTTTTAACTTTTATTACGCGCCGGTATACAACTTTTTAAGCGCGGTTTTAAACTTTTTTACGCACGGTTTTAAACTTTTTATACGCGCCAGTTTTAAACTTTTTTTACGCCCGGTTTTTAACTCTTTTTGCGCCTACGCGCCGGTTTTGAACTTTTTTTGCGCGCCGGTTTTGAACTTTTTTTACGCGCCGGTAAAAAAGTTTTTTTACGCGCCGGTTTAAAACTTTTTTTACGCACGGGTTTAAACTTTTTTTACGACCCGGTTTTAAAACATTTTTTTACGCCAAATTTTTTTATGGTTTTAAACTTTTTTACAAAAATAGTGGGATTATCCGCGCTCCATGGCGGGAATTCGGTTCGGTTCGTCACGGTATCGGCCCCACTCTCGTATGTTTACAATACCGAAAAATTAAGCAAACTATGTATCCGTTTTTTTAAGAAAGCTAACAAACGTATTAAAAAAAGCAAAATTAGTAAAATTATTAAAATCTTGTATCACATAAATAGTGTGGGGTATAAAAGTGAAAAGTAAAAGAAAAAAATATTTATTTATATTTCTTCGTACCAAAATCAACCATATACAACTAACCTACATTTTTTACTGCACAATACATAATAATGACAAATTAAAAGTTGCAACTTAACAAAATTTTGCTCTGTAAAAAGAAAGTCAAATTGATCAATCAGAAAGAAGTACCGACATAGCATATTAATATTATGTATAATAGATTTTTTTACCAAAAAACAAATTTTTTTAGATTTTAAGAGAGAGAGAGAGAGAGTAGATATGACATTTTAATGGATGAAAAGTCTGATAAGACTTTAAAGAGAAAGAGAAGACATGACATTTTGAGCAAATTAATAAAATAACCTTTAAGATTTAAAATAATAGTGTATATGTGGCATGATCTGTTGGTGGAGAGTGGTTCTTGCAACTAAGGATGGTTTTCATTTGAACCGATCCCTATATATATATATATACAATATATATATATATATATATATATAATATATATACATAGGGATCGGTTCAAGAGAGAACCAAGCCGAGTTGCGAGAACCGCGAGAACAACTCTCCACCAATAAGATAATGACAACCAAAAGGGTATTATAGTCATGTAATCAAAACAATCAAATCATCTCTCTCTCCTCATTAAAGTCACTTTTAAAGTTTTTTCAATTTTTCTCTCTTCAATTTCTCTCTCCTCTTTTTATTATTTTGTAAAAAAAATTATAAAACTTTTTGTAAAAAAAGTTTAAAAACGGGGTGAAAAAAACGGACGTAAAAACGGGGCGTAAAAAACAAGACGTAAAAACCGGCGTAAAAAAAGTTTAAAATGCACGCGTAAAAAGCACGTGTAAAAACCGGCGTAAAAAAGTTTTAAAATCGGCGCGTAAAAAAAGTTTATAACCTGCGCGTAAATAAAGTTTAAAATGCACGCGTAAAACCGCTCGTAAAAAAAGTTTTATACCGGCGCGTAAAAAAAGTTTAAAACTGCTCGTAAAAAAATTTTAAATCGGCGCGTAAAAAAGTTTCTATACCGGCGTGTAAAAAAAGTTTAAACCCGATCGTAAAAAAAAGTTTTAAACCGGCGCGTAAAAAAAAGTTTTAAACCGGCGCGTAAAAAAGTTTAAACCCGCGCGTAAAAAACATTTTAAACCGGGGCGTAAAAAAGTGTAAACCGGCGCGTAAAAAAGGTTTTTTGAACCGGCGCGTAAAAAAAGTTTATATACCGGCGTGTAAAAAAGTTTAAACCCGCGCGTAAAAAAAGGGGCGTAAAAAACGGCGCTAAAAACGGCACGAAAAAACGGGGCGTAAAAACGGCGCGTAAAAAAATCGGGCGTAAAAACGGACGCGTAATAAACAGCGCGTAAAAAAAACTGAACGTAAAAAAACGGCTCGTAAAAATGTTTTTTTATAAAAAAAATCTTGAGAAACATCGTTTTTTGTTAAAGGAACCAATTTCAAAATGATTTTTAATAAAAAAATTCTGATTTTAATAAAAAATAATAAATATAATAAAACAAAAAAGTAATAAAAAACAATAAATACAATAAGACAAAAAAACAAATTTACCAAACTACTCTTTTGGCCATAAAATATAAAAAACATAATAAGACAAAATGATTTAATATTACTTTTAATTACTTTTAATCTCATTCATCCATCATCTAAGTTCCAATGGTTAGAAAGTGGTTCTCACGGTTCTCGCAACTGGAGGTGGTTCTCATTTTACCCATCCCCTATATATATATATATATATTTATATTATATTTTGACATTTAGAAAATAAAACACACCACTAAATTAATTAAAAAAAAGTTACATAAAATCCTAATAAACTAAAAAAACTTCATAATAAATTCTACAAAAATTTACAAAGTACGGTAAATATTAAAGTGGGGAACCCAACGAAATTCCGGGTTCCCATCGTGCCTATACTCGATTTTGGCGATCTCCACTCGATCGTCGTAGCTTAGGTCGCCCGCAGGGAATCGGTCGAAGCATACCTTAAACCGATCCAGCTTCGGTTTTAGCTCACGACACTTATGTTGACACGCGTTCAAGTTATGACGTGCGTTTCCGGCATGTTGTTGGTATTGTTGAAACGCTTGTGTCCAATAGGCGGTTTGACCACGACGCAGCGTTCGTTGTGCGTCAACGATTGACGTCACTAGCGCTGTCTCTTCCTCCTCCTCGGTTCAATGAACCATCTTCGTTTTTTGGGTTGGTTTTGAATGAAAATTTGTGTTTGAAAAGTATATGTGAAAAATATTGTGTGGCTAAAACGGCGTTGTTTGACTTCTCTCACCCCCAACCCAAGCCCACACCCCGCGGTCTAAGACATAGATTGCTACTTACGTAACCATATGTTTATTTACCATAATCAGACGTGATTAATATACGTGAACACAAGTTTGATGTGTGGCCGTAGGTATTATCACATAACCCGTGACTGTAATTACAAAATTATTTTAATAATCGTACGTTTATGACACATTCGCAAAAACCAGCACTTTCTTATTCTTCTCTAGAAGTAATTAGCCACAGCGAGGTTTCTATGTGTTTCTACTTTATAATTGGCACATAAATTAAAGGAAACGGAATGTTTTACTTTTTATTATTTCTTCCACGTAGCTTTAGTAATAAATCAATAATTAAAGAAAATGGCCAGCAAGACAAAAGTAGCCAATTGTGAAGCTTCACTTCCAGGGTATTTGGAATTATTTTTGTATAAGTTTTTATTATTTTATAAACCGTCTGTTAACATGTTAAATAAATAAAATATTAAATAGTTAATAACGAAGAGTTAACAATATAAAATAATATTTTAAGATAAGATTTGATAATATTTTTTATATTAGAAAATAGAATATGAATAGGCAAAAATATATTGACTCACGAATTATAACACATGTCAAAATTCAGTACTTATTTATTAGGTATAGATAGATTACGATAAAAATATTGTACCAGCGAATCATCCAAGGTTGAAAACTAATATAATTTTAAAAAGGTTGAAAAGTAATATCATCATTTCAATTTAGAATGAATATAAGTTAAAAATAATGATTGTAACTTATATAAATGAGTTAAAATGATAACAATTAAGTAGGGGTGTGCATGAGTCGGTTTGGGTCGGTTTTGGCCTAAAACCATAACTATAACCACGATGTCGGTTAATGGATAACCATAACCATAACCGATCGGTTATGGTGGTTATGGTTAATCGGTTTTGATGGTTATAGCGGGTCGGTTATGGGTGGTTAACCGTGTATTTAGCCTAGCTAAAAAAAGCTTAATTTTTCTAACATGTAATAAATTATTATTACATATTTGTATATATTAGTATATTATATAATATAAAAATACATATAATCTATAATATTAATACCAATTGTTATCGAATATTCAAATAAAGTGATATAATATATTCCATAAATTCAAATAAACATTCAACTAAAACCACAAAACGATATGAAAAACCCTAAATACTAAAAATCTTCCATCGAAAACATCAAATATTAAAAATATGGTGAAAAGTTCTAAATCCTACAAAGTTTATTACATGTCGGTTCGGTTCGGTTATGGTGGGTATGGAAACATTGATAACCATAACCGACCCGCTACTTTCGGTTTTCAAAGAACCATTAACCGACCCACCGGCTTTTTATTTGGTTCGGTTTTTCGGTTCGGTTTTGTCGGTTAATTCGGTTATGGTTCGGTTAATTCGGTTTTTTGCACACCCCTACAATTAAGGGTTCACAAATTATTAAACACTGTTCAATTTACCGCTGAATACACATGTTTATCATGAATGTATCGTTTACAAAAGAATTATAATTATATAATATAATATATATATATATATATATATATATATATATATATATATAATATAATATAATAAATATTAATTTAAAGGGTTGATGAACAGTAATAAAATATTGATTTTATTATTATTTTTATCGGATAAATCAATACTTGTAAAGAAAACAAATAGATGGGAAGAGCCTTTGAATGACAATTGGAGAAAGGGAGGCATCTCTACCCACACACTGACACAAATGTGGGCTTTGGCTTTGCCCAGGTAATACTAATATGATTATGGTTTCCAATTATAACAAACCATTAAAAGATTATATACATCTTCATTACTTAATTAGCTAATTAACTAACATACAGATACCAATAACGAAGGGATGTTACAGTAGCGATACGGTGTCATCTTATCGTAAGAAAAAAACAATAAAAATAAATATCGGTACCTAAACTGATGTTGTTTGGTCGGGTTCGGTTCGATTCACTACGGTAGTGGCACAATATCCATTATCAAACTTGAAACCATAAGAATGAATACATGTAGCGGTATCTAGCGATATTGGCGTTGTTCGGTTCAGTACGATATGGTAGCGACAGAATGTCAGTTTATTGAAAGAAAGAACAATAAAAATAAATATCAGTACCGATATAGATTGTTGTTTAGTCGGTTATGGTTCGGTTTGGTAAGATAGCAACATACTATCTGTTTTCAATAAAATTTATATCCTAATGTTGAATAAAATAAACAAAGAACGCAAACGAACTTAACCAATATCAATCGAACAACATTGATACCAATATCGATATTCATTTTTATTATTTTTTATTGATGTAAAGTTTTCTTTTCTGATTACTTTAGCGAGTTTTGATACAATAATGAACCGAACTAATACCGATCGAATCCCGCCGCGAAGCGCGGAGAAAACTCACTAGTTCTTATTATTAATTCTATTCACTAGTTTTTTAAGGTGTGAATTACCTCGAATATCGGGAGGTCTAGCATACGTTATTTTAACGAGTCTGTGCTAGAGAGCCCCCTTGCAGAATAGATTCCCAATTTAAACCTCCCAACGAAAAACCCCTATTACCCAGACTCGAACTCGAGACCTGGAGGGAAAAACTCACCCAAATCCACCATAGGTAAATACCCATAACCACCACTAAAACACTAACGATTGTAAGTTCTATTCATTAGTTAATATATGTATTTATCGATGAATAGACTATATTTGAATTGTAGTATATTTACTAATAAATTCATCTATCTACTAGTACGATGAATAGACTATATTTGAATTGTAGTATATTTACTACGAGCGTTTATCTACTAAGGATTGATTGTTAGTGTTTTTGAGTGGTTGTGAGTGTTAGGATCTGAGTTTGAATTACTTGTAGTTTTTGTTTCAAAAATGGAAAATGATTGAATTAAAAGAGATTTGCAGCGGAATAAGATGGAAAACTTTTACTACAAGCAATGGTCGTTTATTTTCATCATCATCATGCTTTCAAGTTAATTAACTTGCATGTGATTCACAAACTCCCCCCAGCCTTTGCAATTTACAGTTTGGTAATGAGAAAATGCAGAGAAGATGATATGCGAAAGTTGATCTTTAAGAGACAAGTTTAAAGGTTACAAAAGTTGCCTATTTATACTAACTATCTAACATTTGAGCATCTTTGATGACGTCAGGGTTGATAGTGACAGGAAACTAATATGTAACTAACTCTAAACACTGCTTATACTAACTATCAGTGCTTTGCACTGTTACATTGATTAACTAAGCTAATGACTAAACTCTGATCACTATCCTCTGTCCTTGTTAACTCTGGCAGACCTTGAAGCTTTGTGAAGGCAGATGATAGGATGAGCAGTCTTTATGGAAAGCAGTGTAAGTACATCAAAGGTTGTAACATCTGATAGTTGAACCAAAGCTCGGATAGTGTTATTTGGCTTTATATCATATGTTCCTTTCATAGGGTTCAATCCCAACAATCTCCCCCTGGAACAGATGATGCCAAAAACACTTTATTCTTGGTTTTTATTCCTCAGAAGGAATTCTCTTATTTGACCTTTGAATTGAAGTTCAAAGTTAAGAGATTCCATGTCATCAGCATCCTTCACCAGCTCTAAACATAGTAGTTATTGGAAGTCTTCTACTGTAAGCTCATAAGCATCTTCCATGGATAGTTTAGTGGCTGCACCATCAGACTTGAGCAATGTCAATTCATGGGTGTCTTTGTCGACCTTCCATTTTAGAATTTTTGGGTCTGATGGTTTTCTTGAAGGAGCTTTTATTACAGAGGTTTGTAAATGAGCCATCTTTGATAAATCTCTGGCCAGCTTGGCACTTGTATCATCTGTGTGATAATCAATCATATTCTGAATCCCTTCTTTGATAAATGTATCCTCAAACTCTTTGTCAGTCTTTTCATTCATCTCCCCTTGCTTTTTCCTGTGTTGCAGGGCAAGTGTGGAGTGGGCAGATGATGAGCTGGACCTTTTAGAGAGTTGAGCTCTGAGGATAGCATCTTCTTTTGAGTAGTCATGCTGGGGAGGCATGGATGGATCCTTTTTCCTTCTTTCTTCCAAACTTTTGTAAGTGTCTAACACCCTCACCTCACCCTATCTAATCACTTGGTTTTTGGAACCATAATGATTTTGAATCAGTTCTTGCTTCATTCTCTTCAACTTCAAGGCATTTTCAGTGATATCTTTCTTGTATAAATCCCAGTTGGGAAGAGTTGGTTTTTTAAGAGGGTGTTTCAACATTTCTTGCATTCTGTTGATTTCCTCCCTCAGTTCATCTATGCTCCAATCCCTGAACTGTGGCCTTGTTGCCTTATACATCTTCTTTTCCATGATATACTCAATGAGTTCACTCTTGAGCAACTTATCTTCCCTTACTGACAATTGGTTGCTCAGATCCTTGACAAAATATTGTAGAATGGTGACTTTACTCAGTTGAAAGGACATGATAATATGTATCTCTCTATCATTTTTACCAGCTGATTCTCTTTTGGCAATATCCTCTGCTTGCTTCTTTTTCAATTCTAGATAGGCATCAACGTTTGCTGGTCTTGGATAGCCATCAAGGGATAGAATTGTTCTTTTGTCAGGGTCATCCTCTGAAAAGAAACTTAGGATCTCTTCCCTGACTGCTGATAAATCAAGAGGATACAACTTTGATGTAGGAATGACTTTAAGAGTTGAAGAAGTTGTAAACACTGATGTGGGGATCACTGGTGTTGATGATAGTGGAAGAGGTGCAGAGATCTCATCATCATTTATCACTTTTGTGATTTTCCTCCTTTTAAACCTTAAAGTAGGTGATAGTGGTTGTGGGATTTTTGGTGGTGTGGATAATGGTTGAGTTGATGTGGGAAATGTGATCATGGCAGTGGATGGAGTTGCATCTGTTGCAACCTCTACAGTATCAACGATGTTGACATAACAGTTGCTGTAACATCTGTTGTGGATGTCGGTTGTGGTTTTGAAGATGTGATAGGTTTTTGAGAGGCAGAGGTTTTCATGGTTGGATTGGTTTCAGGCTTAGTTTTAGGAGGTGTGGATGTTGGTTGCCTGGCTTTGCTAGCAAGAGCTCTTTTTGATGAAGTACCAACCTCTCCTTTTTCTTTTTGCTGATCAATCTTTTTCTCTACCAACACTCTGATTGTCACACCCCGACCCGCAGCGGAAATAAGAGTCGGGGCATAATTGGGTTATCACCAAAGCACATGACATTTACTATTATGTTTCATAATTAATGAAGTCAAAGTTACATTTTCAAACATCCAAACATGTTCATTCAATACAAGGGAAAATAACCAAACATAACAATCCAAATGCTAAATCGTTTTATTCTTCTAATCCAGGTCCTATGTGTTCCTAGCTGCTGCTGGTTCACCTGTATCATGTGTAAAATGGGAGGTTTTGGGTCAACATAAGTTGGCGAGTGAACCTTATTAGATAAACATTTGATAATGATTTTATGGTTAGTTTATCAATAAAATATTGTGCATAATCATAAAAGAGCAAATGTAAGTAATCAAGCATTGGCAAATAGCAGTTGCAATTGTAACATACAATAACACTTGATGGCATACATGAACATACCAATATCATACGATAACTAACATAAATGAACTGTGCGATCAAGGCTCAATCAAACGGAGCCGATCGTATTGCATGAACTGGAAATGTAAATTGAAATGACCGATCAAGGCTCAATCAAACGGAGCCGATCGTGCGGGCACGCCAGGTTCAACCGCATAATAAAATGGGGAACAGGCTCAACCTCATAATTGGGGAGCGGCGGCCTATGAAATTGTATGTATTGAAATAATAATTTGCATCCAATAATAACTACTTAACAGCAATAAACTAAATACACATGTCATGTTATGATGTATGCACAATGGTTTAGTTGTAATATGTATATAAACAAAGACACATGATACACCCCAAAAACGTGATTAAAAACGGGGAATTTGAAAGGTTCACTCACATTGGGTGCGTTGAATTGGAGATGGTGAGATGCGCACGATTTAGATGAGCGAGTCGACGAGGAATACTAACCTACATAATAATGGAAAATATATTAAGTGGATGGATGTTATTAAGGATTTTAATGAAATTTTTAGATATATTTTTATGAGTTTATAGCTATTTTCTATCTTTAAAAATGTTATTTTTAAGTATTTTTAATTGATTTTTAAATTAAATTAAATGTTTAAATATATAAAAAAAATATTATTATTTTTTACTGTTGACCGTTGACCGGTTCGGTCAGCGGTAAATTCTGCGCCGGGTGGGATTCGAACCGGCGACCTTCCGTACACGTGCACGTAGCTCTACCAACTGAGCTACGTGACTAACCCGTTATAAACTCGGTTTTAATTATATTTATATACTTATTTGTATTAACCGAAAATTCCCTTATTTACAAAAACGTTTTAATTCAATTGACCGGTGCTCGTGACAAGATTCGAACGCGCGACGTGAAGTTCATTTTGTACACAGTCCACCGCTGGACTGTGTGTCTAACCCGGTTATATTCTTGGTTTTTATTATACTTAACAACTACCTGTTTTAACCCGGGTTAGTTCATGATTAAAAAGGCATGTTATTACGTAAGGCGTGCGCGTAGCAAGGATCGAACTCGGGACGTGTATATGAAATTTGCACACAGTCCACCGCTGGACTGTGTGTCTAACCCGTTTATAATCCGGATTTTAATTACTCTTATCTCATTATTAAGTTCGTCTTCTTCATTACGATCACAGACCTTACTCAAACATCTGGTTCGTGACTAATCTAATTAATAAACATGACGACTAGCTTGAATGTACCAAACCGAACAGTTTGGGGAAAGGAGATACCGGACAGGTTGTCTTCCTCAGAGAGTCCGGCGAGAATTTGACGGCTCTGTTTTTGAACCTTCGGCTGAGAGGGTCTAACAACAGAATTAAGGAATTAGATATGAAATTGAATTAGTGTGTATTGATTATTAGTACGTTTGAAGGTGCATACCGATAACTAGCGAGTTTCCGGCAATTCCAGAAATTTTCCGGCGAACACAGAAAATCCAGCAAAGTCGTCTGTGGCTGATTTTGAGTGATGGGTTAATGTTAGTAAAGTTCTAACAATAGATTGAAATCGTAAAGAAGGAGTATCTTACCGGTTTGTGTTGAATACGGTTTTCCGGCGACTTC